>BSBM01000229.1:28177500-28852500 GCA_027924585.1 Larix kaempferi | reverse complement strand
ATGATGACACTTCCTTATAGAGGTATAACACATCTCTTATAAGGGTACAATAAATATATATGAAATACATTCTGAAGTTACATATACATCAACACTCCCTCTTAACTAGGAAGGTATTTCTTGACACAGATCTGCTAGACAAGTCTTCTTCTCGGTATCATCGTCATTGATGCATCGTCATCATCACCGTCACTGCTACTGCTACCTCAACCAATATCTGAATCTACTCATCATAGGAAGTTCTACAGAGCCAGTCCTTTTTCATATTGGATGTAGGCACACCACCTGCAAGTCTTCATCACTGGCCATACTATGGAATCCTTAGGACTTATTACGTGTGTCACAAAACCTCAAAAGAGCATCCCAGGATGTTACGGGTACACAACACCAACCTGTAGGATCTCCCAGGGCCATATTATATGTGACCTCACCACAAAATCTCGCAAGAGCATCCGAGGCTGTTACGAGCACATAGCTCTACCTATAGGATATCCTAGGGACAGATTACATGTAATCACCACAAAACCTCACAAGAGCATCCCAGGATGTTACGAGCACACAGCTCTACCTATAGGATCTCCCAGGGACATATTACATGTGGTCATGGCAAAACCTCACAAGAGCATCCCAGGACTTATTATGGGCACACAGCCCAACCTATCGGATCTCCCAGGGATAGATTATATGCCACAGGGCAAAACCTCGAAAGAGAATCTGCCAGATATCCCGGGGCCAGATTATATGCCATAGGAAAAACCTCGAAAGACTATCTATAGATCTCCCAGGGCCAAATTATATGTCCTCCTAGAGAAAAACCTTGAAATAGCATTTTCCAGATATCCCAGGGCCAAATTACAAGCCATAGGCAAAACCTCGAAAGACTATCTGCAAATATCCCAGGGCCAAATTATATGCTCATCTGCACAACCTGATCCACGGCAATAGAGTATCATCCTGATACTCACCATACATCATCCTGATGTATACATTATCATCCTGATCATCATCACTGCAACATCCTGTTGCATGTTATCTGGAGCAACATCTTGAAGCTCGTCATCCATGATCATCTTGATCATACAATGCATCTACCTGATGCATACCAAGTATCTACTTGATACATATCATCATATATGATCCACCTGATCATACAATGTATCCACCTGATACATACATAAATACACAATGCATCTAATTGATTTATATCAACATACACGATCTACCTGATCATACACAGTATCTACCTAATACATATACAGATACATGGTCCAAGCATCCAACATGATGCATATACAAAATACATACAAATGATCCAACCGATCATATCTAGCATCAAACATGATGCGTACATACATATACATATAAATGATCCAACTGATCATATCCAACATCCAACATGATGCATACATATACATATAAATGATCCAACTGATCATATCTAGCATCCTCCTTATGCATATACAGAGCAGTAACTGGAGCATCGTCTTGATGCTCATCATCCAGCGCTTACATCCACATCCATGTGAAGGATCCTCCTTCCAACATGATTGGAATGGCTTCTGCAAATGTGTCCATCACTTCTTCCTCGAAGTGTCATCAATCCGAATAACACCAAGCCTCTCTATGAAGTACTCGAACTTCACTCTGGCTAGTGGTTTCGTTAGAACATCTGTAATCTGATCGTCCGTCGCAACATACAGGAGCTTCACTGCTCCTCTCTGCACCATATCCCTGATATAGTGATATTTGATCTCTATGTGTTTCGACCTGTCGTGAAACACTGGGTTCTCAGACAGCTTCACACAACTCTGGTTATCACAGAAGATACCAGTAGCATCCAACGGGAGATCAAATAACTCAGATAGTAGCTTTTGAAGCCATACTACCTCATAGCTAGCTGAACAGGCTGCAACATACTCTGCCTCAGCTGTACTCAGTGCTACGTAGGACTGCTTCCTGCTAAACCAAGAGATCACACCTGATCCCATACTGAAGCAGCACCCAGATGTGCTCTTCCTATCTGCAGCACTGCCTGCCCAATCTGAATCAACATAATCCTGTAGGTTAAACTTTTGATTCACTTCATACTTGATCCCATAATCAACTATACCCTTTAGGTACCTCAGAATATGCTTTACAATAACCAGGTGAACACTCCTCGGATCCGTCAGGAACTGGCTCAATGTGTTCACCGCAAAGCAAATATCTGGTCTCGTATTCGTCAGGTACATCAAGGACCCAATCATCTGACGATACATAGAGACATCAACCGATTCAGATGAAGCATCACATAGAAGCTTCAGATTTGATGCCATAGGTGTGGCCATGGCCTTGCACTCCATCATCCCGAACCTCTTCAGGATATTTATAGTGTACTTCCCTTGTCCAAGGAATATCCCATCTGTACTCTGCCACACCTCCATACATAGGAAATAGTGCATCATCCCTAAGTCCTTCATATCAAATTCGGTAGCAAGCTTCCTCTTTGTATCTGCAATCAATCTGTCATCTCCGGTTACAAATAAGTCATCCACATATAGGAGTAGAACCACAGGATTTCCTTCCTCAACCTTATAGTAAAGGTTGGAATCTGCTTTACTTTTAGTAAATCCAGAACTAGATAGGAAACTGTCCATCCTACTATACCAAGTTCTGGGAGCTTGCTTCAAGCCATATAAGGCTTTCTTCAATCTGCACACATATGACTCCCTGTCATGTGTTTCAAAACCAAGTGGCTGCTCCACATATACTTCCTCTTCAACTACACCATTCAAGAAGGTAGTCTTGACATCCATCTGGTGTATTTTCCATTTCATTGCTACAGCCAGGGAAAGTACTGTTCTAATGGAAGTATACCTGGCTACAGGTGCAAAATTTTCTTCATAATCTATTCCCTCTTTCTGAGAGAAGCCACGAGCTACGAATCTTGCCTTGTATTTCTCTACACTGCCATCTGCAGCATGCTTGATTTTGTAGATCCATTTGGAAGTCACAACAGACTTCTCTTTAGGTCTTGGGACAACATCCCAAACATCATTCTTCATTATTGATTGGTATTCCTCAACCATGGCATCCTTCCATTCTTTCTTTTCCGCTACTTCTTCATAACTGGAAGGTTCTTTGTTCATAATGTCATAGAGAAAAGCAACATAGCTGGTATGTGATCTGGTTCTTTTCTTTGCTCTGTGTTCTTATTCTAGAATGCCAAATCTTTCTGCATCTTGAATGAGCTCTCTAGCCCATGTAGGTTTCCTCTTGTGAGAGTTATACTCACGGGGTGGATCTATAGGTTCTTGCGGATCTTCAAACTCACAAACAACTTATGGAATTGCTTCAATCATGGTAATGTCTTGAAATCTAGTTTCCTTAGGTTCTTCATAGACTTCGATAGGTGCCTTCCTTGATTTGATGAATGCTAAGTTTTCATCAAATGTTACATCCTTGCTGACATCAATCTTCTTGAACCCTGGAAAGTATATTCTGTAAGCCTTCGAGCTTTCACTGTAACCCACAAAGATACCCTTCTTTCCTGAAGGATCTAGTTTGGTCCTCTTTTCCTTTGGGACATGTGTGTATACTGGACAACCAAATATTCTGAGATGGTTGACTTTAGGTTTCTTACCAGAAAAGACCTCTTTTGGTGTCTTATTGTCCAATATCTTGTGGGTTGTTTTGTTCTGTACATATACAGTTGTTGTAGTTGCTTCTGCCCATAGATGCATAGGTTGATCCTAGTCATGCAGCATTGCCCTTGCTGCTTCCATGATTGTTCTGTTCTTGTTTCTGCAACTCCATTTTGTTGTGGATTGTAAGGAATAGTCAACTCCCTCTTAATCCCTGAATCACTGCAAATCTTCTTGAAGTCACCTGAGGTGAATTCTCCACCATTGTCAGATCTGAATGTTTTGATCTTCTTATTAGTTTGATTTTCCATCAAAGTTTTGAATTCCTTGAACTTATCAAACATCTCATCTTTTTTTTCAAGAAGTATACCCAAGTCTTCCTGGAGAAGTCATCAATGAAAGAGACATAGTAAACATACCCACTAAGAGAGCTAGATGACATAGGACCACATACATCTGAGTGGATGATTTCCAGGATACCTTTTTCCTTGCTTTCACTGCTTGGGAAAGCCTTCTTAATGTTCTTACCTTTTGCACATCCTTTGCAAACACCTTCATGTTTGGTCTTGATTTCAAGAAGACCTTCTACAGCCTTGCTTGTAATTGGAAGTACCCTATAGTGAATATGAGCAAGTCTTCTATGCCAAAGTTCACTTGGCTCCATGGAGTCATGTACCATGGCATGTTCAGGTTGACCCTTCAATTTATACAATCCTCCCTCTTGCTCTCCAATCACTACTGCATCATCGATTTTTTTACCCTTTGGCCACATTAGGACTTGGCCATCTACAAATGCAACCCTCATGTCGTTTGCATCCAATGCAGAGATGGAGAGAATATTCTTCTTGAGCCCAGGTACATAAAGGACTTCTTTCATCTTCAAATATTTTCCAAAATCTAGGTTGTAGGAGGCTTCACCACTTCCTTTGATTGGGTATTGATAATCATCCCCAAGTTTCACCTTATGGGGTGATTCATGTTCAGATAGGTTTACAAAAGATTCCTTAAACCCAGTCATGTGTTTGGAATCCCCACTGTCAATTAACCAATCATTACAACCATGGGAGATAGTACCTGTGAGAGCAGAGATTAGAACATACTCTTCTTCACTTGATGAGTCATCATCACTATCATCACTTTCTGCCCTAGCCTTCTTCTTTGGAGGTTCATCATCCTCGGCAGCATGAGCATGGCACTTTCTTTTGCTTCCCTTCTTCTTCTTGCTGGAGTTGTTGTTGTTATCCCTTTTGTTCTTAGGACAATTTGAAGCAAAGTGACCCTTCTCATTGCATGTGAAGCATCTTAGATCCTTCTTATTCTTTTGATAGGATCTCTTGTAGTGAGAGTGCTCCTTCTTGGGCTTGCTTATTTTGGTGTGAGCTGCGAGAGCTTGATCTTCACCTCCCATCTTTTCTTCATGAGCTACAAGTCTAGCTTCTTCTTGAGAGCATTCCTCCCACAGTTTACTAAAAAAGATCAATTTCTTTCTTTCATAGATTCCATGAATAAAGGAGTCCCATGACCTAGGTAGGCCATTCAAAGTGGTCATAAAAACTTCACCATTGTCCACTACTTCATCCACAGCTTCAAGTTGTTCCTTGATTTGAGATACCTTGGAGAAGTAAGATTGAATGGTTTCTCCATTCAACATCTTGACCCCCTTCAATTGATTCCGCAGAGTCATCTTCCGATTTATGTTCTTCCCTTCAAATAACTTGGTTAGGGAGTCAAACATCTCTTTGGGTGTCTTCAGAGATGACACATGAGGGATGGGATGGTCTTTGATAGAGTCAGCAATGATTCTCCTTTCCTTGACCAAGTTCTTCTTATGCAATATCTTAGCCTCTTCATCCTCTGGGATAGGGATGTCTTCTTTTATATATGAGTCAACTCATTCTCTTCCAGGATTAACCCAATCCTATACTTACAGGATCGGAAGTTATCAGCCCCTTCAAGATTATCCTCAAGCTTGGTGTGGTGAGACATCTTAAAGAGTACTTTAAATGGAAATAGAAAAGATTTAGGTCTTACCACTTGAATTGCTGAAAACTGGATCTGGTCTCGGATTAGGGTTTGTCAAAAGAACCCTAAAAATTCAAAATGTGAATTTCAACTTTCTGAAATGATAGAAAGATGCGCCTTGATGAGCTGATCAACCTGGTGTATTCAGAATTTGAGATCTGCAGAGCTACACCCTTCAAAATTGTCTTTCTGTCTTCCCGGATTCACTAAGGAGAGCCCTGAATTAGGGTTTGAGTTTCCTAGAGATCTACCCAGCCAAAAATCTCGATCCAAATCTCTAAACTTTGATGTTTGCAAGGAGCTTCCAGCTATGTCTTCAGATTCTAGAAATTCCTATTTTTGTGGAAACCCTAATTTTTAGGGCCAAATCTGAAAAATGCTCAGAATTGAATTCTGATTGGACAGATAGATTCTCCTTGATGAGTAGAGTCAATCTACTATACTGCTTTTCCAAAATCTGTGAAGAGAAACCCAATAAACAAGAAACCCAAGTTTCTGTCAGTACAAAATGTCTTCTTCTCAGGTTAGCTCTGATACCATGTTAAATTTTGAGCATTAATTCACAATACTCTAGGATATGTACTGAGAGAATAACATGTACAGTATATCAATGCATAACAATCATAATAAGCATGACAAGCATCACAAGAATCAAAAGCATGAGAGACAAGAGACACAGAGTTTCCGTGGGGAAAACCCTAAGGTGAAAAACCCCACAACTTCCTCAGAGATAGAGAGAGCAATGGCTCAACCAAAGTACAACCAAAATACACTGAGATAGTATCCTAGTAGCAGATGATCCTCCTCCTCACTAGTGCGCCACTTTCTGAGTGAGAGAAGTGTGAGTTTCCGAGTGATCAAATAGAGATCTCCCGATCTCTATTTATACTTAACCTATTTGCCCAGTTACACTATGGGGCCGACTTGTCTAGCTAGGTACATCCACAATATAATATATATTTCAGGGTCGACCCCACACATGGTGGTCTAATAACCCATCGACAAGTACACACACTTGCGACAGTTGTCAATACACATGACAACACTTCCTTATAGAGGAATAACACATCTCTTATAAAGGTACAATAAATATATATGAAATACATAGATGAAATACATTCTGATGTTACATATACATCAACATACAAAACATTGATTCAAATTGTCCTTAGAACAATTCTGAATCATCACAGGAATGACATTTCGGGTTAATGTATGCGGGTAGTGATACATTAGGTGGAAGATATACTTGTATATATTCCTTATCTATTGGATAAGAAAGTCCACTCTGCCCTACAAGAGAGCCAATTAAGGAAGGTTAAATTTAGTTTCCTGGGCATACTTCAAAAAATTATTGATTTATGTTGGCCCCATGCTACTGAAACAGAGATTGGTGATATCAACCAGTATGAAAATATATATTTTCCAAAACCACCTGTTCATAAAGCATACGTTAGGAAACGTAATAGTAGGGAACATAATGAGGAATTGCCAATACAGTCTCCTCAGCAGAACGAGGAACTAGTACAATCTCCTGAGCACCATGGGGAATTACCATTACACCCTCCTGAACAGAACGAGGAATCACTAGTACCAAGTCTTGAGCACCATGGAAAATTACAAATACAGTATCCTAATTTTGTCACAAATGATCTAGTTCGTGCTGCCACAACTTTGAAAGAGTTACAGGGACATGTAGATAGAGGTCATTTGGAAGAGGTGATAGGAAACGAAATGGAACAAACTACTACTCACTTTTCCATTCCTCAATATTTCTTGATACAATTCCTCCTAAAAAGTTGGAAATTGAATATTATTGTTCTTCCAAATCAAAATCAAGGGCTTCCACTATGCATTTATACATTGCATCATATAAGTTTGATAGTAGGTACGTGTTCATCCTATATGATAAAATGGAGAATTTCAAGGAACAAGCTTCCTATATATGCAATTGGGCAGAAGACTGCTTGAGAAAAGATGATAATATTTTAGAATGCCTCAAATAGATAGCAGTGTTGCAGAAGACAGTTGTGGATAATCAATTCAAAGCGGACAGAATTATAAAAGGGAAAGAAGAAATGGTTAACTTATTATCCAAAGAAGTAGAAAAAATCACTGATGATGCTAAAAAGGTAATTGAGTCAATGAGGGTTGTGTATAAAGAGGCTTTGGAAAAATCTAATGATGAAGCAAGTGAAATCAAAGAAGAGTTGAAAAAAAGACCACATGTTCTCAATGTACCACCAATGAGGACATAAATGGGTCATTTACATGTAATGGAGAAGAAAATTAAATAATATTAACATGTAGTACAAAAATATCAGTTGAAGTTGAAAGAGTGGGAGGGAAGCCATGGAAAAAAATTTGGAGAATTAGAATCAATAATTTCCTATTTGAGAAAAACCATTTCTAAGAAAGCTTATAAGCTGAAAGGCACAAGGTTAGCAAGCATCTCTGAATATTTAAAACTTAAAAACCAAAGTAGAGGAAAAAAAATTTCCAATCAAGAAGGTGGTGAGGGTGAAGGTAAGGGTACCAAACAAGACGAGGGTAAGGGTATAAGGAAAAAAACACCTATAGGTACAATGTCCTTAGAAGAGCAAGAGAAGTCCTTAGAAAATTGAGAGAAGATGCTACAAGAATTCTTCTCAACGAGAGACGGTAGAAAATTTCAGCATTTGGGATGTGATATGGAAATTCAAAAACTTAAATCCACAATTTGGAGAAGGAATTAAAAGGGCCAGCTGCTACGATGATTGCAATTCCTTTCCTTCCCAACTAGACAGAGTCGAGGGCAAAATATCATGAGAAATAAATACAGAATCTGAAATGTGAATTGGCTGAAGTTAAAGATCGGTTGAAACATACCAAACAGCAATTGGAGGTCAAGGAAAAACAAGAATCAATGAAGTATAAGAAAAATGTGGAAATGTTGAACAAATTGATGGAGGAAAAAAATGATTTGCTTGGAAATTTAAAAAAAGTTTCACAGAGAGTTAAAGAGCTTGAAAACAAATGGCAAAAATTGCCTTGTCCAACTCCAAAACAATTACAATCTTCTACAAAAGGAAAGAGAGACCATTCAGATTTGTCTTATGCTCATGAGGATGGATTGCAGCCATCTCAGAAACATGCTAGACATGTATAGATCAATGTATATATGTATTTATCGACAGTTAATGAAAACAAAAATTTTGTATAATGGAGTTTTGTATTTATCGGCATATAATGGAAAATGCTATAATTAGTTGTCTTACTTTCTATGTTTAGGAGTTAGTGGTTCTACAGTCAATGCTTATGAAGTATAGTATTCATATGTATTCAGTGCTCATTTGTATGGTATTCATGTTTACGAAGTCCTCATTTTTTATTGAGATATTCTTAATGTCTAGGAGTTAGTGGTTCTACAGTCAATGCTTTGGTTTATACTTTATTGTGATGTGAGGCATGATTCTCAACAATTTCATAGTGACATTTTTTCACCTATGACCACTTTTTTTCGTCGAGCTAAGTGCTTCCTCACCTTCTTTGATGGAGTTTATATGCACAAGTCCATAAAATTTGTCCATAGAATTTCCTCACCTTCATTACGAATGTTTTGTTCTTCACCACTTTGCATACAATGTTGCGTTATGGTCATTTTGGACTTTTCAACAAAACAGGTCTCTTAAGACATCAAGGCCATAAATATCACCAAAATAGGTCTCTTAATATATTAAGACCATATGAATGTTATGTTCTTCACCACTTTGCATACAATGACAATGGATAAAACTGTTTGTCATGAATGAAATGATACCACCATTCAAACTAGATAATATGATCAAATAACAACATTATTGGGCATAAATGACCTGTCTCTTCAAATCTATGTTCTTTTTAACATTTAAATCATAATTATGTTTATTATTTAATTGTTAATTAATTTAATTAATTAACCTTTTTTGGTCATCTGCGGGCTTCTTCCATCTCAGGCCTACGGGCTTCTTCATCTCTAGGCTATCCTTTAACTTTAGCCAGCAGGATTCTCCTCTTTCACCTACGGGCATACTCCAAACTTTCGTGGGATTATCTCCCTTGGCTTGTGGGCATAGCCCATGCTCTCACAGATTTCTACCTTAAGTACCTTGCAGGCTTAAGTTAAGCCCTTGCGAGCATCTTACAATCCCTTGCGGGAATTTTTCAAACCCCTACGGGAATCTTACAATCCCTTGCGGGCATCTCTTTGGCCCTCATACATTAATCCCCTTGTGGGAATATATAATCCCTTGCGGGAATCTTTAAGCTCTTGTGAGTTTATTCATTAAGCCCCTGTGGACATAACCTTTAGCCCATGCAGGCATTTTACAAGCCCTTGTGGGCATATCATAAGGTGTCGTTTAACTTTATGTGAGCCTCAAAGAGAGAACTGACACCACAACTATATGGCCAGATCACTAGGGAACATGTCCATTCCATCTGGATAATTTATTAGCACAAGGACACTCTTTGGCGGACATTTCCAAATGCCTCTTCAAACCTTATTTGGACATCAAAACAAACTTCTTCTCATTTTGGTAGGCTTGTCTATCACACGTGTGAACTCTAGAGGAAAGTCTGATCCTATGGATAGATAACCAGTTCATCAAGGAACAATCCTATGCCACCTGATTAATTTTATTATTACAAGCACACCTCCTTGCGAGCATTTCCAATTGGCCTCTTAGCCTTCCAAATTGTTGATTTGACACTTGGCAAAATGATCAAACCCTAGGTTTACTATGAAGAGATTTTTCTTTTCACCAAATTGGAAGTGTGAGACAACCAATGAATAGAGGACAACAAGGTGATTCCATCTAGACCAATTTCACCCCTTGAAGCCTCTTTCTCTCTCCTCGGTGGGCATTTTACTGGAGTAGTGCAAATTAAGCTAAGAAGCACTTTTGGAATATCAATATCTTCTTCCTCAGAGACTCTTTGGACAAACCAATGATATGGTTGGATGCACCAAACAAAATTATAGAGACCCATACTCTCAAAATAATTTTAGACACCAACCAAAACACATGGCGGGCATTTTACTAAGGTCACTCAGGAATTTCTACTGATTTTATACTTAGACAATTTTTGCACTTTCCTAGACTGGTCCAATATGCATGAAACATTGTTTTGGCAATTCCATAACTTCTTCCTCAGACACCTTTTGGACAATTTGAGACCATGGTCAAGTAGACAGCTCAACAAGGTGAAGCCTGACCATACGGTGTGGGCATTTACTATAAACCCCAAATTATTGCGGGCATTTCCCTGAGGCCACCTGGACCAGTTTTCCAACACTTAGCCATTTTCAGGAATTTCTCCAAAGTTTATCCTAAATGCCTATTTTGGAAGACTTATAAATTTCTCCTCATACATGCTTAAGGAAAACTGAGACCATGAATGGATATCCACGTCAACAAGCTATGGTTTGGTATGATGGTGTGGGCATTTTCTTCAAACCATGAATTATGGCGGGCATTATCTTAGAGCATTTTTTACTAGTTTTTCCATACTTAGTCAATTTCCAAAGTTTCTGAAGTCTCACAAACTTGCCATAGTCTTCCAGGATGATGTTAAATTGCAACACTGACTTCATGATGATAAAGATGATGAAGATGAATTTATTGACACACACGCACTTAGGAAAAATTATCAAACCCTAGATAGTATATAGAATGACGAGATTTTTCTTTTCACCAAATTGGAAGTGTGAGACACCTAATGAATAGAGGCCAACAAGGTGATTCCATCCAGACCAATTTCATCCCTTGAAGCCTCTTTCTCTCTCCTCGGTGGGCATGTTACTGGAGTAGTGCAAATCAAGCTAAGAAGTACTTTTGGCAGATCAATATCTTCTTCCTCAGAGACTCTTTGGACAAACCAATGATATGGTTGGATGCACCAAACAACATTCTAGAGACCCATACTCTCAAAATAATTTTAGACACCAACCACAAGACATGGAGGGAATTTTACTAAGGCCACTCAGGAATTTCTATTGATTTTATACTTAGACAATTTTTGCACTTTCCTAGACTGGTCCAATCTTCCTGAAACACTATTTTGGCATATCCATAACTTCTTCCTCATACACATTTTGGACAATCTAAGACCATGGTCAAGTAGACAGCTCAACAAGGCACAGCCTAACCATACAGTGCGGGAATTTACTCTAACCCCCAAATTATGGCGGGAATTTCCCTGGGACCACCTAGAAGTGTCTGAAGAAGAAGCTATGTATCTTCCAAAACAAGGTTTCAGGTAGATTGGACCAAGTCTAGGAAAGTGCAAAAATTGTCTAAGTGTAAAATCACTAAAACTGCCTAAGTGACCTTAGTAAAATGCCCACCATCTCTTGTGGTTGATGTCTAAAAATATTTTGAGAGTATGGATCTATAGAATTTTGTTTGGTGCATCCAACCTGTTGAATATGATTGTCATTGATGTCAAAGGAGTTTAGTAATGAAAAAGGAATAACCAAGGACATGATGGCAGGGCAAGCTCAGTGAATGACAAAGAAATGACAAAGGAAGTAATGACTCGGCATGTATGATGATGTGGAATATGTGATGAAGCTGGAAAGACACATGATGGTGTTCTGGTGCTATCATTAAGTCAGTGTTGGAATCTGACATCATTCTGGAAAAGAATGACAATTTTGTGAAAATTTGGAAATTGACCAAGTAAAAATTAGTCAAAACTGCTCTAAGAGAATGCCCGCCATAATTCATGGTTTGAGAAAAAATCCCGCACCATCATACCAAGCTATATATTGTTGAAGTGGATATCTATTCATGGTCTCATTTTTCCTTAATCACTTCCGAGGAGAAATTTATAGGTCTACCAAAACAGGTTTTTGCACCAGAGGAAGTAAAATTGACTAAGTAGCCTCAATAAAATACTTGCCATAAATCATAGGTTAAAGTAAATGCCCACAGCATATGGCCATGTTTTATCCTGTTGATTTGTATACCTGGCCATGGTCTCATTTTTTCTTAAGCATGTCTGAGGAGAAAGTTATAAGTTTTCCAAAATAGGGTTTTAGGATAAACTCTAGAGGAATTCCTGAAAATTACTAAGTGTTGGAAAACCAATTCAGGTGGCCTTGGGAAAATGCCCGCCATACCTCATGGGAGAATGATAAAAAATATACAGAACTATAATGCTCTAGATTTTCATAGAGGATATCTCTCCATGGTCTTAGTTTTCACGGAATATTTTTTATGACAAAAATAACAGCATGCCAAAACAGGGTCGCAGGTTACTTTTACACCAAAATAGCAAAACTTCCCAAGTGGCCTCAAAGAAATGCCCACCATAGTTTGTAAGTTGAAGAAAATGCCCGCACCATATGGTGATCTTGTAGGTTTTTGTTTTGTATACTTGACTATGCTTTCAAATTGACTTGAAAGGGCTTGGGGAAGAAGTTATGGATCTGCCAAAATAGGGTTTCAAGCAGATTGGACCAAATCTAGGAAAGTGCAAAAATTGTCTAAGTGTAAACTCACTAGAAATGCCTAAGTAATCTCAGAAAAATGCCTGCCATCTCCTGTTGTTGATGTCTTAAAATATTTTGAGAGCATGGATCTCTAGAATGTTGTATGGGGCATCCAACCATATCATTGGCTTGACCAAAGAGTCTCTGCGGAAGAAGATATTCACCTGCCAAAAGTGCCTCCCAGCTTGATTTGCACTACTTCAGTAAAATGCCCATCGAGGAGAGAGAAAGAGGTTTAAAGCGGTGAAATTGGTTTGGATAGAATCCCCTAGTGGCCTCTATCCATTGGATGTTTCACACTTCAAAATTAATGACAAGAAAAATCTCATTATATTAACCTAGGGTATGATAATTTTGCCTAAGTGGCAGATCAGTAGTTTGGAAGGCCACTTTCAAATTCCCTCCAGAGATGGGTATGTGTTACTCAGTTCATATTTTGACATGGTATTGTTCAGCATTGAAGTAGCTATCCATTTATGCTTGTAGTTTTCTCTATGGTGATCACGTGAGGAAGAAATCAATCTACCAAAGTGAAAGAAAAAGTGATTTGCATATTAAAGACAGATTCGTGTAAGTGTCAAACTCACATGGCTCATAGGCCATTTGGAAATGCCAGCAAGTAGGTGTTCATGAGCTGATAAAACTAATTAGATGGCATAGTCTTGTTCTCTGATGAACTGGCTATCCAGCCATGGAGTCAAATTTCTTTTTTGTGCTCTCACGTGCGAGATTTTGGCCTGCCAAAATCAATGAAAAATAAGGTTGAAATACACTTTATATTATGCCCTGTAATACCCATTCTGACTCTTAGGATGTATTAGTATTTAATGTAAATAATGTGTACATGTGATGTATGTTTTCCTAGCGTGGAGCTCAAGGCCAAGGCCCTGCTAGTGAAAGCCTGAATTTTGATTTAAAAGGCAAGCATTGATATTTTGATGCCCATGTGCTCTTAAGCCATGGAAATTGTAAAAATGATGTAAATAAACATCATGCAATATAAAATACCAAAACTGGCTACAGAGGCAACGAATGAAAAGGGGCCATGTGTATCCACTAGGGAGTGGTGAGGGGGCTAAGGGAGTGAACCATAGGCTACCATATGTCATTATGAGAACCCATTGACTTCACTAGATGACATTTATGCCTATTGTAAGGAAGTGGTTGAGATGTCAGCCCATGGCTTCAATGGAGCATGGGTAGCGCTGAAATTCGTATGGATAGGTATGGGCTCTGTTTACTTGTGCCACAAGTCACTCTACCTCTTGGAGGTTGCTTCATTCTCATCCCCATTCCATGGTGGAAGAACCCACCACCATTTTTCCATAAAAAAAAAAAACAAGTTCCTAGCAGGGGGCAAAACCAGAAATCGCGACCTTGAGAGAACCTAGATTTTGGAAGACCAAAAACGCCTAGATTGGGTATTGGACAGTGAAATCCAATGGTGGATCCATTGGTATGAACCCTGGGGAGAATTTGGGAGCAATAGCTACCCCAAAATCCATGGGAAAACCTATTTCTAACTGCCCAGAAAATCAGTGACGGATTTGGGGTTATTTGTGACAGAGTTGTGAGAAATCCAAGAGTGGAGGTATGAACAGAGGATGGGATTGCTGAGTCCAGCTTGAAGTGTATGTGGCTCTAGGATTGAGCTCAGTGGACTAGCATCCTCCTCCATCTCCTATTGCATGCTTGAAAAACCCAACTGTGTGTTAGCTTAGCATGGCTGTTTGAGTGAAACCCTGACTGTGAGCGAGCCATCTAGTTCCTCCTTAGTGGATACATAGCCTAGCTCGGGGGTGATCTCTCAGCTGAAAGAATACAGGCTGGACAGAGATCTATGGTTGGGTGGAACGTTGCTCTCACGTAGCCAGTCGTTGGAGATTTGTGTTGCAAGATAAGTGCTCTCTGTGATTTTAATTTATATATATATTCTGTGCTCTGCGATGTGCTAAATCTTAATGTTATTTATTCATGAGGTTGAAATTGAAATGAATTCTGTGCATAGCATAAGAATGGGATTGAATCCCTGCATATGGAATCATCTTCTATTTGTGCTTATGTGTATTGTTATGTTAAATTCCGCTGTGTTTTATTGAAGTTCGAATCTGCACACAGAAGTTTTAATTCTCACATATTTTTGGAGTATAAATTTTGGGGCTAAGTCTGCCAAAAGCCCGGTGTGTTGTTAACGTTTCCTTCCCTGCATTTGATGATGGAAGGGGACGTTACATGCCCGCAAAAGGCTTAGGAAGATTCCCACAAGGGCTATGTTATGTTCTCAAGGGAGCTCTAGGATGCCCGTAAGGGGCCTCCAGTATGCCTGCGGGAGGCTTATAAACATGCCCACATAAGGGGGCTAAAGATGCCCTCAAGGGGCTCATTTATGCCCGCAAAAGGCTTATGAAATGCCCGCAAAAGGGGTTAAAAGCTTAAGGAGCTGACCTTAATCCCGCAAGGGCTTAATTAAGCCCACAGGGGCCAAAAGTGCCTCCCAACTTGATTTGCACTACTCCAGTAACATGCCCGCCGAGGAGAGAGAAAGAGGCTTCAAGAGGTGAAATTGGTTTAGATGAAGTCACCTTGTTGGCCTCTATCCATTGGGTGTCTCACACTTCAAAATTGGTGAAAATAAAAATCTCATGTTACCCTAGGGTTTGACAATTTTTTTCTAAGTGTTGAATTAGCAGTTTAAAAGGACATTTGGAAATGCCTGCAAGGAGGTGTCCTTGTGCTAATAAAATTAATAGGGTGACATAGATCTGTTCCTTATTGAATTGGTTATCCACCCATGCTTTCAGTTTTCCTTATGATGGTCACATGTGCAAGAAATCAATCTGCCAAAGTAGGAAATCATGTGCAAGAAATCAATATTGTCCATTCCATTATTTTCTTAATGTTTTTAAACAATATTTTGGTTTTTTTCTTTTTTCTAATGCAATACAACTTTCCTTTCAGGTTTTTTTTTTTCCTTTTATCTTTGGCTAAGAGAATAAAAGTATATGACAATACAAATGTTATTAGTTAGAATACCTTGATGAGTATAGCTCTAAGGTGGATGTAATTTTGTATCCATGAAAGGCCGAAGGGTAATGAAAAATATTCTCGCTTTTCTACTGATGTAATGTTTTGTTGACACATCTTTTTCATTTAATAAAATGATGTTTTTTAGTTATGAAATAAAAAACTATACATTCAAATCTTTATTTTTTCATTTTTTTTTACAATATTTTAGACTCAAAATTTAATACTACAAACATAACATATGATTGTAATATTTGAAAGTCCAAAACACGTTAATGAGAAAAATTATTATTTTTAAATGAAGAACATAAAAGTGGAGGTACAATGATTGAGTGGTATCTCACTCCAGTGAAAATTTCTTTTGGGTTCTTCTTTCTTTCTTTAGTTCATATCATTGACATCCATTTCATCTTTTTTCTTAGGCTCATTATTTTTTCTTTAGGAGTATCTTATATTTATTTTTCCAATCGTTGCATTGCAATCTATGTTTTTGTGAGCATTTACTTTCAATGTTATCCATTCCATTATTTTCCTAATGTTTTTTTACAATATTTTAAATTCAAAATTTGGCATATGATTTTAGTATTTGAAAGCCTAAAACATTTTGTTTTTCAAAACATTTTAAATCAAAAATATTTTTTGAAATGAAGAAATGTAAAGTGAAGGTACAATGATTGAGTGGAGTCTCACTCTAATGAACAATTCTTTTTTCTTCTTTCATTTTTCTAATCTAGTACAAATTTCATTGACATCTTTTCTTTCTTTTTTCTAGTCCAGTACAACTTTCATTGACATCTTTTCCATCTTTTTCTTTAGCTCAGAGGTATTCAACTGAAACACGTTGTGAGAAATAAAACTCTACAATGTAATACATTTTATTGGTAAACATCAAAAGTATTTATATACATACATAACTAAGAAGAGATAGTTATGAATCTGTAACTTATTAACTAATTAAAATTGTTAACTAACTATAAATGATATAATTAACCCCAAAATATTAGTCAAAATTACCCCCTTAAACTAAAGGGACATCTGACATGCCAAGCTGCATTCTGAATTTTTCAAATTTTTCATGACCTAGTGCTTTAGTAAATATATATGCAATTTGATCTGAAGTAAAACAATGTGTCAGATGAATGTTGTTGGCCTCAACATGATGTTGAATCAAGTGATATTTAGTGTTGATGTGTTTGGTTCGATCATGGAATTTGGGATTCTTGGCCAATTGAATTGCAGAAGTGTTGTCAACAAAGAGAGGCATTGAAGGAAGTGATGGCATGGCATGTATGATTAAATGGCATGTGTGATAAAGTTGGAAAGACACATGATGGTGTTCTGGTGCTATCATGAAGTAAATGTTGTTATCGTATAACCCTCCAATAATTTTCACTCATCCACCCATACCTTGAGAAAGAAATTCATGCAACAAATCCTAGATCACTAATCAAAAGAAACATGGATTACCAATCAAACATTGTATAGTTCCATCACATAATTAGCATTGAGTTTAGAAACCGTCGTCATGCTAATGATGAAAGTTGTACTACCTTGGTGCTCTAGTCATGAATGTAGTTCCTGTTAAAATTCAATATGCTAAGACAGAAAATAGCAGCATTACATTCCATTTCACAATAATAGCATATACAGGATCACTGAAGAAACAACAAGCATAGCATAAACACAAGAGACAGAGATTTATCCTGGGAAACCCTCATGGGGTAGAAAACCCAGCAAAGCTTCCTCAATATAGATGACCAGCAATATACAAAGATGCAAACCCTGAGCATAAGCTCCTTCTCCTCCATAGCAGACCTCTCCTCCACAAATGCGCCTTTCTCAAGTGAGTGAGTGTGTAAAATGAGGAACACACCTCCTCTATTTATACACTACTCTGATATGTATTTTACACAAGTACATGTAGGCTCGTATTTAACCATTAGGTTAAATACCCCATTATAACTGACTGGGCCGACCCCCACATGGTGGGTCTAATAACCCTAGTTACCACACCCAACTCGGAGGAATAAACATCTCCGGATTTATAGTATAATCACATCGGAGGTATGGAACATCTCCGGAATAAATAATATACAAATATAATATTCTTTGAAGTTACAATATTTCAACACTCCCCCTTAACGAGAAGGATATTATAACAGTATCTGCACGAGCAAGGAGTCATCAACATCATACATGATACATCTATAAATCATTGGAAGCTTTCTCAACATCATCAGTAACTCAAGCAGTTACTGGAACATCTTCAATACTGGAACATCAACATCTTCAGTACTGAGTCTTTATCTTCTGCAGCACTCGAACAGCTACAACAACATCAACATCTGGATCCTCACGATCATCAGTATCGTCATCTCACGATCATCAGCATCGTCATCACACGATCATCAGCATCGTCATCACACGATCATCAGCATCGTCATCACACGATCATCAGCATCGTCATCTCACGATCATCATCATCGTCATCTCACGATCATCAGCATCGTCATCACACGATCATCAGCATCGTCATCACACGATCATCAACATCGTCATCTCACGATCATCAGCATCGTCATCTCACGATCATCAGCATCGTCATCGATACAGGTATCCATAACAATACAAGTATCCACATCATTAGTACACATATTCATGCCAATACAAGTGTACATATCATCAATACAAGTATCCACACTGATACAAGTAACCATATCATCAATACAAGTGATCACATCATCAATACAAGTATCCTACCGATACAAGTAACCACATCATCAATACAAGTATCCTACCGATACAAGTAACCATATCATCAATACAAGTATCCTACCGATACAAGTAACCACATCATCAATAAAATCACTTTCTCGGAGACCATTCGTCTACGGATCAATTCAGGGACCGAAGTCCAGGGATGATACAATCCCCATCACGTACATTTTGAACTATCAGTTCCGGGATGATGCAATCCCCATCACGTACATTTTGAACTATCAGTTCCGGGATGATGCAATCCCCATCACGTACATTTTGAACTATTAGTTCCGGGATGATGCAATCCCCATCACGTACATTTTGAACTATCAGTTCCGGGATGATGCAATCCCCATCACGTACATTTTGAACTATCAGTTCCGGGATGATGCAATCCCCATCACGTACATTTTGAACTATCAGTTCAGGGACGATGCAGTCCTATCCTCTATTCTCGGAGACCTCACGTCTACGGCTCTCTTTAGGACTGAGAGTCCAGGGATGATCCAATCCCCTCAAGTCCATCAAGGACTTCATTCTCGGAGACCTCACGTCTACGGCTCTCTTTAGGACTGAAAGTCCAGGGATGATCCAATCCCCTCAAGTCCACCAAAGACTTCATTCTCGGAGACCTCACGTCTACGGCTCTCTTTAGGACTGAAAGTCCAGGGATGATCCAATCCCCTCAAGTCCACCAAGGACTTCATTCTCGGAGACCTCACGTCTACGGCTCTCTTTAGGACTGAAAGTCCAGGGATGATCCAATCCCCTCAAGTCCACCAAGGACTTCATTCTCGGAGACCTCACGTCTACGGCTCTCTTTAGGACTGAAAGTCCAGGGATGATCCAATCCCCTCAACTGTCCACTAAGGACTTCATTCTCGGAGACCTTACGTCTACGGCTCTCTTTAGGACTGAAAGTCCAGGGATGATCCAATCCCCTCAAGTCCACCAAGGACTTCATTCTCGGAGACCTCACATCTACGGCTCTCTTTAGGACTGAAAGTCCAGGGATGATCCAATCCCCTCAACTGTCCACTAAGGACTTCATTCTCGGAGACCTTACGTCTACGGCTCTCTTTAGGACTGAAAGTCCAGGGATGATCCAATCCCCTCAACTGTCCACTAAGGACTTCATTCTCGGAGACCTTACGTCTACGGCTCTCTTTAGGACTGAAAGTCCAGGGATGATCCAATCCCCTTCTGTATTCTCATCTATACAAGAGCAGTTATCACATTAGCATGTATTCTCACCAATACATCAAAACATGTATACATCACACCAAAACATGTATACATCACAACTAGCATGTATTCTTACTAACACATCAAAACATGTATACATCACATCTAGCATGTATTCTTACTAATACATCTAACATCAAAACATGTATACATCACAACTAGCATGTATTCTTACTAATACATCAAAACATGTATACATCACAACTAGCATGTATTCTTACTAATACATCAAAACATGTATACATCACATCTAGCATGTATTCTTACTAATACATCTAACATCAAAACATGTATACATCACAACTAGCATGTATTCTTACTAATACATCAAAACATGTATACATCACATCTAGCATGTAAAAGTAAAACTAAGTATTCTAAGTATAAGAGTCCTAAATCTAAATATTTCTAAGTACCTAGGTGTAGAGAACAGGTTACCTCAACATCGACCTTGTTGTATGATGAGACAATCTCATCATCAGTGACTATACTACTCCCCCTTTCGAGGAGGGTCCTTTTGAACTACACCAAGCTTGTCTCGGAAGTACACTCAAGACAAAGGTTTGGTTAGTACATTGGTAACCTGTTACAAATTCAAACTTTATAGTTCCTTCCTGCGTCAAATCTTGTTAGATCCCTATCTTCTTTGACTTATCATGGAACACTAGATTCTATGATATCTTGATACAACTCTATTTGTTACATAGGATCACAGTTGGTTCTTTCTCTAAGTCAAACAATCCTGAAGCCAAACTTCTTCACAACTAGCAAAGCAATCAGCCATATATTCCGCTTGTGCTGAGAGCCACACTAGACTGCTTCCAGCTAAACCACGAGATCATGGCTAAACCCAGACAATAACATCCTCTCGATGTGTTCTTCCTGTCTGAAACACTTCCTGCCCATTCAGAATCTGAATAGCCATCTGAAGTCATGATCTTCAAGATAGCATAGATCAAATTCTATCGTGTCCTTTATGTGCCTCATCACATGCTTTGCAACTATTAGGTAAGCACATCTAGTTTCCACTAGATACTGACTCAAGGTGTTCATAACAAAGCATATATCTAACCTAGTATATGTTGGATATATCAAAGGCCCAATAATTTGTCTGTTCAGAGTTATATCCACTAACTCTAATGAGTCATCTGCTAAGAACTTCAAGTTGGAATTCATGAGAGTGGCCATTCCTTTTAATATTTCTCAGCACACTTTCCCTGGTTGAGAAAGATTCCTTCTAAGCCTTGCCATACTTCCAGACTTAGGAAGTAATGCATCAATCTGAGATCTTTCATTTTTCATTTCTGCAGCCATCTTCTTCTTTCTTTTCATGATCTGTTTCTCATTCCCTATAAGAAAGATATTATAATAATAGTATGATCCATAGCCTTAAGGTAAAGGTTAGAAACAACTTTACTTTTGGTAAAGCCCAAGCTTATTAAGAAACTGTCAATTCTCCCTTTGTGACTGAACATCATTCACACTCTGCATTGAATGATTTTCTGCATATCTATCTGTGCCATCTCTCGATAGATGGGTCTACTGATATGAGCCTCAATATTTTGTTTGATTTGTAAATCTTCTTGTTTGAACATCCACCACTTGTATGGTGTCCATGATTCTTCATGACCTTTCCTACAAATCAAAATTAAGTACATGATTAGTAATACTTCATAATCATCAAATCATATTGACATGATAACCTATTATGCATACAGATATCATTTACATAGTGATGCAACTATTTTGACCAATACTTTGGCACAACACTTTCCCATATCCTGTATGCATACAGTGGCTATCTAGATGCCTTCCATCTCTACCAGAACATACTATCGAGAGTGTGCACAACTCTCATCATGTCAGCAAAGAGGTTTCATTCTAGACAAGCAACAATGGAATGTTTGTCCAACTTACCAATCATATGCATATTAGCAGTATATTGTTCAATGTTCTATGAATATTTACACTCAGCATGATACATTATAGGAATACAAATATGCATACAACCTATTACAGGCAATATCATTACTATTTCAAATAACAACTCAAATACTTATCTTTTATGTTTGTGTGGCTTCCTCCCGCTTGATCTTCTGTATGTCTTTTGAACTTCTATTCATTCTGTACCACTGTGCATGCTCAAGAGTCATCCTCATGATCTCATACACAAACATACACTCATTAGTATATTCTAAAAACATAATCTTGAAAATGTATAGTCATGATTAATAAACATTAGTATTCAAGATTTCAGGGAAGTCTTCTTTTACTCATGCATATCATCAATTAAGATAAAAGATATAATATGCATAATCCCTTGATTACTAACTTTATGAATACGCATAACCAATCATTCCAAGTATACTTATATAAGGGATCCTAACACAAGGTAAGATTCATGGGAAACATACCTGGATTAGTATACCTACTTGGTTATGTACAACATACCTAAACAATCTCTTCAATGATTTAGAGATCCTGAGCTAGAACCTGCATGTCTCATAGGTTAAGCATAATGTAACAAAGTCATACATACCTCGTAAGTAGAACAAAGATTATGGATGAGTCTTTGTCTTCATGTTTTCATGGTCATGGAACCTGATTTGTCTTTTGTGATGTACCTGTATCTTGTTAGCAGACAACATCAACCTCACACAACATCATAATGCATTAGTACAATCATAAGTGTCAACACCTTAACCAATGAATATGCATTTATAATTTTGTTAAGGTTACACGACAAATCTAAAATCAAAATTGTACTAACTGTAATAACCTGAAGACAAACATACCATAAACTTAATCATGGACAAATATCGAAACATACCTCGATGAGTCATACCTATCGAGATCGCTTGTAATCTCCTTATGTAAAGCCTTAGCCTCATCTCCCTCTGAAACATGAACTCCTTCACTTATGTAGGTGACCAATCCATCTTCTTCTAGGATTAACCCTATCCACTTGATTTGCAAGAACTGGACCTGGAGCTGGATATGGGTTTGTCAGAGAAACCCCAAAAATTCAAACTTTGAATTTCAAACTTCCGAAAGGATAGATATAAGCTCCTTGATGGGCTGATCAAACTGATATATTCAGAATTTGAAAACTGCAAAGTTTTACTCCTCAATTTTGCCTTTGAAACTTTCGGATTCACTGGACGTGACCCTGAACTGGGGTTTGATGAAGCCCACTCTTTTGCCCCATCAAAAAGTTTGATCCAAAGCTCTAAGCTTCTATTTTTCTGAGGAGCTTCCAGCCGTGGTCACAGATTTCAAAAATTCCCATTTTTACAGAAGCCCTAATTTTCCGCTTTTCTGATCAAAGTCCCGAACTAGGGTCTAATCAAGCCCGGACTTCTGCCCAACCAAAAATTCTGATCTAGGTCTCTAAATTTCTATTTTGATGAGTAGCATCCAGCCGTGGTCTCCGATTACAAAAATTCCAACTTTCTTCAAAGCCCTAAATTCCGGAAGCCATGAATGAAGGTACCAAAAAATAATTCTGTTTTGACAGAAATATGTACCTGATTGTTTCTGATGTAACTCCGAAATTTTTGATCCACGGGGTCTGAAAAAGTTTCCTGAGATAGCCTGACCTGTTATCTTTCCATCCTGACAGGTCTGACCTCAATTGGATTCTCTAAGAGAGAGTTATGCCAAATGTCGCAACGTGACCTGTTTTGGGAAAATACAGGAGAGCGAACTTGTACGGCGTGCCACGTGTCACTGTTTGACCTTCGGCCTCTGAAAAAGTTTTCTGAGATATCTCGGCCTGTTATCTTTCCATCCTGATAGGTATGACCTCAATTGGATTTTCTGAGAGAGAGTTATGCCAAGTGTCGCAACGTGACCTGTTTATGGGATAATACAGGAGAGCGAACTTGTACGGAGTGCCACGTGTCACTGGTTCAACTTCGGCCTCTGAAACATTTTTCTGAGATAGTGCAGACTGTGTACTACCTGTCACTTTTTACTAAATTTCATTTGAAGCTTCCTAGCCCAAGATATGACCTTTTTCCCAAGGTCACCTGATTTTGACTCAGATCTGGAAGAGGCAGAAACCCTATATTGTACAGATCATAAATCACAAAGTACAACGAATTAGAGGTTGTCCTTTGGACACAAGGTACCTGGAAATTTTAGCTTCGTCTTGTAACAATTTCAGATCCGAAAACTTCGCCAAAACGGATTTATAGCGAAAGTGCTACGATGACTGGTTTTTGCTATGTAAAACCCTAACCTTCAAATTGTCGTAAGTAAAGCAAGTGTCTTTAGTGCCATACCTTGTCTTCCTTCAGGTCAGCTCTGATACCATGTTAAAATTCAATATGCTAAGACAGAAAATAGCAGCATTACATTCCATTTCACAATAATAGCATATACAGGATCACTGAAGAAACAACAAGCATAGCATAAACACAAGAGACAGAGATTTATCCTGGGAAACCCTCATGGGGTAGAAAACCCAGCAAAGCTTCCTCAATATAGATGACCAGCAATATACAAAGATGCAAACCCTGAGCATAAGCTCCTTCTCCTCCATAGCAGACCTCTGTTAACACCCAAAAAGTGCTCACTAGCTCATTTACCACATTATATGACTCATTTGTCCATTTTCCTACCATATTTCTATTAAAAATCCCAAAAATCCCATTAAAAAGCCTCCAAAAGGCCTAAAATGCCTCCAAAAGGCCAAAAAACCATCAAAATAGCCTAAAAAAGGCTAAAAAACCCCCTTTTCCTCCAAAAATAGCAAAAATCCCCTAAAAAGGGAATAAAAATATAAAATAATGAGGAAAAGGAGGAAAAAACCCTATACAGCTGCCCAAAACCATGTGTTTCCTAAAACCATGGGTCAGCACTCCACCACCAAAAAACTATAAATAGGTGATGGAGATCCCTTATTTCATATCCACAATCACAAGCACCCTTACTCTGCCAAAATCTCTCTCGAAACCCTAGTTCACCTTTGAACTATTTTCACCTTGAGAGCCACCTTTGGCCCATTCCCAACCTTGGAGAAGGAGAAGGAGCATTCTTGAAGCTTGGAGCATCCTCTTGGACACTGCAAAGGGCTTCACCAACCTTGACACTCAAGGTAACATCAATACAAAGACATTCTTTCATTTTGGTGTTTATGCTTCATGCTTGTATTAGAAATAATTTAATGTTTTGTTTATTGCATAATTAGTTTAATATACTGAACTGCTACTAAGGAGTCCATTCTCCTTAGTAGGTGCTCATTGGCACAAGCTAGGGGTAAAACCCTAGCTACAGTTTTGGCGACTCCCCTAGTTTTCGAATTTCTGGTTTCCGTTTTTAAATTTTTTTCTTTCGGCTGTCCCTTTCGGCCGCTGCATACCGCGTCTTTTTCCTCTACAGTCGCGTCCCGACCGCGCCTTTCAGGCCTTTACCCGCGATCCGACCGTGGCTCTCAGACTGCTTCCGACGCTCTGCCGGCGGATTCAAGTCTGTTACCTGCGATTCGACCGTGGCTAATCAGCCTGTTTGCCGCGATCTGACTGCGCCTGTCGGCCTTTTTCCTGCGTCGCGACTACGGCTTCCTGCCTCTTTCGCGCGTCCCGACTGCGCCTGTTAGCCATTTTGCCGCGACCCGACTGTGTCTTTTTCCAGTTTTCCTGCGTCCCGACTGCCACTGTTGGCCCGATAGCCGCGACCCGACTGTGCCTTTTCCCCTGTTTCCTGCGTCCCGACTGCAACTATTGGCCCGATAGCCGCGACCTGACCACCGTTGTTTCATTCAAACCCGCGGTCGGCCTGTTCTGACCCGCCACAGACCCGCGGTCTGATTTCTGCTCTTTTTCTGTTTTTGAGCCCAGCCCCTCTTGCTGCAATATTTTCTGCATTTGAACAGCCCTCTGTCCCACCTGCAGCCTACTTCCTTACAGCCTTTCTGCAACATAATTTCTGTTCCTTTTACAGAATCTTTTTAAAATTTCAGTATTTTTATTTCAGAAAATTTTGCAAATTAAAAGAATCAATTTCAGCATTATTGATAGATTGGAAGTTGCCCTCCCTTGTGGCACTTCTGTTTTTGGGTTCAACACCTCACGAGCACACACTCTGTCACATTAAATCAAGTGAGCCTTAAAAAGTACCTAACTAAACCAACATTCTAACCCCACTTGGGGAACACAAAAGAATCATTGTAGTTAGGTAGGATCAGGGGGATAGGCTTCCAATAACACCCCTTGGTTATTTCACTTGAGACATAGTTGTTGTCCAAATAGGGAACCAAAATCCCCTAGTACTTTTTGGCACGGTCACGACCAGTTTATCAGAGGGCCTCTCCCTTAGGAGGGTTGAAGTCGGGAGACTGGTTCCGGAGGCCTGAGTGGAATACCGCACTCCATTCAGTAACCGAAGGGCTACCTTTCGCGGTTCGCGGGATATCCCTGTATAGGGGTATTGCGGTCAACGAACTAAACGGCAGATTCACCTTTCTGGACGTGTCATGAACGGGGTATCTTAGTTGCCTTTCTTCTAGGATTGACTACCCGATATCCCTCCCGGTAGGGGGATATCATAGCCACTTGGCTTTCCTACTCATATTGTCTGACTTGGATTTCATCACCTTGCAGAGGATATGTTTAGTTAAGTCAGAATACTTTTAGCTAGGTGTTTGCATGCTCCTTTACCTCCCTTGGTCTAGTGAGTCCACCATTTTTCTTTTTTAGGAAACCTGCTGCTTGTTGGTATTCTGACCATCTTTGTTGTTACTCCACCTATTGTAGCACAGCTGTTGCAGTGGGTGTTTTGAGTTGGTTGTTGGCCTGAGTGCCTTGCTTTTTAGCTCTCCTTCTGCACACTCGGTTGCATTGGGATTTTTTGAGCTGTTTTTTATACTCACCTCAACCCACAGAGATTTAGACACCATCTGTCACCATTGAGTCCCCGAGACATTCTCGGCGCCTCAGGGGCGAGCCCCCACAGCACGGTTCTCTCGACACCACTCGTCATAGATTCCGATCATTGTCCGTTGATACCACTCATCACAGATCTAGAGCCTTGTCACTTGACTCCACCCGTCAGCGACGTAGGTCTCCGTCACCAGATAGTGACGCACCTTACTTTACCTCTGATTCTGACGAAGAGTCTGAGAACCCTATTTATACTGCCCCTACTAGCCCCATGGCTGGTACGACTTCCACTCCATTTGTCATAGGGACCATTGGTGGCACATCCACCACTACACCTGTTTTTGGTATGCCCTCCATGGGGCAACCATCTACCGTTCCCCTCACGGTACCTATACCCACAGCGGGAATACCCATCCCCACTACATCAGTGGCTCACACTACCAATGGTGGTGCTGGACCATCCTTCACTACCTCAGTTCCCCCACTTGGGGGCACCACCCTAAATCTTG
The DNA here is from genome assembly GCA_027924585.1 of Larix kaempferi. Lineage (NCBI taxonomy): Eukaryota > Viridiplantae > Streptophyta > Pinopsida > Pinales > Pinaceae > Larix > Larix kaempferi. The sequence continues at coordinate 28,824,917 of BSBM01000229.1, read as the reverse complement.
TCCCTCCACTTGGGGGCACTGGCCCCAACTTGGTCCATAGCACTACTGTGTCGCAGCCCTCTTCCAGTTTGCCATTCATGGCTAGCCTCAACTTACCTGACCTGGCCAGATTGACCAACGATCCTATTCGACACGACCCCACATGGCCTCATATGCCTACCAAACTACCCTCTGACATCCCTAAATTCGAGGGTAAGGCCGGTGAGGACCCACAGAACCACATCATGTCTTTCCACCTATGGTGTTCCTCTAACTCCATTGTGGATGACTCTGTTCGCCTCCGTCTCTTACAACGCACCTTTACTGGCTCTGCAGCCAAGTGGTATATTGAGCAGCCTCATGGGACCCACGCCACCTTTTCTTCCCTGGCCTCGACCTTCCTGCAGTTCTTCCAGTTGCCAGTCCGCTATGACGCGGGCGTTGAGATCCTTCTATCTTGTAGACAAAACACGGCTACCCATATCACGGACCACATCCATGAGTGGCGTAGACGCCGTAGCTTATGCAAGATTAAACTAGATGACCGTATCTTCCTCGATTGGTTCCTCAAGTCCCTGCTTCCTGTCATCGCTAAGGATGTAGCTTCAGAAAGACCCCAGTCTGAAGAAGAGGCCATCCTTAAGGCACAGCAGTTCGACCTCATTTACGCCCAGTCGGGTTACCTTTATACCATTATACCTGACGCCCCTCGCGGCGAGTCCTCCCATCATGATGCGCCGGGGGCATCCCACGCTGCCGATGGTATCATTGGCCGTGTTTCTTCGCACCCCCAACCATTTTCTATAGCACGACCTACCCCTGGCCCCGACCTGTCGAGGGCTACCTCCCAGTCTGGAGCAACCAACTCATATGCTCCCATGACACATCACCATTCCCATGGACCTTCATGTCCACCTCAGTGCTTCGGGTATGCGACTCCTGCTTACGCTCCTCCAGTCGCCCCTCAGCCTTACTACCATCAGCAGACTGCCCCGGCTCCCGCGCCTTCCCAAGCCCCCCCAGCTTATTATCCGCCCCAGGCAGCCCCTGCGGCACATCCACAACCTGCTCCGCAGTCCTATCAGCAACCCCCTCAAGTTGCTGCACCTGCTCAGCCTCAACCTACATATCATCCTCCGCAGCCTGCCCCTGCACCTGCGCAACCTCAAAATCCACCTGCTGCCCAAGGGCAAGTTTACGCCCAACATAACCCGCAGCCAAACCAGAATAACCAACGTAACCAGGGCCAACAGAACCGCGGCAAAGGCCGTAATCGGGGAAATAACCAACCTGCAGACCAAGCTGGTCAACCGGCTAATCCCCCTGACAATAACAATGCGGCCCCCGCTAATCAAAACCCTGATCGCCCGCCCAAGCAGGCCAAAAACCCCAATCTGCGAACGAACCACCCTTGTTCTATTTGCGGGGTCTATGGACATTACACCCATGCTTGCCCACACTTGGAGCGAGCTCGGCAGCTTTGGGTTGACGAGGCCCATCGCCAAGGGCATGCGGCTCCCCAAGCACCGCCCAACCCCCCCCAACCTCAGCAACCCCCTTTGGTGCTGCAAAACCCCTTACCGACCCAAGGCGTGGTGAACACTCAGCCGTTGGCCCCTCAAGCTAACGTGCAACCCCAACAACAACAGATCACCTACGCTGCCCCTGATCAACCCATGTTCGACTCAGGTACCCACCACTTACTGATGATGTCATCCGCTGACGTCAACCTCCAGACCCGTCGGAACCAATATGGCTCCACCTCTGAAGCCACTCCCACGGATAAACCCGCTAACGCCCATCCCACCGATCAGGCGTTACGTATACCTCCTCCTCCCATAGACGGCGCTGCGAAAGCACCTCGTTTCCCACTTCGCCGAATCAACAATAACCCTAACGCGCGTGCTGCGTCAAACTACAACATCGTAGACGACCTAGCCCAATCTCCCGCAGCCATGTCTGCGTTGGAGGTCTTGAAGAACTGCCCTTCCCAGCGCAAGACTTTACTTTCCGCCATCGGGGGGATTGACCCAACTGATTCACATTTGATGGCGTTTGATTTAGACCAGTCTGAACCACGCCTACCTTCTAGCTTAGCCTTCCAAGTTACAGTCTCCGTTAGGAATCTTGTTATCCATCGGTGCATCATCGATGAGGGTGCTTCCACATGCGTTATGTCTACATTTGTATGGCAGAAGCTAGGATCCCCTCCTCTCCAGCAGTCCACCACTGCATTACGTGCCTACGACGGTCGTTCGGCCCAGCCCCAAGGCCTCCTGCCCAACGTTCCTGTCCAGTTAGGTGGTAAAACAGTCCTTATTGACATAGAGGTAATCAATGCCCAATTGGATTACAACCTTCTACTTGGCCGCAGCTACATGTATGCCATGCGGGCGGTTGCCTCTTCTGTCTTTCGCACCATGATGTTCCCCCATGAAGGACGCGTGGTTAAGATTGACCAGCTCACTTACTATGATCCCAGTGCTCCCGCAGCACCTGAAAATGTTCTCCCCATGGTTGAACAACCTGTTTCTAGTGCCACCACTTCGTTTGTTTCCTCTACGGGGCCTGGAGTCTACTCAGACGCGCCGATGACCTCCACCTTTCAATCCATTCCTCCGCCATCATCTACGCCCGAAATGTCTGACTTATGTACCTTGTCCCATGACATCCTACCACCTAACAATCAACCATCCTTGTTGCCTAAACCACCATTGGTACCTAGTCACATTGGTGTTACACCGATCCATACGATCCCCTTCCTAGTTCCTCCAGCAGGAGTAGTAAGCGCCCCGGTCATGGCTACCCTTAGCCTTCCTGGGTTAACATTGGGATTACCTGTATGGTATCTTTCGCCTCCCGTTCGCCCGCCGACACCAGATGTCGTCCTCCCGCCGGTGCAACCCATGGCTACTACCACCCACCCACCTCCCGGGGTCCCTACCCCTTCGTCCTCCACGACACCTCCTCCTCCTCTTCAACCCACTGGGGGCAGAGGTCCACAACCTTACACTGCTGTCCCACCTCCCAAGACAGTCAAGAACCCTCCAGTGTTTCGTGCTCCTCCCAAATGCTCGCTGTGTGACGAGTTGGGCCATGCGACCCACCAATGCCCACAGTTACCTGCATTACAGAAGCACATGCAAATGCTCGATGATGACCCCAACATCCCAACTGTCGAACTAAACCCCACTCCTAAGCCTAAAGATAAGTCCCTACGTACCAACCACTCATGCGCCATCTGCGGAATTTACGGGCACTATTCACATCATTGTCCCGATCTCCCGGATTACAGAGCAGCTCTTTATGAGATGAACAATCTGGACCTTGAGACGGCACCACCTACCATTGAAGAGATCTACCCCCCAGACTCTTCACCTTCCGGAGAGGTTAATACCATCTACATGATCTCTTCAACCAATACTTCCACTACCCCCTCGTCAACCGATTTGACGACACAGACTTTCCGTACTAATGAGGAGATTCTTGAGGCCCTAACTGCCCCGGATTATCCTTGGGATGATATGCACCACCGTTCCTATTTCATCCCAGAAGCGTCTTCCTCTAGCACCGCTACCCAATACGCGGTCGAATCCAAAGACTTCCTCCCCACCAAGGTTGACTGGTTCAAGGACCCTATCCCTGCTCCTGATGCCTTCGAGGAGGGCAACATGGCCAACATCTCACCTGTCATCCAAGTTGATATTGCTGCTCCAGGTCGTGCTCCTGAACTCATTACTTTAGGAGCATTCTGCAGTAAACAAGAGATTGAGGACTACACACACCTTTTCAAAGAATTCCGTGATGTCTTTGCCTGGTCCTATACCGAAATGCCCGGGCTTGACCCCACCATTATAGAGAACCACCTTGACACCTCTGAGTCAAGGGGCATAATAGATTCCCTCGACCCTGGGATAGGGGGCATGATCAATCATTTTGAACCTTCCCCATCACATCTATCTCAGTACGTCAATGAACCCATTGTTCAAACCAACACCTATGTGATCCACAATCACAAACCCTATGCACATAGCATGGGGGCAGGTCATTAACCCTGCTCACTTTTTCACATCTGTGATCTCAACCATTTTTGAGGTCACGTGTCCCTTGTATATTTACGCATAGTTAGTTCCTTTGCCCATTCCGGAGTCCCTGTGACCTCCGTTTTTCGCACCATGTGCACTGCCGGATTCATATTTCCGTGCCCGTGATGATGCTTGAGATCATTTCTCGCTCTCACCAGGACCAATATCAACATTGTGTCCCAACACCACGAGTCGCCTCGGTTTGCGTGCCACATCGGCCGTTCTCCGTTTTTCACATGTTTTATATCATCGGATTCATTTTTCCGAGCTGGTGATGATGCTAGAGATCATTTCTCGCTCTCACCTCCAGATTTTCCGGGCTTTTTTCAAAATGCCCCCGTCACCTCGGTTTGCGTGCCACATCGGCCGTCACCCGTTTTTGACATCCTTTATATTGCCGGATTCATTTTTCCGAGCTCGTGATGATGCTTGAGATCATTTCTCGCTCTCACTTGATACAATTTCAACATTGTGTCCCAACACCTTGCTGCCTCGGTTTGCGTGCCACATCGGCCGCCATCGGATTGTTCCACATTTTTACATGAGCCTTTCACTCCTGTCATACTGCAAATGTTTCGTTATTTTGCCACCATTTCATCTACCCCGCAAGGAGGTCCATCAGTGTTCCCACCTACCCTCGTTCTTGGTCATCATTACTCAACCTTGATTGAACACTTCCTCCTTGCCTGGCCATTCCTTTTGTTCGGTATAATTTTATCCCTTTTTCGGGCCGGACAAGTCCTTTACGAAAAAGGCACTTAGGGAGTTTCCGTTAAGCTCTTTTCTGACTCCTAAAAGAATGAAAAGATCGCCGAGCAATCTTGCTTCCTTTCATGCTCGTTAAAGTACCTGAAAGGGCGTCTATCTGGTATAAGTTTAACCCTTTTCCGGACCTGGTAGACTACTTACGAAAAAGGAATACTCTAGTCACACCGACTAGAAGAGTTCTTCATTGCATCCTTTTATGCTTCTTTGGGCCTCGGAGACTAAACCTACGAAAAAGCAACCCCCTGGAGTCTTCTTACTTGCTTTCAGACTCTCTAAAATTGAAAGCAACCACGAGCATGCACTGTCCTGGGCTCGTAAAATCCACACGACAGTACCATTTCACTACCTCAGAGTCTTCTTATCGCTTTCAGACTCCTTAAAATTGAAAGCAACCACGAGCATGAACTGTCCTGGGCTCGTAAAATCCACACGACAGTATCATTTTATCCACACACTTCTTCTAGTTCCTTAACCCATGAAGAAGTATCCTCCCGTGCCTCATGGCACTCAAATCGATCATCTCGGCAGCACCCCCAATTCGGTCGCCTTTGTTCAGAGTATTCTGCAGTCTCCTACCATTTTATACCAGCTTGAGTCTCCCTCAGCCAGTTATTACCCCAGATCCATTACAGCTATGATCCCTTTTCCCTGAGTCAGTTTCATATGCTGCCAGATCATTCCCATTATCATACTCTGAACAAAGGAAGTTTGAGTCCACCCGCTCTACTTGCCCAGTTGTCCCACCACAGTTTATCAGTCCTGCCATCAGCACTATCACATTTCGGTCTTGTACCTCGCGCTCCTGTCAAGGAAACATCATTGCCTTGATAGGGGCAGGTCTCCCTCTGTCGACGACAGCTCCTCTATTCCAGAGGATAGGCCCAGAGGTCCCTACGCCTTGGACTTATCACCATCTGTGGTAAGTGCCTACGGATTATTCTGAGAGGAGACATCATTGCCTCTCTGCGTGGTTGTTCCTCACATGCTCGACTTCAGCACCTTGATCGCATCGTTGAGGATCGCGTAGGATTATATTCCATCAGTTTTTTGTCGAAGACCCCGGATTTCCCCCGACTCTAGCACATTGGTGAGTCACTTCGGAACGCCCAGTTGTATGTTCCTGTGGATGTCCGGGCTGCGTTGGCGATTGTATTCGGAATCCATCCAGCTATATGCTTCCTTGAGTACCCAGTTTCAGTTCCAGTTCAGTGTACCATGGAGAGTATGACCCCAGTCACGATGATCCAGCAGCTCATTAGTTCCTCTGGTACCACACTCAGTAGCACTGTTGATTGTTCCGGTGCACCAGTTTTGCAGTTCACACATGATCCGCTCAAGCAGTATGTCCCATTTGTGTCCCCTCTGGACTCTTATGATGTACACAGTGGTTATGTATCTTACAGGTCCCCCTTTTCGGGCCTCACAGTTATGTTTATGTATCTTGATACGAGCATGGGTATGCCCGCCTCGTCCATATATTGAGATTATTCCTCAGTCAGTATTTGAGGTCATGTATATTTCAGGTCCCCATTTTTGGACCCCATTGTTGTTATTATATTATATCCTGATACGAGCATGGGAATGCCCGCCTCGTCCATATGATCAGATGATTCCTCATCCTTTATTGAGGTTATGTACTTTTAGTTCTTGCAGTTGTTCGGGATCGTTGTTCCGGGCTCCAGTTTGTTTCTTCTCTTCTCTCCACACCCAGGAAAACCATTCATGACTTATGATGTCCATCGGCCATACGATGAGCTCCTGCCCTCGCACATCAGGGGGCAATCTGTTAACACCCAAAAAGTGCTCACTAGCTCATTTACCACATTATATGACTCATTTGTCCATTTTCCTACCATATTTCCATTAAAAATCCCAAAAATCCCATTAAAAAGCCTCCAAAAGGCCTAAAATGCCTCCAAAAGGCCAAAAAACCATCAAAATAGCCTAAAAAAGGCTAAAAAACCCCCTTTTCCTCCAAAAATAGCAAAAATCCCCTAAAAAGGGAATAAAAATATAAAATAATGAGGAAAAGGAGGAAAAAACCCTATACAGCTGCCCAAAACCATGTGTTTCCTAAAACCATGGGTCAGCACTCCACCACCAAAAAACTATAAATAGGTGATGGAGATCCCTTATTTCATATCCACAATCACAAGCACCCTTACTCTGCCAAAATCTCTCTCGAAACCCTAGTTCACCTTTGAACTATTTTCACCTTGAGAGCCACCTTTGGCCCATTCCCAACCTTGGAGAAGGAGAAGGAGCATTCTTGAAGCTTGGAGCATCCTCTTGGACACTGCAAAGGGCTTCACCAACCTTGACACTCAAGGTAACATCAATACAAAGACATTCTTTCATTTTGGTGTTTATGCTTCATGCTTGTATTAGAAATAATTTAATGTTTTGTTTATTGCATAATTAGTTTAATATATTGAACTGCTACTAAGGAGTCCATTCTCCTTAGTAGGTGCTCATTGGCACAAGCTAGGGGTAAAACCCTAGCTACAACCTCTCCTCCACAAATGTGCCTTTCTCAAGTGAGTGAGTGTGTAAAATGAGGAACACACCTCCTCTATTTATACACTACTCTGATATGTATTTTACACAAGTACATGTAGGCTCGTATTTAACCATTAGGTTAAATACCCCATTATAACTGACTGGGCCGACCCCCACATGGTGGGTCTAATAACCCTAGTTACCACACCCAACTCGGAGGAATAAACATCTCCGGATTTATAGTATAATCACATCGGAGGTATGGAACATCTCCGGAATAAATAATATACAAATATAATATTCTTTGAAGTTACAATATGCTTTTCTTTGAAGTATAATCATGCTAATGATGAAAGTTGTACTACCTTGGTGCTCTAGTCATGAATGTAGTTCCAACCATGTGAAGGTTTGTAAAAGAGAAAACGTTCCAGGTTTAAAATACATGTGGTTATGTAATGTGTTTAGAGGGGGGTGATTTAATTAAAGAAAAGCATGTTGTAGTATGCTAAAATACACCCAATTAAAAGGATATAATGTGTCATTCCATACATTTACCTTTTAATAAAATATCCTTCTTTTTATAAATTTTGAGACCTCAAGCCATGACCCCTCGGCCCTCCATGTAACACAGGTGCATGGTAAGCATAGCACAAAGGCGCATAAGTTAGTGAAGGAGGAGTGTAAGTTGGCATATAAAATAACCACTAAGATAAGATCAATATCGTCGACACACAACGCAAATGTATAAACTTAACCACCACACCCCCTTCCACTCATGGGCGGATTCAGTGATCAATTTGAAGGGTGGTCTTAATTTCAATTTGAAGGGTATATATTCTTCTATCTCTTCAAAGATGAAAGGTGATATAAATAAATGTGTTTCAGTTGATAAGTATAAATTAATTAAACACTTCTAAAAAAATGTGAAAAACAAATATTGTTGATACTGACTACGAAGCCTTGCTAGAAATATTACGACACTCTATGTGAGGTCATTGATTTTTAGATAAGGATCTATCAAGCACCGAGAGGGATCCAATTTCTTGAGGTGTAGTTTGTTTTTTTATCTTAAACTCAATAAATTTGATTCCTTTCTTACTTGATAGATTAGGGTTTAAATTTAAATTTTCTATTTTGGACATGGATTTTTTAATTACTTTTCATACTTTTCTTATTTTATGAGTTGAAATGGATTTTTTTTAATTACTTTTCATAATTTTTTATTTTATGATCCAACAGGAATTTTTTGAATTATGGTAATGTTATGTTATGTTACAACATATTCCCCCATACTAGGTGTAGAGCATCTCACTTCTCTCAGTGCAATAAGGAAGTATTATTGTGGCCCTTGAAAAGTTGGAACACCAAACAATTGCATGTCAAATCATTGTCGTAGATTTTTGGGTGAAGGAAGTTTCTTTCAGTTAGGGAGTAAGGATGATTTTATTAGAAACACACTATTTGTAAATTGAAATTCGTATTAACAAGCAATTTAAAAAGTTGTCCTTCCTTTGAAATCATGTTATAAATAATGCCCTTCTTAATTGGAGGGGTAAAAATAGACTTTTAATTTTTTTTTAAGGGCAATTTTAACATTGTACTTCTGGGAAAAGCTAGAACTCTCCAGAAAAGCTAGGGCGGGTTCAAATTTGAACATTGGGTGAATTTAATTACGTCGATAGACGTTTTTTCCTGAGGTCAGTTTTGAAAAGAAATGTAGCTTTTTGTTGTCCCTCTCACAAATGAAAAGCTTTCACGTGCTTCACGAATAAGAAGCTTCCACATTTAACATTGGAGATAAGGGTTTTACCACTGGTTAATTCTTAGCGCTTCGGAAGTTTCCTTGTCAACAGTGCATGTTGCAGAAGTTCCTTCCATTGCATTGCGGCCAAATCCTGTCGACAATGTGAAGTGGTGACAGAAGAGGGTTTTTCTGTGGTGATGGAAGGTGAAGCAAAGGAACTCGCAATCAATGGAAGGAGAGGTAGAATAACTTGCAGACTCACAATCAATGGAAGGCATGGAAAAAGAAATTGTAGACCCGCCAAAGTAACCAAGGTTATGAAGTTGGGATCCCACACCATTCATTACATCGACCAGTATGCATCAGTTGAAGGAATTCAAGAAGTCACGCAACAACTTTGATTATATTTTCCATTTAACAACTATCCTTTATTTTTATTGTGTATGTTAGGATATTCCTATACTCCATCCTAGTCCCACCAGTATTTTGATCTTTTACATTTTCAGTCATGCATGCACCTTTTAGGGTTTGCATGCATCCCAGTCATCAGTCCAGCACCTAGCCCTCAGTTAGCCAGCCCCCAGGAGCTTCTCACTATTCAGTTTTAGCCCTCCAGTTGCTTAGTGCGCCCTTCTTCCTTGATTTTAGGGAGCAACTCGCCCTTCTTCACCTACCAGTCAGTTACAGTCAGTTACACTCAGTTACATTGAGTTACACTCAGTTACATTCAGTTACAGTCAGTTACACTCAGTTACATTGAGTTACACTCAGTTACATTCAGTTACTCTTAGTTACATTGAGTTACACTTAGTTACATTGAGTTACACTCAGTTACACTCAGTTACACTTAGTTACACTGAGTTACACTTAGTTACACTGAGTTACACCTACCAGAGTTAGTTTTACTGATGGTTGACAGTTACTTGAGCATTGATGACTCCACTGATGATGATGAAGACTTCCAGTTGCGCTCCGATGATCATGAGGACACCTAGTTGTGCTCCGATGACACTCCAGTGATCCTTTGATCACTCCATGAAGGCTAATTCGAATTGCCACCTTAGGCATTCGAATTCCTCATGCATTGTATTATTTAAATGTCCATTTGTGATTAATAATCTAGTATGACCGAAGTATTATTGCTTCTATCTGAGTTCTACTGTACCATATTATTCTGTTGCTCATTATACTGCATGTATCACTCTTCTTCTATTTTCTTGCTTAATCATAATTATTCTCTTGTGAGATACATCATCTCTTAGATCTGTTGTGAGGATTTTCACATGGTATCAGAGCATGTTGAGAGTATTGTTTATCTCCATTCTTGAGAGTTTTTTGCAGGTTATTACCAAGATTTCGAGTTCAGCAGTTGCAGCAGAATCTGCATTTTTGCAGCAGTAGCAGTTGCAGTTATTCTATATTGTTTTTGCAGGTCTTCTACATCTTCAATGTATCCTGAATTAGAAGAAATCACTCCTCTTTCTCTATTCAACTATGATGAATGGAAACCAAAAATAATAGCATATTTAAAGAGCCATGATCTCTTTGATTGCTATTTTGAAAGAGAGTTCGAATCCTCTACAAAGAAGATTAAATGGTTGAATAAAGGTGACATGCACATTGGAAGAATGAAGCTTACTATGACTGATTACATATTGTACCCGACCATCTTTGAAATTGAAACTCCAAAAGAGTTATGGGCTCATCTGGATGAAAGATTCGGCAAAAAGAATGATGGTTTTGGTCCAAATCCCTTCAAAAGCAAGCAAGTTGATGCATTCGCTCCACTTGATGGTCTCTCAGATCATGATGCATTCGCTCCTCCTGATGGTCTCTCAGATCATGTTGCATTCGCTCCCCTTGATGATCTCTTAGATCATGAACCAGTATCATCTCATATTGAAGTTGTTGACAAAGAACTTGCAGATTCTCCGCTCATGCTCAAACCTTCTTCTCTTTCTGTGCCAGCTCACACTCTAGATATTGCAGAAGGTCCTAAATCCTCTCTTGCACCAGAGTTTGTTGGTTTGCATCATGATCACATGATTATTTCGGAGGTAACATCAGCTATTGGAGGTAATGCATTCGCTCCTCTTCAGCAAACATCTCGTATTTACTACAATATGATCATTAGCACATGCTTTCAGAAGGTTATTGAAGAATATGGCCATTGCCACCCGCTTGAGATAATTTCTCATGCATCATATGATAGTTTTGATCTCACCCTTGCTGGTTCAAAGGAGATCTCAAGAAACTGTTTTGAAAGTCTTAAATCTGATTTTGATTTCAAGCAAACATGTAATAGTTATTTTTGGCATAATCTCACCCATGGTGGTTCGAAGGAGAAGACAAAAGACTATATGCACTTTCACAGATTTGATCCTACCTCAGCTGATTCGAATCACAGATTCAAGGATCATTCTTATACTGTTGGATTTGTTCTCATCACATTCGATTTGAAGAGCAAGTACAAGCACATGCTTTTTGAGCATGATCCACTTCTTCCCAAGAAGAAGATACCTCCAGACATATGACCAAGCATCACACATGCTTGAGTTTGGAGCATTTTTTTTTATGTGTGCCTTACAGTCTATTTTTTGAGGAGGGGGTATGTTTCCCATGAAATTTTCCCACTTCCTTGGTTTATTGATTGTTATTATTCATTGTATTGGGTGACCTTTGGTCTTAGTTACCAGGGCCCAGGATGGATTAAGGGGGGGTGTTAGGATATTCCTATACTCCATCCTAGTCCCACCAGTATTTTGATCTTTTACATTTTCAGTCATGCATGCACCTTTTAGGGTTTGCATGCATTCTAGGGTTTGCATGCATCCCAGTCATCAGTCCAGCACCTAGCCCTCAGTTAGCCAGCCCCCAGGAGCTTCTCACTATTCAGTTTTAGCCCTCCAGTTGCTTAGTGCGCCCTTCTTCCTTGATTTTAGGGAGCAACTCGCCCTTCTTCACCTACCAGTCAGTTACAGTCAGTTACACTCAGTTACATTGAGTTACACTCAGTTACATTCAGTTACAGTCAGTTACATTGAGTTACACTCAGTTACACTCAGTTACATTCAGTTACTCTTAGTTACATTGAGTTACACTTAGTTACATTGAGTTACACTCAGTTACACTCAGTTACACTTAGTTACACTGAGTTACACTTAGTTACACTGAGTTACACCTACCAGAGTTAGTTTTACTGATGGTTGACAGTTACTTGAGCATTGATGACTCCACTGATGATGATGAAGACTTCTAGTTGCGCTTCGATGATCATGAGGACACCTAGTTGTGCTCCGATGACACTCCAGTGATCCTTTGATCACTCCATGAAGGCTAATTCGAATTGCCACCTTAGGCATTCGAATTCCTCATGCATTGTATTATTTAAATGTCCATTTGTGATTAATAATCTAGTATGACCGAAGTATTATTGCTTCTATCTGAGTTCTACTGTACCATATTATTCTGTTGCTCATTATACTGCATGTATCACTCTTCTTCTATTTTCTTGCTTAATCATAATTATTCTCTTGTGAGATACATCATCTCTTAGATCTGTTGTGAGGATTTTCACAGTGTAAAAATCACAAGGATGTTACTACAAAATGGGTAGCATGGCTGGTTCTTATGGCATATTTATAATCTGATATTTGAATGTATCTAATATTGCTTTGATAGTTGAAATTTCTCAAGAACTTCTACAATTTGTTGATTTTTTTGTATTGAATTGATTTATCAACACCAAATCTCTGGAGCAATTTTTGTGACCGCCCATATCCATTGTCCCTTGCTCAAAACTGTGAAAGAGGACTGCGGTTTACCCCTATCTCTCAACTCTGAATTATTCCACACCTTCCATTTGTCTTCCTCATGCAAAAAACATACGTTGATCACAGTCATACATTTAGTCTTCTTGCTGGAATTCTGGTCCATTGTTCTCATCAAATCGGTAAGTAGGACGAGCATACTGAGAAATATGAAAGGTCGAAATCCAATTCGCATATATGTCCCAGTGATACGTATTATTTTGGGTGTGATTAATTTGATATTAGGGATTTGGTTTCTACAAGAGCAGTTGGGAAATTGGTTTCATTTAACTTCTTTGCATGAATGGCTTCTTTGCATGAATGCCTTGTACTTTCAGTTCAAGGATTAGCATGGTTCAGATTAACAGTAACCAGTGGGTTAACGCGGTTTGTGATGACATTTGTGTGTGTTTGGTGGATCATGTCATTTTTTCTTGAAACATTGGATTGTGTTGCAGTTGGGTTGAATTTCATCATTGATAGAGAACTTCCCTGTAAGAGTATTCTCTCCCTTGTCTCATGGCCAACATGTTGTTTGTTGCTCATTTGTGCTACGAAAAGGGATTTGAAGAATTCAGACTGTGGTCTTTTGTCAGAACCCCTTCTAATAGGAATAACATAAATCATGGGTTTCTCATTCCTTCCATAGGTTTTATGAGGAAGATCAGATGCTGATGAAGTTAAATTCCAATGTGACTCCTTTTTCCAAGCCAATATTCTTTAGCAAGATGACATTGGTGGTTGAATTCTCTTTTGTCGAAAGGAAAAAAGAGGTCGCTCAAAGAAGATGATCTACCTTGTGTCTGTGGAGATGATCTAGAAAAGAATAATTATATAAAATTTATAGAAGAGATATTTAGGAAAAAATAGAAAAATCCATCTGCCACTCCATCATTTTTATGGGCTTTGACTTGCTGCCATTGGAAAAATCTGGTAAGGACTAGGTTCTATTCTTTTCTCAAACTATTTACCGTCTTTAGGATCAATGCATTAGATATATCATGCCCATCAGTCTTTTGGATACCTTGGACATGTCATGCCACATCACTGAGAACTGAAGTATGAAGTGGATCAAAGAAAATGAAACTACAACATATTATGATGCCATAGTTTTATACCCAAATAGAGTGTTAAAGATGTCATCCTTAAAACAAGTAGCTACTAGCCAGAGTGCTTTAGGTAGGAGACTGGTAGAAAAAAAAATTGACCCTTTAAATTTGAGAAGCAAGATGCTTCAGGTTTGAAATAAAACCTTACTACTAACCGCCATGAGTAAATATTTCTCCTTTTTAGTGCTTATATTTACCTTCAAACAGATCCTTGATTTTCACCATTACAACAGACCTGGAAATGCATTATTGTTTTGTTGTTTGAGGTCTAAATGTACAGAGGGCATACTGATTTATGGCCCAGAATTAACTTTTGGTATTGTCCATACTCAGATTTAGGAACTCTTTTCCTTCACCCCCTTTCCATCTCATTAGAATTTCAGATGTAGCCCATATTTGAGAAGTGGCCTCTGCTTAAGCTATAAGATTGCTAGGTGCATGCACAGGTCTGTTTAGGTTTGACTTAAGGCTGTCCAGAGTACTTCTTACATATTTGCTAATAGTCTAGATCATGCCCAGAACCATTGCTTCCAGGCTCAGAATTGGCCTAGACTTAAGATGATGCTGCTCGATGGCCCAAACATGCCCAAAAATGCTCAGAACAACTCAGGAAAATGATTAGGAAAACACCATGCAATATAGGTGCTAATAATTTTTTCCCTTTTTGAGTGGATATTGAGCATCATGAAACCATTGCTTGAGCAATAATAATAGAAGAACAAGAAAACTTGTTTCTTTACCTAAAACCCTGGCAAAGAACATAACACAAATACGAGAGAACGGGCTAGATATGTCAATGATCTGATCACTAATAGAGTATACCTTCATAGAATATTTAGTAGTTGTTAATCAACGCGGAACCACTACTGATACCAGCTCTTTTGAAATCTTCTGTGAATGGTTGTCATCCAATTGAACAACAAAGAACCATCCAAGGTAAACATAGTTAGAAGTTAAATATGGCATTGAGAGAAAATGCCAAAAGATAAATATGACAAGTTATCCAATTAAAAGGTCCAATGCCAAAGAAAATAAATAGAAAAGGATATGAGAAAAACAGGGCCGGAAGTTTTGAAAGCATTGGTTACAAAAGAATTTTCATGTTCCAGCTAAAAACAATGCTATGCAAAAAATTGTTGCTTTCATATACTTTAAGTTCGGCCATTGTAAGACTACAAATACTTCAAGTTCAAACATAATTGGTAGCAACAAATTACAAACTTTTTGAATTTAAGCAAATGTGAGTTACTTTTAAGTGCCATCCATACCCAAATCTCATAGATTAGGAGTAAAAGCCCTCTGATGATCAAAATATGCCAAGATAATGATTTCAAGGTATAAATGATCTATTTTGGCTAAAGGCCTAATTCCATCTATTGTTAAAATAAGGAGATCACAACTATCAACATATTGTTAGTAAAACAGGATCACAAAGCAATAACAATAAACAAAAATGCAAATATAATCACACATACACATCACAAGCGAGACACCAATATATCATGCTTCACCCAAGATGGGCTACATCCACACTGAAATTGTCATTCCTTATTATTATACCATCCAGCAAAGTGAAGGGATACAACCGCTGCACTTCCTCTTCACTGTCTCATAGTCCTCTTCCGATCTCAGAGATCTTTACAATGCATAATACCTAATACATAAACCCTATCCGTGTTACAATGTCTTTCTTTTATAAGGTAAATACAATGGGAAAATACCACGGGTTACCCAAAACCATGGGCCCAAAAACTGTTGGTGAAAACAGCCCCAAAATTTTTTCTCAAGGCATTGCCCCTAAACCCCAAGGTTGGGGAATGAGTGTACAGTAAGGCTGGGGTACAAACATGACTGAATAACATCTCTAAATTTGGAAGATTAGGCTCCACAACCAACAATCTCCCACTTGGATACTGATCACAACAACTCCACCTCTATTGCACTTGTTGGACCTTGGATGTGGCAAATTTCTCCTCTTCACCTTCATGCTAGAAGGCCAACTGAAGTAGAGCAGGAACTCAATTTCTCTCTAGTCACTACCTTTGTAAACATGTCTGCAGGATTCTGGCTAGTATGTATCTTTTCCAGCTTCAATAGTTTATCTTCCAGAACAGAGCGTATGAAATGGTACTTGAGCTGTATATGTTTAGTCCTGGAATGGAATGTTGAGTTCTTTGCAAGATGAATGGCACTCTGGTTGTCACTATACAACCTGATATCCTTCTGCTTCTTACCCAATTCCTCCATAAACCTCTGCAACCAAATCATCTCTTTGCTAGCCTCTGTAATAGCAACATACTTTGCTTCCATTGTTGAGAGTGCAACAACCTTCTACAATTTTGAAATCCAACTTACTATTGATCCACCTACAATAAACACATACCCTGTGTTGCTCCTCCTGCTATCCTTATCACCTACCATATATGTATCAACATATCCATGTAGAACAGTGTATGAACCTCCAAAACATAATGCCTCAGTGGTAGTACCTCTCAAATACCTAAGAATCCACTGTACTGCCTTCCAGTGTTCTTTACCTTGATTGTTCATATATATGCTCACAACTCCCACTGCTTGTGCAATATCTGGTCTTGTGCACACCATGGCATACATAAAGCTGCCAACTGCTGATTGATAGGGAATCTTGGACATGTAATCTGTCTCTTCCTATGTCTTGGGACACATTTCCTTACTTAGACTGAAATGGATGGCGAAAGGTGTACTAACTGGTTTTGCATTATGCATTCGGAACCTCTCCAACACCTTTTGCGTGTACTCACTCTGAGACAATGTCAATTTGCAATTTTTCCTGTCTCTCGTTATTCTCATACCAAGGATTTTCTTTGCAGCACCCAAATCCTTCATCGCAAATGAATTAGATAGCTTCCTTTTGAGTACATTTATATCCTTCATGTTAGACCCTGCAACAAGCATGTCATCCACATACAATAACAAGATAATATACCTTTCATTGTCTAGCTTCTTGAAATAAATACAGTGGTTAGAATGACATCTACTATAACCTTGTTCTATCATAAACCTGTCAAATTTTAAATACAACTACCTTGGAGCTTGCTTCAATCCATACAAGCTCTTCTTCAACCTGCATACCAAATCCTCCTTCCTTTTGACCTCATACCCTTGTGGCTACTGCATATATATCTCTTCCTCCAAATCCCCATGGAGAAAGGTTGTTTTTACATCTAACTGTTCAAGATGCAAATCTTCTACTGCCACTAGACTTAAGATAGTCCTAATTGAAGTCATATTAACAATAGGAGAAAGTGTTTCATCGAAATATATACCTTTCTTCTGTGCAAACCCCTTTACAACCAAACTGGCCTTGTACCGCTTCTTACCTCCTTCTTCTTCCTTCAACCTGTAAATCCTTTTTTTTTGCAATGCTCTTTTACCAGTAGGCAAGTAAACCAAATCCCAAGTCTGGTTTCCTACCAATGAGTCCATCTCCTCATTCATGCCTTGCTCCCACTTCTTTCTAGTCTCCACCTTCACTGCTTCTTCATAACATTATGGGTCACCAGCATTAGTCATCAATAAATAGTACATTGAAGGAGAGTATCCTTCAGGGAGTCTACTTAACCTGGTAGATCTTCTTGTAGTTGCAGGAGTTTCAGGTAATTGCTGCTGTTCTTGATTTTCTGGCACCTTTGGAACTTCATTTTCTTTAATTTCATCAAGTACTGTGTACTCTGTGTTTTCCTTTTCTTGTTTCTTTCCCTACAACTGATCTTTATACATGACCTTTTCATTGAATATCACATCTATACTCCTAATGATTTTGTTATTTTCATAATCCCATAAGCGATAACCAAAATCATCAATCCCATATCCAATAAAGTTACATTTCTTGGATTGAGCTTCAAGCTTTGTTCTATTATCTTTATCAATATGGAAAAATGCTTCACAGCCAAACGTTCTCATAAATGAGTAGTTTACCTTTTTACCTGTCCCTGCCTCCTCTGGAATACCACCATCCAAATCACTTGAAGGCCCTGTGTTTATTAAATAAACAATAGTATTTACAGCATCTGCCCAAAACTGTAAGGGAAAGCCTGCATGCAATCTCATACACCTTGCACGCTCCATGATTGTTCTGTTCATCCTTTCAGACACACCATTTTCTTGTGGTGTTCCTAGGACTATCTTTTCTCTACGAATACCATGGTATGAATAGTAACTATCAAACTCCTTGCTGGAGTGCTCACCTCCATTATCATATCTGAGACACTTCAACCTTTGTCTTGTCTCATTCTCAACCAAAGCTTTCCACTTCTTAAAAGTAGCAAACACATCATATTTATGTCTAATGCAATAAACCCAAGTTTTTCTAGTTGCATCATCAATAAATGTAAGATAATAATGAGAGCCACCAAGATATTGTACCTGAGTTGGACCCCATACATATCTATGCAAAAGTTCTAACTTTTCATTCTTCTTCTGTTTCCCAACTTTAAGAAATATGACTCTCTTATGTTTTTCCATAAACACAGTTCTCACAGAATTCCAAACTTACCTGCTTCAAATCTGGAAGCAACTTCCTTGAATGGAGAATCTGCATCCTCTTCTCACTCATGTGGCCAAGACTATGATGCCACAATGTTGTATCTGTTCATGTGGAATCTAAAGGGATAGAATGGTCAGTATTATGAGGACATAAATACAATTTACCTACCCTGTGTCCTTTTGCTATCACCATTGATCCTTTAGTGATCTTCCACCACGTTTCTCCAAACGTAGATAGACAGTCGCCATCTCCCAACTGCCCTATTGAGATTAGCTGATTTCTTTTCATAGCAGGAATATGGCTTACATCTTTCAGCAACCAATCAGTTCCATTCTTAAATTTTATCCATACCTTACCCATTCCAACAATTTTACATGGCTCATCATCACCCAATCAACGTGTCCAAAATATCTTGGAACATAATCATGAAAATATTTCCTATGGAGTGTAGCATGACATGAAGCCCCTAAAACTACTACCCAATAGTCACTTGTATTATCTAATGCAAGAATCAAAGCATCTTGTAACACATCACCTGCTACATTTGCTTCCTGGGTATTTTCCTGCTGTCCATCTCCTTTCTTCTTTAGAGATCTGCAATCTTTCTTCATATGTCCTTTCTTTCCATAGTTCCAGCACTCTATTTTTCCCAGTCTGGACTTGGATCTGCCTGTTTTAGACTTGCCACGATTACCTTGGATCTTTCCTCTCTCCTTTTGTCTTCCCCTGCTCTCCATGGTCAATGCATTACCTGATGTCTCACCTGTGCTTTTTCTTCACATTTCCTCACTAAGAATAACATCAATAACATCATCAAATTTCAAGGTGTTTGAACTAGAGATAGAGTTACTTACAGCCATGACCAAGCTATTCCAGCTTTCTAGCAATGAACATAAGATCATAAGAGCCCTAACCTCATCATTGAAGTTCATACTTACAGAACTTAGTTGATTTGTAACCGTATTAAATTCATTTAAATGATCAGTAACAGATCCACCTTTAGACATCTTCATATTAAATAAATGCTTCATTAGAAATACCTTATTAGAGACCAAGGGTTTTTCATACAGCTTACCCTGTGTGCTCATCAAACACTCCATTGTCGTTTCTTTTGAGACATTGAAAGCCACCGACGAATCCAGGGACAGCCGTATTGTTCCCAGTTCCTTTCTGTCAAGAACCTCCTATTCCTCGTCCTTCATAGCCGTCGGTTGTTTCATTATTCCTCCCAATTGTAGGAATAGATCCTTCTGGTATAGATAGTCCTCCATTTGCATTTTCCATAACTGGACATTTTGTCCATTAAACTTCTCGACCTTAAACTTTCCTTCTTCTGCCATTTCTCCCACTCGAACCAGAAACCTTAGCTTCCTGTGGGTTTATCTGCCAAATAGAACTTTGGATCTGATACCAATTGTTAGTAAAATAGGATCACCAAGCAATAACAATAAACAAAAATGAAAATATAATCACACATACACATCACAAGAGAGACACCAATATATCTTGGTTCACCCAAGATGGGCTACATCCACACTGAAATTGCCAGTCCTTATTATTATACTGTCCAACAAAGTGAAGGGATACAACCTGCAGCACAACCGCTACACTTCCTCTTCACTGTCTCATAGTCTCTCTTCCGATCTCAGAGATCTTTACAATGCATAATACCTAATACATCAACCCTAGTCATGTTACAATGTCTTTTTTTTATCAGGGAAATACAATGGGAAAATACCACAGGTTACCCAAAACCATGGGCTCGAAAATTGTTGGTGAAAACAGCCCCAAAACGTTTTCTCGGGGGCGCTGCCCCCGAACCCTAAGGTTGGGGAATGGGTGTACAGTAATCCTGGGGTACAAACAAAACTGAATAACATCTCTAAATCTGGAAGATCAGGCTCCACAACCAACACATATTGGGGGGAGGGGGTGCGTTGGTTCTCTTTTGCCATTAAGCTTGCAATACTTATTACAACTTGTTTATATATAGAAGTCACATTTACCCAGGAACATGAGTCCCATCGAAATTCCATAATTAGCACTATAGCATAGCATTCTAATCCAAAATCAAGAACTTATCAAATTAGATATGGATTCTAAATGATCAAATTTGCATCATTGTTCACACCAATACATAATAATTGATTCGTGTAGAAATTCTATATGACTAAAAAATGAGTTCTATTTTATTGTGTTACTGATGTTACCAAATTTGATCAAAAGCCAAAGAAATTTTATGTTCTCATGGAGCATTATTGACAAGGGAACTAGGTAAAGCCTAACAAATTTTTGGTTTATTGTGTGAAAATTCTTAGTATTGTTTGGCTTGTTCAAGCCACCTTGTAAACTGATGTCCAATCTCTTTATGAAGAAATGGCTCATTTTAGTGTTCTATCTAGCCTTCAACTCTGTTAAAACATTTCCTAGCAGGTTTCATAATCATGTGGATTTTTTAAACTTCAAAGACAGATCAGTTAGATCACTGAGAACTGAAGTTGAAGTGGATCAAACAAAATGAAACTAGAAGAGATCATGATGCTATGGTTTGCCAAAATAGAGTGTTAAAGCTGTCATCACAGAGTGCCAACGTATTGACATTGATGTGCCAAACTAATAGCAAGACTAAGATCCATCCATTTGATATTGTATCTGATGGAAGAATAGTAGAATATGAGAGCTTTGTTCCCAAGTTTGCAGTAAACAAAGTATAGTTTCTTTCTGTTGTTAATGGGTAGAAGCTTCTTTGTAGAAGTAAAAAATCATTATGTATAGTTGAGAATACATCATTTATGGAGCTAACAACAAGATGTTTGTAAGGCCATATATGTCTTTTTTATATCACCAGCTCATTTCCATGAAAGTTTTTAACGTCAAAGTTTCCCTTATATATCATTTTTTAGAACTGATAGCTAGCTGCATTTTTATTTTTTTGACCTAGCATTTTTGCCACCAAAATAACATCTAAGTTTTTTTAACACTTCTCCACATTTACCTTAACTTTGGGAAAAAATGGTACGGGAAATAATTTGGTAGCCAAAAATAATTTTCAGCTAGTCATACATATGAAAGAAAAAGGTTAGTGATTAATACTAGTGACTTTGGGGAGAGCCTTACTAAGCTGGATAATTGTTCATGGGATCATCTATTCAAAGTGAGATGCATTAAGCACTCCATGTACGGTTGTCATCACTCCTTATTGCTTGCAGTTCCATTGGCGTATTTTGGTTATATGTGAATATTAACATATTTATTTTCATTTCAAATAATTGTTGTAGTCCTATCTAACTCAAGTGAAAAAAATGTAAAGTTTTGAGCAGTCGCTTTCGATCATGATGCAAACACCAATAAATCGATTCACATTGAATTTCTTGCTAATGTCTTGTTGCAATTTTATTTATAAATGAATTTATATGCTTTGGCTTGTAAAGTTAAAATGAAAATTTTTGATAATATCTTTTTGCAATTTCATTGTGCCAGTTGCATTAAAAAATGAAGAGCTGAATTTTATATTTTTGATGTAAGAGATGTGTCATATTTGTGGTTAAAGTTAATAAGTTAAAATGAAAAAAAAAATCAATTTTAATGTAAAAATTTAAATACAAAATAATTTTAAAAGGTAACTGTTTGTTGATTACCACCATAAAAAAGAGCATATATCCATCTTAGCACAACATTGAGAGGTTTACATTTGATTTTGTTTTTTAAATTCTTCTTAGTGCTAAATAAAACTGAGTTTAAGATGGATCTATATTAATTCATGCTATTTCAATAGCATGTGTATTGTGATCATGATTAAGAGTACATTTCATTTGAGTCCATGTTCTTAACAACACAACATTAAAAAGAAATTTATGTTATAAAAAACTAATTTGATTTTTCATGTTTGTACTTGTGCTTATCTTAATGAAATGAAACATATATTTGATTTGATTGAGACACCTGCTTTAGTATTCCAAGTGGATGTAATCATGCTGAGAAGTGAGTAATCATGTTCATGTCAAGCTCCACTTTTTACCTTTTTATAAAGGACCAAGCCCATCTCAGTACATAGTTACAAAGATTAATTTCTTAGAGTTTTCAAGATAAGTTCAAAAGAAACATGTACAATATAATCTAATGAGCATGTCCACATTCTGGAATACATATATAACTTTATATTAATCTTGTGGCTTGTAAACATATGAAACAAACCATAGTAGTCATTTTTGTCAGGTTATTTGTGTAGTGTGAGAAAAATAGACATCTACCACTAATTGCAAAGCCAGTGGAAACAAAAATAAAAAGAAACACTCAAACTATATAAATTTCTCTATCCCTAATCAACTCAACAAACTAATCTAATGGAAATTCGAATGTGGAAAGGTGAATAAAACCTTGGAGAGATCCATG
Organism: Larix kaempferi; assembly: GCA_027924585.1. Lineage (NCBI taxonomy): Eukaryota > Viridiplantae > Streptophyta > Pinopsida > Pinales > Pinaceae > Larix > Larix kaempferi. Next base: position 28,802,007 of record BSBM01000229.1, on the reverse strand, counting down.
GAGAATTGGTAGCTTGCAAGTTTAGTAAGAGGAGGCTTCAAGTGGATATTTAACCTCTTAATGTTCTTGCTCACATGACAACAACCTACCATATCCTACCAATCATTAGTTTTCCAAATAATTAGTTTAAAAACCAATTGAAAATGCATTCAGGTAAATAAACAATGATTAGAGGGGAAAATAAAATAAAAGCTATTTGTATTATCACAAACAACATCCTATGAACAAAATGATATCTTCTATTTGAGGAGTGTTGAACATGGCATCTAATACTCTCTTGGAGGGGGTTCATTTTTCAAATAGAGCTCTTTAATTTTGAAGCAATTTCAGCTCCATTTCCTCTTATGGAATGGACATAACATTAAGATGGATCGAGAACAAGGTTGTTTCATCTGGATACTTTTTCCCGTCTCTTTTATATTCAACGTATTGTATTCTTTGTATGATTATACTCAGAGCTTCACAGTTTTCTTGGAGAGTTACACCTTAATGGTCTAAGGCTTTTTCAGAGTGTTATGTTTTTTTATCAGAGGACTATGACTTTGCACCTTTTGTCTTATGCTCCCTTGTCCCTTGTGACTATCCTACTTGTATTCTTTTTCTACAAAGATGTTTGAGAATTGTTCATAAAAATTATCTGTCCAAAATGATTTCTATGTTTCAATATATAAATTATTTGTATTGTCAATAGCCATAAAGATATCAACAAATTCTTTTTAGCAATGGTTGTCAAGCTTCATAAAGTATTGCATCTATTTATCACTTAGTGTTTTTTTTTAAAATAATTTATCACTAGTTCTTTAATTTCATGTTGGAGCTCCATTTTTCAGATGCACAATTGAAGTTTGTCTACATACTTTGTTTGGACTAAAAAAGACAAAGCTCTAAACTTTTCATTGGGAGTGTTGAGAATTGACAATGCAACAACTTTGCAAATCCCATGGGACTTTGAGGTTGACATCAATCTTTAAACTTTGGTCAAGGTTGTTCTGAATGGTTTAAATATTAGTATAAAAGGGAAGAGGGACAAGGAGAATCCTTGATCTATCCCTTTGGAGAATTTGATAAAAAAAGGTACAACCCATCCTTAGAAATAATTTAGAAAGTTGTAGTTGAATACCATTCCTCCACCCAATTGATGCAACTCTGGTTGAAGCCAGTACTTAATAGCATTATTTTTGAGTTTTTAGAGAAATTTCATTGGACTTTTTCATAGGCCTTTAAGTTTTACCAAATGTATTTGAGAGACATTGTTTTATCCTTATCTCAACTGAGTAAATAGATTTATGAGCTAGAACAAGGTTACTTGGAATATGCCTTCTAAAAAACTCCTTTAGAAATGGTTTAAGCCTTGATACAATGATTTGGCCATAAAGTTGTAGGAGATGGTTTCACAACTCAGTGCCTACTAACAATACACAACAATGAGACTACGAGACTACAAGGGTTTGGTTGAGCTAAAAGAGAGGACTGCTACTTGTTGATGAATAGTTCATAACTCAGTGACACACTATCGGCAATCATTTCATTATTGTGTTGCTTTTACTCATTGCAAGGTTAACTACCAATTTCACTTGAAATATTACAGTTTCCAAAGGTTGTCTTAGTCCACATACCCTTAGCATTGCCTTGTAGGCATGACATGCTACTCAAGGGTAATGAATCATTGTAAAAATTTATCAACAATGATAAATTTATCAAAAATTATGAGTTATGAACATATTATAAAATCATATTTGATATCTCAATATTATAAAAGGACACTATGGGGTACAATCCTGCAAGCATAATATCATGTCATATGGCTTATCTATGTTGAAATATTTGACAAATTATCATATCATATGGTCTATAGCTTTGTTGAAATATTTAATAAAGGTGACAACCATGTTTGGAAAAAATATTGGTAGTCGTATGCACATTAGTCCCTTTCTATTTCAGGACACTCATGTGATTAGTTTTAATCCATTAATTTTATTGTATAAAAACATTTTATAACTTATGCACAAGGCTTGTTGGAGTTTCAGTGTAAAATATAAATATTCTACATTTGGGGATTTTCAATGCCTTTACTCCCCTATTGAGCAAAGATTTGACATAAATTTTATTTTCCTGATGCTACAACTTGCTATATATTTAGAATCTTGAAGTTCTAAATTTTGAAGTTCGTCAAAGTACATCACAAGGTCTACAACAACTCGATTTTAGTTCCCCTTTTCAGCCTTTTTTACCCTCCAACAACAACCTTATTGACATATTATTGCACCTTCTTGGAGAAATTGCTAGTTATATGGTTTGCATGACCTGTTGGAAACATTATCACTAATCTAGCGTTCACGTCGACGATTTTGTGGCTAGGCTAGCCATAGGTCAGCGCTCGGTGGGGTTACAAGATCCACATGGGCATGATTTTTATAAGGAGTTTTAAAATAAGTTTAGGATTAAGGAATTTTTTAAAAACATAACCAAGCACCAACATCAAGCATATGTCATTGCCTATCCCCCTTCACGTGGATGATGGTTAAAAGAGAATAAGGTATTGGTGACAAGAGAGACACATCAACAACAATGTAGTTATCTTAGCGTTAGGTTCTAAGTATAACTTTTTATGTTAAAACTCATTCGTCTTGAACGTGGTCATGATGCAAATGTATGGCATGTAAACCCCTTCTCCCTCTTGGGGAGTATGTGAACTTAAATATGAATTTTAAAAGGGCCATATTAAAAGGTATTTTTGCAATGAATGCTAAAATGGATACATGGGAAGCTAGTTAGCGTATTAATATCTTAGTTTGATTTTACTTTTTGTTTTAATTTTTAATTTAGTTTTAATTTTATTTTATAGTATTTAGTTTTATTTAGTTTTAAGTTTTTTATTGTATTTTATTATTAAGTTGTTGTTATTGTTGTTGTTGTTTTTGTTGGAACTGTTAATTTTTCGATAATTTCATTCAATATTATGTAGGATCACTAAGAGAATAACAAGCATAGCATAACAATCACAAGAGACAATGGACACAAAGAATTTCACCAAGGAAAACCGAGAAGGTGAAAAACTGCGCAACTTCCTCAGAGATAGAATAAGCCCCAATACAAAGATCACAAAGATCAATCCCCAAAAGATAGATGATTCCAGCAGCTACTCCTCCTCCACTTGTGCACACTCCTCTCTCTCAACTATGCGAGTTGGATGAGTGAGTGAATAAATAGAACGAGAGACACTCACTCTCTATTTATACACAACTTAACCTGCCTTTAATTCTAGTTCGGTTGACTTCCTAAGGAATCCTAATAACCCATCCACATGACACATGCAGGGCCAACCCCACCAAGGTGGTCTAATAACCCATCAAATAATACTTGTGACACTTACAAATACAAATGATGACACTTCTAATTGGAGGAATAGTACATCTCCATCATGAATATAATAAAGTACAAGTGTAATACATAGAAGAATATCTTTCGAAGTTACAAATACATCAACAGTCCCTCTTAACTAGGAAGGAATTCTCTAGACACGGGTCATCAATACATATCGGCACAAATCTTCAATTCTGGAGCTAGATCATTGTCACTAGATCACGGAGCATCATCCTCACTGCTCCTGTACTAGTCATCTCGATCACTGAGCTATCTCTCAATTCTTCTCGTCATAGGAAGTTCTACAGAGCTAGCCCATTTTCATGTTGGATGTAGGCCTAGCCTACTGTGGGTCTTCATCATCTCTGCGAGCCGGCCATCCTGTGAAATCCTCAGGACTGATTACGTACATCAACAAAACCTCGAAAGAGCATCCCAGGACTGATTACGAGCTTGTTGCTCAACCTATCAGATCTCTCAGGGATCTATTACATGTGACCACCACAAAACCTTAAAAGAGTGTCCCATGAATGTTTATGTGCATAGAACGACTGGCAAGAACTCTAAAGAGCCTCCCAGCACTTTTTTGTGCCTAGCACAATATATTGGATCTCCAAGACTGATTACATGTGGTCTGGAAAAACCTTTAAAGAGCATCCCAGGACTGATTACGAGCTTGTTGCTCAACCTATTAGATCTCCCAGGGAAATATTATATGCCAAGGACAAAACCTCGAAAGAGCATTTGCCAGATCTCCAAGGGAGCTATTATCTGCCATAGGAAAAACCTCGCAAGAGTATCTGCAAATCTCCCATGGCAATATTATTTGTCCTCCCAAGCAAAACCTCGAAAGAGAATTTTCCATATCTCTGAAGGAGCTATTATATGCCATAGGCAAAACCTCGCAAGAGTATCTACAAATATCCTAGGGCAAGATTATATGCTTATCAAACAACTTGTCCACGGCCACGGAGTATCACCCTGATACTCATGATCAACCTGATCATCCTCGCATGAAGCATCATCTTGATGATCATTATCATACTGATCATCATCATCCAATACATCATTCCGATGCACACCATCATCGCATGATCATCCTGATCATCGTCATAGCATTGTCCTGATGCATATCAACAACGCATGATCATCCTGATCATCGTCACAGCATCGTCCTGATGCATATCATCATCACACATGATCACCCTGATCATCATCATGTAGAACATCATCCGGAGCATCGTCCTGATTCTCATCACACAATGCTTACATACACATCCATGGGAAGGATCCTCCTACCACCATGCTTGGAATGGATCCTTCAAATGTGTCCCATCACTTCCTCCTCGAAGTATCTTCTATCTGAAGAACACCAAGCCTCTCTCTGAAGCATTCAAACTTCACTATGGCTAGTGGTTTGGTCAACACATCTGCAATCTACTCATCCGTCGCAACATATTGGAGCTTCACTGCTCCTCTCTGCACCATATCCCTGATATAGTGATATTTGATCTCGATGTGCTTCGACCTGTCATGGAAAACCGGGTTCTTTGACAACTTCACACAACTTTGGTTGTCATAATAGATACAGGTAGCATCCAACTGGAGATCAAATAAATCAGTCAGTAGCTTCCTTAGCCATTGTACCTCACAACTAGCCAAAAAAGCTATGACATACTCTGCTTCAATAGTACTCAGTGCTAAGCAGGATTGCTTCCTACTAAACCAAGAGATCACACCTGGTCCCATACTAAAGCAGCACCCCAAAGTGCTCTTCCTATCTGTAGCACTTCCTGCCCAATATGAATCAACATAACCCTGCAGGTTAAACTTTTGATTCGCATCATACTTGAGCCCATAATCAATTGTACCCTTCAGGTACCTCAGAATATGCTTTACAGCAATCAAGTGAACATGTCTGGGATCTATTAGAAGCTGGCTCAAGGTGTTCACAGCAAAGCAACTATCTGGTCTCGTGTTTGTAAAGTACATCAAGTACCAAATCATCTGACGATACATCGTGGCATCAACCAACTCTGATGAAGCATCACTCAATAGCTTCGTTCGATGCCATAGGTGTGGCCATGGCCTTGTAGTCCATCATCCTGAACCGCATCAGGATCTTCCCTTGTCCAAGGAATATTCCATCTGCACTCTGCCACACCTCCATACCTAGAAATTAATGCATCATACCCAAATCCTTCATCTCGAACTCAGCAGCAAGCTTCCTCTTCGTGTCGACAATCAACCTATCCTCCCCTGTCACAAACAGGTCATCCACATATAATAGGAGTATCACTGGATTTCCTTCCTCAACCTTGTAGTCAGGGTTGGAATCCGCTTTACTCTTGGTCAAGCCTAAACTAGATAGGAAGTTGTCTATCCTTCCGTACCATGTCCTAGGTGCTTGCTTCAAGACATACAAGTCTTTCTTCAATCTGCACACATATGACTCCCTGTCATGTGTCTCAAAACCGAGTGGCTGCTCCACATACACTTCCTCTTCAACTACACCATTCAAGAATGTTGTCTTGACATCCATCTGGTGTATCTTCCACTTCATCACTACAGCCAGAGCAAGTATTGGTCTGATGGAAGTGTATCTGGATACAGGTGCAAGAGTCTCTTCATAATTTATCCCCTCTTTCTGGGAGAAGCCACGAGCTACAAACCTTGCCTTGTATTTCTCTATGTTGCCATTTGCAGCATGCTTGATCTTGTAGATCCATTTGGAAGTCACAACAGACTTACCTTTTGGTCTTGGGACCACATACCAAACATCATTATTCATGATCGACTGGTATTCCTCGATCATGGAATTCTTCCATTACAGCATCCCGGATCTTGGGAACTTCAGATTCTTCAATATCTTCAATAGATAGCTTCGCTGCTGGAACAAATGTCGTAGTCCTTCTTTTGTAGGTGATTGTACATGACCTTTCCTACAAGTCAAATTTAATTGCATGATTAGAAACTTATCATAGTTTTCAGAACAAGGTCTTACACATAAAGGCATATGTCATACAGTCATGCAATTATCTTAGCCAATGCTTCAATACAACACTCATCCATATCCTGTATTCATACAGTAACTTTCTAGATGCCTTCCATCTCTACCAGAACATTGTTAAGAGTTTGCACTACTCCCAACATGTTAGCAAAGAGGTTTCATTCTAGATAAGTAGAAATGGAATGTTGTACAGTGCCATAGGCCACTTACCCATTACATGCATATTAGTAGTATATTGTTCATTTAATGCAATTATTCTAATATGCATCATACACAACCTAAGTCTAGAAACATGAGTATATACATCATTGAACAATATTATTTAAACAATCAGATATACAAGAAATGACAATTCAAATACTTATCTTTGTTTGTTTGTTGGGTGGACTCCCTCTCAATCTTTGCTTCCTTGTAGGAGCTACTGGAGTCCGACTCTGAAGTAGCTTCTTCTACTCCTTTCTGTTGTAGATTGTGGGAGTAGTCAACTCCCTCTTAAGCCCTGAATCACTGCATAACTTCTTGAAGTCTTCTGAAGTGAATTCTCCACCATTGTCGGATCTAAAGGTCTTGATCTTCTTTTCATTGTGGTTTTCTATCAAGGCTTCTGAATTCCTTGAATTTGCCGAATACTTCATCTTTGTTCTTCAAGAAATAAACCCAATTCTTCCAAGAGAAATCATCAATGAAAGAAACATAATATACATACCCACTCAGAGAACTGGATGACATTGTTCCACATACATCGGAGTAAATAATATCCAAGATTCCTTTTGCTTTGCATTCACTGCTTGGAAATTCCGTCGTTGTGTTCTTTCCTTTTGCACATCCTTTGCAAAGACCTTCATGAATTGACTAAATTTCAGGAAGACCTTCTACTGCTTTGCTTGCAATTGGTAGTGCTCTATAGTGTACATGTGCAAGCCTTCTATGCCAAATTTCACTTCTCTCCATGGATTCATGTACCATGGCATGTTCAGGTTGTCCATTCAATTTGTATAATCCTCCCTCTTGCTCTCCAATCACTACTGCATCATTTATGGTCTTATCTTTTGGCCACATAAGTACTTGGCCATCCACAAATGCAACTCTCATCCCTTTTGCATCCAAAGATGATATGGAGAGAAGATTCTTCTTGAGTCCAGGTACATATAGAACATCTTGCATCTTTAAAGACTTCCCACAGTATAACTTGTAGGAGGCTTCACCACTTCCTTTTATAGGGTATTGATAGTCACCCCCAATTTTCACCTTATGAGGTGACTCATGTTCAGATAGGTCAATAAGATATTTTTTGAATCCCACCATATGTTTAGAAGCCCCACTATCAATGAGCCAATCATTACACCCATGTGTAACAGTACCTGTGAGAGGAGATATAAGAACATATTCATCGTCACTTGAAGAGTCTTCACTTTCTACCTTAGTCTTCTTCCTGGGAGGTTCATCATCCTCAGCAGCATGAGCATGATATATCTTCTTGTTTCTCTTGTTGTTGTTGTTGTTGTTGGAGTTCCTTTTGTTCTTGGGACATTCTAAGGCAAAGTGTCCCTTCTCATTACAAGTGAAGCATCTCAGATCTTTCTTCTCTCTTTGATGATGGTGGTGTGAAGATCTCTTGTGAAAAGATTGCTACCTCTTGGGATTACTTTTCTTAGTGTGTGATGTGAGAACTTGATCTTCATTTCCCATCTTTTCTTCTCGGGCCACAAGCCTAGCTTCTTCTTGTGAAAATTCCTACCATAGTCTACAGAAGGAGGTCAACTTCTTTCTTGCACAGATACCTTGGATGAAGGAGTCCCATGACCTAGGTAGGCCATTCAATGTGGCCATTACAATTTCTCCATTCTCCACTACTTCATCCACAGCTTCAAGTTGTTCTTTGATTTGAGATACCTTAGTAAAGTAGGATTGGATGGTCTCTCCATTCTGGAACTTTACCCCTTTCAATTGATTCCGCAAAGTCAACTTCAGATTTATATTCTTTCCTTCAAACAACTTGGTCAATGAGTCAAACATCTCCTTAGGTGTCTTTAGAGAAGAAACATGGGGGGATGAGATGGTCTTTTATAGAATCAGTAATGATTCTCTTGGCTTTGACCAAGTTCTTCTTGTGTAAGGCCTTAGACTCATCTCCCTCTAGAACTGGAATCTCTTCACTTATGTAGGTGTCCAATTCATTTTCTTCTAAGATTAACCCAATCCTATACTTCGATGCTCGAAAGTTGTCAGCTCCTTCAAGCTTATCCTCAAACTTGGTGTGGTGAGACATCTTAATGAGAAACTCAAATGGAAATAAAATATTTAGGTCTTACCACTTGAATTGCTGAAAACAAGATCTGGAGTTGGATTAGGGTTTGTTAGAGAAACCCTAAAAATTCAAACTTTGAATTCCAAACTTCTGAATGAATGGAAAGATGCGTCTTGATAAGCTGATCAAGCTGGTATACTTCAATTTTGTAATTTGCAAAATTTGACCCCTCAAAATTTCCTTTGAAACTTCTAGATCTGCAATTTCTGGTTTTCTGGTCAAAATACCGAACTAGGGTTTGATAATGCCCGGGGTTCTGCCCAGCCAAAAAGTTTGATCTTGGTCTCTAAACTTCAATTTTTCTGAGGATCATCCAGCAATGGTCTCATATTTAAAAAATTCCAACTTTTGCAGAAACCCTAATTTTCCACCTTTCCGACCAAAATCCCGAACTAGGGTTTGATGGAGCCCAGGGTTCTGCCCAACCAAAAGCTTCGATCTTGGTCTCTAAATTTCAATTTTCCTGACGAGCATCCAGTTGTGGTCTCAGATTCTAAAAATTCCAACTTTCTCTGAAACCCTAATTTCTCGCAACAGTGATAGGCCAAAAACTGAAAGTGCTTAGAATTGAATTTTGTCTCGACAGAAAGATGCGCCCTTGCAAGGATAGTCATCCTAGCCTCCTGCCTTTGATGATCTGTGGAGAGAAACCCAAAAATTAAGAAGGCCTAGCTTCCGCGGCTGCACAGTGTCTTCTTCTTAGCATGGCTCTGATACCATGTTAATTTTTCAATAATTTCATTCAATATTATCTAGGATCACTAAGAGAATAACACGCACAGCATAACAATCACAAGAGACAATGGACACAAAGCATTTCATCGAGGAAAACCAAGAAGTTGAAAAACCCTGCATCTTCCTCAGAGATAGAATAAGCCCCAATACAAAGATCACAAAGATCAATCCCCAAAAGATAGATGACTCCAACAACTACTCCTCCTCCACTTGTGCACACTCCTCTCTCTCAACTATGCGAGTTGGATGAGTGAGTGAATGAATAGAATGAGAGACACTCACTCTCTATTTATATACAACTTAACCTGCCTTTAATTCTAGTTGGGAAAACTTCCTAAGGAAGCCTAATATCCCATCCACATGACACATGCAGGGCCGGCCCCACCAAGGTGGTCTAATAACCCATAAGATAATACTTGCGACACTTATCACACTTACAATAATACTTGCGACACTTACAAATACAAATGACAACACTTCTGATTGGAGGAATAATACATCTCCATCATGAATATAATAAAGTACAAGTGTAATACATAGAAGAATATCTTGTGAAGTTACAAATACATCAACATGAACTAAAGGTTATGCAAGTTCATCACATTTCTAGATCTTCTGGAGATAGTCAGTCGATAGGCAATTGTTGATTAGCAAAGTAGTCGACTGGAAGCACGATTGGGTGGCTAATAGAATGGTTGACGAGGTTGTGGTTGGTTCGACTAAAGTAGTTGACTAATCTATGGGACATTGCAGATTTTCTAGAAATGGTTAGAACCAACGACCTCTATTTGTGGACCAGATCATCCTCATTTCAAGGGATTTTGTTAGATCTGGAGACTATAATAGAATGACCCTATGGGTTGTATTGATATCGATTTGCAAATATTGAATAATTCATTGTGATGTTCTGAACACAATGTTTTGTGCTTAAGTATTGTAAACAATGTCTTTAGACACCACCCATATTCTTGGAATACTTTTCCTTTCTGTTATTTTCTTTTCTGTTATATTGTTCAAAGGGGAGGTTCCCCAACATGGCATCAAAGCTATCGGTTTTGACCTATCATGTTGTATGTGAATCATGTTGAGTCTAATCTAGGGTTGATCGAATTTGAGCTGAATATTTGTCGATTGATACCTTTTCTTTTGAACTTGGATCATATCTGTTTGAGATTAGAAAGATGGATTCCAAGATAGAACCTGTCATTTTGAATGGGCATAACTATACAATATGGGCACCAGATATGGAAACTTTATTGAAGAGCAAAGGACTATGGAAATATACTAAGGTCATTATTCTAGATCTGATGGATGACTAAGCTAAGTTTTTCATTGATGCAAAGAAGGATGAGGTTGTTGAGGTCATTACGACCTACATTTTAAGAGAAATTCATTTTCATACAAGAAATATTGATTGTCCTCATGTCATATGGAGTAAGCTGAAGTTTTTGTTTGACGAGGTTAATGGAATTTAAGTGATGTAGATAGAGAAAGAGTTGATCTCTTTGGAACCCCATTCCTTTGAAAGGATTTAGGACTATTTTCCTCACATCAAGGAGCTACATTTGAAATTGGGCGAATGTGGTCAATTTTTTTCAAAGAAGGATGGACAACTCATTGAACTGGTCCCGATCAATTTGAGGACATCTCATGATGTATTATGCTCTTCATTTTGCGCCAATTGGATGTCACACAAACAAAATGGTAAGGACTTCACCTTTGATATATTTTGTGATTTAATGATTAAAGATCAACAAAAGTTGCTTGAAGAAGGGAAGCTTGGTAGCAAACACTAGGCTCACTTACTCAAAGGCAAGATCAAGCAAAAGTATAAAGAACATGGTCGACTGTATCATTGATATGAATGTATTGACCCATCTACTAAAGGAAAGATCAACAAGTCGACATTAACGAAGAAGAATTGAAAGAAGAAAACATGTCACTACTATGGAAAGGTAGGAAATGTGGAAAAAACCTATTGGAAGAAGACAAAAGACTTGGAAGAAAAGGTCAAGCATCTTGAAGAAGGCATGTTGAATGGTCCTTTAATCAACCAACCTATAGAAAAAATCACCTTTTTTGTTAACACTTCCCAAGCATTGCATACCCATACCACTCAAACATAATGGATAGTCGATTTTGGTTGTACTCATCAAATGGTTAAGGATGCTTCTTTGTTCTCTTCCCTAAGTGGAGCTCCAGAATAAAAGATTCATACAGTTGATGATTATGCTCTCATGGTTGTTGGAAGTGGGGAAGTTAAATGTAGGCATGGTCATATATCCAATGTATATCATGTTCTTATCTTGAGTGAAAACTTGTTGTTGGTTTCCCAACTTACACAAACTAAGAATACTGTTAATTTTTTTGTCAGATCGCTTTATCATAAAGTGTCTGAGGCTTGGGGGGAACTGTTGCTTCATGATATTTATCTCCCAAAAGATGGACTATACAAGTTCTATGACTCTCCTGGGAAATATTTCCGACCAACTGGATCGACTACACTTATTGCTCAGATCGATAACAAAATTTGAATCTAGCATGAACAACTTGGACCTCTGAACTGTCAAATTTTGAAGATGAAGGTAACAAATAATATGGTTATTAGCCTCCTAGATATTTTTCCACCTGATGAAGTTTGTAGAGATTGTGTACTTGGAAAGCATCATTATGCACCCTTTGATTCTGAAAAAGCATGGTGAGCACAAGACAAACTGGAACTTGTTCACAGTGATATTGTTGCATGAACAAAACTTCATTAGCAAGTGCAAAGTATATTTTAACCTTCATTTATGATTTCTATAGATTTACATGGGTATATATATTGAAGAATAAGAGTCATGTTTTTGAAATATTCAAGGAATTTAGGGCATTGGCTAAAAATAAATGGAGCCAACCTATCAAATGCTTGAGATCAGACAATGGTGGAGAATACGTGAGTCAATAATTTGAAGAATATCTCTTGCAAAATGGCATTTCCTAGTAGAATCATTTATCCCTCACACCTCTTAGCAGAATGGAGTCATAGAGAGTAAGAATAGGGCTTTAGTAGAAATGTCCTAGTTCCTATTGCACAATGTAGACCAAATACCGTTCAACTAAATTTGTGCATAAGTTGTTTACTATTCAAACTATTTCCTTAACCTTGTTCCAACTAGAGTTATCAGTGACATGACTCTAGTCGAGAAGTGGCAAGGAAGAAAACCTTATGTTGTACACCTCAAAACCTTTGGATATGTTGCTTGGGTGCATATCAGTGATAACTACAATAAGAAATTGGATGCAAAAAGTCATGCTCGCATCATGATAGGATATTCTGATGAATCAAATGCTTATCGATTGTTGAGCATAAATGTAATATTTGATGAAAATAGTACTAAGTTGAAATCCTCCTATGGTCTATTGCATAGTGATTCATTTGATATTTTTTAAGAATCTACCCTTCTTTGAAGTATCGAACAGATAGTCAAATTCTACTCTTAAATTGACTGGTAGTTGGTCTACTCTGACCAACAATGTCAAGACATTGACCTAAATGACCATCGACTTGCTTACCTTGCTGGGTTGCTAAAACAAATGAAGCTATTGGACTTGATGTTGGAGATGCTAGTATTAGTTAGCAAACCCATAGTAAAAAACAACATGGAAGTGTTGCATTGATGGCACGTGTTCTTGAAACCTATGATACTGCCAATTATGACGATTCCTAGGGAGTGCCTAAATGGGAAATTGTTATGGCTGCTAAAATTGATTCTTTGCAAACAAATCAAACTTGGAAATGGGTTCCTTGACCACAAAGAAAGAATGTTGTAAAGTGTTGATGGGTATACAAGACCAAGTTTACTTTCGATGATGTTGTTGAACATCATAAGGATCGAATGGTATCCAAGTGCTTCTCTCAGGAAAAAGTCATTGACTATGCCGAAACCTTTGCTCCTATTGCAAAAATGAACTCTATTCAACTGATTATGTCACTTGTTGCTCTTTTTGGATGGAAACTTCACCAAATAGATGTTAAAATTTCTTTTTTTTCATGGATACGTATCTAAAGAAATATATATGGAACAAATTCCTAGTTTTGTGACAGATTATGGTCTTGTTTGTTGACTGAAAAAGTCATTATATGGTTTGAAACAAGCATTGGGTTCTTGGTATGAGAAGATTGACCACTTCTTTATCAATCTTGGCTTCAAGCATTGTGAATCTGATCATGGTATTTATGTATTGCATGTTCATGGTGATACTTTGATTGTGGCATTATATGTTGATGATTTATTCATAACTGGAAACAATGTCAATCTGATTTTGGGTTTGAAGAAACAACTTGCAAATACCTTTGAAATGACTGATATTGGTTTGTTGCATTTGTTTGGTATCCTGATTTACTTAACTCATTGTTAGCTTGATCTTTCCTTTGTTGTTAATGTGGTTACTCTATTCATGTATGATCCTAGAGAAATCCACTGAAAATTTGCAAATATAATTGTTGGCTATATCAAGGGAACTTATCAGTATGTCATTAAATATTGTGTGACAGTTTAGAACCACTAGTTGGGTTTACTGATTCCGACCGGGGAGGTAAAATTGATAACCGAAATTCCACTTCTAGCGATGTGTTTCGACTTAGTTATAGACCATTCTTCTAGTCATTTAAGAAACAAAAAGTAGTCTCTCTTTCGACTATAGAAGAAGAATATTGTGGAGTTTTCAATGCAAGTACAAATGTAGTTTGGATCCGCTAGATTTTGGAAGAGCTTGGTTTTCCTGTTTAGGCCTGGATTATTGTCCATTGTGACAATTAGAGTACAATATAGGTTATTGATTATCATGTTTCTCACATACAAATGAAGCATGTTGAAATTCATGTTCACTACACGAGACCATTGATATAGGACAATTTGTCTCACTTGTTTATTGCAAGATAGATAGACAAATTGCTGATATCTTTATGAAGCCTCTACCAAAAGCTAAGTTTGTCAAACTTAGGGAAATGCTTGGGCTTTAGGCAGCTGCAGTTATGGGGGGGATGTTCAGAGAACATAATTTCACCTCCTAAATCTCCAGAGCATTGTGTTGATGGGAGTTTTTGGAACCAAAGGTTATGCAGGTTCATCACACCGATGGATGTTCTAGAGACAGTCAATCAATAGACAACAATCGAATAGCAAATTAGTCGACTTAAGGCATGACTGAGTGGTCGATTGAATGATTGATAGTGGTCGATTGAATGATTGAATGATCTATGGGACATTGTGGATTTCCTGGAAATGGTTAGAACCAATGGCCCTTATTCGTGGACCAGATCATCCCTAGTTCAAGGGAGTGACTTAGATTTGGAGACTATAAAAGAATGACCCTGGGTTGTATTGATATCGATTTTTGCCAATATTGAATAATGCATTGTGATGTTCTGATCATAATGTGATGTTCTTAAGTGTTGTAAATGGTTTCTTTAGACACCACCCATCTTCTTATAATACTTTTCCCTTCTTCTATTTTCCTTTATGATCTATTGTTCAAAGGGGGGTTTCTCCAACATATTTTAAAATTCAATACATCCTAAAGGGGGGTTTTCCTTTATTTATAAGTAAGTGAAGGTCTAGGAGTAGATAACATAATTACGACAAGGTAAACCATGAAGATATGCCGAGACAAGTTTGCTGAAATAATGATCTTGGGTCATAGAGAAGAGAGAAGCTTTGAAGACAAAGACAAATATGGAGATTATGATGATCAAATCAACCAACACCCACATAGAGCATTCCATCTAGGAACCAGGAAGATGAAGAGATGAATGGTGCAAAGACGTTTTGCATCCTACCTCAAAAGAATAAACACTCAAAAGGCTAGTTATCATCGATGATGGCCAATAAAAAGTGTAGATGTTTGATAATTCCTAATGCTATGATGTCATATAAATGCTCAATGTCTCAATGCACGACAAAGACAACATAGTGAAATCGAACTTCCATAATTTAGCCATAACTTCTTACTCAAACCTCCATTTTAAACATTCTTTATACCGTCGGAAAGGTATCAACGATATATATGAAATTTTTGTTATAAGTTTCTCATATTACCTATCAAATAGTTTAGAAATTTCAAGAAAAAATAAGGACTACATCATCAATGGTCAGGAAGATCGTTTTGTGAAGAACCTGCAACAATTAATTAATGAAAATACACGAGATAGCATAAATAACAGAACTCAGAATCGATGTTATTGATCACAGGCCACTTCGAGGGGGAAACCTCCTTTGAGCAAGCTCAATACAAATAAATTTACCGTACCTTAATTGGCCTCAACACACACTTATATACTAAGTCTATGCCCAATAATATGGGTCAATACAATGGGACATATAATACTACGGGACGACTTACAAAGCATATGCGTCCAATACTATGGGTCAATACCATGGGCTAATACAAACTATGGATCAACAAATACTATGAGATGGCTTACAAAGCATATGCATCCAACAACAATATACTAACAAAGTAAAGAGAAGGGTTGACACGGGTTCCTAACATCCCCTCTCAATTAGAAAAAGCTTTGTCCTCAAAGCTTTAGATGTGGAAATTGATGCAGAATCTGAAGGAGTGGTTCCCCTGTAGCATCCTCGAGTTGCATTCCAGGCCACTAACGCCTTTTGAGTTCCAGGGAGGACTGCTTGGAAGGATGTAGACGAAGAAGAACCATATCAACTGCATGAAAAGTGCACTCAGAATGGTGCTGATCGGCATGTTGTTTCAGTCAAATTCTTTCCATGTGAAGATTGTCCTGCAGAATGAGAATAATCTGATCGCGGTTTTGAAGAACCGAGTCAATTTCCTGAACTTGGGAGCTACCGAGGGTGTATGGAAGAAGAACTGGCGGTGTCGGTCCATAGACTTCTTCATATGGTGTCCTTTTAGATGTGGTGTTGTACCACTGGAGCGCTTCTAGGAAATCCATAGAAATAGTTATCCAAATCTATGTAGGGATGGGCAAGGGTTAGAGCAGTCCTGAAAGGAGTGTCGTTTCACCCTTGTTGACCTGGAAAGTATCACAGTCAACCACCATCTGTTGAATTGTCATTTTCAGTCCCTACCAAAAGAAGTTACATTTTTCCCGATCATACATTTTGAGGAACCCAGAGCACCCTGCAAATGAAGAAGCATGGAGTTCATAGAAACGATAGGCCTGTTGAACAAATTGCAACCAATTTGGAACAAGAAAAGAAATAGTTGTAAGAGAAACTAGGTCATCAAATGTGCGAGAAGGAGCATCTGCCACCATATTGTCCTTACCCTTCTTGTAAGTGATCGCATAGGCAGAACCCATGAGTTGGATAACCCATTTCAGGTGTTCTAGGGAGGAGACCTATTGTTCCAGGAAATTTTCTAGACTCTGGAGATCAATCTTGATGCAGAAATAATTCCCTAATAGGTATGGCTGCCACTCCTGTACTATATGCAAAATAGCCATCATTTCCTGCTGAGATGTAGATGTTGCTAAATTCTTAACGGAAAGGTCTCTTGAAGGCGACAAGCCCACTAGTTCAACAAAGACACCTGCATATCTATCCAAGGAAGTAGTGGAGACCATTGATGGGTGCATCTGAATGGAATGGAGTTAAGCAATGACACCATGTGAATTCTTCATAAGGATCTTTTCCAGGTGATGTGAACTGATGATGCGGAGAGACCCTTATTGTAAGCCTATAAATTTGTGTTGTTTCCCATTGACTGAAAACTACATCCAAATTTCAGCAAAATCCCATAAGATGGGGCCAAGTGTGCGTAACCATTGAACACCCAAAACCACATCACATTTGCCTAGGGACAAGGCAAACATGTCAGAGCGTAGGTTATAATCTTCTAGAGAGATACGCACATTGTGACACTACCCCTTGCAAGGTAAGGTGCCCCCATTAGAAACCATGACTTCAAAGTTGGAGCAAGGATGGACAAAACAATCATCCTGTTTGGCGATTCGAGGGTCAATGAAGTTATGAGTGCTACCAGAATGACTGAGTATTGTAAGAGGAAGCTTCTTGAGGTAACCCCTGACCCACATTGTTTGGGGGGTGGTGATGCCGGATAAAGCATGGAGATATATCTATGGTTGGTCGTCCTGAGATGGGGGGTCAATAGGCAGCTCCTGAATGTTGACTTGATCATCCATTGTATCTGGAGCTTCTTCACCATTTTTAGAGGCAGGCGGAGAATCCATATCCAAGAGATAGAGCTTTTGTTGAACACATTTATGTCCCCGAGTGAGTTTCTCATCACAATCATAACAAAGCCCTTTTTCTCTGC
This sequence comes from Larix kaempferi, assembly GCA_027924585.1. Lineage (NCBI taxonomy): Eukaryota > Viridiplantae > Streptophyta > Pinopsida > Pinales > Pinaceae > Larix > Larix kaempferi. The sequence goes on along the minus strand of BSBM01000229.1, from coordinate 28,784,287 downwards.
ATGCTTGCATCTCTGTTTCATACAAATGCTTGATAGGAGCTGGCGGGATGGGAGGTCATTGAGAACCCATATTTCGGAAGGGAACAAAAGTGGGTTTGGAGCATTGTTGGGATGCAATCTTGTCTTCTTCCAACTTAGCCAACCCTAGGGCTTCCATCATTGTGTTGGGACAGAACGTTTTAACCTCTAAGCAGATTTCATCCTTAAGACCACTGATAAAACAACTCCTGTAGATTTCATCAGACAATCCTTCTATGTGATTGGCTAGTTTCTCAAATTCTATCTAATACTCTCTCACAGTTCCAATTTGATGAAGTTTAGTGAGGGCTCCTGTGAAGTCATCAAAAGCACTAAGACCAAATCGTTGCAAAAGGAGCTGGCAAAAATTTGGCCATTTTGACTCTCCATGAGCCTTGATGTACCAACGGTACCATTGAAGAGCTTCCTGTTCCAAATGAAATGATGCAAGTGGAACTTTGTTGACATCAAAAGTATTATGCATACTAAAATATTGTTCTGCACGATAGATCCATCCAGTCGTATCAGTACCATTGAAGTGAGGAAAATCAAGCTTCGAACCACGGAAATTTCTGGAAGAAGAGAACCCATTGTCTGATGAAGACTCAGATTGTCGTTTGTTGTTCATGGTTGAATGCTCAAGATGGAGGCCGAGAAATTTTTCATCTCGATCCTGGAGTTTGGTTTGGATGGCTGCAAGTGCTTCCTCCATGGTTTTTGCTCCTGCGTGGGTGACAACCATAACCAGGAGTTTTTTTTTTTTGGGGGGGGGATGGGTAGAAAAACACAAACAGAAGCTTATTTAGTAAAGGGAAATTTGGATTTGGGAAAAACTTTGATGGGTAATTGGTGTTTGTCTAGGTTTTGGACACTTTCGAATGGACAGGGAAGCAGAAAATGAGGATTTCAGAAGCAGGGTGAAAGAATGAGAAAATTTGTCAGAGAGGGACTAAGAAGCAGAAATAGGGAATGAACATGGTGGCAAAATTTGGAGGCGAGTGGGTGAAAACTGAAGAAGTTATGGCAAACCCTAAAAATAGACAAATGTCAGATTTCTGGCTTTGGGAAGTAGAATTTGGGATAGGGTCCTCAGGAATGAAATATGTAAAATGGTATTGCAGGGGTGTCCGGGAAGTTTCAAGGGAAACAAAGTTAAAACAAGGGAGATATGGTGAAAAAATGAAACTTTGTTTTTTTAAGAAATGGTTCTGCAACGACGCAGAAGGGATCGGAACAATTAGATATGACATAGAGTGGAAGGGATCAGCAACAGATGGATCTAAAATGACACCGAATGGATTGAAAATGACTTTCAGAATAGATCTGAAATGGTTGGATCTGGAATGGCTTTCAAAATGGATATGAAACAGCGCGGAAGTGATCGGCAACAGTTCAGCTGAAAATAGATATGGACCCCAGGTATGTTCGGCTTCCTAACAATTTAGGGGTTTCACTTGGCCACCAATGTTTTCTGACGGCTTGTGTATTGGGGAAGTACCCCTCACTCCATAGCTCAGGTAAAACTGATAACCGCTTTGCCACAAACGACATCGCTTGGTTTACCTCATAGGTGGGAACTAATCAATCAGGTAGGGGTCGTTGCCCTTTTTGTTGGAAGGTCCTCTCAATGGGCCAGCTACTTTGGGGTTCCTATGGTACTACTCACAATGTGTTTTAGGGCTTATGCCCAAGTACTTCCTAGAGTTAAGCGGATAGGGATTATTCCCAGATCCGAACTTGCAACAGATGCGGAAAAACAAATTGGCAAAAATTCCACCCAACGAGCACAAGAAGGTGCTCTGATACCAGATGTAAAGAACCTACAACAATTAATTAATGAAAATACACGAGATAGTAGAAATAACAGAACTAAAAATCGCTTTTATTGATTGCAGGCCACTTCGAGGGGGCAACCTCCTTTGAGTAAGCTCAATACAAATAACTTCACCATACCTTCATTGGCCTCAACACACACTTATATACTAAGTCTATGCCCAATACTATGGGTCAATACCATGGGACATATAATACTACAGGACGACTTACAAAGCATATGCGTTCAATACTATGGGTCAATACCATGGGCTAATACAAACTATGAATCAGCAAATACTACAGGACGACTTACAAAGCATATGCCCCCAACAACAATATACTAACAAAGTAAAGAGAAGGGTTGACATGGGTTCCTGACACGTTTTGACTAATTGAAGGCTTTATATGTTGCAAATTCTATGAAAGAAGCATGGTTTAGGATTACATGATAATGTTGAGAATCAATTTACATACATATATAAATTAAGGGCTCACCTTACCCTTACTTATTAATGTGAAATTTACATTTAATATATTTCATGAAAATCCCAAAAGGGGAATTCGAAATAGCTAAAAAGGACAAAAGAAAAACCCAAGGGTCATATTAATTTTCTATTTTAAGGAGTCCAAAGTTCACCAAAGGGGTGCATCGAATATATTTCATGTGATTTATTAGCTATAAAAATACCAAAATCCACTAGGGAATACAAAAGGCCAAGGATCATCGCCTTGGGGTCTATACATTGTTAATAACTCTATGAGGGAGGGGCTTTGGATATCTAAATTTTCATGTACTATTGTTGCTGTGAATGAGGAGAAGCCATGGAATAGCTATTTTGACACAACAATATTTATGTTATGTGGATGAATGTCTTGAACTAATTCATGTTCTCTCACATGCAGATATGGAGTCATATTGTTTCATATTTCTAAATGGACTCTTCCTACAAATTTTTGTTTCTTATGTCATATGTTATTTTTGTTCCATATTTTCTTTCTACAAGTAGTGAAGCCGAAATGATGTGAATATCAAGACTATTCTTGTATTTATGCTTTCATTCTATCAATTTTTTATCCACTTCTCAAAACAACTATCTGAATTCTGAATATGGATATTTAATTTTTATTTCATTGGTCACCCTCCTTAAATCTCACTCCTAGCTAGGATAGGTTAGAGTAGTTAGAAATTGCATTTAGAATATCTCATTATACATCTAATTTTTTAATTAAAAACTATAAATGGTGTATCATGCTACAATCAATACCCAAATAAGTAATGGTTGTTGGGCCAGAATCCGAACGGGTTCCCTATTTCAAATGGTTTGGGTTCTAATTGGGACTTATTACCTGGGAGAATCCCTATTGTTGGACCTCGGCCATTTCGACCTATCAAAACATTCGTAGGAATATTTGAGGTAAACAAGGGTTAACTATCCAATAGTGTTGGAGGGTGCTATAGTGGAAACATTAGTACCTCCTTTCTTGGTAGATCTGAAACTATAAAGACAAATCTTGTTTCCAGGTATTCTTGCATTTTTCAAACAATGATATACCAATTATATTGGTGCCATATTTCATGCATAGCATGAACATGCATTAGAAGTAGTTTATATGAGTAATAATACAATCCAATATCCCCAATGTTGAATGATAAATAGTAATGGGGAGGGGAAACTACACCAGATTAAGCAAAATGTGTCCCCCTCATAGACTAGATGTTATTGCCCACATGCTTAGAATGATATGATGGCTATGGATTTTGTAGTAGATTAGATTATGGTTTCGACTTAGGTGAATATGGTTTGTCCTTGTAATGCAATGAATTTTTCATGCTCCACAATGTCGCATTCTCTACTAATGATGAATCTTGATTTCAAAATGGACTTGGAGTATAGAGAGCCCACGAGGATTTATCATGGAGCATCAAGCATTTAAACACTGCAACAAATTTTTCATGCCAATAATGCTCTCTTCTCTACAAGTTCATCAAAGGAAACGTTATGAGCTCCCAATGGATCCTGATACAGACTTCGCTAGGAAATCCCCTCAAGTCTCCTTGCACCTTCCAAAAAATCTTGAGCAGGTCCTTCATTCAACCATATTATACCAGGAGAATGTTTTAATGGAGGTTCGAGCGGAAATTGAGCAAGTGGAACAAAAGGTTAGGGATAAAGGGTCAATAACCCAAAATGAAGATGAGATGGAACAAATAAAAAATTGGAATGCAAACCAAGGTAACACTATGTCTCATATGGAACTATTCAATCGATCTTTGGATCTTTATTGAACTTTTAAGGCAATGATGTGGAAAATTGTGATGGAGAGGGATCATTCGAGCACCCAAATTGTGAATATGCTATAGGAAATTAAGGAAGGTTGGCCCTTACAAAACAAATTAGACTTGAAAACAAGTTCATTGATGTCAAATTGGATAACCTCACACGTCATGTTGGATTGGAATGAATGTTGAAGCTTTGAAATTGGGAAATATTCCCAACTCTCCTCTCATTTTGGATTCTGATGAAGATGCGCCAATGGACCCTCCAACTCCGGGATGACCTCTTCCCAGGTTTCCCTTGGTTCTTGTTTATATGGTTACTCTAGTTTTGTCTAATAACACTGATACATTTGTTATATCTCTTCCTGCAAAATTTTGAACTCTAATATGGTTAAATGTTTCTAGTAGTTTTGTGTTAAAGTGGGTGGAGGCACCCAGTTTCCCATAAGGTAGCACTCCACCACACAAACTTAGGTTTTTTGGATATTAGTTTTGGACAATAGATAAACATATGTATACTCTTTTCTACTCAGTTTTGGTATGGTTTCCTTCTTAGGTAGACCAAGCTAAATCCATGATGTATTTTATGTTCTATATTAATTAAAGGTATTTATATCTTGCTTACAAAAAAATATGGTCTAATAAGTTTCCAACATGCAACGAAGAAACACATGAAATCAATGATGTTCTAATAATTATAGAAGGAATCCAAGTAGTGTTGGTTGTGGAGCCAGATCTTCTAGTCTCATAGATGATGATTCAGCCGTGTTTGAACCCCAAGTTTGGTTATGATATTGTCACAATCCCTAGGGGATCTAGGGGAGTGTTGTTTTCGCCAACAGTTTTCGGGCCCATGGTTTTGGGTAAACCGTGGTATTTTCCCATTGTATTTCCCTTATAAAAGAAAGACATTGTAACACGGCTAGGGTTGAGGTATTAGGTATTATGCATTGCAAAGATCTCTGAGATCATGAAGAGAGACTGTGAGAGAGTGTGAAGAGGAAGTGCAATGGCTGTGCTGTAGGTTGTATCCCTTCACTTTGTTGGACGGTATAATAAAAAGGACTGGAAATTTCAGTGTAGACGTAGCCCATCTTTGGTGAAGCACGATATATTGGTGTCTCTCTTGTAATGTGTATGTGTGATTATATTTGCATTTTTGTTTATTGTTATTGCTCTGCGATCCTATTTTTCTAACAAGTAGCCCCATAATAATTTGGTCATTCAAGGATGAAAATATCCATTAATGCAAAACCAAAGTAATAAAAAAGTGTATCTTCCTTTTTTTTCCCTAATGAATGTTTATGCATCCTTTTTAACTATTGAAATTCTACTCATTTTTCCTCTCATATAGATTTAATTGACAATGGGTTAATGGATGGAGTGGTTCTTATTTCACCACATGTTGGATTGGTTGGAGTAGTTCACCAATAAATATGTCTTATTATCCCTAGGTTTGTTCATGCATTTTTAAACTATCATGATTTGAATTCAACAAAATAGATACTTGCTATAATGAATGCATGGCTTCTTACCCCTCATCTTACTATCTCTATTCCTTTTTATACAAAAATGCTTTCTATAGGACCTAAGTTAATATGCAAACCACCATGTATGGGATATTCTAGAGAATTCTTCCAATGATCATCTTAGTGAACTCAATACCATGTGTCATCTAAAACTATAAGTATTATTGTTCCCTTGATACCTCCCTAACAACGGTTCCAAAATGATGGGCTAATTAATTACCTCAGTAATTAAAGAGTTCACGCATTAAATTGTCAATCGAGTTTCAAATGATTGCAAGATTAAATACACTTCCTAACTTGCACTAGTTGATCTAATATTCTTTAAGAAAATAAAATTTCATAATTAATCTATAAATTTGAAATGTCATTGTGGAAAGAAAACCTACCACAATTCATAAATAAAAAACTGACTTAATCACTCTTGACAGTGATCATGAACATCGATCATGCTATTAGGTCCTGGTTGTCACCAAGTTATCGCTTTACATGATTTAGGCACTTCATTCTTTTCCATGAGTCATTGCTCCAATTGGTAGAAATCCTTGATAAAAGAAAACTAATGTATGAATTGAAAATAATGATTATGAAAGGGATACATACTAAAGTTGCATCAATGTCAATACTAATCATGAAATTAAAGTGCATAAATAAATAAAGAAATATAAAATGAAACAAATGAACCACATGTTCTCACGAAGTGAGCACTGTCTCCCAATAATCAAGGCAACAAATTAAACTATTTTATATGAAATTAAATACAACATCATAAAATTAAATAAAATCACACTAAATAGAAAACCATAAAATTACAATCTATATGAAAGAAAATCTCAAGAATCTTTATTCTCTTCCATCATAATCTGGACATATGCTCTAAGAGTCATCCCCTTAAAATGGATAAGGAACTCTCTTTTATGGATGAACTTGCTTTGAAACTGAAATAGCAAATATTAAATGAAGATCCACAAATTCCTTATGTGGTCACAACAATTTTCTAATAATCAACAACTAAACATCAACTCATAAATATCTCCAATATCTTTGCTAACAACTCGAAACTAATATTACCAAGAGCTCTAAGATTCTTTCTATATCCAAGATAGCTGATTAATGATCCCAAATCCATGGCATATCTTTGATGGTTGAAGAGGAATTCAAATTTGACCATATGGATTTGGATCAAGAGCAAAAACTACACTGTTACAAGTTTTGCGTGTTTTTGTAACAACCAACAAACTAACCTAGTCTTCAAAGATAAATGAAAATATGTTTTTTTTCTAATGTTTAATCATAAATTCATGTAAGATACTAAAAAAATAAATCCCATGGAAAACACCTTAATCCTAAATCCCACATATAAACACTAAAATGGACTAATAGAGGGTTACAAGTAAGCGAGAAGGGATTAAACATAAGAGAAAAAGGATGTCAAAATATGCTACTTTTGTGGCTCGCTACTCCTCTAATCATTTTCCTACTACTACCTTTCAAGGGAAATTGTATTGAAGATGAACTATCTCCCTGCAATAACAACAATGATAAATTCCAAAGTGATGTCCGCATATCTAAGACCGAAATATTCTAGAAGTCCCTCATTAAAATCTATTTCCACACAAATATTGGTAACCAATAATTTATCCATTTATGAATTCTTGTCATTAATTTTATGTGCCTTCCAATTGTGTCCCCAAATTGTTTTAGAATCCGCAAGGTCTAGAATTCCAATGGGAGATTTGGGAATTTTTTCCATATAGGGATCTTAGTGATTATTTTCTTCACTAAATCAAATCTTGGCACCCAATCATGAGTGTTTAAACATACTAAATGTTGGAAGTGAGGACCATATTATACCTTCATTTTGTCCCTATCTCTTTGGATCATGAACGTGATGATGAAACCTCTAAAGCCAAAATGTAGCTTTGGGGCATATCAAATTAGCTTTTCCCATTTTGCTTCCACCCATCCTTTGAGGGATTCTTTTTACTTATCAAACCCACCACTAAATTTCCTAATAGATGATTGCTTGAAATATTGTAGAATGGTGTTCATCACCTCCAATTGAATCACCTCTAGATGCATTGTGACAAGCCATTGTTTAACACATTTATATTTATTCTACTTTGAGTTTGGGATATTTGGGCCCTTTTCACCACCAATACTTAGCTAATCATAATGGATTGGTATAGAAAGAGATTCCCATGTATAAATAGCTTGAACTAGGTCCACAGGTAAGCAATCTAAGAGGGATTTTTGTAGACGATGAAATACCTTGGTGTTATGAGTAGTTTGATAACCTCTTGTGTGTCCCATTGTTGATTGAGATTGTTACCAAGTACCTGATCAAGTGATGATGACATTTCAAATGGGGGATATTTCCCTAACATTCATTTCCATAATTGGGAAACATAGGTTGTGAAGGATCTGAATTGAGGGGGATACCAAAGGCTAGGGAATGTGTACAGTGAGGTGATAGGGTAGGTAGGATCAAGGCAAGCCTAAATGCCTCTAATGCGGATTTTTCCATGGGTCTAAGATGACAGTAATGATAGCAGGGTATCCTATCATGATGGGAACTTGTACTTGCCTCAATATGGTAGTTGCCTCAAAATAATTCCACTCACATGTTCCATCCTTCAACCCTTAGATTTTTATTTATTCAACTCTTACATATTAACCTTCCCAACTTACTAAGGCTAATCGAATACAATAAGAAATAATTCAATAATTCAATCTTAATTCAATTTAATGTTTTACTTAACATTTTAATCATTGATTACATACATAATCTTAAAATAATATAGTTAATCATTAAATAACTAAATAAATCAATTTACATACATTTTAATAAACTTGACGGCCTATTTGATTAGCTCGTGCCATTAAGACTAGCAACACATGGACATGAAATAATAATAACTGCATTAGATTACTTATGCATTTAATGTTAATGGGAGATTAACATTAATGTCACCACAATATTAATTAAACTTTTGATTTAAAATCAATGTGATTATAAGCCTTTGATTTTTCAATGATTTAGAAGCCTATGCATAACATGTTGCACATAAACACCAAGTAGTCTTAATCACAAAGCAACATATTATTTTGTTAATATAAAGAAAAAAAATGAATATAAGATCATTCAAAAAATTTCTCAACTTAGATCAATTAAACAAGTTAGATGAAGCATCTAAAAAACATCAAAACAAAATTATAAAGAAGAGGAAACTCAATCAATCTTAATCTAGGAATCATCCATTATTAGGCATGCACACTTGAACCCGGCCTTAATCATAGCCTTGGTAAGATATGTTATAGAGAATACCTTCGTAATGTATGCTTTTTCAAATTTTCACAAACAACAACATATTTATAATCTTGAATAGCATCAACAAATTCATCAAGATGTATACTATTACTTAAATTATCACCTTCGAGATGAGCTTCTTAGAGCCTTGGAAGGAGCCATATGTACCAACTTGATCATTGACTCATTCCATTATTCCAAAAATAGTGTTATTAGTCCCTGCCTTCAGGCTGGCGGGGATTCTTGTAATGGGTTTGTCGTTTTTTTCTATAAAACTATACGAATTTCAAGGCAATTTTGCATAAGCTTTAAAGAATTATTATTTCTATTCACCAATCATACATATTACACTGTCATATTCTCAAATAATAAACTTCAAGCTCTTATTTGGTCTCATATCGAGGCAAGGGAGAAGCCTCCCGTTTCGAACTTTAGCCTATGTTCCTTTCAAACTAAAAATAATTTACTATGTTTCTTTCCTTAAAAATAATACTACCACTATTGCTAGCATTAGTTCTGAACATTAAATGTTTAATATTATTAACCCTCACTGTGAAAGTGAACTCGCAGCAATTTCCCATCGCCCTAATCTTCCACCGACTACAATAACAAAACCCTCAAGATGGAGACTACACTCACTGCACTCACTTGTTTCAACTTGAGCTTTTCATCGAATAGTGACATGACCATTTAAATATCCACTATAACCATTTTTTTTCACATGTAAAATAGCTAGCGTGCACTCCGAGCGCAGGCATCGTAAAGACAGAAAACAAAAATTTGATCTAGAATGAAAACAACCACAACCAACCACCCTGCCTAACCCCATCCACTATAACCATATTACCAATATATAGTGCAACATCTTTGAGTCATATGAATTCCATACTAATAAAAAATAATAAATACCATATTGTAAGCAATAACTCCAACCTTAAACCCCAATTCTTATCATAAGTTGAAATAGCATCACAAATCTCAACCTCCAAGAAACTCATGAAATACTTATCTTCCCATGTTTTTCAATAAATCCTTATTTTATTCCATAAAAGTAACAAGTTAAGTTTTATATAGAAGTTGTCAATTATGCCTCGTGATTAAATCAATCAATGATTCTCTTACATGGGTCGAAGCATCTCAATATAAGACATGTTTGGAGTTTGGACTCTCATTTACACGTGTTCCTTTAGTCCACTCACTAGAGCCTCAATATCTTATTTGATTTAGATTTTACCTCCAAGGTTGAGGAGTTAGAGTTTGATTGTGTGGAGTGAAAATTGACAAGAGGCACACTCAATCCTCTTTCCCTATGTCAGATGTCTCATCCAAGGGGGATGAATGAAAGCCACTTAAAAATGAGATTGTTCTTATCCAAAAGGGGTGAACGAAACCTTGTCTAGGACATAGATTTGATTTTTAGATCAATATCCAATGAGGGACTCTATATTTTATTTGCTTCAGATTTTATGTCCAAGGCTCATGAGTTTAGAGTTTGACTATGGAAAGAGAAAATTCAAAAGAGATCCCCTCAATCATCTTTCTAGGTGTCAGATTGTTCTCATTAAGGGAATGAACGAAGGCATGTACTTTTTACTTTATCTTAGATGGCATACATCATATTCACTCCTACGCCCACTAGGCTTCTCTGTCAGCGAGAACATATCACTCCTAGCCTCTCACTCACTCCTCTCTTTATATATAATATTAAATTATTTAATAAAATAGATTTTATAAACAACTCACAATCATCACTAACCCATTATTTAAAAATATGAAAAAGCTTTTAATTAATATATTTTTTTTTTTTAATATCCACACAGCAAAGTACACATGAACAAGTGACAACCATTACCAATCCACTTAAAAACATAAATTAACTTTTGGATATTGGGTTTTTTCCAAATACCCAAACACCAAAGTACACATAACATAATTGAAAAATATATTCCAATTTTCATGAAACAACTCACAACCATTACCAACCCACTTAAAAACATGAACCCACTTTGACAACCATTACCAGCCCACTTAAAAACATATTTAACTCTTGGATATTGGATTTTTTTCAATACCCAAACACAAAGTACACATTGCATCATTGAACGATATAGTACAATTTTCATTTAGGCAATCGTATGACATTTTATTTTAGCTACTTAAAACCATTTTCCATATCCCACATTCAATTATAATACTAATTTTAAATAATTATGAATTTATTTTATTATATATCTATATAAATATTTTTTTCACCTTTTCACTTATTGGTTGTGCATAATGAAGAGGTGATTTCTATCATTTTCCTCGAGGCGATTTCTATCATTTTTCTCTATTTTTCAACTAGAGGAAGGTTAGGTTTTTATTTGAACACCAACCGCAATATCTAGTACTTAGTGCAAACTGATAAATGTTTGTTAGAATGCCTAAATCATTAAGGACATCAAGTGAAGCATGCAACGAAGGTAGCTAACTTAAAGAAGATTAAAGCACTCAAGCAATTGGGTTCACACACATACAAATTATTTTCACAATATATATAGGTTATTCATCACGGTGATTATTATGGTTAATATATATTAGGATTATCAAGTGTATTGAATATATTGAAAAAAGAGAGAGAAATAATAAATATTCTTCAACATGCCATTTTTATATTTGATAGTGGTGAAAATGATTTAAGTGCTAAGGTCATTATGGTTTTCATAATCTTGAGGTTCTAAAAAGTAATTGAGTTATGAAATGTGTTAAAGTTGTATCTTATATTGATGATAATGATGATTACTATCCCATAAGACTAATAATATCTATAAAAAGAATAAAGAAAATCAAGCCAAATATTTTTCAGAATGTTATTTTTATATTTGAACATGATGGAAATGAAAGTACCAAGGTTATTATGATTTTCACGAGGCAGGGGTTGTTAAAGAGTAAGTTATGAATTTGAGTAAAATCATGTGTTATACTATTAAGGATATGGCATGGTTATATCTATTGGATATAGCTTGGGTGGTTGGGATAAATGATTGTTACCCTCCCTACCTAAGTTCAATTCTTGTAAGTGACATGATGCTCTTGTTGAGCCCCTATGTAATGAATGAATGGATTATGTAATTCTGGTCATACCTTAATTCTTCAAAATAGCAGTTATTGTCATATTTCCTTGTGGATATCCCTTCGGTGAACCACCATTTAAAAAAAATGATACGACATGTTACAAGGAAATTGTGTTCATTCTCAACCTTCTTTTTATCACAAATTTGTTCATTGCAAAGTGTTTTTGTGTTAGTCCAATAAATAATTTAACTTTAAGGGTCATGAGCAATGGTTTCAATGGTTATGATATTTTTAATATTTTAATTATTTTTAATTATACACTTCCAAATATATTTACAATATGTTAAAATTCCTTATAAAATAACACTAAATATTACTTTATCCTTATTGAATAGGACTATTTAAATGAGGAGAGCATTTAAATAGCACTCACAAGTTACTTCCAAGTGAAGACTTATATTTTTCCAAAGTTGATAATATGTCTATCAAAACCTCACATTGAATGTCCTAAACAAGTTTAAAATCTTCTTTGTGCACAATGCCCAATTCATGATATAATTTCTTTATTTGATATTTGTCATAAGCATCCTTGGAACCTTTCTTGAAATGTTTGCAACTAATAACTGAATAAGTAGGTGATGATATAAAGCTTTGAATTTCCCTCTAAAGGTGAAGGGAAATAATAATTTTGCAATATCTTCTTCAATAATATTCAATGAGAGAAATATTCTTTCCTAATTTTGAATATGCTCTAATGTAGTTGAATCACCTTTACCATTGAATTTTGGATGGAAGCACGTGCAAAGGGCCCTATAGGTGCAAAGCAATGTTGTCCTCTCATGGCATGTGTAGCTGGTGAAAAACAGATCAGATATCTCCTCTGTCTGCGGAGGGGGTGGGATGGACCAAAACGTAGAGGTCATGGGGTTCTTCGAGTAAATTCCAGGTCCAACAGTGGAAACCAAAGAGGTGGGTGCACCAAGAACAAGTTGTTCATTCATGGGGAGAACGTTTTCTAGTGCAGCGGGGGCATTCGTGTCGTAATACGTAATTTGGTCGATCTTGACAACCCGTCCCACATGGGGGAACATCATAATGCGGAAGATTGATGAAGTGACAACCTTCATGGCATACATATAACTGCGTCCAAGCAGGAGGTTATAATCAAGTTGGGCATTGATGATCTCAATGTCAATAAGGATAGTTTTACCCGCTAATTGAGCTGGGACGTTGGCCAAGAGGCCTTGGGGTTGAGCTGAGCGACCATCGTAAGGTCATAAGGCGGTCGTGGATGGTTGTAGTCTAGGGGATCCGAGCTTCTTCCACATGAATGTAGACATAACGCATGTAGAGGCACCCTCATCGATGATGCATTGATGGATAACAAGATTCTAGATGGACACATAAACTTGGAATGCTAGTGTGGAAGGCATGCGTGGTTCAGATTGGTCCAAATCGAATTCCATCATCCGTGAGTCGAAAGGGTCTATCACACCAATGGCGAATAACAATGTCTTGCACTGTGCAAGACATTTTTTCAAAACCTTGAGGCCTTACATAGCAACAGGGGACTGGGCTAAGTCATCCATGATATTATAATTGGGTGCAGCCCGAGTGTTGGGGTTGTTATTAATGCGACGTAATGGGAAGCGGGGAGCTTTGGGATCCCCATCACACGGTGCTGCGGATATGCATAATGAATAATCGGTGGGAAGAGCATTAGCAGCCTTGTCGGTGGGGGTGGTTTTGGTGGCGGAACCGTACTGATTTTGGCGTGTTTGAATATTTACGTCAACCGATGACATCATGAGTAGGTGATGGGTACCTGAGTCCATGGGTTGATCGGGAGGCGCAACATAAGTGATTTGTTGTTGTGGTGCTGCAATTCCTTAAGGGGGAGCCAACGGTTGGGTTTTCACCATTCCTTGTGTGGGCAAGGGATTCTGTAACACCATGGGTTGTGTATGAGGTGGCAGGTGATTAGGTGGTGCTGACGGAGTAGCATGTCTTTGGCATTGGGCGTCATCAATACAAAGTTGGCGAGTTCGCTCCAAATGGGGACAAGTGTGAATATAATGGCCGTATACCCCGCATATAGAACATGGGTGGTTCATGCGTAAATTGGGGTTCTTCCCTTGGCGAGGTGGTCTGTCAGGGTTTTGATTGGTCGGGGCGGCGTTGTTATTGTTTGGGGGTTTGGGTGGTTGGCAGCCTTGATCTTGCGGTTGGTTGTTCTCGCAGTTACGTCCTCTTCCCCGGTTTTGTTGGCCTTGTTGGTTTCGTTGGGCAGGAAGGTTTGGTTGCTGATTTTGTTGGACATAAACTTTCCCTTGGGGGATAGGAGGATTTTTTGGTTGATCAGGTGTTGGAGCTTCCTGCGGTGGATAATAAGCCGGAGGGGCTTGAGGTTGTGCAGGTGCTGCCGGTAGAGGATAGTAAGCAGGAGGTACTTGAGTTTATGCAGGTGCTACCTTTGGGGCATAGTAAGCAAGAGGGGCTTGAGGTTGTGTATGTGTCGGTGTAGCATGTTAGTGGTATCAAGTAGTAGGTGCCGCTAGGGGAGTGTAAGCTGGCGGTGCATGACCGTAACATTGCGATGGACACGAAGGTCCATGGACATGAGGGGTGTGGACCATGGGAGCATACAAGGTCATTGCTCCATAGTGGGATGTGGCACGCGAAAGGTTAGGGCCACTAGTAGGGGTCATAGCAGTATAAGGTTGACTGTGAGACGCAATGTGTCCGATAATGTCATTGGCAGCATGGGATGCCCCCAGCGCATCATTCCAGGAGGAGTCGTCGCGGGGAGCATCAGGTAAAATGAAATACAAGTAGCTAGATTGAGCATACATGAGGTCAAATTGTTGGGCTTTTAGGATGGCCTCTTCTTTGGATTGGGGGTCCTCACCCACCTTTCCTTCGAATTTAGGGATGTCCGAAGGGAGTTTGGTAGGCATGTGAGGCCAAGTGGGGTCATGTCTTATCGGATCATTGGTCAATCTGGCCAGATCAGGAAGGTTGAGGCTAGACATGAATGGAAAACTAGCAAAAGGATGTGACATGAACGCAGGGGCATATTTGCTAGACATAGTGGCAATGGTGGGGACACTGCCCCCAATGGGTGGAGAAATGGTATGAGTCATGATGGGGATCATGGGGCCTCATTCATGACAATATGAATATAAAAAGAGGCCAAAAGGGATTATTTATCATAAGCATGAGGGAAAGAACCCTAAACATGCGGAAACCTAACCCTAGGAGATGAACCGTCATAAAATTTGTGGCCCCAAGGTGGTTAGTTGAATAGTCAACTTCCCGGGGTCATAACATTTGCATACGATCTTTATTTTGGGCGCTCGGTAGACCATTGGAAATATCTAGCCAAGGAGTACAATAGTAGATCGGGCCCAGATGAAATTCTGTGGATTTTGTCTGGGATGTTGCGGGCCCAAAATAACATCATTTAGGGCCTCAAAATGGCACTGGAAGTTCAAGACCCAAAACATTATAGAAAAACTGCTAGAAATTGCCAAAATGGAAAATTGTTTTGAGCAAGTGGAATAGGTGGGTGGCCACCAATATCCACCTAGATCATTTATATAAAGATTATGACCATGTATCTTGGTTATACATGAGACTTATATTTCTTCATGTGGGTTTTAGTTTGAATGTTGTTCGATGGATTATGGGGTGTGTAACCTCATCACCTTTTGCAGTTTCTTATTAATGGTTCAAGTTCATATTTTTTAAATCCTTCATGTGGTCTATGGTAGGGGTTCCCATTATCCCCCTATAATTTTGTTTTCATGGTGGAAGTTTGAATTCGGGCCATTCAAGAAGGAGGAGGAGGATAAATATTTAGGGAATTACCTTTAGAGGTGGTGAATCCTTGATGCATTTATTGTTTGTTGATGATAAAACATCATTTTTCCTTAATTACCTTGAATATGGGAGACATCACACAGACATTATTGAGCTCTTTTTTCAAGTGACAAGAATGGAAGTTAACATAGATAAGTCAATGATTTATTGTCTTGTTGATTTTCCCCTACAAAGGAACACTTGGGGGATTTGTTTCCTTTCTCAATCCATAATATGGAAGATGGTATAGAGTATCTGGGGTACATGCTCAAACAAAATAGGTGGTAAGGCCAATCGGGCCTGGCTAATTGCTAGAATTGAGAACATGGCCAATTGTTGGTGTAATCATTGTCTCTCTCATGAAGGGCATCGGGTGCTCATAAAATTAGTGTTGGAGGCCATCTCCATATATTGGCATTTGATGGCTCAAGTTTCTAAAGGAACTCATGATAGGATTCGTCAAATTTTTTTAACTATCTTTGGAAAGGGAATGGTGATTATCAAGGATCCCATCTTGTAACTTGGAAAACCATTACTTCCCTAAAAAATTTTGGTGGATGGGGGGTTAAAAATATATTTCTATTCAACTATGATCTAGAGGCCAAATCTCTAGGGGTGTTCTTGACCAAGGATAGTTTGTGGAGAAGGATTTTAATTTACAAGTATGTAGCTCCAAACTTGGTTATATACTGGGTTAGAAGGCATAATAAGTCTATTATAAAGGTCTCAAATAAGTAGAAAGCACTCACATTGTTTTTCCCGATGATTGGTAGATACTTAGCCTAGAGAGATAGAGTAGGGACAAGTGTTAGGGTGGGTTTTGATTCCATTACAGGACTTACTGTTGCAATATATTTGGTAGAGGACCTAATCCATCATCTCCAAAAAATAGGGAAATGGGCACTTGATAAAATTGTGAATCCTATAGACCTTTGGATTCAAGGATAGTTATGTTGGGTATGTTATATTCTTCTATTTTTCATGTAAATAGACAATTGAAGTTGATAGTTGACTCATTAAAAATTCGACTAGAATTGAAGTCAACAAATGATGGAAGTATGGTTGACAACCATGAATAATCAACATGATGTCAATGAGCATAAAGTGGGAAATAATTCGTTGAACACCTAAACGTCAAGAAGCTCAACTGGTGGTCAAATAAATCGTCTCATTCAAGTCAATTGTAATAGAAAAATGGTATTCATTTAAGAATTTATGGATCACCATTAATGGAGTAGTTAGTTGTAATTAGATTGAGTATCAAGACATAGTGTATGTTTTGTATTTATAAATATGATGTAATGTAAAAGGATAATTATAATTGTACGAATTGAGAATTAGATGTGTACTGAGCATGAATAATCAACATGATGTCAATGAGCATAAAGTGGGAAATAATTTGTTGAACACCTAAACGTTAAGAAGCTCAACTGGTGGTCAAATAAATCGTCTCATTCAAGTCAATTGTAATAGAAAAATGGTATTCATTTAAGAAGTTATGGATCACCATTAATGGAGTAGTTAGTTGTAATTAGATTGAGTATCAAGACATAGTGTATGTTTTGTATTTATAAATATGATGTAATGTAAAAGGATAATTATAATTGTACGAATTGAGAATTAGATGTGTATTGAATTCATGTTTGAACTATTGCGATCTAGTAAATTGTTGTTGTAAACATTGGTTAAGAGTGTTGATAATAGATGAGTGGTAAAAAATCTCATCGGTTTGTTGATTTTTCCCTGTAAAGGTCTTTCCAGGATACTGTTTGCATATTATGTGACTGTGTTTGTGTCATTGTTAAATTTTGTTATATCTAACTGTTAGAATCATTATGTATAATCATTGTAAAAGGTATTGAAATCCTTGACATGATATCATAACTATAATTGGATTCAAGGGGAAGCCTTTGTTACTGAAGGTTTTTTAGTTTGATCCTGGATCTAGAGAATACCTAGTTTCAGTAGGAATTCTAAAATATCAAAACTGAAAAAACTAAAAATTCTACCTAAAACTTAGTTGATTCGCTCTCTTGAAAAAATCCACTTTCCAACTCCAAAAACCAATCGATTTTCCACCCAAACTTATCTATGGAGAATAGCTCCCCTTAAAACACCTGATTTGTATTAGCTCGCAACAATACCCAAATGAAACAATAGATATATCACGGGAAATATTAGGAAAACAATTTTTATCTTCCTCTCAACACCACTCAAATCTAAATCAACTAGCTAAGCTAACAAAAATATCTAGCTCAGAAATTCCAGATCCATTTCACTAGAATTTAGTTTCTCTCCCCTCCTCCCACATACCATGGGTGTCCTTCTCTATTTATAGGATTTGAGAGGGGTGACACTTCACCTTCTCATCCAAATTATTATCTTTTATAAATTGAAATCATTTGTATTATTCACCACCCTCACTTGAGGTGGCAATCCCACATTTTTCTATTTTTAGTTAATTCACTAATTATCCTAATATCCACCACCCCCATGTGCCATTTTTTGTTAATTTTTTAGCATTAATTCAATATACTCTAGGATATTTACTGAAAGAATAACATGTACAGTATATCAATGCATATCAATCATAGCAAGCATATCAATCATCATAAGATGCAAACATAAGAGACAATAGACACACAGAGTTTCCGTGGGGAAAACCCTAAGGTGAAAAACCCCACAACTTCCTCAGAGATAGATAGAGCAATAGTACAACCAAAGTAGACAGAGATAGACTCCTCCTAGCAGCTGATCCTCCTCCTCACATGTGCACCACTTTTCAAGTGATGGAAGAGTGAGTTGTGAAGTGATACAAATAGAGATCGGGAGATCTCTATTTATACTTGTCCTGACTGCCCAATAAAATTATGGGGCCGACTTGTCTAGCTTAGTACAATAACCCAATGTTAACTTAATCAGGGACGACCTCACACATGGTGGTCTAATAATCCATCGGCAAGTTACGACACTTGTCAATATAAATGACAACACTTCCTTATAGAGGAATAATAACATCTCTATAGGAGTACAATATACATAGATGAAATACATGGGTGAAATACATTCCGAAGTTACATATACATCAACACTCCCTCTTAACTAGGAAGGTATTTCTCGACACAGATTTGCCAGCACAAGTATTCTTCTCTGGATCATCATCAGTGAATCATCATCATCGTCACGGCTATTGTTATCTCAATCAATCTTTGAATCTACTCGTCATAGGAAGTTCTACAGAGCCAGTCCCTTTTCATACTGGATGTAGGCCCACCACCTACAGGTCTTCATCATCACTGGCCATACTATGGAATCCTCAGGACTGATTACATGCATCAACAAAACCTCGAAAGATCATCCGAGGACTGATTACGAGCATACTTCTCAACCTATTGGATCTCCCAGGATCTTTTACATGTAACTGCACAACCTGTCCACGAGCACGGAGTATCATCCTGATACTCATAATCATACTGATCATCATCCACGAAGCACAGTCCAGATGCACACAACACAACACTTACACTCACCGGCATGGAAGGACTTTCCTCTGACCATCCAGGAAAGGCTCAGCACTCACATCAACGCACATGGGAGAACACATCTGCCACCATGTCGGAAAGGCTTTGCACTTACATCAATGCACATGGGAGAACACATCTGCCACCATGTCGGAAAGGCTCTACACTTACATAAACACACATGGGAGAAAACATCTGCCACCATGTCAGAAAGGCTCTGCACTTACATCAACTCACATGGGAGAACACATCTGCCACCATGTCGGAAAGGCTCTGCACTTACATCAACGCACATGGGAGAACACATCTACCACCATGTCGGAAAGGCACTGCACTTACATCAACGCACATGATAGAACACATCTACCACCATGTCGGAAAGGATCTGCACTTACATCAACACACATGGGAGAACACATCTACCACCATGTCGGAAAGGCACTATGCATCTGTGTCTTCGGATAATCCAACTGATTATGTAATGTATCCACCTGATACATATGATCATCCTGATCATCATCATAGAATCATCCTGATGCATATCATCTAGAGTATTGTCCTGATACTCATCACTGCATCGTCTTGATGCATATCTGGAACAACATCCTGAAGCTCGTCATCCATGATCATCCTGATCAGACAATGCATCCACCTGATGCATACATAGTATCTGCCTGATACATATCAAATACATGATCCACCTAATCATACCTGATACATATCAACATACATGATCTACCTGATCATACAATGTATCCACCTGATACATCTACATATACATACACATGATCCAACTGATCATATCTAGCATCCAACATGATGCGTACAAACATATATATAAATGATCCAACTGATCATATCTAGCATCCAACATGATGCGTACATACATATGCGTATAAATGATCCAACTAATCATATCCAACATCCAACATGATGCATACATACATATACATATAAATGATCCAACTGATCATCTCCAGCATCCACCTGATGCATATATAGAGCAGTAACTAGAGCATCGTCCTGATGCTCATCATCCATCACTTACATCCATATCCATCGGAAGGATCCTCCTCTCACCATGCTTGGAATGGCTCATGCAAATGTGTCCATCACTTCTTCCTCGAAGTGTCATCAATCTGAAGAACACCAAGCCTCTCTCTGAAGTACTCGAACTTCACTCTGGCTAGTGGCTTCATCAGCACATCTGCAACCTGCTCATCTGTCGCAACATACAGGAGCTTCACTGCTCCTCTCTGCACCATATCCCTGATATAGTGATATTTGATCTCAATGTGTTTCGACCTATCGTGGAACACCGGATTCTCAGACAGCTTCACACAACTCTGGTTGTCACAAAAGATACCAGTAGCCTCCAGCAGGAGATCAAATAACTCAGACAATAGCTTCTGAAGCCATACTGCCTCACAACTAGCTGAACAAGCTACAACATACTCTGCTTCAGCTGTACTCAGTGCTACGCAGGACTGCTTCCTACTAAACCAAGAGATCACACCTGATCCCATACTGAAGCAACACCTAGAAGTGCTCTTCCTATCTGCAGCACTGCCTTCCCAATCTGAATCAACATAACCCTGCAGGTTAAACTTTTGATTCGCATCATACTTGATCCCATAATCAACTGTACCCTTCAGGTACCTTAGAATATTCTTTACATCAACTAGGTGAACACTCCTCGGACCCGTCAAGAACTGGCTCAATGTGTTCACCGCAAAGCAAATATCTGGTCTCGTGTTCGTCAGGTACATCAAGGACCCAATCATCTGACGATACATAATGACATCAACCGGCTCAAATGAAGTATCACACAAAAGCTTCAGGTTCGATGCCATAGGTGTGGCCATGGCCTGACAGTCCATCATCCCAAACCTCTTCAAGATCTTTACTGCATACTTCCCTTGTTCAAGGAAGATCCCATCTGCACTCTGCCACACCTCCATGCCTAGAAAATAGTGCATCATCCCCAAGTCCTTCATCTTGAACTCGGCTGCAAGCTTCCTCTTGGAATCAGCAATCAAACTATCATTATCTGTTACAAACAGATCATCCACATACAAGAGTAGTATCACAGGATTGCCTTCCTCAACCTTGTAGTAAAGGTTGGAATCTACTTTACTCTTGGTAAATCCCAAACTAGATAGGAAACTGTCCATCCTACCATACCAAGTCCTAGGAGCTTGCTTTAAGCCATACAGGGATTTCTTCAACTTGCACACATATGACTTCCTGTCATGTGTCTCAAAACCAAGTAGCTGCTCCACATACACTTCCTCCTCGACTACACCATTCAATAAAGCAGTCTTGACATCCATCTGGTGTATCTTCCATTTCATCACTGCAGCCAGAGCAAGTACTGATCTAATGGAAGTATATCTGGCTACAGGAGCAAAAGTTTCTTCATAGTCGATTCCTTCTTTCTGTGAGAAGCCACGAGCTACAAATCTCGCTTTGTATTTCTCCATGCTGCCATCTGTAGCATGCTTGATCTTGTAGATCCATTTGGAAGTCACAACAGACTTCCCTTCAGGTCTTGGGACTACATCCCAAACATCATTTTTCATTATTGATTGGTATTCCTCGACCATGGCATCATTCCATTCTTTCTTTTCCGCTGCTTCTTCATAACTGGAAGGTTCTTTGTTCATAATATCACAGAGTAAAGCAACATAGTTGGTATGAGATATAGTTCTCTTCTTTGCTCTGTGTTCTTTTTCTGGAATGCCATATCTTTCTGCATCTTGCATGAGCTCTCTGGCCCATGCAGGTTTCCTCTTGTGAGAATCCTTTTCACGTGGTGGATCTACAGGTTCTTGTGGATCTTCAATTTCACGATCTGCATCTGGAATTGCTTCAGTCATAGTAGTGTCTTGAAATCTGGTTTCCTTTGGTTCTTCATGATCTTCAACAGGTGTCTTCCTTGATTTGATGAATGCTGATTTTTCATCAAATGTTACATCCCTGCTAACATCAATCTTCTTGAACCCTGGAAAGTATATTCTATAAGCCTTCGAGCTTTCACTGTAACCCACAAAGATACCCTTCTTTCCTGAAGGATCTAGCTTGGTCCTCTTTTCCTTTGGGACATGAGTGTATACTGGACAACCAAATATTCTGAGATGGCTGACTTCAAGTTTCTTACCAGAGAAGACCTCTTCTGGTGTCTTGTTGTCCAATATCTTATGGGGTGTTTTGTTATGCACATATACAGCTGTCCTAGCTGCTTTTGCCCATAGATGCATAGGTAGATCCTGGTCATGCAACATTGCCCATGTTGCTTCCATGATTGTTCAATTCTTCCTTTCTGCAACTCCATTTTTTTGTGGATTGTAGGGAGCAATCAACTCCCTCTTAATCCCTGAATCACTGCATAACTTCTTGAAATATCCTGACGTGAATTACCAGCCATTGTCGGATCTAAATGTCTTGATATTCTTATCGGTTTGGTTCTCCATCAAGGTTTTGAATTCCTTGAACTTATCAAACGCTTCATCTTTGTTCTTTAAGAAGTAAACCCAAGTCTTCCTGGAGAAGTCATCAATGAAAGAGACATAGTAAACATACCCACTCAGAGAATTGGATGACATCGGACCACATACATCGGAGTGGATAATTTCCAAGATATCTTTTTCCTTGCTTTTAGTGCTTGGAAATGCCTTCTTTATGTTCTTTCCTTTTGCACATCCTTTGCAAACACCTTCATGTTTGGTCTTGATTTCAGGAAGACCCTCTACAGCTTTGCTTGCAATTGGTAGTGCTCTATAGTGCACATGTGCAAGTCTTCTATGCCAAAGTTCACTTGGATCCATGGATTCATGCACCATGGCATGTTCAGGTTGTCCCTTCAATTTGTATAATCCTCCCTCTTGCTCTCCAATCACCACTGCATCATCTATGGTCTTACCCTTTGGCCACATAAGTACTTGGTCATCCACAAATGCAAACCTCATTCCTTTTGCATCCAAAGCAGATATGGAGAGTAGGTTCTTCTTGAGCCCGGGTACATATAGAACTTCTTTCATATTCAAAGACTTTCCAGAGCCTATATTGTAGGAGGCCTCACCACTTCCTTTGATAGGGTATTGGTAGTCATCCCCAAGTTTCACCTTATGGGGTGACTCATGTTCAGATAGATTAGCAAAGGATTCTTTAAACCCAGTCATGTGCTTTGAAGCCCCACTGTCAATAAGCAAATCATTACAACCATGAGAGATAGTACCTATGAGAGCAGAGATTAGAACATACTCTTCTTTGCTTGATGAGTCATCATCATCACTTTCTGCTCTAGCCTTCTTCTTGGGTGGTTCATCATCTTTAGTAGCATGAGCATGATATCTCTTCCTACTGCCCTTCTTCTTCTTGTTGAAATTGTTGTTGTTGTTCCTTTTGTTCTTAGGACATTCTGAAGCAAAATGACCCTTCTCATTACATGTGAAGCATCTGAGATCTTTTTTATCTTTATGTTGATGGTGGTGTGAAGATTTCTTGGCATGAGAGTGCTCCCTGTTTGACCTTCCTTTCTTGGCATGTGCTGTGAGGGCTTGATCTTCATTTCCCATCTTTTCTTCTCGGGCCACCATCCTAGCTTCTTCTTCAGAACATTCCTCTCACAGTGTACTGAAGGAGATCAATTTCTTTCTTGCATGGATTCCTTGAATAAAGGAATCCCATGACCTAGGTAGGCCATTCAGAGTGGTCATAACCACTTCACCATTATCTACTACTTCATCGACAGCTTCAAGTTGTTCCTTGATTTGAGAGACCTTGGAGAAATAAGATTGAATGGTCTCTCCATTCAACAGCTTAACCCCTTTCAATTGGTTCCACAGAGTCATCTTCTGATTTATGTTCTTCCCTTCAAATAGCTTAGTCAAAGAGTCAAACATCTCCTTGGGTGTCTTCAGAGATGACACATGTGGTATGAGATGGTCTTTGACAGAATCAACAATGATTCTCTTTTCCTTGACCAAGTTCTTCTTATGCAATGCTTTAGCTTCTTCATCCTCTAGGACGGGGACTTCAGAACTGATATATGTATCCAATTCATTTTCTTCCAGGATTAACCTAATCCTATACTTCCAGGCTCAGAATTTATCAACCCCTTCAAGTTTATCCTCAAGCTTAGTGTGGTGAGACATCTTTAAAAAGTAATTCAAATGGAAATAGAAAAGATTTAGGTCTTACCACTTGATTTGCTGAAAACTGGATCTGGTCCCGGATTAGGGTTTGTTAGAGAAACCCTAAAAATTCAAAATGTGAATTTCAACTTTCTAAAAGGATTGAAAGATGCGCCTTGATGAGTTGATCAGCTTGGTATACTCAGAATTTGAGTTCTGCAAAGTTTCACCCTTCAAAAATGCCTTTTAGTCTTTCCGAATTCACTAAGGAGGACCCTGAATTAGGGTTTGAGTTTCCCAGAGTTTTACCCAGCCAAACATCTCGATCCAAATCTCTAAACTTCGATTTTTCCAAGGCACGTTTAGCTATGTCTTCATATTTCAGAAATTCCTATTTTTTAGGAAACCCTAATTTTTAGGGCCAAAACTGAAAGTGCTCATAATTGAATTCTGATTGGACAGATAGATTAACCTTTCTGAGGAGAGTCAATCTATCATATTACTTTTCCAAAATTTGTGGAGAGAAACCTAATAAACAAGAAACCCTGGTTTCTATCACTACACAATGTCTTCTTCTCAGGTTAGCTCTGATACCATGTTAATTTTTTAGCATTAATTCAAAATACTCTAGGATCTTTACTGAAAGAATAACATGTACAATATATCAATGCATATCAATCATAGAAAGCATATCAATCATCATAAGATGCAAACATAAGAGACAATAGACACACAGAGTTTCCATGGGGAAAACCCCAAGGTGAAAAACCCCACAACTTCCTCAGAGATAGATAGAGCAATAGTACAACCAAAGTACACAAAGATAGACTCCCCCTAGCAGCTGATCCTCCTCCTCATATGTGCGCCACTTTCCGAGTGATGGAAGAGTGAGTTGTGAAGTGATACAAATAGAGATCGGGAGATCTCTATTTATACTTGTCCTGACTACCCAATAAACTTATGGGGCCGACTTGTCTAGCTTAGTACAATAACTCAATGTTAACTTAATCAGGTCCTACCCCACACATGGTGGTCTAATAACCCATTGGCAAGTTACGACACTTGCGACACTTGTCAATACAAATGACGACACTTCCGTATAGAGGAATAATAACATCTCTATAGAAGTACAATATACATAGATGAAATACATGGGTGAAATACATTCCAAAGTTACATATACATCAACATTTTTAGGTAATTATGTATTATTCATTATTCATAATTAGATATTTCACATCTTTTATTAAAAGAATATTAAAGTTAAAATCCCCTTAAAAGTGGATAAATTTTGAAGTTAAATTAATTCAAGGTTTAACCTAGGTGGGATTACTAGGTTGATTTATTCCCTTTAGTGGTGTTTTTATATAGAATAATAGGGATTTTGCACCCCTATTATGCACCACTCCAAACTTATTAAGACTCCATGTCCTTTCCTTGCACATAGCACTCCACAATTTAGGACCCCATGCCCTGATATTTTCCATAGATCCAAGACTCCATGCCTTGATCTTTCAAATATTTAGGACTCCACCCCCTAATCATTCCATATATATAAGAATTCACATCTTGATATTCCATGGGTTCAATGCTCTACATTGTAACCTCCATGGATTCTTATCGATTATTCCTCAAATCTCAAAATTTCCCTCAAGGTACTAGTTGTGATCTCATATCCATCTGATGGTCTTGTTGGAAAGATCTTGTTTCCATAGACCTATACACATCACACCCTCATACATTAACAACATTAATTGAAATTCATATTAAATTAAATTAATTACATTTTACCTAATAAATTCTCCATCATTTTCGCTCTAATGAAGTGGCTTCAACAATCATATTTGATTTTAGCATCCTTTCCAGCAAGTGACTAAGTTCCTACCAACTCCTACTCATTACAAGTTTAGCATACATAATCATACAATTTATGTATCATGAAAAAAACCATAATCAACTATCTATTCTACACAACAATGATCATCCATAAGTCACAAACATATATCATAAACCATATCATTAATCATATGTGGAAAATAAACATACATGTAACATGTTCTTAATATGTTATATGTAATGTTATAAGATGAAACATACATATAAAATGTATCCCTCTTGCAATGAATGTTAAAAGGGATACTTGGGAGGCTAGTTAAGGTATTAATATCTTATTTTTATTTTATTCATATTATATTATATTTTATTTTATAGTATATTTAGTTCTATTCATTTTTAAGTTTCTTTTATTGTATTTTGTTCTTAATTTTGTTTTGTTTTATTATTTTGCTCTATTTTTTTATTTGCTTTTAAAAGTCATTAAAGCCTAAAGGGGGATTTTAGGGGGATTTTCAAGTAAGTGAAGGTTTACGGGAAGAGAACGGAATTATGACAAGGTAAATTGTGAAGATATTACAAGACAAACTTGCTAAAAGTTTGGTCTCGGGTCATGTAGAAAAGAGAAGTTTTGAATATGAAGACGAATATGAATATTCTGATGATCAAATCAAAAAATGTCTAAATAAAGCATGTCATCTAAGAACTAGGAACAGAAAAATTTAGACAACGCAAAGAAATTTTCCTATCACAAAAGAATAAATGTGCAAGAGACTAGTTGTCATCGACGATGGCCGAAAAAAAAAAAAAAAAGTTTCAATGTGCGATAATTACTAAAGCTCCGATGGTAGATAAATGCTTAATGTCCCAACGCGTGATAAATACAACATAGTGAAATGGCGCTTCAATAATTTAGCCATAACTTTTGACTTAGACCTCCATTTTGAACATTATTTATACCATCAAAAAGGTATCAACGAGATATACGATCTTGTAGTTATTATTTTCTCATTTTTCCTATCAAATAGTATATAAATTTCAATATTAAAGAAGGACCACATCATCTGCGGTAAGGAAGTTCATTTTGATCGAAGACTTTACATGGTACAAATTCTATCAAAGAAGCATGGTTTAGGCTTACATGATCATGTGGGGCATCAATTTTCATGCACATATAAGTTAAGGACTTACCTTACCCTTACTTATTAATGTGAAATTTACATTTAATATATTTCATGAAAATTCCGAAAGATGAATTTGAAACAGTTGAAAAGGATATAAGAGAATCCCAAGGGTCATATTAGTTTTCTATTTTAAGGAGTCCAAAGTTCACCAAAGGGGTGCATCAAATATGGAAGGCCAAGGATGATCACCTTGGGGTCTATAAATCGTAAATAATTCTGTGAGGGAGGGGATTTTGGCTCAAACTTTTCATGTACTATTGTTGAACTATGAATGAGGAGAATCCATAGACTAGCTATTTTGACATAGATATATTTATGTTATGTGGATGAATGTATTGAACTATTTCATGTTCTCTCACATGTGGATATAGAGTAAGATTGTTTCATATTTTTTAATGGACTCTTCCTATAACTTTATGTTTCTTATCTCATATGATATTTCTATTTAATGTTTTCTTTCTATGAGTAGTGAAGCCAGAATGATTTGAATATCGATATTATTCTCATACTTATGCTTTCATTATGTCCATCGTTTATATTCTTCTTAAAAAAACTATCTATATTCTAAATATGGATGTCCAATTCTTATTTCACTACCCATCCCCTTTAAATCTCGCTCCTAGATAGGATAGGTTAGTATAGTTAGAAATTGCATTTAGAATAGCTCATTTTGCATCTCATTATTTAAATAAAAACTATAAATGGTGGATTGGACCACAACCAATGAAGTCCAAATAAGTAAATGGTTGTTGGGACCAAGGTCGCAGCTATAGTAAAAGCTGCGAATTTTGGGAAAAAGCACGAGTATGGAAGGAAAGTGCTAATTTTGGGACAAGCACTAAGTTTTGGGTAAGAAGGAGACGGTGCGCAGTACGGTGCCAGATGGATGATCTCAGCGCAGATCACGGACCAGAAAGTGCGGAGCCCGCGCGCACGTCATCGAAGAATGAAGGTGGCTCAGCTACCATAATAAATAAGGCGATGGAGTAGAGGGCTCAGCTACCCTCATTTAAAGGCTCAGTACAGAAGTTATGGTTGCTCGGATCAAGGAGGAGCAACGAACCAGAGCATTGAAGGCGAAGGACGATCGCCCATACCCACAATCTGCGCCGGAATTCATGGAGCCTGCAGGAAGCGGCGACGTGACTGCAAGCGGCGCCTACAGTACACCTAGCCATGTGCGTGGTTAGGGTTTTTGGGAATCACTGATGGGAAAGGCCCACAGTTTTGTAAAGGTGTGACCGCCATGGCCACCTATATATATGAACAATTGTAATGGATAAATGTTAGCTAGAATAAGTTAGAGAGTTAGATGTTAGACTGTTAGATAGCCAGTCTAAAGGATAGATCATGTGTTGATTATCCTTCACTGTATTTTCTACCCAGTGTGTAGAACTAGAGAGGAAATCGGATAGCCGAGGAGCTAATCCCTGAGTTGCCAGACAGTCTGAGTCGACGTCTGTGCCTTTGTAATCTCCATAGAGAGGAGACTAGATTGAGAGAAGGGCTCCCAGCTGTGTGCGTGGAGTTTCCTGGAAAGATCTAAGGCTGCAGCTGTGTGCGCAGCATATTGTATATCATTTTCTGGTTAATATAACACTCCCGTGGACGTGGTTTTCCTCGAGGAGATGAGCTTCACATATACCTTCTTGTTATAATGTTTGCGTGAATGATAACTGTTTAAGATCATTACCTGTGTGTACATCTTTTGCATCATCTTTGCGACTGTTTGAGTGAGTTTAGGAAGGTCCTGTATTGTTATAATCGCCAAGTATAGAAGTAGTGGTGGAACGCTGTCGCTGCAGCGACCGAGTTTCGCGTGACTGCGATGAGTGCACAGGACGAGGAGGTATTTTAGCGCGTCGACGCAAGGAATAGACGCCTTCCGCGCCCGGAGGACGAGACTGCGCAGTGGGTCTGCAGGAAGGAAGGCATCCGCGCAGTGGCGTCGCGAGGCCTGCGGGAAAGTCCGACCGCCGATATTTGAGGAAGAAGGAGAAATATAGAACAATCTCAGCGTCACCACGGTTGAGGAAAGCTGATTCCTTAACCCCCCATAGCCACTTCGGGTGAGACCTCGAGCTGCCGCGCAGCTCGTTGCCGAGAGGGCCAGTGCGCCAAGGGGTTTTGTTGCTGCGCTTCATTAAAACCCGGGTCTGCCCAGAAAAGCAGCCAACAAATGGTTCCGTTGCCTTACGACTTGTTATCGTGAGACTTGTTATTTTGGCGACGCGCGAGATTGAGGAGCCAACAAATGGTTCCGTTGCCTTGCGACTTGTTATCGTGAGACTTGTTATTTTGGCGACGCGCGAGATTGAGGAGCCAACAGATGGTTCCGTTGCCTTGCGACTTGTTATCGTGAGACTTGTTATTTTGGCGACGCGCGAGATTGAGGATCCAACAGATGGTTCCGTTGCCGCGTGAGCGAGACTTCTTATTCCAGTAATGTGCGAGATTGACGCGCAACCTAGAGAAAGAAACCAGCGAACAGATGGTTCCGTTGCCTTATGACTTTTTGATCACATTACTTCCATGGCTTTGAACCCTGTTGATTGAGCCAACAAATGATTCCTTTGCTTTGCGACTTGTTGCTGTAAGACTTACTAGTTACGCGACATCTGAGATTGTTGCTGAAGATAACATAAGGTTCTGTTACACTGAGACTTGCTCAGTTAACAAATGTGTTACTGGAATCCTACAGCTAAAGAAATTGGAGATTGGTTTGATTTAAAGGCTAAAGAGTTCGCTGAACAAGAAAATAGAAGCCTTACGTTTCAAACAGAAGACTGGTTACAAAAGTATATTTATGCTGACCTTTACGAAATTTTCTTTGTTACGTTTGCATTGGAGTTACACGCTTGGATAGCCAAGTTAGCAGATTCTAGACCTACGCTGCATGTTGATCGACCCGTCACGTGGACGCCTGAGCTAGTCAGTATTGTGAAGCGGATAAACAATCCTGTGTCCCGCGCAGTAGACTTTTGGTTGAATAGTCTACTGGAAGGTTTCATCACCGAATTTGCAGTCGATACAAGAAAGAGTTTCAGTGAAGCTGAGAGGAGTTTCTTCCAAGTACACAGAGGTAAGTTCTTAAATTCTCTGAACTTATGGATTAAAATGCTTCTGTATGAAAAAGGAAAGCTATGTATTGCTTCTGATGAATAGCATAGACAAGTAATGTCCGTAGATTCTGATAGTGATCCTGAAGTTATTGGTTGCACTCGTAGTGGAAAACGATATAAAGTAGGCCTTGACCAATATTCTTTTGAGTCTAGCCCAGACGATAGCCAAGTCCCTAGAGCAAGCCATATAGAAAGACAAGCGAGTGCTCATATCCCTTATTACCCCTTTACACCGCAAAAACCAGACGGAGCTCAGTATAATCCTACAGTAACACCTTCTAGTAGCCCACACAGTACTTCTAGTACCTCTGTACCACCTTTGTTTAACCATCCCGGAGGCACTGCTACAGTACCTCCACCTCAAACCCGCGCAAGAAGGATGGGTGATGACATGAAGCTACCAACTTTTAGAGGAACAGGGATAGAAGACCCTGAGCAGCACTGGTTCTTATGTGAAGCCATTTGGACAATTAAGCAAATTAATGACGATGCTGTTAAACTGGTTCAGTTAGCAACCACACTAAGAGAAAGAGCCTTGACTTGGTTCATGAAATACTCAGCAGCACATAATAGGATGCTTGCTGAGGTAAGAAATGCTATGATTCGGGAATTTAAGAAACCTAAATCAGAATCACAGTGTATAACAGAGCTCAAAGACATCAAACAGTTACCTACAGAATCAGTATGGGACTTTGACCAGAAGTTCAAAGCCTTGATAGATCAAGTAAGCTTCGAGTTTGCACCCCAGCAACATAAAGAATGGTTCATTGCTGCGCTGCTCCCACACATTAGACTTCCTCTTATGCAACAGAATCTCAATACTCAGGAACAAGCTCTAGAAATGGCTATGAAACTAGAAGCTTCGCCAATTGCAGGAACAAGCAACGATGTTGCGCATTTACAGAACCAATTAGCAAACTTAACCTTGCAAGTGCATGATATTAAGAAAGGCAAGGAGATTAAGGAAGAAATTTGGTGTACAAAATGTAAATCCCAAGGTCATTCAAAGGACCATTGTCCCGTTTTCATAGACTATATTGCAACTGGAGCACCTAATCCTTTACCACAGGCACAAGGGCCTTGGTGTGAAATCTGTAGAACTAGAGGTCATAGACCACAAGAATGCCACTTACTTCAGAAATATGTACAAACTCCAAAGAATCTATATTGTAATTTCTGTAAATCAGTAGGTCATGATGAGAACAATTGTAGAGCATATGATCTTATGATGGAAAGAAAGCATGATGTTTATAGGGTACAAGCAGAGACACCAGGACCCACAGCAGGTCCACCTTATGACCAAACTCGGGACGCCCGAGCAGGAAATTACAGGGGACGCGGACACACAACAAATTTTGGCCGCGTAAGAGGACAGATCACTTGCTACAATTGCGGAACACAAGGTCATTTTGCCAGGGATTGCCAGAATCCTACAACCCTCTGCAGGTATTGTAAATCTTCCGACCATATCATTGAAGAATGACCTCAGTTACAGGCTAAGATGCAAGCAAAGACACCACAGGTCAATCAGAATATTCAGTTGATTGGAGCAGAAAAAAGAGAACCGGACCCTACAGTTAATATAGTAACACGCAGTGGAGCAACCACTGGTGCGCAAGAGATGGGAACGGGAAAGCAAGCGATGCAATGGGTGCGCCGCGCTAACATTAAACCAGCCCCACTTAACCTGCAGAAGCAAAAAGAAGCATTTAAGCAAGCTCAAGAGTATTTCTCAGATCCGAGAGCTTCAAGTTCTGCCGCAATTCCGCAGAACATTAGTAGATCGCAAGTGCTAAGACAAGACAACCTGGTACAAAAACAGGCTACTACAGCTGGAAGGCCTGATTATGATGATGAGGAGCATGCACTAGGCAGTGTTCATGCGTTCCTGCGACAATGTTTAAAACTGTTGCGCAATGAAAAAGCAACTCTAGAACTCCAACACCTGTTGGATCAGTGCCAACACTCTGCTTCGACGAACACACCGCAGCGTGCTGTTCACCAGATTAGGAGTCACATTAGAACTGGAAAAGAGATGAGGCTCACAGCGCAGATTGGAGCATTTGAAATGGATGAAGTCATGTTAGATTTGGGCTGCGAAGCCAATGTTCTCACTATGCAGACATGGGAACAGATGGGAAGCCCTCATCTTACAAGATCCCCTATCCAGCTAAGACTCGCAAATCAGCAACGAGTCTCTCCATTGGGCAGATTACCCAATGTACCTATTGATATTGAAGGAGTAAGAAGCTCTGCAGATTTTGAAGTAATCAAAATTATGGATGATAGTAGACCATACCCAGCGCTGTTAGGAATAGACTGGGCATTTGATAATTTGGCTGTCATTAACCTGAAGAAAAGAAAGATGACCTTTGAGGATGACCAGATCAGGGTCATCGCACCTCTTGATCCTATTCAAGGACCAAGATATATAGAACCCATTCGCGTAGAAGAGGAAGTGCGCCACATGGAAAGCTTGTATCAGATGACCACTAACCACAGTGACTATGTCAACCCCACGGCAGATGGCCATATCAGCTGGCGATGTGATAGCTCGTGCACATCAGACTCAGATGCAAGATTGGAAAACTGGCAGAATCGTCTACATGAGGTTTTTGCAAGACGTTGCGCCATGATAACTAAATCCATTCGATGGATTGGCAAAGAATTAACTGACACTCCAACTTTTGATGGTCTAACCGAAGTAACTAAATTCATACAGGAATATGAACAAAAGCTTCCAGAACAGCAGCGCATACAGGCACTGGATGTAGCATTGCGCGCTACACCCGCAAGATGGTGGATTGCGCATAAGGAGAATATTCATACATGGAAAGACTGTCGCAGATTAATACTGCGCAGATTTCAGGACACCACAGCCGAAGCGCTACCCAAATATGAAGGACAGAGTGACCCCAGGTCACACATTGAAGCATGTATTCAGCAATGGTCAGATATTCCGGAAGATGAATGGGTTCACCAATTTATCCACACATTGGATACAATTCCAAGGAATTGGTATACTGAAACAGAATTGCGCAAAGGCACTCTTACTTGGGCTCTTATGATAGAAAGCTTTCAACTTACCTTCAGCTTTGAGTCAGAACATCCAAGCATTGATCAGGCTTTGAAGTGTATTAGAAAGAAGGTATTTGAACACTATCCAGTAACAGAATATTCCCAACCAGATTGGGCTGTCCAGATAGAACATGCCCTGGAATGTTATAACTTCACCGCTGAAGATGAGGAGGATGATCCTCGCAACATCAATATCCCAGAATCAGAAGGGACGCGCAATATTGAAGGTCCTGAGCTTGATATTCCTGCCATCACAGAACACGTCAAGCTCAAGAAAGTTAACATTGGCACAGAAGCTGACCCAAAGTTTGCTTCTATAGGAGATTATTGGGATGATGAAACTGTTGCGCATGTTTCAGATTTATTACGTGACTACCAGGATATCTTTCCTACCAAGTTCACAGAAATGAAAGGAATCCTAGGAGATTTAGGAGTGATGCGCATACCTCTGAAACCAGATGCCAAGCCAGTAAAGCAGCGCCCATACAGGTTGAACCCGCGCTACAAAGAAAAAGTCAAAGAAGAAATTGATAAGATGCTTGCAGCAGGTATTATTGAACCAGTAGAGGAAAGCGATTGGATTAGTCCTATGGTGGTCCAAGAAAAGAAAACGAAAGGTGAAATAAGAATTTGTGTCGACTTGCGCAAACTCAATGATGCATCAGCACACGATCCATTTCCCACTCCTTTCACAGATGAAGTACTTGATAATGTTGGAGGACAAGAGGCTTACTCTTTCACTGATGGATTTTCGGGATATCATCAGATTAGAATCCATCCGGACGACCGCCACAAGACTACTTTTGCAACTGAATGGGGCTCATTCCAGTATACGGTAATGCCCTTTGGTCTTAAAAACGCACCTGCTATCTTCTCTAGAGTTGTTGTTGCTGTTTTTAAAGAATTTATCCACAAGTTTTTAGAAGTCTATTTTGATGACTGGACTGTATTTGGTTTATTAAAGAACCATATTGCGAATCTGCGCATGATGCTAGAAAAATGTAGACAGCATCAGATTTCCCTTAACTTGAAAAAATGTATATTTTGTGCGCCCTTTGGTATTTTTTTGGGACATATTGTATGCAGACAAGGACTTCTGATGGATCCTGCGAAGGTTGCCATCATTGCTAATTTACCTGCGCCCAACTCAGTTAAGCAATTACGCACTACATTGGGACATACAGGATACTACAGAAAATTCATCAAAGGATATGCAAAGATCACAGCGCCTATGGAAAGCTTGCTGAAGAAGGATTCGAAGTTCCACTGGACAGAAGAATGCCAACAGAGCTTGGACACCCTTAAAGAAAAGATGATCACAGCGCCTATTCTAGTTTTCCCGGACTGGAGAAAACCTTTTCATGTTCATGTTGATGCTTCTTCCATAGCATTAGGAATCGTGCTTACACAGTCTGGAGAAGGAAGTATTGACCACCCAATTGCTTACTCCAGCAGAAAGCTATCTACAGCTGAGAAGAATTACACCACTACAGAAAGGGAAGGACTAGCTATGGTGTATGCCCTACAGAAATTCAGACACTACCTGTTAGGAGCTCACTTTAAAATGTATACTGACCATTCTGCTCTGAAATATTTGGTCAATAAACCAGTTTTAGGAGGAAGAATTTGCAGATGGCTACTGCTCTTTCAAGAGTATGATTTTGAGGTTATTGTAAATCCAGGCAGACTGAATGCAGGGCCTGACCATCTATCCAGAATAGAGTCAGGAGAGGAACCTACGAGTCTGGAGGACAATCTGCCTGACGCACAGTTGTTTTCTATCCAAGCAGCAGACGAATATTATTCTGATATTCTTGAGTTTCTCACTACCGGACAAGCGCCGGCTGAGTTTACAATCCAGCAAAAGAAGCAACTTGTTGTCAGAGCCGCAGACTTCACTTTGATAGCAGGCCAACTTTATAAGTTGGGCCCTGACGAAATTTTGCGCAGATGTATCTTACCACATGAAAAGAGCTCTATCATCGCAGAAGCGCATTTAGGTACCGCAGGAGGCCATTTCGCAGGAAAGCCGACTGCGCAAAAGATATTAGCCGCAGGTCTTTGGTGGCCGACATTGCACAAGGATACTAAGGAATTCTGTAAATGTTGCGATGTGTGCCAGCGCACAGGAAAACCCTCAAGGAGAGATGAAATGCCGCTAAGACCCCAGATCACACTGCGTGCTTTTGATAAATGGGCCATTGACTTTGTAGGACCTATTAACCCACCAGGAAAAAGAACTGGCGCAAGATATATCATTACAGCTACTGAATACCTCACTAGATGGGCTGAGGCGAAGCCAGTTAAGAACTGCGACGCTGCTACTGCCGCGCAGTTCATTTTCGAGAACATTATCACTAGGTTTGGATGCCCAGTGATCCTCATGAGTGATCAAGGTACACATTTCCTCAATGAGACTATAGAGGCCCTCACTGAAGAATTTCAAATGAATCACCATAAGAGTACACCCTACCATCCTCAAGCTAATGGTACGGTGGAAGCATTCAATAAGATCCTTGAGAATGCCCTGACGAAGATCTGTAATCAACAAAGAGATGATTGGGACCTTAGAGTCACAGCTGTATTATGGGCTTACAGAACCACTTGCAAGAAACTAACAGGTCACACACCTTTCAGCTTGGTGTATGGACAAGAAGCAGTTATGCCCATGGAATACATTGTTCCCAGTCTCCGAATTGCGCAAATTACAGAAATGGCAGATCCTGATACCATGAATGAAAGACTTTCACAACTGCTTGCCTTAGAAGAAGACAGACTTTTGGCCGGATTTCATCAACAGGTACAGAAGGCAAGACAGAAAGCTTGGCACGACAGGCACATTAAGCATAAGCACTTTGAAGAAGGAGACTTGGTACTCCTTTATGATAGTAAATTCATCAAGTTTCCAGGCAAGTTTCGCGTGCACTGGTTAGGCCCTTTTCAGGTAATAAAAATAACAGACGGAGGCGCAGTTCAGCTTGCGAAGCTAGATGGAGAATTACTACCTACAATGATAAACGGGAGTCGGCTTAAGATTTATTGCGACGGCCACTCCGCCCTGTCGACATAATATATTGCTCACCAGTGCAGATGTCCGGTGTAGTTGAAAGAGACATCGCATCCAGTCTACACGGAAGCTGCGACACACCCTCAGTTTCCAGCTTCCTGCGCAGTTCCTTGAAATATCCGCGCATCCTGAATAAAAATTGCTTGCAGAGAGCTTATCGGTGCGCTCTGGCGAAGTTTTGTTTTTGGACCGTTCAACTATCGCTCTTGCGGAGTTCCCTGAGATAATTTGCCGCTTGAAAAAGTTTTGTTGTGGACCCGTAGAGGCACAGTTTCCGAAGTTGAAATGACCCGCCGGAAATTTTGAATTACAGCAGTTATGTAGCCGCGTTTGAATAAATGAAGGATAAGGCCGCTATTTAAGTCTAGCCGTTCTGATGGATTCGGCTTAATCTCCGAAAGATTTGCATTTAAATCTGGCGCCGAAAGCATTAGCATCTCCCGGAAGGCTGTCAGAACCCGTCAATCACACTAAATGCACCGCTACGACCAGGAGGATAGCGTTTTGTCAACTCATCTGTAGCCGCCTATAGCTACGTTACCCCACTTGGTCGCATTTACTCACCTCTGGCTATAAATACCTCACACTTGTATCATTTTCGGGTTACTGTCTCGAATTGCATAGTTGTGTTTGAAGATCTAAATTATTGTTTTCAGAGCCGAGTGTGCAGAGTATTTTCCCTTGTTTTCAGCATCCATATCCTACGCAAGTCTGCCATTTGCTATCCAGAGTTTTGTTATCTACATTGGTTCACGACGGAGAATTTATCGACTGAAGAAGTTGTTCGTCAATTTCTGCGCCGAGGCTTAGATTTCGGCATGGCCACTCCGGTGACGGCTTCGACCTATGTACACCCTGGTGCTACTGATCCCAGAACATCTCCAGGCACAAGAGCATCTCAGCAGCAGCCGGAGGAACCTGTTCCAGAGCCGCTCGCGTCTATGGTGAACTATATTCCGCCGCGTCCAGCTGATGCGCCGTATGTACAGATTCCAAAGAATGCAAAGTATCCAATTCCGCTACCGCCACTACCGGCTAGTGCGCGGGTAGAAGGCCAACTATTGGGAAACATTCCATTGGTTAAATTCTCTGATTTTAACCTTGGAGACTATAAGACATATCCTCAGTTCCAGTTGGACCGATATCTGGACATAGTGCATAATCCCACCAGAAAATTTGATGAGTTTATCCCGAAGGGATTTGCAGCAAATCTTGAGCGCCCTGGACTCTTGAATTTGTTGAAGCTACCGCACTTTGGGCGTAGCAATGAAGTGAACGCAGTCGTTAAAACACTGTTATCCTGCGTTCATGGAGGTTACCTTTGGCTTGGGAGGCCAATTGATCTAAATGTTGATTTGATACACCGCATCACCAGTCTATCTAAGGTTGGTAAGGATCCCAATATCCATTTTGTGGGAAAGGATAAGGACCGAAAATTGGCTGCAAAACTGGTCCAGAAATATAACTTGACAAGAGGAGGTCGGGCTTATGACCTCACGACAGTAGAAGATGAGGCACTTCGCTTCACAGGAAGTCTGCTTGCGGGCAGACTTCTCACAAAGTGCCGACCAAAAGAAGTTACTGGAGCTGTCGTGGAGCTCGCTATCGCAGCTGCGGAGGGAGAACAGTACAACTGGTCTCTCTTCCTGCTGAATTCTTTTTTGGCTGATTGCCTGAATGTGCAGGACAATGCAGCCCAATCATTCCATTTTTCGTGGCTTCTAATTTTATGCGCTCTCGTCGGGTGGAAGGAGCCCCCGAATACTCAGTTCCTTCCGCGCCGCGCAGGAGAGGTTGCCGGCATGCGCTACATCAACCTCTGGGATTCCCCTAATCCCGCGAAGCGCAAGATGAATCGCGCTGTCTTTTGTGAGTATTACTATCTCCTCCGAGAT
This sequence comes from Larix kaempferi, assembly GCA_027924585.1. Taxonomy (NCBI): domain Eukaryota; kingdom Viridiplantae; phylum Streptophyta; class Pinopsida; order Pinales; family Pinaceae; genus Larix; species Larix kaempferi. The sequence goes on along the minus strand of BSBM01000229.1, from coordinate 28,745,590 downwards.
ACCATACAAGATATGCCAAGGCTGAGCGAGGAGACAGCCACATTGTATGAAGGGAAGTTGGCTTTTACTGCCGACATCCATCAACTTTACCTTCGGCCTTGCGACATTCCAGGTGACTGGGCGCTAGGTCTTTACAGGATGACCACAGAAGATGTCGAAGAAACCATTAAGTCGTGGTCGGACGAATGGAGAGCAGCAGCCGACATCGCACCTGCGATGCCACCCGCCGCTGCGCAAGAGAAGGATAAGGGCAAGGAAGCCCCTGAGCAAAGAAGCGATGAAGGCTCAACAGAACCAGCCACCAAGAAACAGAAAGTGTCGCATCCCACTGAGGCCATTCCCTTGGGGATCGACAAATACTTGAAAGAGCAATTTCGTGAGATGAGGAACACGCATGCTCACATTCGAAGTGCTCTAGACTTAAAATTTGTAGAATTGAAAGGTCTCGCAGGAAGGATTGCGCAGACCCATGCGCCAGCATCTACTTCGCAGGCGCCACAAGAAATTCCAAGTGATGAGCGAGTTGAAGAACTCACAGAAAGGCACACTGTCGTGCACATTCCGCCTACCAGCATGACACTTCCAGATCCTCTAGCTGAACTACAGGTAAGCACAGTTGGACCTGTAAAAATAAATTTGTCTTTGATTCCTATAGAAACTCTACAGATTGTACAGGAGAAAGTTTCTCTTGAGTTGAGAGCTAGAGAGCTCTCTACTTTCCAGGCAAATCAACGACTGCAATCGCAAGAGATAGAGCTGAAAGAAAGCCATAAGAATATCTCTGCGAAGCTTGCACTCTATGAGGCGCAAGACACCGGCATCAGAAACGCAATAGAAGAGATTGCCCAGGAACTGCCGGCTTGCGAGATTCAACCAGACCTCCCTCTGGTTGCAAAAGTTCAAATTATTGGCGAAAGGGCGAAAACCCTGGAGCAAGAAATAGTTGCTATGGCAGAAGGCCATAGAACCCAGATCGCTGAGCTAGAAGCTCGCGTTGCTGCGCAGCTTACGGATGATGCGCAGGTCCAATTTGAAGCACTGAGCCGAGCTTCCACACGGATGAAAGATCGAGTACAGGAAGCCAAGAATCTGATGAACCGGGCTATGGAAGCTTGGACAGAGCTTGTGAACCTCCCTTTTAAAGTGGGACTGTCAGAACAGGTGCAAGCTGCAGAACAGTCTCTCACTGTTCTCAATGAAGAAGCTAAGGCCCTAACAGGCCTACCAAAAATGAAGAAAATGGGCGAAGTGCGCAAAATACAGCAGCAGTTGCACAAGCTCAGAACTGAAGATGAGAAGCTCACCAACAGCATTCAGCCATTCATGGATGAGTATGCTGAAATCGTTGGCCAAGTTGAGACAAAAATCAAAGAGATTGCCGAGTCTCAGGAGATCATTGATACACTCACTAAAGACGAAGCGACCGCAGAAACGGTGCAAACAGCTGATGAGTGTATTGAGGAATTGGACTCCGCTATTGCGAAGTGGCAGAAAACATTCGCGGAGATTCAAGCAAAAGCAGATGCGCAAATCAAACGACCACGCGCTAGTGCGAGTGGCTCGAGGGCGAGCCACAAGTGAGTGTTGGGGGCCTGTTGGGACCAAGGTCGCAGCTATAGTAAAAGCTGCGAATTTTGGGAAAAAAGCACGAGTATGGAAGGAAAGTGCTAATTTTGGGACAAGCACTAAGTTTTGGGTAAGAAGGAGACGGTGCGCAGTACGGTGCCAGATGGATGATCTCAGCGCAGATCACGGACCAGAAAGTGCGGAGCCCGCGCGCACGTCATCGAAGAATGAAGGTGGCTCAGCTACCATAATAAATAAGGCGATGGAGTAGAGGGCTCAGCTACCCTCATTTAAAGGCTCAGTACAGAAGTTATGGTTGCTCGGATCAAGGAGGAGCAACGAACCAGAGCATTGAAGGCGAAGGACGATCGCCCATACCCACAATCTGCGCCGGAATTCATGGAGCCTGCAGGAAGCGGCGACGTGACTGCAAGCGGCGCCTACAGTACACCTAGCCATGTGCGTGGTTAGGGTTTTTGGGAATCACTGATGGGAAAGGCCCACAGTTTTGTAAAGGTGTGACCGCCATGGCCACCTATATATATGAACAATTGTAATGGATAAATGTTAGCTAGAATAAGTTAGAGAGTTAGATGTTAGACTGTTAGATAGCCAGTCTAAAGGATAGATCATGTGTTGATTATCCTTCACTGTATTTTCTACCCAGTGTGTAGAACTAGAGAGGAAATCGGATAGCCGAGGAGCTAATCCCTGAGTTGCCAGACAGTCTGAGTCGACGTCTGTGCCTTTGTAATCTCCATAGAGAGGAGACTAGATTGAGAGAAGGGCTCCCAGCTGTGTGCGTGGAGTTTCCTGGAAAGATCTAAGGCTGCAGCTGTGTGCGCAGCATATTGTATATCATTTTCTGGTTAATATAACACTCCCGTGGACGTGGTTTTCCTCGAGGAGATGAGCTTCACATATACCTTCTTGTTATAATGTTTGCGTGAATGATAACTGTTTAAGATCATTACCTGTGTGTACATCTTTTGCATCATCTTTGCGACTGTTTGAGTGAGTTTAGGAAGGTCCTGTATTGTTATAATCGCCAAGTATAGAAGTAGTGGTGGAACGCTGTCGCTGCAGCGACCCAGTTTCGCGTGACTGCGATGAGTGCGCAGGACGAGGAGGTATTTTAGCGCGTCGACGCAAGGAATAGACGCCTTCCGCGCCCGGAGGACGAGACTGCGCAGTGGGTCTGCAGGAAGGAAGGCATCCGCGCAGTGGCGTCGCGAGGCCTGCGGGAAAGTCCGACCGCCGATATTTGAGGAAGAAGGAGAAATATAGAACAATCTCAGCGTCACCACGGTTGAGGAAAGCTGATTCCTTAACCCCCCATAGCCACTTCGGGTGAGACCTCGAGCTGCCGCGCAGCTCGTTGCCGAGAGGGCCAGTGCGCCAAGGGGTTTTGTTGCTGCGCTTCATTAAAACCTGGGTCTGCCCAGAAAAGCAGCCAACAATGGTTTCTTGGACAAAATTCAAATAGGTTCCCTATTCCAAATGGTGTGGGATCTTATTAGGACTTATTACTGAGGAGAACCCCTACTGTTGTCCCTATATCATTTCAACCCATCAATAGTTTTGGTGCTAAAATGAGGGTCGGATGACAAGCCGCCTTCTGTGAAGTCATTTTTTATTGATCGAACTAATTGTTAATGGATTCTCTCCACATCCATGTATTGGAACATGATTTCAGTTCATCGAGATCATTAGGGAGCAATTCCAAAAAGATAGTCGATACCTTTTCAAATCTAAGTGTGATGGTGAAAGGAAAACCTCTGCATTTAGGTTGTAATGTACCTAATATGATCACAGGCACATTAAATCAAGATTTTCAAAATTAAACAAAAAACAGCGGATTACTTGGAACAATTAGCTATCTAGTTTGACTAGAATTCATAAGGAAAAACCCAAACATCACTAGACACTCCCAAATTCTCCCAAGATGAAGTTCAGGACCTGATAAGGTTGAAAATAAGGTGACAAAAAGGCCAATACTTTGACAATGGCACATTTATGGGTACTTCACACCTGGGTATGTGATAATTATATATAGGTTGAATACCATGAAATAAATCTAATAGCCAAGAATCTTGAAGCAAATAAGTCCTCACAAGAATTATTAAAAGATATGCAAGAATAAGATGAAATATTGAAACATAAACATAAGAGAAGGAACTCAATTGATGGAAATATCATCTCATATAGTATTCCTTAATATGAATACAATATATAATACATCTCAAGATATAAAATAGAATGCCTTAAAGGAAAGTTGTAAAGCACAAAAAAGTAAGGCTTACTAAAAGCATAAAAACCCCCTAGGTGTCAAAAGCACTTTCCAAAACACTCTAAAAATTCACGAATTGGATGAATATGGTATGGAAGCTCATGAGTGATGTAAATGGAATGTAATTATTATGTTAGGAGAGAAGAAAGTGATGGAGGTCGAATTGGTCAAGTGGAGAGAGTTTCCAATTCAACTAGCTTTACCTTATCCACTAGAAAGTAGAAAAAATAGGATAAAGCTGTCTAAATCGGGAAAGTGTCTTTCTAATTCAGGAATGGAATAAAATCAAACATAATCCAAGGAAATCTTATGCAGAATCTATCCAAATTCGTTTTTGTGACTTAGGATGGCATATGGAGGTATAAAAGACAAAACTAGGCCAACTATATAGTCTACACCTAGGAAAATTAATCTAGATGACTAATAAAATATATCCTAAGTATTGAATGGGTTTTTAAATATTCCAACACCCCCCCCCCCATTAAGGATGAATGTATGTGGGTAAAATATCAGAAATATATGGCCCAAGAAATAAGGCTTATGGTCACCCCATTACAATTATTATGCCCATGTAAACTGAGGAAACAAAGAAAACCTCATGGGAATAAAACCCTCTCTCAAAAATGGACATGTGCACACCAAAATTGATGCTGCTCCAAACTCAAATAGGTGTGAACTTGATCAGATGTATGGATGAATCTTCTTCTTGGGAAGAAGTGGATCATGCTCCAAAAACATGTTATTCAATTATCCAGTAGTGGATGCCGGCGAAACTGGAGGCTCTATGAACTTGCTCTTGAAGAGAACAAATCCATGAATATGCAGACCATTCTGGAACTTGAAATTCGAACCAATTGAGGTAGGATCAGCTCCAATCAGATCCGATTGCTCTTGAAAATTGAACTTTTGATCAGCGGAAGTTAAATCGGCTCCAAGAATTGATATAAGGTTCCTTGAGATATCCTTTGAACCGGTAGGGGTGAGATCAGAACCAAAATCACCAAAATATGCCTAAGACTTGAACCTAAGCTAATGGTAGTGTCCTCCATCTTCAGTGAAACTTTGAGAACATGTTCCAATGATCATATAGAATTACATAAGAAGTATATGGTTAAGGAGGGCGAATGCATCACCTCCAAATTCTGATCTAACCTCCAAAACATTCAGAAGATCATCATTATGCACACCAGCAGACTCATGTGAAAGAGAGGATTCAAGAACCTCTTAAGATTCTAGAGCATAAACTGGCTTATATTTCTCATAATTTAGAATAGAAGACTTATGGGAGAACAAGAGAGAGAGATGGAATTCTTCATCTTCAACAACTGTATGTATTGAAGAAATTTCTGCCATTTGATCTTCAGTACCTGCAAAACAAACTCTCTGAAATCTATACTGGAAGACTAATTTAATCAAGAAATCCCAAGGCTCTAATACCATGTGATAATTCTATATAGTTTGAATACCATGAAAGAATTCTAATAGCCAAGAATATTGAAGCAAAGAAGTCCTCACAAGAATTATTCAAAGATATGCAAGAATAAGAAGAAATATTGAAACAGAAACATAAGAGAAGGAACTCAATTGATGGAAATATCATCTCATATATTATTTCTCAATATGAATACAATATATAATACATCTCAAGAGAGAAAATAGAATTCCTTAAAGGCAAGTTGTAAAGCACAAAAAAGTAAGGCTTACTAAAAGCATAAAAAATCCCTAGGTTTCAAAAGCACTTTCCAAAACACTCTAAATGCTCACGAATTGGTTGGATATGGTATGGAATCTCATGAGTGATGTAAATAGAATGTAATGATGAATTAGGAGAGAAGGAAGTGGTGGAGGTTGAATTAGTCAAGTGGAGAGAGTTTCCAGGTCAACTAGCTTTACCTTATCCACTAGAAAGTAGAAAAAAACAAGATAAAGTTGTCTAAATCAGGAAAGTGTCTTTCTAATTTAGGAATGGAATAAAATCAAACAGAATCCAAGGAAATGTTATCCAGAATCTATCCAAATTCATTTTTGTGACTTAGGATGGCATATGGAGGCATAAAAGACAAAACTAGGCCAACTACATAGTCTACACCTAGGAAAATTAATCTAGATGACTAATAAAATATATCCTAAGTATGGAATGGGTTTTTAAATGTTCCAACAGGGTAGAATCCTTGGGATAAACCCAAGTCTTCAAGGCAACTGTCCACGGGACTTCTGTGGAAACCCAAGGCTTTTGGTGCCCACTGGAAGTAATCAGACTTGGGGTAGGATAAATGGATTGTCCCCACACTGATACAGAAATAATACCAAGGTTTAGAATCGAATTGACAAGGTCTTGGAGGTCAAGAAGATAAGTGCACTACCTTGGACTGCTCAACTAGTCAACTTCCAGACAAATCCAAATGACCCTAAAGGGTCACGAATTTCATAAAAAATTCTTTGGATGGATTTATCAAAGGCTTATGAACCTGTGGCAACTCACATACTGACAATTTGATTTACATAAACCATTAGATTGCAATTTCTGGAAAACTAGTCGAAATTAGAACTATAACAAGCATAGGTTCCAAATTTCACTAACATAAGAAGAAATGATTTATAGAACTGAAAGCCATAGAAATGTAATGAATATAAGAGAGTTCATATTACATTACAAGGATCAAAATGCATAAACAAATTCCCCTAGGGAACTATAATATTCCATCAAACATAAGCAATACAAACATTGAAGGAATTGCCCCAATGGACTAGATCTTCAACACTGGACCAAGTAACTCGAATATGAGAGTGAATGGACCTGAAAATAAACACAATGAGAAGGGATGGATTCCTTAATCCTCTTGGCATAGTTAAACATTCACTAGACTGATAATCAGATGGGGCATATCACCCAAATGTGACCAAGGGAACATCTCCCAAGTTAGAGAAGCTTCAGAGCTCTCAAGCAAACAACAAATTGTTAAAATATGTGAGAGGGAGTGCACCACCTTCTTTTATAATCATGAATTGGTAGTAGTATACATTGAATTTGGTCATCCATCCCACTAATGAGTCCTCATTCACTGATTTTAGCATATATATGTTTTACCTTCTTTTTTCCCCTCTTTGTTGCCTTTATGCTTTGGACTGATTTTCTGCTTTTGGAAACATCTTGCTTTTCCTAGATTTTCTCTACTTTCCTGCTTTTCCAGTGCTTTTGCATGCTTTTATTCTTATTTATGCTTTTATGGACTTTCCTTCCTTTCTACATGCTTTATGATTTTCCGAGTTTCCTGCTTTTGTGCTGCCATCCATCATTTTAGTGGCTGTATTGATTTTCTTTGATTTTCTTTTAGTTGCCATTGTGGATGACAAATCATAGGGTCCACAAGATCACTTATGCACCCTCCATGGCCACCTAAGCACATCCACTGATCACCAAAATTAAATAATAATAATAAACATTTACAATTTAAACATGGCATAGTCTCCTAAGTCTTGAAATTAATTAAACTCGACAATTAATGCATCACAATTTAACCACTTCACTTATTAAATCTTGCCAGAACCTATAGGGGTTGATAAGGTAGCAGAATGACCATGGGGTCCTCAGGGAGGGGAACATTACATAGGCATATTAATCATTTTGATATTACATGTTGAAACCTAGAATTTTTTCAAGATGTTGTAATTTGCAAGTTGTTTACCTTCACATTGGAAGGACAAATTTGAACATGGTATGAAGCATTGCCACCAAAATCTATTCATAGCTGGAGACACTTCACAAAAATTTTTATCATTACATATGAGAACTATGATTATGAGGAGTTAATATGTGATGAAATTGAGGAAATCCAGAAGAGGAAAGATGAGTTAGATGAAATTTTCATGTTTAGACTAGCTCAAATTTATTACAGGTTTCATGAAGATGTAAAACCCTCAATGAAAGAATTAATTAATTGGTATGTGCATCTCCTCTATTTTCCTGAAGAAGGTGAATTTTTAATTGATGATGAAATGGATTGCAGTTCTCTTAATGATCCTACACGAGGACCCTTGGACCAAGAAATATCATGCTTTAATGGATAGGTGAATATAGACGACACTAATTTCCAAAGCAATCCAGTAAAAGAGTCTGATTTAGAGAATGTGTGTCCACTCCTTGCTATACATTCACATGAAGAAATTGCCACTGTAGCAGTGAATGAACTAAATGAAAAAATAGATGAGAAAATTTCAGGACCCGTGAATACATTTGATTTTTTGGATACACCATAATATGACTTAGAAGTGAATTGTCCTTATAACCTCTTTGAACAAGAAGATGAGAATAATAAAAATATTCCCACAATTGGTGTTTTGGAGTTTCTTGATTTTCAAACAACACCGTGTGAAACTGTAAAAGAAGATAAATTATCATCTGCTGAGAAAATGAATAGTATAACTATTGAATATGTGATTGTTGATGATGAGTCTTTTTCTGTTGAAATGAATATTAAAAAAAAAATTCTCACCTTGACTGGTAATTTATTGTTGAATTAGAATTGGACTAATGCTTACCTTGAGCATGTAGGTTTTGAAGAAAATTTGTTAAATAACCATGAGGAGGCAATCATTGATTTATATTCTAGAAATTTGTATTCTTTTTACTCATACTTATTTGCATATTTTTACTCTGAAAGAGAAATTCAAGCTTTTCTGCAATAAATTATGTTGATTCTAACTCTTGTATAGTAAACAACAGTAAAGGGCAAGATGCAATAATTTATGTTGTTCGATTTAAGAGTTTCAATGAGGAAAAGAGTTTGTTCATGAATGTTTTCGACAAAACTAAGATTTACATTGATTTGGTTTATGGTCTATAGCAGAAAGATCTTATTTATGATAATCCATTGTATCCTAATGACATGTTTGATATTGAAAAGTTTCAGGTTCAATAAGATTACATTGGTGAGTATGATGAGGCACTTCATCATCCGATGATGATTTTGTCGGGTCTTCATATAATCACTTCATGCTTTAAATTTGAAAACAAGAAAGTCTCCATGACAACTAATTCTGAATTTTCATCTTATAATCCAAAAGGCATATTATTCATCTTAAACATTTCACAAGAGTCACATACCTTCTCTTATGGTTTTCATGGCATCATTGAGACTTGGTTGGAATCATCATTCTATCAAGAATTTCCATGACACAAAACAAACAACATTCTTTCTGCTTTGAATAGATCTCATATTAGTATAATTTTCCGGACCATGTATTTGTAATTCATCAGGCTTGTAAACCTATGCATGATTGGGATATATCTGTGGGACTGAAAGTCCTTCGGTGGCTACATTGGCTCTATGATTTCACTTAACGTTATTGAACCAATGTAGGCTACGTTAGGTGTAGTATAGGTTTTTTTTTTCTAGCTTTCAGAATAAGAGTTTGGATCATACAGGTTTTCTTTCTGAATAAAGCCACTAGGTAGTCATTTAGGTTTTATTTCCAAAAGCTTAGATTCTCCCCCATACTGTTCTATTCTTTTGGAAGCTTAGCAATCAAGGGTGATATCTTACTTTGATTCATTTTAACCTTGATTTTGGATCGATATTTGTATTTCATGAATAAAGGTGTTCTAGTATACACTCGCCGATAAAGGTGCACTACAAGATACACACAATCATGAACATAAAGCATCGATGTTTATGATGCCAGAGTATCGACGTAATTGTAATAGGAAAGCTACCAACATTTTGTTGAAAAGATGAGAATATTTCCAGTAATGCTGATTGATAAAGGGTGCCAACGAAGGTAAAGTGTGCTAGTGAAACGACATAGAGGAAAAATATAATGCCAACATGTTGGTGTACATTTACAAGGAAAGTTGTCGATGTAGCATGCAGATATTGAGAGAACCGTCGATGGTGGTGCAACTTTTATGACGAAACCTGTCGACGATAGAAATAAATTTTCCCATGTTTGAAAGACAGTTAGGTAGTAAGGTCATATGCATTTTACTGATAGATTCCTAGATTCCTCCCCATTCTATCTTTCCCATCCATCCTATTGCATTTATGAATGATATGACCTAGATCTAGTTCATATCAATTGAAATCCATCTTTCTTGAGACTAAAATGAATAAGTGGGTTTGGAATGTTTCATCTATGAGCAAGGTAACTTTTCCAACAAGAACTTTATTATACATGCACATTGATTGAAAGGTAAGAACAATGTGAATTTATCTAAACGATTTCTTTGTTTCTCTTACAATAACATCATCCTCATTCTTTACGTTTGTTTTGACGGGGATCTATTGGATGGTGACCTATGTAATGATGAACAACTAAGGAGGCATTTTAATTGGCATGATGACCTCTTAGGGAAGTATTCAATAACATATGGTTTAGCAGTCTAATCTTGATAATATGCTATTTTCTTCATAATTTCATAGTTTTTGGGTAATCTTGAAACATCATGAGTCCTAATTTATTTCGAGAATTAATAAATTTGAAACGGTAATGAATTAACTACCAATCTAATTGAAAATACCCCTCAAAACCATCCTTGTTTTCTTACGTAAATCCCTTAGCGGATGCTCTGAAAATTGCAATATTGAGACTCCTTCAAATTTTTCTACGAGTACCTTGGCCTGTCACATCATTCATTCACCCTAGCATCTAGTCCAACTTTGATCCCATTAGGTGAGCTTAATTGCCTTAATATTCTGACAACCCTAAGCCTACTATTATCATAATAATGAATTAGGAGGTGAGTTTAAAGCATGTTAGAAAATAATGGAGAACCAACTACATGCAAGGTGACTATACATATAAAAGAAAAATATGAGTAGCAAGTTCTCTAAAAGGATGTTGAAATCGTTAATCAACTTGAGCAATAGAGTGTCGAAGGGAGTAATGCTTATAAAATGGCTTGATGTGTTTTTTTTACCTTTTTCCTCTGAAAGAATGCTTTTTCCATATTTCATATCGATTGCGGTTGGCTTTGATGATCTGATCTTTCATCTTACTTTCAATCCTTATCCTTGTGAATCCTGTTTTGAAAAGAACTTGAAAAGATTGAGTTTATGTACATACTGAACTTCAAGACTAAGTTGTTGGTCTAATTTTAGTTTTCTCATTCATAGCCAGTAATTCTAATGAACTTTAATTCTAATTGTCTCCCATTCAGTGCTGTCATTCCTTTTGATGGATTACTTTAATTGTACATATTCCTTTCCCTTTTCCTTATGTTTTTTTTAGACTTTGTTGCTCAAACTTGTAAGTCAAACCTTTTAGAAGCAGTCCTCATGAGCGCTCATTCAAAACCGAGGTGTTAATCTATTGGGGATTTCAAAAGTTAGAATCTGCACAGTGGCACCAGGAAAAACATATACCATATTTGTTGAGCAGCAACGCATTACATATAAGCATCTTTCCAAGTTATTCATAAGTTTAAAGTGGGATCCTTGTCACTGTGGAACGTTGATAGATTTGAAAGAGCTTGTACAAGAACAATAATTAAAGGGACTCTAGGTGTCTTTTGGCTATTCTTTGGCGAGCTCCATCCACTTCACACACTCAATTGGATAAATCCTATGATGTTTTCAAGTGGTCAACCCATGGGAGAATTCAAGTCATGACTGTGCACAACAAATCAAAATGACTCTAAATACCATCCCATGCCCTTAAGAGGCTTACTAAATCTACTCCCCCATCTGCTCACTGCAAAAGTAGAAATTATTTAAGATTTAAAAGAATAAATATGTGTATGTACATAAACCAAAAGGTAAATGGAACAAGAGCATTTATACATAAAAGGGTTTAACAGGAAACTCAGTCAAGGCTATGGATGCTTGCGGGAAGTAGAGCCATGCCTGTGGTATAAGAGATGAGGACCAAAATTTAAGCACTTGTCTGACTTATGTTTCTATTATGTGGTGTTATGCCCGGTGCAAAGCACGTATGGACCTAAGTCCAATAAATGAAATCCATATTTGGTTCATAGAGAATAACCGTAATATTTCCTTAGGTCCGCTATCATTGATTCATATTCTTTTGAAAATTGTAATATCTATTGAAGTGGTATCCATGGATACAGGAAATATTATGCTTGTCTAATGGGCTTACTTTAACACTTGGATGAATGAGTGTCTTTAGGTGTTTTGGATAGAGATAACTAGTTCTTTCAATGTTTCACCAATTGTTTTGGACACAACAACTTCCCCTACTAAATTTTAGGTTTTGAGTGTGATCTAGATTGATATGTGAATGATGAATAATCTGAACAAAGTCTAATTGCTTGAATGTCCGTGGATACCTTTTTTATGGTCTTCATCATGTCACTTTTGTCTGTGAATAATTACTTGGACTGTTTGACTTAGCATTTTCCCCTTTTTCTAATGAATTTTTTCGACATGATTGATGTTAGGAATTTGATAGCGAATTAAGTGTTTTAAGCATGAGTTGCAAGTTTCTTTATTCTACTCCTCAAAATCTTATGCACAGTTCTCAATCATCATCTTCCAATTCTGATTTTTACCTTGCCTTGCCAAGTTTGAGAATTGCGTGGAAACTATCAAGCTAGAATAGGCTTCTATACTCCGGTATATGTCGTAATCTGATGATTGGCCTGCTCTATCAATCACAACCCTAGGAATGTTATTATATTGATCATTAAATCCCTGCAAGACCAAATCTATTTACGCCGCAACTTTGTTTAGGGTGCATATGGAGGGTCTCATGAGCCATAGGCCTATCCCTAGATTTCCTGACATAATTGGTTTCACATATATTTAGGCCCCCTCTTGGCTCAGATCATCTTTATATGACATTTATTATTTTTTGGTTGACTCGGAGTTGGTTTCAAAACAACTCGATCTTTTGCCAACTGTCAAGCATGAGGTGCACCAAGTGGTCAATTGGTCTAGTTTGGGGATTAACATCTTTCAAGTGATGATAGCTGGTGGCAATTCTTGATAGCATATAGATATCCTATATAATACAAATAATGGAGAAGCTGAAGAAATTAAATTTGAGCAAGCCAATTTCAAGAACAAAGCCTTAACTTCCATTAAAAATTGCTTTTGTGCGTAATTTTGGTGGCTTGTGAAAGTGATTTTTTTTTCGATGAACCTAGCCATCTTTGACAAGCTCATTGTTACAAATCCAATGCAACTCATGGAATTCGAATCCGAATCTCGGAATTTCCAAAGCACCACTAATGATTTCTCGTTAAACCTAGCCATTAGTCCACATTCCTAAGAAAGCTAGCCCCTTCATGAAAAAAATTTATTATGTTGTTGTTCCCTAATGCTCTGATAACTTTCACTCCTCCACCCCATACCTTGAGGAAGAAATTCATGCAACAAATCCTAGATCGGTAATCAAAAGAAACATGGGTTACCAAGGAAACATTGTATAGTTCCATCGCATAATTAGAACCGAGTTTAGCAACCGTCGTCACTCTAATCATGAAAGTTGCACTACCTATGTGCTCTAGTCATCAATGTAGTGTCGATCGTGTGAAGGTTTATAAAACACAAAACGTTCCAGGTTTAAAAGACGTGTGGTTATGTAATGTGTTTAGAGGGGGGTGATTTAATTAATTACTTTTCATTGCGCATATGGCATCGCCTATCCCCCTTCACGTGGGTGATAGTTAAAAGAGAATAAGGTATCGGCGACAAGAGTGACACATCATAACTTTTATGTTAAAACTCATCTATGCTTTGAACGTGGTCATCAAGCATATGTATGGTATGTAGACCCCTTCTCCCTCTTGGGTAGTACGTGAACTTAAATATGAATTTTAAAAGGGGCAATATTAACAGGTTTTTTTTTGCAATCAATGCTAAAATGGATACATGGGAAGCTAGTTAGGGTATTAATATCTTAGTTTGATTTTACTTTTTGTTTTAATTTTTAATTTAATTTAATTTTATAGTATTTAGTTTTAAGTTTTTTTAATTGTATTTTATTATTAAGTTGTTATTGTTGTTGTTGTTTTTGTTTTCGATGGAACTAAAGGTCATGCAAGTTCATCATATTTATGGATCTTCTGGAGAGAGTCGGTCGATAGACAATTGTTGATTAGCAAAGTAGTTGATTGGAGGCACAATTGAGTGGCTTATAGAATGGTTGACGAGGTTGTGGTTGGTTTGACTAAAGCAGCTCACTAATCTACGAGACATTGCAGATTTTCTGGAAATGGTTAGGGTCAATGACCTCTATTTGTGGACCAGATCATCCTTACTACAAGGGACTACAAGGGAGTTTGTTAGATATGGATACTATAAAAGAATGATCCTATGGGTTGTATTGATATCGATTTGCAAATATTGAATAATTTATTCTGATGTTCTGAACATAATGTGTTGTGCTTAAGTATTGTAAACAATGTCTTTAGACACCACCCATATTCTTGGAATACTTTTCCTTTCTGCTATTTTCTTTTATGTTATATTGTTCAAAGGGGAGGTTCCCTAACATGGCATCAGAGCTATTGGTTTTGACCTAGCCTGTTGTGTGTGAATCATGTTGAGTAGGATCCAAGGTTGATCGAATCTGAGCTGAAGATGTGTCGATTGATACCTTTTCTTTTGAACTTGGATCATATCTGTTTGAGATTAGAAGGATGGATTCCAAGATAGAACATGTCATTTTGAATGGGCATAACTATACAATCTGGGCACCAGATATGGAAACTTTATCGAAGAGCAAAGGGCTATGGCAATATACTAAGTTCATTATTCTAGATCTGATGGATGACTAGGCTAAGCTTGTCATTGATGCAAAGAAGGATGAGGCTGTTGGGGTCATTACGACCTACATTTCAAGGGAAATTCACTTTCATACAAGCAAGATCGATTGTCCTCATGCCATATGGAGTAAGTTGAAGTTGTTGTTTGGCGATGTTAATGAAATTTAAGTGATGTAGATAAAGAAAGGGTTGATCTCTCTGGAACCCCATTCCTTTGAAAAGATTTAGGACTATTTTCCTCACATCAAGGAGCTACAGTTGAAATTGGGAGAATGCAGTTAGATTTTTTCAAAGAAGGATGGAAAAACCATTGAACTGGTCCTAATCAATTTGAGTGCATCTTATGATGTATTATGCTCTTCATTTTGCGCCAATTGGATGTCACACAAATAAGATGGTAAGGACTTCACCTTTGATCTCTTTTGTGATTTATTAAGTAAAGATCAACAAAAGTTGCTTGAAGAAGGGAAGCTTGGTAGCAAACATCAGGCTCACTTACTCAAAGGCAAGGTCAAGAAAAAGTATAAAGAACATGGTCGACTCGATCATCAATAAGAATGTATTGACCTGTCTACTAAATGAAAGACCGACAAGTCGACATTGATGAAGAAGAATTGAAAGAAGAAAACATGTCACCACTATGGAAAGGTAGGACATGTAGAGAAAACCTATTGGAAGAAGAAAAAAGACTTGGAAGAAAAGGTCAAGAATCTTGAAGAAGGGATGTTGATTGGTCCTTTAATCAACCAACCTACAGATAAAAATAAAAATAAAATCACCTTTTTTGTTAGCACTTCCCAAGCATTACATACCCATACCACTCAAACATAATGGATAGTTGGTTTTGGTTGTACTCATCATATGGCTAAGGATGCTTCTTTGTTCTCTTCCCTAAGTGGAGCTCCAGAATAAAAGATTTATACAGTTGATGATTATGCTCTCATGGTTGTTGGAATTGGTGATGTTAAATGTAGGCATGGTCAAATATCCAATGTATATCATGTTCCTATCTTGAGTGCAAACTTGTTGTTGGTTGCCCAACTTACACAAACTAAGAAGACTTTTAAGTTTTGGTCAGATCGCTTTATCTTAAAGGGTATGAAACTTGGAGGGAAACTGTTGCTTCATGATATTTATCTCCCAAAAAATGGACTATACAAGTTCTATGACTCTCTTGGGAAAGATTTCCGACCAACTGGACCGACTACACTTATTGCTCAGATCGACAACAAAAATCGAATCTGGCATGAACAACTTGGACCTCTGAACTTTCAAAGTTTGAAGATGAAGGTAACAAATAATATGGTTATTAGTCTCCTAGATATTGTTCCACCTGATGGAGTTTGTAGAGATTGTGTGCTTGGAAAGCATCATTAGGCACCCTTTGATTATGAAAAAAGCATGGCGAGCACAGGACAAACTAGAACTTGTTCACAGTGATATTGTTGCATGAACAAAACTTCATTAGCAGGTGCAAAGTATATTTTAACCTTCATTTATGATTTCTATAGATTTACATGGGTATATATATTGAAGAATAAGAGTCATGTTTTTGAAAGATTCAAGTAATTTAGGGCATTGGCTAAAAATAAATGGGGCTGACCTATCAAATTCTTGAGATCAGACAATAGTGGAGAATATGTGAGTCAATAATTTGAAGAATATCTCTTGCAAAATGGCATTTCTTGGTAGAGATTTGTCCCTCACACCTCTTAGTAGAATGGAGTCGTAGAGAGTAAGAAATTTGGTAGAAATGGCCTATTTCCTATTGCACAATGCAGACCAAATACCTTTCGACTAAATTTGTGCATAAGTTGTTTACTATTCAAACTATTTTCTTAACCTTGTTCCAACTAGAATTATCAGTGACATGACTCTAGTCGAGAAGTGGCAAGGAAGAAAACCTTTTGTCATACACCTCAAAACCTTTGGATGTGTTGCTTGGGTGCATATCAGTGATAACTACAATAAGAAATTGGATGCAAAGAGTCATGTTTACATCATGATAGGATATTCTGATGAATCAAAAGCTTATCGATTGTTGAGCATAAATGTAATATTTGATGAAAATAGTACTAAGTTGAAATCCTCCTATGGTCTATTGCATAGTGATCCATTTGATATTTTTGAAGAATCTAACCTTCTTTGAAGTTTCGACCAGATAGTCAAATTCTACTCTTAATTCGATTGGTAGTTGGTCTACTCTGACTAACAATGTCAACACACTTGCTCAACTAATTGACAATAACTGACCTGAATCACCATCGACTTGTTTACCTTGGTGGGTTGCTAAAGCAAATGAAGCTATTGGATTGGATGTTGGAGATGCTAGTATTGGTCAACAAACCCATAATAAAAAAAAACATGGAAGTGTTGCACTGATGGCACATGTTCTTGAAACCTATGATCCTGACAATTATGATGATTCCCAGGGAGTGCCTAAATGGGAAAATGTTATGGCTACTAAAATTGATTCTTTGGAAACAAATCAAACTTGGGAACGGGTTCCTCGACCGCAAAGAAAGAATGTTGTGAAGTGTTGATGGGTCTACAAGACCAAGTTTACTTTCTATGATGTTGTTAGACATCATAAGGATCGAATGGTAGCCAAGTTCTTCTCTTAGGAAAAAGGCATTGACTATGCCGAAACCTTTTCCCCTGTTGCAAAAATGAACTCTATTCAACTGAGTATGTCACTTGTTGCTAATTTTGGATGGAAAATTAACCAAATAGACGTAAAATTATGGAACAAACTCCTAGTTTTGTGACAGATTATGGTCTTGTTTGTTGACTGAAAAAGTCATTATATGGTTTGAAACAAGCATCGGGTGCTTGGTATGAGAAGATTGACCGCTTCTTTATCAATCTTGGCTTCAAGCATTGTGAATCTAATCATGGTATTTATGTATTGCATGTTCATGGTGATACTTTGATTATGGAATTATATGTTGATGATTTAGTCATAACTGGAAACAATGTCAATCTAATTTTGGTTTTGAAGAAACAACTTGCAAATACCCTTTAAATGATTGATATTGGTTTGTTGCATTTGTTCGGTATCCTGGTTTACTTGACTCATTGTCAGCTTGATCTCTCCTTTGTTGTTAGTGTGGTTACTCTATTCATAAAGGATCCTCGAGAAATCCATTGAAAAGTTGCGAAGAGAATTATTGGCTATATTAAAGCAACTTATCAGTATGTCATTAAATATTGTCACAGTTTAGAACCACTCATCAGGTTTATTGATTCCAACCGGACAGGTGAAATTGATGATCGAAAATCCACTTCTAGAGATGTGTTTCGACTTAGTTATGGACCCTTCTTCTAGTCATTTAAGAAACATAAGGTAGTCTCTCTTTTGACTATAGAAGCATAATATTGTGGAGTTGTCAATGCAAGTACAAATGCAGTTTGGATCCGTTAGCTTTTGGAACAGCTTAGTTTTCCTGTTTAGGCCTCGATTATTATCCATTGTGACAATTAGAGTACAATATAGGTTATTGATTATAATGTTTCTCACATACAAATGAAGCATGTTGAACTTCATGTTCACTAAATGAGACCATTGATATAGGACAATTTGTCTTACTTGTTTATTGCAAGATGGATAATCAAATTGTTGATATCTTTATGAATTCTCTACCAAAATATAAGTTTGTCAAACTTTGGTAAATGCTTGGGCTTTAGGTAGTTGTATTTATTGGGGGGGATGTTCAGAGAACGTAATTTCACCTCCTAAATCTCCAGAGCATTGTGTTGATGGGGGCTGTTGGAACCAATGGTTATGCAGGTTCATCACACCTATGGATGTTCTGGAGACAGTCAATCAATAGACAACAATCGACTACCAAATTAGTCGACTAGAGGCATGATTGAGTGGTCGATTGCATGATTGATAAGGCCATAGCCGGTTTGATTAAAGCAATCGACTAATCTATGGGACATTGTGGATTTCTTGGAAATGGTTAGAACCAATGACCCCTATTCTTGGACCAGATCATCCTCAGTTCAAGGGAGTTTCTCAGATTTGGAGACTAAAAAATAATGACCCTATTTTGTATTGATATCGATTTGCTAATATTGAATAATGAATTGTGATGTTCTGATCATAATGTGATGTGCTTAAGTGTTATAAATGGTGTCTTTAGACACCACCCATCTTCTTAGAATACTTTTCCCTTCTTCTATTTTCCTTTATGATCTATTGCTCAAAGGGGAGTTTCCCCGACATCTTTTAAAAGTCAATACATCCTAAAGGGGGATTTTCCTTTATTTCTAAGTAAGTGAAGGTCTAGACGAAGAGAACAGAATTACGACAAGGTAAACTGTGAAGATATGCCAAGACAAGTTCGTTGAAATATTGATATTGGGTCAGAGAGAAGAGAGAATCTTTGAAGACAAGACAAATATGAATATTATGATGATCAAATCAACCAACACCCGCATAGAGCATGCCATCTAGGAACCAGGAAGATGAAGAGATGGATAGTGCAAATAAGTTTTGCATCCTACCTCAAAAGAATAAACACTCAAAAGGCTAGTTGTCATCAATGATGGCCAATAAAAAGTAAATAAAAAATGTAGATGTTGTTAAATTTTGAGCATAAATTCACAATACTCTAGGATCTTCACTGAGAGAATAACATATACAGTATATCAATGCATAACAATCACAATAAGCATGACAAGCATCACAAGAATCAAAAGCATGAGAGACAAGAGACACAGAGTTTCCGTGGGGAAAACCCTAAGGTGAAAAACCCCACAACTTCCTCAGAGATAGAGAGAGCAATGGCTCAACCAAAGTACAACCAAAATACACTGAGATAGTCTCCTAGAAGTAGATGATCCTCCTCCTCACTAGTGCGCCACTTTTTGAGTGAGAGAGAGATGACTTTCTGAATGATCTAAATAGAGATCTCCTGATCTCTATTTATACTAACCTGTTTGCCCAGTGACCTTATGGGGCCGACTTGTCTAGCTAGGTACATCCACAATATAATATATATATCAGGGTCGACCCCACACATGGTGGTCTAATAACCCATTAGCAAGTACACACACTTGCGACACTTGTCAATCCACATGACAACACTTCCTTATAGAGGAATAACACATCTCTAATAAGGGTACAATAAATATATATGAAATACATAGATGAAATACATTCCGAAGTTACATATACATCAACACTCCCTCTTAACTAGGAAGGTATTTCTCGACACAGATCTGCTAGACAAGTATTCTTCTCGGGATCATCGTCATCATCATCGTCACTGCTGCTGCTATCTCAACCAATCTCTGACTCTACTCGTCATAGGAAGTTCTACAGAGCCAGTCCTTTTTCATCCTGGATGTAGGCCCACCACCTGTAGGTCTTCGTCATCACTGGCCATACTATGGAAATCTCAGGACTTATTACGTGCGTCACAAAACCTTAAAAGAGTCTCTTGACTAGCAAGAACCCTAAAGAGCATCTGAGGCCTTTTTCATCTTGTCCAGATCTCTAGGACTTATTACATGTGACCCCACCACAAAACCTCGAAAGAGAATCCCAGGACTGATTACGAGCACAAGGCTCAACCTATCGGATCTCCCAGGGCACAAATTACATGTGGTCACCACAAAACCTCGAAAGAGCATCCCAGGACTGATTACGAGCACAAGGCTCAACCTATCGGATCTCCCAGGGCACAAATTACATGCGGTCATGGCAAAACCTCGAAAGAGCATCCCAGGACTGATTACAAGCACACGGTTCAACCTATCGGATCTCCCAGGGCACAAATTACATGCCATAGGACAAAACCTCGAAAGAGCATCTGCCAGATATCCAAAGGCACAGATTACATGCCATAGGAAAAACCTCGAAAGACTATCTGCAGATCTCCCAGGGCACAAATTATATGTCCTCCCGAGCAAAACCTCAAAAGAGCATTTGCCAAATATCCCAGGGTACAAATTACATGCCATAGGCAAAACCTCGAAAGACTATCTGCAAATCTCCCAGGGCACAAATTACATTCTTATCTGCACAACCTGTTCCATGGCCACAGAGTATCAACCTGATACTCACCATACATCATCCTGATGTGCACATGATCGTCCTGATCATCATCACTGCAACATCCTGCTGCATGTCATCTGGAGCAACATCCTGAAGCTCGTCATCCATGATCATCCTGATCATACAATGCATCTACCTGATGCATACCAAGTATCTACCTGATACATATCATCATACATGATCCACCTAATCACACAGTGTATCCACCTGATACAAATACAAATACATGATCCACCTGATCATACATGATACATATCAACATACATGATCTACTTGATACATATACAGATACATGGTCCAAGCATCCAACATGATG
This sequence comes from Larix kaempferi, assembly GCA_027924585.1. Classification (NCBI taxonomy): domain Eukaryota; kingdom Viridiplantae; phylum Streptophyta; class Pinopsida; order Pinales; family Pinaceae; genus Larix; species Larix kaempferi. Next base: position 28,724,625 of record BSBM01000229.1, on the reverse strand, counting down.
CATACACAAAATACATACAAATGATCCAACCGATCATATCCAGCATCCAACATGATGCGTACATACATATAAATGATCCAACTGATCATATCCAGCATCCAACATGATGCATACATACATATAAATGATCCAACTGATCATATCTAGCATCCAACATGATGCATACATACATATATAAATGATCCAACTGATCATACAAAGCAGAAACCAGAACATCATCCTGATGCTCATCTTCCAGCGCTTACATCCATAGCCATGTGAAGGATACTCCTTCCAACATGCTTGGAATGGCTTCAGCAAATGTGTCCATCACTTCTTCCTCGAAGTGTCATTAATCTGAAGAACACCAAGCCTCTCCCTGAAGTACTCGAACTTCACCCTGGCTAGTGGCTTTATCAGCACATCTACAATCTGCTCGTACGTTGCAACGTATAAGAGCTTCACAACTCCTCTCTGCACCATATCCCTGATATAGTGATATTTGATCTCTATGTGTTTCGACCTGTCATGAAACAATGGGTTCTCGTACAGCTTCACACAACTCTGGTTATCACAAAAGATACCAGTAGCATCCAACGAGAGATCAAATAACTCAAACAGTAGCTTCCGTAGCCATACTACCTCACAACTAGATGAACAGGCTGCAACATACTCTGCCTCAGCTGTACTCAGTGCTACACAGGACTGCTTCCTACTAAACCAAGAGATCACACCCGATCCCATACTAAAGCAGCACCCAGATGTGCTCTTCCTATCTGCAGCACTGCCAGCCCAATCTGAATCAACATAACCCTGCAGGTTAAACTTTTGATTTGCCTCATACTTGAGCCCATAATCCACTGTACCCTTTAGGTACCTCAGAACATGCTTTATAGAAACTAGATGAACACTCCTCGGATATGTCAGGAACTGACTCAATGTGTTCGCCGCAAAGCAAATATCTGGTCTTGTGTTCATCAGGTACATCAAGGACCCAATCATCTGACGATACATAGAGACATCAATCGGCTCAGATGAAGCATCACATAGAAGCTTCAGATTCAATGCCATAGGTGTGGCCATGGCCTTGCAATCCATCATCCCGAATCTCTTTAGGATATCTACTGTGTACTTCCCTTGACCAAGGAAGATCCCACCTGCATTATGCCACACCTCCATACCTAGGAAATAATGCATCATTCCCAAATCTTTCATATCGAACTTAGTAGCAAGCTTCCTCTTTGTATCACACTAAGTTTTGAGAGCTTACTACAAGCCATACAAGGATTTCTTCAATCTGCACACATGTGACTCCCTATCAGGTCTTGGGACTGCATCCCAAACATCATCTTCATGATCGACGAATCATGGCATTCCATTTCTTCATCCTAGATCCTGGGAACTTCAAAATTTTCAATATCTTCAATAGATATCTTTGTTGCTGGAACAAATGTTGTAGTCCTTTTGTAGGTGAAGATATACGGTCTTTCCTACAAAACAAGTTAAATTGCATGATTAGAAACATCTCATAATTTTCAGAACAAATTCTTTACGCATAAAGAAATATGTCATGCAGTCATGCAGTTATCTTAGCCAATGCTTCAATACAACATTTATCCATGTTCCACAACTTTCTAGATGCCTTCCAGCCTCTACCAGAACATTGTTAAGAGTTTGCACTACTCCCAACATGTCAGCAAAGAGGTTTCATTCTAGATAAGTAGCACTGGAATGTTGTACAGTGCCATAGGCCACTTACCCATCACATGCATATTAGTAGTATATTGTTCATTAATGCAATCATTCTAATATGCACAATACATCTCCTAAGTCTAGGAACATAAGCATAATATTATTTAAACAAACAAAATAGGCAAGAAATGATAATTGAAATACTTATCTTTGTTTGTTTGTTGGGTGGACTCCCTCTAAGTCTTTGCTTCCTGGAAGGAGCTGCTGAAGTAGCTTCTTCTACACCTTTCTGTTGTGGAATGTAGGAAGATGGTCAACTCCCTCTGAAAATCTGCATCCTTGCAGGAGCTGCTGGAGTGTGCTCCCTCTTGATCTTTGCTTCTTGGATTACCTATCTTTGAACTTATATTCATCCTTGCTGACATCAATCTTCTTGAACCCTGGAAAGTATATTCTTTAAGCCTTTGAGCTTTCACTGTAACCCACAAAGATACCCTTCTTTCCTGAAGGATCTAGTTTAGTCCTCTTTTCCTCTGGGACATGAGTGTATACTGGACAACCAAATATTCTGAGATGGATGACTTCAGGTTTCTTACCAGAAAAGACCTCTTCTGGTGTCTTGTTGTCCAATATCTTGTGGGGTGTTCTGTTCTACACATATACAGCTGTTCTAGCTGCTTCTGCCCATAGATGCATAGGTAGATCCTGGTCATGCAGCGTTGCCCTTGTTGCTTCCATGATTGTTCTATTCTTCCTTTCTGCAACTCCATTCTGTTGAGGATTATAAGGAGTGGTCAACTCCCTCTTAATCCCTGAATCACTGCAAAACTTCTTGAAGTCACTTGAGGTGAATTCTCCACCATTGTCGGATCTGAATGTTTTAATTTTCTTGTCAGTTTGATTCTCCAGCAAGGTTTTGAATTACTTGAACTTATCAAACACCTCATCTTTGTTCTTCAAGAAGTATACCCAAGTCTTCCTAGAGAAGTCATCAATAAATGAGACATAGTAAACATACCCACTCAGAGAACTGGATGACATAGGACCATATACATCTGAGTGGATGATTTCCAGGATGTCTTTTGACTTGCTTTCACTGCTTGGGAAAGCCTTCTTAATGTTCTTACCTTTTGCATATCCTTTGAAAACACCTTCATGTTTGGTCTTGATTTCAGGAAGACCCTCTACAGCCTTGCTTGTAATTGGAAGTGCTCTATACTGCATATGAGCAAGTCTTCTATGCCAAAGTTCACTTGGCTCCATGGATTCATGTACCATGGCATGTTCAGGTTGTCCCTTCAATTTATACAAACCTCCCTCTTGCTCTCCAATCACTATTGCATCATCTATGTTCTTTCCCTTTGGCCACATTAGGACTTGGCCATCCACAAATGCAACCCTCATACCTTTTGCATCCAATGCAGAGATGGAGAGTAAGTTCTTCTTGAGCCCAAGTACATAAAGGACTTCTTTCATCTTCAAAGATTTTCCAGAATCTAGGTTGTAGGAGGCTTCACCACTTCCTTTGATTGGGTATTGATAATCATCCCCAAGTTTCACCTTATGGGGTGATTCATGTTCAGATAGATTCACAAAAGATTCCTTAAACCCAGCCATGTGTTTGGAAGCCCCACTGTCAATCAACCAATCATTACAACCATGGGAGATAGTACCTGTGAGAGCATAAATTAGAACATACTCTTCTTCACTTGATGAGTCATCATCACTATCACTTTCTGCCCTAGCCTTCTTCTTTGGGGGTTCATCATCTTCAGCAGCATGAGCATGATATCTTCTTTTGATATTCTTCTTCTTCTTATTGAAGTTGTTGTTGTTGTCTTTCTTCTTCTTGGGACAATCTGAAGCAAAGTGTCCCTTCTCATTGCAATTGAAGCATCTGAGATCTTTTTTATCTTTATGATAATGGTGGTGTGAGAATCTTCTGTTATGAGATGATTCCTTCTTGGACTTTCCTTTCCTGGCATGTGCTGTGAGAGCTTGATCTTCATTTCACATATTTTCTTCTCGAGCCACAAGCCTAGCTTCTTCTTGAGAGCATTCTTCCCGCAATCTGTTGAAGGAGATCAACTTCTTCCTTGCACAGATTCCTTGAATAAAGGAATCCCATGACCTGGGTAGGCCATTTAGAGTGGTCATCACCACTTCACCATTCTCCACCATTTCATCCACTGCTTCTAATTGTTCCTTGATCTGGGAGACCCTTGAAAAATAAGATTGAATGGTTTCTCCATTCTGAAACTTTACTCCTTTCAATTGGTTCCGCAGGGTCATCTTCCGATTTATGTTCTTCCCTTCAAATAGCTTTGTCAAAGAGTCAAACATCTCCTTGGGTGTCTTTAGAGAAGACACATGGGGTATGAGATGGTCTTTGATAGAATCAACAATGATTCTCTTTTCCTTGACCAAGTTTTTCTTATGCAATACCTTATCCTGTTCATCCTCTGGGATAGGGATGTCTTCTTTTACATATGAGTCCAACTCATTCTCTTCCAGGATTAACCCAATCCTATACTTCCAAGCTCGGAAGTTATCAGCTCCTTCAAGCTTATCCTCAAGCTTGGTGTGGTGAGACATCTTAAAGAGTACTTCAAATGGAAATAGAAAAGATTTAGGTCTTACCACTTGAAATGCTGAAAACTGGATCTGGTCCCGGATTAGGGTTTGTCGAAAAAACCCTAAAAATTCAAAATGTGAATTTCAATTTTCTGAAAGGATAGAAAGATGTGCTTTGATGAGCTGATCAGCCTGGTGTATTCAAAATTTGAGATCAGCAAAGCTTTACCCTTTAGATTTACCTTTTTGTCCTCTCGGATTCACTGGGGAGAGCCCTGAATTAGTGTTTGAGTTTCCTATAGATCTACCCAGCCAAAAATCTCGATCCAAAGCTCTAAACTTCGATTTTTGCAAGGAGCTTCCAGCTATGTCTTCAAATTTCAGAAATTCCTATTTTTGTGGAAACCCTAATTTTTAGGGCCAAATCTGAAAATGCTCAGAATTGAATTCTGATTGGACATATAGATTCTCCTTGATGAGTAGAGTCAATCTACTATACTACTTTTCCAAAATCTGTGGAGAGAAACCCAATAAACAAGAAACTCAAGTTTCCATCACTACAAAATGTCTTCTTCTCAGGTTAGCTCTGATACCATGTTAAATTTTGAGCATAAATTCACAATACTCTAGGATCTTCACTGAGAGAATAACATATACAGTATATCAAGGCATAACAATCACAATAAGCATGACAAGCATCACAAGAATGAAAAGCATGACAAACAAGAGACACAGAGTTTCCGTGGCGAAAACCCTAAGGTGAAAAACCCCACAACTTCTCAGAGATAGAGAGAGCAATGGCTCAACCAAAGTAAAACCAAAATACACTTGAGATAGTCTCCTAGAAGCAGATGATCCTCCTCCTCACTAGTGCGCCACTTTCTGAGTGAGAGAGCGATAACTTTCCGAATGATCTAAATAGAGATCTCCTAATCTCTATTTATACTAACCTGTTTGCCCAGTGACCTTATGGGGCCGACTTGTCTAGCTAGGTACATCCACAATATAATATATATATTAGGGCCGACCCCACACATGGTGGTCTAATAACCCATCGACAAGTACACACACTTGCGACACTTGTCAATCCACATGACGACACTTCCTTATAGAGGAATAACACATCTCTAATAAGGGTACAATAAATATATATGAAATACATAGATGAAATACATTCCGAAGTTACATATACATCAACAGACGTTTGATAATGCCTAATGCTATGACGTCATATAAATGCTTAATGTCTTGATGCACGACAAAGAAAACATAGTGAAATGGAACTTCCATAATTTAGCCATAGCTTCTTACTCAAACCTCCATTTTGAACATTCTTTATACCTCCGTAAATGTATCAACGAGATATATGAACTTTTTGTTATAAGTTTTTCATATTACCTATCAAATAGTCTAGAAATTTCAAGAAAAAATAAGGACTACATCATCAATGGTCCGGAAGATCATTTTGACTAATTTAAGTCTTTATGTTGCAAATTCTATGAAAGAAGTATGGTTTAGGATTACATGATAATGTTGAGAATAAATTTACATAGATATATAAATTAAGGGCTCACCTTACCCTTATTTATTAATGTGAAATTTATATTTAATACATTTCATGAAAATCCCAAAGGGGGAATTCGAAACAGCTGAAAAGGACAAAAGAAAAACCCAAGGGTCATATTAATTTTCTATTTTAAGGAGTCCAAAGTTCACCAAATGGGTGCATCAAATATATTTCATGTAATTTATTAGTTATAAGAATCCCAAAAGCCACTAGGGAATACAGAAGGCCAGGTATCATCGCCTTGGGGTCTATAAATTGTTAATAACTCTATGAGGGAGGGGCTTTTGGATATCAAAATTTTCATGTACTATTGTTGCTATGATGAAGAGAAGCCATGGAATAGCTATTTAGACACAATGATATTTATGTTATGTGGATGAATTTCTTGAACTATTTCATGTTCTCTCACATGTAGATATGGAGTAAGATTGTTTCATATTTCTAAATGGATTCTTCCTACAACTTTTTGTTTCTTATGTCATATGTTATTTTTGTTCCATGTTTTCTCTCTACAAGTAGTGAAGCCGAAATGATGTGAATATAGAGACTATTCTCATATTTATGCTTTCATTCTATCAATTGTTTATCTACTTCTTAAAAAAACTATCCGAATTCTGAATATGGATGTTTAATTGTTATTTCATTCGTCATCCCCCTTAAATCCCACTCCTAGCTAGATAGGTTAGTGTAGTTAGAAATTGCATTTAGAATAGCTCATTCTATATCTCATTTTTTAATTAAAAACTATAAATGGTGGATCGTGCTACAATCAATGAAACCCAAATAAGTAATGGTTGTTGGGCCAAAGCCTGGACGGGTTCCCTATTTCAAATGGTTTGGGTTCTAATTGGGACTTATTAGGTGGGAGAACCCCTATTGTTGGACCTCGACCATTTCGACTTATCAACACGTTCGTAGGAATATTTGAGGTAAACAAGGGTGAACTATGCAATAGTGTTGGAGGGTGATATAGTGGAAACATTAGGACCTCATTTCCTAGTAGATCTGAAGCTAGACGGATCTTGTTTCCAGGTATTCTTGCATTTTTCAAACAATGATATACCAGTTATATTAGTGGCATATTTCATGCATGGCCTGAACATGCATTAGAAGTAGTTTATATGAGTAATAGTACAATCTAATATCCCCAATGTTGAATGATAAATAGTAATGGGTAGGGGAAACTACACCACATTAAGCAAGATGTGTCCCCCTCATAGACTAGATGTTAATGTCCGCATGCTTAAAACGATATGATGGCTATGGATTTTGTAGTAGATTAGCTTATGGTTTCGAATTAGGTGAATATGGTTTGGCCTTGTAATGCAATGAATTTTTCATGCTCCACAATGTCACACTCTCTACTATTGATGAATATTGAGTTCAACATGGACTTGGAGTATCTAGATCCCGCGAGGATTTATCATGGAGCATTAAGCATTTAAACACTGCAACAAATTTTGCATGCCAACAATGCTATCTTCTCTACAAGTTCATCAAAGGAAAATTTCTGAGCTCCCAATGGATCTTGATAGAGACTTCACTAGGAAAGCCCCTCAAGTCCCCTTACACCTTCCAAAAAATATTGAGTGGGCCCTTCATTCAACCAGATTATACTAGGAGAATGCTTTAATGGAGGTTCGAGCGGAAATTGAGCGGTTGGAACAAAAGGTAATGGATAAAGGGTCAATAACCCAAAATGAAGTTGAGATGGAACAAATAAAAAAATGGAATGCACACCCAGGTAACACCATGTCTCATATGGCACTATTTAATCGGTCTTTGGATCTTTATTGAACTTTTAAGGCAATATTGTGGAAAATTGTGACGGAGAGTGATCATTCAAGCACCCAAATTGTGAATATGCTATAGGAAATTAAGGAAGGATAGCCCTTATAAAACACATTAGACTTGAAAACAAGTTCATTGATGTCAAATTGAATAGCCTCACACGTCATGTTGGATTGGAATGAATGTTGAAGCTTTGCAACTGGGAAATATGCCCAATTCTCCTCAAATTTTGGATTCTTATGAAGATGCGCAAATGGACCCTCCAACTCTGGGTTGACCTCTTCCCATGTTTCCATGTTCTTGTTTATATGGTTACTCTAGTTTTGTCTAACAACACTGATACATTTGTTATATCTCTTCCCGCAAAATTTTGAACTCTAATCTGGTTAAATGTTTCTAGTAGTTTTGTGTTAAAGGAGGTGGAGGCGTCCAGTTTCCCATATGGCATCACTCCATTAATGGAAAACCAAAGTAATAAAAAAGTGTATCTTCCTTTTTTTTCCTAGTGAATATTTATGCATCCTTTTTAACTATTGAAATTCTACTCATTTTTCCTCTCATATAGATTTACTTGCCAATGGGTTAATGGATGGAGTGGTTCTTACTGCACCACATGTTGGAATGGTTGGAGTAGTTCACCAATAAATATGCCTTATTATCCCTAGGTTTGTTCATGCATTTTTAAACTATCATGATTTGAATTCAACAAAATAGAGACTTTCTATAATGAATGCACGAGTTCTTACCCCTCGTCTTACTACCTCTATTCCTTTTTATTCAAAAATGATTTATATATGACCTAAGTTAATATGCAAACCACCATGTATGGGATCTTCCAGAGAATGTTTCCAATGATCATCTCAGTGATCTCAATACCATGTGTCATCTAAAACTAGAAGTACTAGTGTGCCCTTGACACCTCCCTAACAACGGTTCCAAAATGATGGGATAATTAATTACCTCAGTAATTAAAGAGTTAATGTGTTAAATTGTCAATACAAGTTTCAAATTATTGCAAGATTCAATACACTTCCTAACTTGCACTATTTGATCTAATATTCTTTAAGAAAATAAAACTGCATCATTAATCTATAAATTTGAAATGTCATTGTGGAAAGAAAACGTACCACACTTCATAAATAAAAAAATTGACTCAATTACTCTTGGCAATGATCACGAACATCGATCATGCTATTAGGTCCCGGTTGTGGCACCAAGTTATGTCTTTACATGATTTAGGCACTTCCTTTTTTTCCATGAGTCATTGCTCCAATTAGTAGCAAGCCTTGATAAAAGAAAACTGATGTATGAACTGAAAATAATGATTACAAAAGGGATACATACTAAAGTTGCATCAATGTAAATACTAATCATGAAATCAAAGTACAAAAATAAATAAAGACATATAAAATGAAACAAAAGACCACCATGTTCTCACGAAGTGAGCACTGTCTCCCAAGAATCAAGGCAACAAATTAAACTACAACATCATAAAATTAAATCAAATCATACTACATAGAAAACTATAAAATTACAATCTATATGAAAGAAAATCTCAAGAAGGTTTATTCTCTTCCATTATAATATGGACATATGCTCTAAGAGTCCTCCCCTTAGAATGGATAATGAACTCTCTTTTATAGATGAACTTGATTTGAAACTGAAATGAAAAATATTAAATGAAGATCCACAAATTCCTTATGTGGTTAGAACAATTTGCTAATAATCAACAACTAAACATCAACTCATAAATATCTCCAATATCTTTGCTAACAACTCGGAAATAATATTACCGAGAGCTATAATATTCCTTATATATCCAATATAGTTGACTAATGATCCTGTTGGTACCATGTCAAAGAACAATAACCTCTCTCAGTTTTTCTACAGGTGTCACAGATTGGGAGAATCGAATCCATCTCTGAGCCCTAATTTTCGGATCTCAGAATTTCCCTGTTTGACACATGTTTTTGAAATGCATATCTCGGGAAAATGAAAACGAATATCAAATAAAAGAGAGAGGTTTTTGCTCACAAAAAACCAATATACAATAACCTCTTTTAGTTTATACACAGGTGTCATAGATTTGGAGAACCGAATCCATCTCTAAGCCCCAGTTTTTAGCAGTCTGGCCCAATTTTTGTGGCAGGCAGTTTCAGAAATTATTTGTAACTGATTGTTATTGTTGGGGATTTGGGAGGGAATTCGACCTCCTAGGGAGTATTTAGACCTCACCATCTATATAATGCATATTGTAACATTTTGGAAAGGGGGATGTTCCAGCCTGAGAGGCTGTGTATTGTAATGTGTGGATTGAACATCAGTCTGAGTTTCTTTCAGCTCTGTAAATGTATATTTTGGGAGGGTATCTAGGATGAGAAATCTTTTATGAAATTTTTTAACTTCTTCGCATGCAAATGTTGTTCATTTTTTGTAATAACTCTTATGATGGATAGTGTCTCTATCCTAGTTTCTTATTGCAGATACCAATGTTTGTAATTCTTTTTGCAAAATGTCTTTTTGTCTCAAGAATATTTACCAGTTATGCGATCAACTGTTTGTGGTTACATGAATGTTTTGTTAAACTGGTCCATACATTGCTACTATTTGTAGTCATATGTCTTTAGATAATCCTTGTTCACCATCCCTTATATATATATTTTTAGTATCTTTCTGATTCTTGAGTATTGATCATTCATCCATCTCCTTCAAGTTCCTCTCCTGTTATTAAAAATCCAGATTCATTCAATTCGAGGTGCCTAAACTTTGTGCTACGCAGTCAGTAAAAACTTTAGGATAAACAGATCCCAAATCCATGGCATATATTTGATGGTTGAAGAGTAATTCAAATTTGACGATATGGATTTGGAGCAAGATAAAAAACTACACTATTACAAGTTTCGCGTGTTTCTGTAACAACCAACAAACTAACGTAGTTTTCAAAGATAAATGAAAATATTTGTTTTCTAATATTTAATCATAAATTCACATAAGATACTAAAATAAATTCCATGGAAAACACCTTAATCCTAAATCCCACATATAAACACTAAAATGGACTAATACAGGGTTACAAGTAAGCGAGAAGGGATTAAACATAAGAGAAAAAGGATGTCAAAATATGGTAATTTTGTGGCTCGCTACTCCTCTTATCATTTTCCTACTACTACCTTTCAAGTGAAATTGTATTGAAGATGACCTATCTCCCTGCAATAAAAACAATGATAAATTCCAAATGCTGCCACCGAGTGATGTCCCCATATCTAAGACCGAAATATTCTGGAAGTCCCTCATTAAAATCCATTTCCACACAAATATTGGTAACCAATAATTTATCCATTTATGAATTCTTGTCATTAGTTTTATGTGTCTTCCAATTGTGTCCCCAAATTGTTTTAGAATCCGTAAGGTATAGAATTCCAATGGGAGATTTTGTATTTTTTTCCATATAGGGATCTTAGTGATTATTTTCTTCACCAAAGAAAATATTGGCACCCAATCATGGATGCTTAAACATACTACATGCTGGAAGTGAGGACCATATACCTTGATTTTGTCCCTATCTCTTTGGATCATGAACATAATGATGAAACCTCTAGAGCCAAAATGTAGCTTTGGGGCATATTGAATTAGCTTTTCTCATTTTGCTCCCACCCATCCTTTGAGATATTTTTTTGACATATCAAACCCACCACTAAATTTCCTAATAGATGATTGCTAAAAATATTGTAGAATGATGTTCATCGCCTGCAATTGAAGCACCTCTAGATGCATTGTGACAAGCCATTGTTTAACACATTTATATTTCTTCCACTTTGAGTTTGGGATATTTGGGCCCTTTTCACCACCAATACTCAGCTAAACATAATGGATTGGTATAGGAAGAGATTCCCATGCATAAATAGCTTGAACTAGGTCCACATGTAGGAAATTTAAGAGGGATTTTTGTAGAGGATGAAATACCTTGGTGTTATGAGTAGTTTGATAACCTTTTATTTGTCCCATTGTTGCTTGAGATTGTTGTCAAGTACCTGATGAAGTGATGATGATATTTCAAATGGGGGATATTTCCCTAGCATTCATTTCCATAATTGGGAAACATATCTAGGTTGTGAAGGATATGCACTGAGGGGGATGCCAAAGGTTAGGGAATGTGTACAGTGAGGTGACATGGTAGGTAGGATCAAGGCAAGCCTAAAGGCCTCTAATTGGGATTTTTCCATGGGTCTAAGATGACAGTAATGATAGCAGGGTATCCTATCATGGTTGGAACTTGTACTTGCCACAATATGTGAGTTTGTTGGGCGTGGCCCAAGTCAAGCCAATTTTGGAAAAGTCAGTTTTGGGAGTTGCGAAGTTACAGCGTAGCTCAACACCAGTGCCGCAAAGATACAGCGTTGTGAAGTTCCAGCATTACGAAGTGTTAGTTCCGCGAAAGACCGGCATGGAAAATTTTTGGACAAAAAGCAGTAGAAGTTCCGGTAAGATTGGTCGGTGATCTATTTTGAGAAAGATACTCCAAGATACCCAAGAGTGGGTAAGGAGTGGTGAAGAAGGAAAGCGACCGGTCGCATGAGCAAAAGCAGCACTACGTGAACCGAGCGGACGAAACCGTTAGAGAAGGAACGGTGGATGAAAGCGCCCCGTCGACATGCGCTTGGCAGAGGGGCTGAAAGCAACATGACAATGCACAGTTAGAAGATGTGAGAAGCCAGAGATAGTGCAGAAGGATGACCACGATGGTGAAGTCGCTATCATAGCCTAATAGATTTTGGTTAGGGGTAACCGCACCATTTTTGGGTAACCTTAGGGTTTTTGGCCCACATGCATTGTAACAGATGTGACCTAAGGGCACGATCTATAAAAGGGGATCTTTTGTAAGGGAAAGGATTGATTTTGGGTTAATCTTCGTCGAGTATTGATCATTTTTTGTTGATGTCTGTGAGAGACTTTTAAAAAAAGGCTCTGCAGCTGTGTGCGTAGAGACCTACTGAAGAGAGAAGAGAGTTTGCAGCTAAGTGTGCAGACTGGAAATGTTGAACCCTTCTCATTGATAATAAAACAACAGTTCCTATGGAGGTAGCTCCCATCCTAGGGGTGAACCACATTAAATCGTTGTGTTATGTGATTGACTATGTGTTTGCTTCTGTTGAATGGTTAATTTCTTATTTATAAGTAAATGTATCTTTGTTTTCATGTGTATTCTCCAGAAGAATGAATGATAGGAATAATATGCTAAGTGTTGAACGCATATGAGTGAATGTTGAATGTGGAAGTATTTCTAGAACATGATGAATGCCTGAGTATTGGGTAACACTTTAAGTCAGCAAAGTTTGTGTATTGTGATTCCCCGAAGTGTAGCACCGGAAGTGCGCAGTTGCATCACAGTTAATCGTATTGTATAAGCTTACAAAGTTTACGGTCTAAGATGCTTCTTGGATGCATAAATTACACTAAGTAAAGTCTATCAAAGTTGGTTAATTACCAAAGAGGAAGCACAGTCCTTAGTTGCGGTATCCTGTTGTTGAGTAGTTGTTCTGAACCCCGCAGTCCGTGGATGCGCTATTATATAAGTAACAGCCACGAAGTAGGTGAACTTCGCGCAGTCCCCCATTCCGTTGAAGCGTGCATCACCCGGTTGTGGAAAATTGATTTTGTAACCTCCGTAATGTCCCCATTCAAATAAGTGCATAGTAAGACAATCCCATCAATCCTACTAGTTTCCTAGGTTGGATGGGCACATGTGGGATGGTAATAAGGAAACTAATAAATGATATTTAGACATTAGAAGGGTTCAAGAATTTAATAAATATGATGAATAAATAAATTCAAGAGAAATTCTAGGTGGCAAGTGGTTTTGGAGACATATGGAGGTGGTGGGACCCACACTAGCTTGATTTTTCAATGACACATGGCAGCTCTCTCTTGCGAATTCGAATTCATGGGAAGGTAAACACTCTTGGGTGAGTTGGTAAGTCATAACACATGGCATTGAGCATCTTAGGTCGAAATGGGATGGAATAGTAACCTCCATGGGATATGAAGAGTCAAATTGGAGACTAGTGGACACTTGGGCTAGATTCCCTAGTTTTATGACAACAATAATGAAGCATCTATGACATTTATGACAAAATTCAGACCTGACTTCTTACACCTGACCATTATAACATGTCAGCCCCAAAAATAGGCTCAAGAAGGCGCTCATGGAGATGGAGGCATCTAAAGAGACTCAAATTCGAATTTGGGAGAAGATGGAAGGTTGGAACTAGGAGACAAGTGGCAAATGAGGAATATTTTCTAAATGGAAAATTATTGAATCTATTGAGAGGATTTCGACCCCTTGAAGGCTAATGTTGGTTATAAAATGTAGAAATCAAGTATGAGAATGGATTTTGATGATTTGATAAAAATTGTATTTGTGAAGAGAGAGCTAGTGGATGACTAGTTTATTGCCTTAGCCAATTTCGAGGGTGAAAGATTCCCATCCAAGTTGGTGTTTGGAGAGGCCACTCAGGTCTTTCATGGTGATTTAATGTAGTTTTTATTTGCAGGTAGCAGCTACAGGAAGTTTCATGGTTTGGTTTAGTGCAGCACTTTCTCTCCACCGTTTCCAATTTTGAAGGCATATTCGTGCTCCTTGAGGGAGGGCGTTTTTGGTGAGCACTTGTGATTCTTGAGAGAGCTTCTCATTATATATTTATGATTTTAATAGATTCATATCCTTTTTTATTGATATTCAGAAAGTCTCAGGTCGAAATACCCATTGGTTGTATGCAAAACTATTGATTAATGAGCAAACAATGTCCATTTCCCCAATGCATTGATGTATGACACTATAATGTTGATTATTTCGAATGGATGGATGATTATCTGATATATTTGTGATCCATATACTGCCATGGATGTCTTATACAAGTTTCATGTACTGTACTTGAGCATTTGAAGCATTTTTACTCAGTTTAGTTGTTTTGGGAGGTGAAATAGTGCCATTTCCCCAAGGGTCGAATTGGGGGTTTTTGCTGTTGAATGTGAGAGAGTTAGAACAGTAGTAAAAATCAATTAATGGTGCATATGAGACCTTAATCACATACTTAACACATTATATACCTCTTTTCATAAATTTGTGGGAGTTTGGAGGCATTTGGAAGGCCATTTGCAGTGTTACCCGGGGGGGATTTGAGGCACAAATTACTAGTCAAAATTACATATACTGATCAGAATACAAATCAAGTTTGCAGCAGTATTTGGAGGGCCATAAAACATCCCTGAACCTTATATTCATGTCTAAATACCATTCATACACCCTTACAGAAGATTTGGGAGCATTTGGGTTGATTTGGAGGTCAAAACAGTAAAACTAGTCAAAGGTCGAAATTGGGAAAAAAAAGTGAAAAATTGGGCATTTTAATAAAATTTGAAAAAAGGATATTACAAGTGGTATCAGAGCATGTTCTTGGAACCTGATGGTCTTAACAAGAAGTCAAAATAATAATCCACCACCCTTTGAACCAGTAGTTGAAGAGGCTTTTGTTGAAGAAGAGGTAGTAGAAAAAGAGGAGTCTTTCGCTGGAACCATGGGTAGAGAGGAGGATGACAAATTAAAACATAAGGAGGAACTTATTGCAACCTTAGATCCATGTTTCTCTAAAATTTCAGCAAACATGGATAGTATAGGTGATAAATTGTTGCAAGGATTCGAATTGTTGATTGGCCAGCTTCATAGCAAAGGGGTAATAGGAGATAATAGTGGTTCACACTCAGGGGAAAAGATGAAAGGGAATGAGCATATTTTCTCAAGTACAGGACCTCATAATAGACCTGATGAATTTCAAAGCACACAAAGGCCTACTGCACCTAAATTTCTCACACCCAAAGAAGAGCCCAATCTTGAATTGGATTACAAGAAACTAGTAAATGATTGGAATGATTTGAATGAAGAGTGTAAAAGAGGTGTACCACTCAGTGACTACATTGATGCTATGAAAAAGATTAATAGGAAGGGAGACAATAGGAGTCCATTCCAAAACAAAGAATTAAATAGTGCTATTGGAAAAATGTCACTTCCTACTTTTGATGGTTCTTCTCAAAATTCTGCTAACACTTGGGTGCAAAAATTGGATGTATATTTTCAGCTGAATCCTATGTTGGAAGAGGATGCATTAAAAATGGCCATTTTGCATTTGGAAGGAGATGCCAATGAATGGTGGTTTCATGGGCTAAAAACCTTGGGTCATAATCAGGTTAAAACATATGGAGAATTTGTTGACAGGGTACTAGAAAGATTTGAACAAAAAGATCCAGAATTGCCTTTCAAAGAACTAGCTCAAGTGAAGCAAATTGGGTCCCCTACTGAATATATGATGGACTTTCAAAAATTATCAGTCAAGGTGGCTGATGTATATATGGAAAGGTTAGTATTGCTGTTCACTGAAGGTTTGGCTGAACCCTTAAGAGGTTTGGTCAAAGCCCACAAGCCAACTACATTAAAAGATGCAATGAGCTTGACTAGGGATCTCCAAAATGTGCTTTCTAGAACGAGATTTCCTCCTAAGCCTAGCTATAAATTTGAAAAGAAAACTTGGCAAAGGTATGGATATGATAAGAAACCTTGGCAAAGAGAGTCATTTGAGAGGAATAAAAAAGAGGGACTAAACAGGGATGAACTTAGAAAAAAGAAACTATGCTTCACATGCTTCCAACCATGGACACCGGGGCACAAATGTACCAAAGGAAAGGCTCAATACATAGAAGTATTTTCTGATAATGAGGGGTATGATGGGGGAATGGATGAAGATGGACATATTTCAGATCAAGAAGATGCATATGAGACAGCAGTAGAAGAGGAAAGACAAGAAGAAAATCATCCTTCACCGGACAAAGCAAGAATGGCAGTGCTTTCAGCAGTACCTCGCTATCATACTATCCGATGCAAAGGTGTGGTACAAGGACAAAGAACTTCAGTTTTGGTAGATGGAGGAGCCACTCATAACTTCATTGATGCAGAGATGGTAGAGAAAAGAAAGATACCTATTGAACCATTTGATGGCTTCACAGTTGTCATTCCCGGTCACAACACAATGCAATGCAAAACATGGGTTCCAAAGCTGCAAGTCACCGTAGGTAACTATACTTTTGTTGATAGTTTTTATGTGGTTGATGTTGCTGATACTAATGTGGTTTTGGGAGTGCAATGGTTGTATTCAATAGGAGAGCATACAGTAAATTATCAAATTCCCGAAATGAAATTCCAAGATTCAAAAGGAGTACAAAGAGTTGTGAGAGGGAAACACACTTATCCAAATCAAGTAGTGACTTGCAATAGCATGAGATCTATATTGAGGCACGGGGATATAGAATGGGCTGCTGAATGTCATATTACATCTCCCAAGCCAACTATAAATATTGTCAAACACCCAAAGAAGATAGAGAGACTTTTGCAAAAATATGAAAAGGTTTTTAGAGACCTTCCACATGGCAGGCCACCGGATAGGGGGGTTGAGCACAGTATTGTTTTGGAGGAGGGTACTTCACCCATTCAAATACCACCTTATAGACATCCTAAAAGGTTTAGAGATGAGATTGAAAAAGCTATCCAAGAACTCCTAGAGTTGGGGCTCATTAGACCATGCTCTAGCCCTTATGCTTCTTCAGTAGTGCTAGTGAAGAAAAAAGATGGAACATTGAGAATGTGCATAGATTTTAGATCCTTGAACAAAAAGACTATAAAGAATAGGTATCCTATTCCTAGGATTGAGGAGCTCATGGATGAGCTACATGGGGCCAAATAATTCTCAAAAATTGACCTTAGATCAGGGTATCACCAACTTCGAATGAAAGATGAAGATGTGCAAAAGACCGCTTTTCGATGTCATTTTGGCCACTTTGAATTTCTTGTCATGCCTTTTGGGTTAACCAATGCCCCAGCCACCTTTCAAGCATGTATGAATAGGATATTTTGCAAGCAACTAAGAAGGTTTGTTTTGGTTTTCTTTGATGATATTCTCATTTACAGTAAAACACGGGAAGAGCATTTGCAGCAATTAGAGATTGTGTTGAAAATCTTGCAAGAAGAGTCCTTATTTGCTAAATTATCAAAATGTGAATTTGGAATGAAAGAACTACTGTGTCTTGGGCACATTATTGGGCAAGAAGGAGTGAAGGTACACATGGAAAAAATCAGGGCTATCTTGTAATGGCCATCACCAAAAAATATTACTGAATTGAGAGGCTTTATTGGCATATGCACCTACGACAGAAAATTTGTGAAAGGGTTCTCCAAGTTGACTTCTCCACTCACTGATTTGACTAAGAAGGATGCTTTCAAGTGGGATGAAGAGGCTGAAAAGGCCTTCCAAAAAATGAAAGAGGTAATGAGTAGTTGTCCCATACTTGCACTTCCTTATTTTACTAAACCTTTTGTTGTGGAATGTGATGCTTCAGGTGGAGGAATAGGGGCTGTCCTAAAGCAAGGCCAACACCCCATAGCCTTTGAGAGCAGAAAGTTGCAGCCTCATGAAAAAATTTACTCCATCTATGATAAAGAAATGCTGGCCATTATGCATGCATTGGCCAAATTCAGACAATACTTGGTGGGCAGCAAGTTTGTGGTGAAAACTGACCACAATAGTCTAAGACACTTTCTCACCCAAAAAGATCTAAATGAAAGGAAACAAAAGTGGGTAAGCAAGATTCAAGCTTATGATTTTGATATTGAATATGTCAAAAGAAAGAATAATATAGTAGCAGATGCTTTGTCAAGAAGGCCTTCTTTTTCTCTCATGGATATTGCTAAGGATTGGAAAAACATGCTACTAGTTGAATATGCCAAAGACAAATTTGCTTGTGATGTGTTGGATGGAATCAAAGGGGATGATAATTATAGGATTTTGAATGGGCTGATATATTATAAGGGAAGAATTTATTTAGTTCATAACTCCAAGCTCACGTACCGAATTTTGCAAGAAGCACATGATTCCCCACTAGCGGGCCATCCGGGAATCTTCAAAACTTATAGACAGTTGAGGCAAAGATTTTTTTGGAAGGGGCTGAAGGAAGATGTTCAGAAGTATGTGAATGAATGTAAAGCATGTCAACAAAACAAATCAGAACTTACATGTCCAGCCGGCCTATTACAACCATTGCCCATTCCGGAGCAAAAATGGGACAGTATTTCCATGGATTTCATCACCGGATTGCCTAAATCCTTGGGTAAGGATTGTATCTATGTGGTAGTTGATAGGTTGACAAAATTTGCTCTTTTTTTGCTGTTACATCATCTTTTAGTGCTGCACAAGTGGCTGATATTTTTTTCAAAGAAATCTTCAGATTGCATGGGCTTCCCAAGA
Source organism: Larix kaempferi (assembly GCA_027924585.1). Taxonomy (NCBI): domain Eukaryota; kingdom Viridiplantae; phylum Streptophyta; class Pinopsida; order Pinales; family Pinaceae; genus Larix; species Larix kaempferi. The sequence continues at coordinate 28,705,677 of BSBM01000229.1, read as the reverse complement.
GCATTGTCAGTGATAGAGATAGTGGATTCATGGGTGCTTTTTGGAAAGAAATTTTTAGATTGGTAGGCACTCAATTGACTCCAAGTACCAGCTATCATCCACAAACTGATGGAAAAACAGAGAGGGTAAACCAATGGTTGGAAGGATACCTAAGAAACTATGTGGGAGGGCATCAAAAAGCATGGGCAAAATGGCTACACTTGGGTGAGTTTTGCTACAACACCACTTATCATATGTCAATAGGAATGTCTCCTTTCAAAGCATTATATGGTTATGATGCACTTACATTTGCTGACATTATATTTGGTGATAGTAGAGCCCCAAAGGCTAAAGATTGGGTGGAAGAGAGCCAAGAAATTTTAAAGCTCTTGAAAGACAATTTGCAGGTTGCTCAAAATCAACAAAAACAATATGTTGATAGACATAGAGAAGAGAGAACCTTTCAAGTCAATGATTTAGTATATTTAAGGTTGCAGCCTTATAAACAAACATCTCTCAAAAATAATGGAGCAGAAAAATTAAAACCAAGGTACTATGGGCCATACAAGGTAGTGCGAAAGGTTGGAGAAGTAGCATATGAACTAGAACTTCTGGAAGGGAGTAAAATCCACAATGTATTTCATGTTTCTTGTCTTAAGAAAGCTCTTGGTCATCAAATCATAACTTCAGAAATAATTCCTCCTTTGGATGATGAAGGTCAGCTCACACTTGTTCCGGAAAAGATTTTGAAGACACGGGAAAGAAGGTTGAGGAGTAGAATCATCAATGAATATTTAGTGCAATGGAAGGACTTACCAAATGAAGATGCCACATGGGAAAAGGAGAAGATTTTGCAGCATCCAAATTTGAAATTGCTTGAGGAAAAGCAATCTTGGGTGGGGAGGACTGTAATGTCCCCATTCAAATAAGTGCATAGTAAGACAATCCCATCAATCCTACTAGTTTCCTAGGTTGGATGGGCACATGTGGGATGGTAATAAGGAAACTAATAAATGATATTTAGACATTAGAATGGTTCAAGAATTTAATAAATATGATGAATAAATAAATTCAAGAGAAATTCTAGGTGGCAAGTGGTTTTGGAGACATATGGAGGTGGTGGGACCCACACTAGCTTGATTTTTCAATGACACATGGCAGCTCTCTCTTGCCAATTCGAATTCATGGGAAGGTAAACACTCTTGGGTGAGTTGGTAAGTCATAAAACATGGCATTGAGCATCTTAGGTCGAAATGGGATGGAATAGTAACCTCCATGGGAGATGAAGAGTCAAATTGGAGACTAGTGGACACTTGGGCTAGATTCCCTAGTTTTATGACAACAATAATGAAGCATCTATGAAATTTATGACAAAATTCAGACCTGACTTCTTACACCTGACCATTATGACATGTCAGCCCCAAAAATAGGCTCAAGAAGGCGCTCATGGAGTTGGAGGCATCTAAAGAGACTCAAATTCAAATTTGGGAGAAGATGGAAGGTTGGAACTAGGAGACAAGTGGCAAATGAGGAATATTTTCTAAATGGAAAATTATTGAATCTATTGAGAGGATTTCGACCCCTTGAAGGCTAATGTTGGTTATAAAATGTAGAAATCAAGTATGAGAATGGCATTTGATGATTTGAGAAAAATTGTATTTGTGAAGAGAGAGCTAGTGGATGACTAGTTTCTTGCCTTAGCCAATTTCGAGGGTGAAAGATTCCCATCCAAGTTGGTGTTTGGAGAGGCCACTCAGGTATTTCATGGTGCTTTAATGGAGTTTGTATTTGCAGGTAGCAGCTACAGGAAGTTTCATGGTTTGGTTTAGTGCAGCACTTTCTCTCCACCGTTTCCAATTTTGAAGGCATATTCGTGCTCCTTGAGGGAGGGCGTTTTTGGTGAGCACTTGTGCTTCTTGAGAGAGATTCTCATTATATATTTATGATTTTAATAGCTTCATATCCTCTATTATTGATATTCAGAAAGTCTCAGGTCGAAATACCCACTGGTTGTATGCAAAACTATTGATTAATGAGCAAACAATGTCCATTTCCCCAATGCATTGATGTATGACACTATAATGTTGATTATTTCGAATGGATGGATGATTTTCTGATATATTTGTGATAAATATACTTCCATGGATTTCTTCTACAAGTTTCATGTACTGTACTTGAGCATTTGAAGCATTTTTACTCAGTTTAGTTGTATTGGGAGGTGAAATAGTGCCATTTCCCCAAGGGTCGAATTAGGGGTTTTTGCTGTTGAATGTGAGAGAGTTAGAACAGTAGTAAAAATCAATTAATGGTGCATATGAGACCTTAATCACATAATTAACACATTATATACCTCTGTTCATAAATTTGTGGGAGTTTGGAGGCATTTGGAAGGCCATTTGTAGTGTTACCTGGGGGGATTTGAGGCACAAATTACTGGTCAGAATTACATATATTGATCAGAATACAAATCAAGTTTGCAGCAGTATTTGGAGGGCCATAAAACGTCCTTGAACCTTATATTCAAGTCTAAATACTATTCATACACCCTTACAGAATATTTGGGAGCATTTGGGTTGATTTGGAGGTCAAAACAGTAAAACTAGTCAAAGGTCGAAATTGGGAAAAAAAAGTGAAAAATTGGGCATTTTAATAAAATTTGAAAAAAGCATATTACAACCTCCCCATAACTTCACCTCGGGTGAGACCTCAGTCTGCTCGCAGACTGTTGCCGAAAGGGTTGGTGAAAAGGGGTTTTGTTGGTTCCTTGAACCACGTAGAACCTGGGTATATCTTGGAAAGTTAAGAACAATATAATGAGCCAACAAATGGTTCTATTTTCACGCTTGAACTGGTGATGAGCACCGAAAATTGGAATCCAGAGAAAACAAAAATATGGAACTGGGTGGGAAATATAGAAAGGGACTTTGCAAGAAAAGAGAATAGGCATCCGTGTCTTTCTGACGTAGAGTGGTTGCAGAGATACCTGTCGGCGGAAATTTATGAAATTTTCTTCGCATCTTTTGGAAACGATTTGCACGAGGTTATCAAGACTTGAAAAGTGGAAGAACTGTTTCCAAGAAGGAGTACCTACTGAGTGGACCCCATATCTGATTCAAAGACTTAAAGTAGTAGATAGTCCACTCTCGTGAGCAGTCGACTTTTGGGTTGACAGTATCCTAGACGGATTCGTGACAGAGTTTGTTGTGGACACCCTAAATTCCTACAATGCAGCAGAGGCAGAGTTCTTCAAAGGATTAAGAGGTAAGTATCTGAAAAACCTGAGTTTAAATATCAAAATGCTTTTAGCTGAGAAAGGTGTTTCAAGAATGCAGTAAGATACATAGTTGTTTTGAGTTTGTAATGGTCGATAATACTTAAAATGATACAGAAGAAGATATTCATACATTAAGAAGTGTTAAAAGATAAAAGGTTAGTACATAAAAGAACCTTAAAGAACATGAACTCCGCATAGAAAATGAGTTCCAAGTTGAGCCTAATAACGAAACACCTCACATAGCTACTTATCAACCTATCACTCCGTAGAATCCTCCAGTTGAGAACACTGTGCCTCCCAACCCACAGAACGTCAACAGTAGTAACACAACAGGAGTAACCACTCAGAACATTCCTCGCAATACTATACCTACCACAACACCAAACATTGCGCCTCCGAGAAGGAGAATGACAGACATTATAAAACTGTTGATATTTAAAGGAACAGGTGTAGAAGACCCTGAGCAACACTGGTTTCCATGTGAATCCGTTTGGAACGTCAAGCAAGTCCAAGATGATGTTTTTAAGCAAGCACGGCTCGTCACTACATTCGGGGATAAAGCCTTAAATTGGTTTATGAAATATTCTATCGGACATAATAGAAACCTAGTAGATATCAAGGCTTCCCTTTGAAGAGAATTCAAGAATCCTAAGTCAGAGTCGCAATGTATAACAGAACTCAAAGATATTAAGAAAAAACCTAATGAAACAGTATGGGAATTTGACCAGAAGTTCAAATCACTCCTAGATCAAGTAAGCTTTGACATCGCACCGCAACAACACCAAGAGTGGTTCATAGTTGTGTTGTTGCCACATATCAGACTTCCATTGATGCAATAGAAGGTGGCTTCGCAGACATAAGCCTTGTAAATTTCCATGAAGCTAGAAGCTTCGCCGATAGGATAAACCATCCAAGGGATGGTCTAGATCCAGAACCAGTTAGCAAACCTAACACTACAACTACAAGACATTAAGAAAGGAAAAGAAATCAGAGAAGAAGTCTGGTGTACAAAATGTAAAGCAGAAGGACACCCTAAAGAACACTATCTAGTTTTCAAAGATTACATTGATAGTGGAGCCCCAAATCCACTAAATCAGCAGCAGGGACTGTGGTGTGAAATCTGTCGATGCAGAGGACATCGACCTGAGGATTGTTATTTGATGCAGAAATATGTGCGAACACCCAAGAATTTGTATTGCAATTTCTGTAAATCACTTGGTCATGATGATTCCAATTGTAGAGCATATGAAATAATTATAGAAAGTAAGCATGATTTTTACAAAGTTCAATAAGATAACGTGTAGTATGACCAGGGCGCATATAGAGGCCATCGTGGATTTCGAGGAAGAGGAAGAAATACTGGCCCAGGAAGAGGAAGAGGTCAAATGATCTGTTATAACTGCGCTTAGCTTGGCCATCTATCTAGAGACTGTACCAATCCTTGTACTACATGTAGATACTGTAATTCATTTGGCCATTTTATTGAGGAATGCCCAATATTGCAATCCAAGATGCAAGAAAGAAGACAAGAAGGCAGAACCTAAACGTTCAGATGATCGCAGCAGAAAAAAGAACTAGAGCTCCAAACTTCAATGTTGTGACGTGAAGTGGCGTTACAACAGGAAGAGATAAAGAACTAGAAGCCTCGACTTTTGAAGACCACCATGCTAAGCAGACACCTAATGAAGGGGACTGGATCAGAAAAGCAACTGGGAAAGCACCTGCTTTCAATCTGGAAAGAAACAAAGAAGTCTTCTCAAAAGCAAGGGAGACCTTCAAAGAACCAGCACATGCGACACCAAGAATCTCGTTGCGAAGTGAAACAACGCATATGAAGGATATGCTAGTAGCGTATGACAAAACATGTAACGCAATAGAAATAGGGACTTATGTTGCGCAATTCCTAGGGAGCTGTATGAAGTTGCTGAAGAGCGAAGATGCCTTAGTGGAATTTCAAAATTTACTAAACCACTATGAAAAACGCAATTGCATGAGTACTGTTCATAACGCAGTTCACCACATAAAAAGTCATAAGAGAACAGGCCGAGAAATGAGGCTAAGTGCACAAATTGGAGATTATGAAATGGACCAGATTATCCTTGACTTGGGATCTAAAGTGAATGTCTTGACTAAGCAGACATGGGAACAGATGGGGAAACCAAGGTTATCATGGTCACCTATCCAATTGAGATTGGCTAATCAAAAGAAATTTATTCCATTCGGAATACTCTCGAATATACTTGTGGACATTGATGGAGTAAGAAGTTAACCAGACTTCGAGGTTATTGAGATCATCGACGACAGTAACCCATATCCAACATTACTGGGGATAGAATGGGCGATGGATAACCTTGTGATCATCGACTTGAAGGAAAAATAGATGATATTTGAAGGGGTGGATATCAGGGTCATCGCACCCTTGTACCCTTTACAAAGGACAAAGATACATTGAACCAATACGAGAAGAATGCAGAGCACAAGACCTTGATCGCATCTACCAGATGACTGCAAATCAGCTCGACTACATCAATCCTATAGCTGATGGAATGCTTAGTTGGCGATGCGATAGCTCTTTCATATCAGACTCTGACATAGGATTGGAGAATTGGAAAAGTAGAATGCATGAAGTGTCTGCAAGAATATGCACGTAGAGAACCAGAACACTGCATTGGATTGGAACATAGGCAATTCCAATCCCCAGTTATGATGGATCAACTAATGTCTATACATTTTTTCAAGAGTATATTGTATCAGTTTCAGCTGAACATCGGATACCATCATTGGATATAGCACTGCGCGCTACACCTGCTAGATGGTGGGCCAGGCATAAGCAGACTTTGACCACATGGGAACAGTGCAAGCACATGATGCAAATCAAATTCACAGATAAAGCCACGTTGATAATAGAAAAGTATAATGGACAAACAAATCCAAGGGATCACATAGAGATCTGTTCAAAAGCATGGGAAAACATGCCACAAACAGAATAGGTTCATCTGTTTGTGCACACATTAGAGAAGATTCCAAAGAATTGGTATACAGACGCAGAGCTTCGCAAAGGAACAACAAATTGGTCTATCATAACTGTGAACTTCCAGAGAACTTTCAGTTTTGAAGATGATTGTCCAAAAATCAATGAGGCTCTGCATATTAACAAAGAAAGGATATTCAAAGACGAATTCCCAAGTATAAATGAAGCATTAAAGGTCAACAAAGAGAAGATATTTAATGACAGACAAGAAAATGTGAACCAACAACCAGAATGGGTGAGACAAATAGAATACGCCCTTGAATGTTATAACCTTTCCGCAGATGAAAAATATGAGGAGGATCCGAGCAAAATCAATATACCTGAGTCAGAGGGAGTGCATGATGTAGAGGGACCTCCATTAGCAATTCCAGATCTGAGCAACCCCATCAAAATAAGAAAACTTAACATTGGCACAAGTGAAGAACCTAAGTTCGCATCTATTGGGGATTACTGGGATGATGAAATGGTGGCGCAGATCGTAGACCTTCTACATGAGTATCAGGATTTGTTTCCAACAAAGTTCTCAGAAATGAAAGGTATTTTGGGTGACTTGGGAGTCATGAAGATACCTCTCAATCCAGGCGTGAATCCCATAAGGCAGAGGCCTTATTGACTGAATCCCATATACAAAGAAAGAGTGAAGGCGGAGATCAATAACATGCTTGATGCAGGGATCATTAAGCTAGTGAAAGAGTCGGAATGGATAAGCCCTATGGTTATCCAGGATAAGAAGAGAAAATGAGAGATCAAAATCTGCGTAGATATGAGGAAGCTGAATGATGCTTCGCTACGCGACCCATTTCCTACTCCATTTACAGATGAAGTACTAGACAATGTGGGAGAAAATGAGGCCTACTCATTCATTGATGGATTCTCGGGATACCATCAAATCATAATTGAATCAGCAGACAGACATAAGACTACATTCACCACTGAATGGGGCTCATATCAGTATACAGTTATGCCATTTGGTTTGAAGAATGCACCTGCTATATTTTCCAGAGTTTTTGTAGCTACATTCAAATATTTTATCCATAAGTTCTTAGAAGTCTATTTTGATGATTGGACTGTCTTTGATTTACTAAAGAACCATTATGAAAATATCAGAATGGTGTTAGCTAAGTGGAGACAACATCAAATCTCGTTGAATTTGAAGAAATGTATTTTATGTGTTCCCTACGGAATTCTACTGGGACACATTGTGTGCAAGCAAGGTCTTATGGTTGATCCTGCAAAGATCGCAGTCATTGTAAATCTACCGGCACCAAACTCAGTAAAGTAGCTTTACACGACACTAGGACATACAGGATACTATAGAAAATTCATAAAGGGTTATGAACAGATAACCACGGAGATGGAGAAAATTGTCAAGAAAGAAGCGAAGTTCCTATGGAGCGAAGAATGCCAGAAAGGACTAGATACATTAAAAGAGAAAATGGTAACTGCATCAATCCTTGTTTTTCCAAATTGGAATAAACCGTTTCATGTACATGTTGATGCTTCATCTATAGCGTTGAGAATTGTGCTCGCTCAAACAGGTGAAGGGGGCATTGATCACCCCATTTCATTTTCAAGCAAAAAGCTATCTTCAGCCGAAAAGAACTAAACAACCACAGAAAGAGAAGGTCTAGCTATGGTTTACGCACTACAGAAATTCAGGCATTATTTGTTCGGTGCGCAATTCTCTATGTACACTGACCATTCAGCTCTGAAGTACTTGGTCAATAAGCCAGTGTTAGGGGGGAGAATATGCAAATGGATTCTACTCTTTCAGGAGTATGACTTTGAAATCATTGTTAAAACAGGAAGATTGAACCTAGGACCTGGCCATCTCTCAAGGATTGAGTCAGGTGAAGAACCCACAAATATTGAAGACAATCTTCCTCACGCGCAGTTATTTGCCATCCAGATCGCAGATGATTATTACAAAGACATTGTAGAATTTTTGACAACAGGATTGGCACCCACAAAGTTCACTACGCAGCATAAGAAGCAGTTGGTAGTTAGAGCAATAGACTTCACCATCATCGCGGGACAACTATACAAATTAGGACCAGATGAAGTGTTGTGCATATGCGTGTTAGAGCATGAGAAGCCATTTATATTGGCTTAGGCACATTCAGGTGTGTCTGGAGGTCACTACGCAGGAAGAGCTACTGCGCAGAAGATATTAAGAGCAGGGCTATGGTGTCCTACCATCCATAAAGACTCAAAAGAACATTTCCAAAGTTGTGATGTGTGCCAAAGAACTGGAAAGCCATCGCGAAGAGATGAAATGCCATTAAGACCGCAACTGACTTTACAAGCATTTGACAAATGGGCAATTGATTTTTTGGGACCTATTAACCCACCAGGGAGGAGGACTGGTGCGAGATATATTATTACCGCTATAGATTATCTCACCAGATGGGTAGAAGGTAAACCATTAAACGACTGTACCGCAGTCACTGCCATGCAGTTCATCTTTGAGAATATCCTTACCAGATTTGGATGCCCAAAAATTATAATGAGTGACCAAGGAACTCACTTCCCGAACAGAACCATTGAAGCACCGACTGGAGAATTTCAGATATATCATTAGAGGAGTACACCTTACCATCCACAAGCCAATGGATCTATCGAGGCATTTAACAAAGTGCTGGAAAATGCACTGACCAAAGTATGTAACACAAACATAGACGATTGGGATTTGTGCATACCAGCTGTACTATAGGCATATAGAACAACTTGTAAGAAACTAACACGCCATACACCTTTCAGATTGGCCTATGGACAGGAAGTTGTGATGCCAATGGAGTATATTGTACCAAGCTTAAGGATTGCAACATTCACAGACATGGCAAATGAAGAGACATTGCAAGAAAGGCTTCTATACTTGGTTGGATTGGAGGAAGATCACTTCATTACAGGATTTCACCAACAAGTGCAGAAGGATAGATAAAACGCATGGCATGATCGCCATATCAAGCACAAATTATTCCAGGTAGGAGACCTTGTCCTCCTGTATGATAGTGAGTTCATGAAATTTCCTGGAAAATTTAAAATGTAGTGGCTTGGGCCATATATTGTTATGCATGTTACTAATGGTGGTGCAACTCAGTTAGCCACGTTAGCCAGATACAACTTACCAGGTCTGGTTAATGGAAGTAGACTAAAACCCTACATGGATAGTCCTACTTCGTAGATCCCTCAGTGATCAGAAGAGAAGGAAATTTCTAAGTGTCAAGTATAGTTCAAATTGGGCACTAGAAATTGAGCAAAGACTGTACACAATTCTGGTCTGATACGCGAAATTCAATGGAAAGGATGCATCTACCATGCAACACTAGTAGAGAAGTGAAGCTGCACAGACTGGAAAAAAAAAGAAAAAAAAAGAGAAAAAACAAAAGAAAAGAAGTAGTGCGCAGTTGCAAAGTTCAAAATGCAGCTGCACAGATCAAATAGAGCAGGACGGATGCAAAGCTCAAAGATGACACCACACTGGAGTGGTGACGACCCGTCTGCGCAGTTCGACGCAACATATCAAAGTAGCCATTAGAGCCGGAAGATGACCATTATACAGTGTTTTGGAAACTATTTGTTTCTATATTTAAGGAGGAATTGCCCATTGAAGGCGGAGTTAAGGAAGAAAAGTAAACAGATCCTCGCCAGATTTGGCCAACGATCATGACATTTAATGCTTATATAGTCATTTTGGGAACGGATTAAGACCTCCAATTCCTATAAATACCGCAATTTGCACAGTAACTCAATTACCACGATTTCCAGCCTGAGCATTATAGAGAATTCATAGACTTTCTCAAGCTAAGATTCACACTGTAACTGAATGTCTGAAGAATCCACTCTAAGCAAAATGTTACACGTATTTAATCGAACTAGAGTTGAAGGGTTGATGAGAACCCCTGCTAAGAAGACTATTAAAAAAAAAGGCCAGGGTTCACGCCGTTCACCACAACACCCTACAACAATGCAACACAAGGGAAAGGAACCTGCAGTTGAAACATCAAAGCTGAAGATAATAGGACCTAAGAGACAAGATGCACCACCAGCAGACACAGAGCTTCCCATATACCTAAGGCCAGCCTATATCTCCCCGCGAGTACTAGATGCACTAGCCTTGAAGCTTTCCAGAAATGCCAAGTATGAGATACCGCTTCCGCCGATGTCCAGTCATGTCAAACCCCAAGAGAAATTGTTGGGCAAGCTCACCGATTGCACATTTGAAGATTTTGATTTACTGCAACAACTCAAGGATCCTGAAGAGCCGAAGCACCCTTAGTTTCAACCGGACAGATATATGTGTTGAAAGATGGATGTGAAGAACAATCCACTACTGGTGGCGCAAAGTTGGCTTTCCGAAGTCGTGGACTCAGGACTTTTGAACCTGCTGCGGATCTCACACTTCGACAGGATCTCTGAACTCAACGTGGTTGTGTGCACACTGATATCGCGCACACACCAAGGTTATCTATGGATGGATAGGAATGTTGATCTCACCATAGAATTGATCCATAGGATCACGAGGCTAAGTAAGCGAGGTGAGGACCCTAAAATGTTCTTTGTGGGCAAAACCAGGGACAAAGAGATCACCGCATAGATGAAGGAGGAATTCAATATTCCCAAAGGAAAACAGGGTTTTCTCACAGAAGACCTGAAAGATGATGCTACATGATTTGTAGTAAAACCGCTTGGAGGAAAAGTCTTGTGGAAGGCAAGACCAACAGAAGTACCAGCAAGAGCAATTCACCTCGCTGCGAAGACATCACAGGGAGTAAGGTTTAACTGGTGTCAGTATCTGCTAAACGAATTCTTGGATGATGTTCACGACACTCAGATCAACGGAACATCCTTTCATTACAGTAGGATGATGGTGCTGATCGCCTTTGTAGGATGAAAAGAACCGAAGCATTATGTCGGTCTTTCCTCTCTCATCCAGGATTGCAGAGGACCCAGATATGCGAATCTCTGGGAAAATATGAAGCCAGACCAACAACGCGCCTCAAATGAAGTATTCCTCACATATTAAGAACAGTTGTACAATGTCATCGTTCACACACCGCGCATTTCAAAGCAGGTAATGAAGAAATATATCCACACTTTAAATTTTAAAGCTGACATGCATTTCATTTATAATTCACCAAAGGTGCAAAAGAATAATCCAGAGTGGTTCGCAGGAAACTATCACTTGGACGAAGTGGGTATTGATCTAATCATGAAGGAATGGTTAAACGAATGGAAGGTTGAAGGGCCAATGGTCATTGATAGTGATTCAAATAAAAGTGTTCACACCCTGACAAAGGTCATTGAAGAAACCGGTGAAGAGAAAGACAAAGGAGCCGACGAATTTCAAAGTATACCAAGAGAAAAAAGAAAGGAGCCAGAAAGCTCGGTACCAAAGAAAGGACCGAAAAAGAAGCAAAAAGTCACAAAGATTCACTCAGAAGCAAAGTTACATGATGATGATTATGAGATCATCGCGGGAAGGGTCAGCACATATCTAGATGACACGCTCGCCCTAAAAGACAACAAAAATGAGGAAATTCAAGCGAGTCTCAAAGAAAATCTGACAACCTTGCAGAGCATAGCAATGAAGATGGAACAATTCTAGAAAGACTCGGTTCGCGATTCTGATTCAGAAGGAAGATCCAGTTCCACACCTTAGCAGAAACAAATGCCCTTGGCACTGACCATGGCACCATGACTGCGCATAGTCTGCATTGACCCACTCAGTGTAATTCTACCAAGCGAGGAATTAAGTGAAGGCACGAAGACATTAGCTCATGTGGATATTGATATCGCCATGCTACCACTAGAAGGCCTACATAATCTGCACTTGTAGGTTGTGGAAGAAATCCATTACAGATATATGGTGACTTTGAGCCAACACCGGGATCTCGAAGCAAACTATAAGCAATTGCAGGAAGAGAGTATGCAGAAGGATAAGGAGATTGAAAGTGCGCACGAGTAGCACAGAAGAATAGAGTAGACTGTTGCTTCGGTCTGTGCAGAGATACCAGAGTGCGACGAGCAGCCAGAGCTTGCAGATACCATCCTTAAGATCGGCTCGGTAGTCAGCGATATTAAGGATGAAATGGAAGACATGGAGACAAATTACAAAGAAAAGATTTCCACCTTGGAAGCACAGAATCTCCCGAAGACACCACCATATCAAACAGATATTAGAGAATCATAAGTGAAAGTTTCTGCAGAAAACATATCCAGCGAGATAACTAAGTGCCAGAACTTGCTAGATGAAGCAAATAGAGTATGGACTACTCTAAAAGAGGACCCTCAGTTATTGCAGGTTCAGAACAACGTATAGCAAAGACAAGTAGAGTTAGATTCTCTGAATGCGCATATGAAGACCCTATCAGCAATAGAGAGACTTCGATGGTTTCTAGAATTCAAAGAGTTAAAGAGGGAACTCCTAGTTTTGAGAGAAAGGGAGGCTGAAACTCCGGCAAAGACACAGCCGCTAGGAAGAAGCTCTTGCAATCTTGCAAGAGATTGAAGAGAAATTATAGGAACTCCGCGAATCAGAGACAAAAGTTCAAGAGCAGGTTAAAGAAGGCTTGTCACTAGAAGTGTTGGAAACCGTAAAGGCGGTTGAGCAAGAAGCTAAGGACACAGTTGTGAAGCTAAGCGCAACTTACGAAGAATTTTCTACGAAGATAGCTCAGCAAGGAGAACAAAATCCCTTTGAACCTACTGAGAGTGGCTTGGGGACGAGCCACATGTGAGTATTAGGGGCCTATTAGGTGTGGCCCAAGCCAAGCCAATTTTGTACAAGTCAATTTTGGGAGCCGTGAAGTTATAGCGTAGCTCATCACCAGTGTCACAAAGATACAGCGCTGTGAAGTTCCAGCGCTACGGAGAAACAACGCTGCGAAGTGCCAGTTCCGCGAAGATCCGACATGGAAAAGTTTTGGATGGAAAGCAGCAGAAGTTTCGGTAAGATCGGTCGGTGATCTATTTTGATAAAGATACTCAGAGATCCCCAGGAAGAGGGTAAGGAGTGGTGAAGAAGGAAAGCGACCGGTCGCACGAGCAAAGGTAGCACTACATGAACCGAGCACACGAAACCGTTAGAAAAGGAACAACGGGTGAAAGCGACTCGTCGACATGCGCTCGACAGAGGGGATGAAAATGACGTGACCACGCACAGTCAGAATCCAGAGACAATGCAGAAGGATGGCCTCGACGGTGAAGTCGCTATCATAGCCTAACAGATTTTGGTTAGAGGGGTAACCGCACCAGTTTTGGGTAACCTTAGGGTTTTTGGCCCACATGCATTGTAACAGACGTGACCTAAGGGCACGATCTATAAAAGGGCATATTTTGTAAGGGAAAGGATTGATTTTGGGTTAATCTTCGTCAAGTATTGATCAGTTTTTGTTGATCTCTGCGAGAGACTTTTGTAAAAAGGCTCTGCAGCTGTGTGTGCAGAGACCTACTGAAGAGAGAAGAGAGTCTGCAGCTAAGTGCGTAGACTGGAACTGTTGAACCCTTCCCATTGATAATAAAACAACAGTTCTTGTGGACGTATCTCCCATCCTGGGGGTGAACCACATTAAATCCTTGTGTTATGTGATTGACTGTGTGTTTTCTTCTGTTGAATGGTTAAATTCATGTTTATAAGTAAATGCATCTTTGCTTTCATGTGTATTCTCCAAAAGAATGAATGATAGGAATAATATGCTAAGTGTTGGACGCATATGAGTGAATGTTGAATGCGGAATTATTTCTAGAACATGATGAATGCATGAGTATTGGGTAACACTTAAGTCAGCGAAGTCTGTGTAGTGCCATTCCCTGAAGTGCAGCACCGGAAGTGTGCAGTTGCATCATAGTTCATTGTATTGTATAAGTTTACAAAGTTTACAGTCTAAGATGCTTGTAGGATGAATAACTTACACTAAGTAAAGTCTATCGAAGTTGGTTAATTACCGAAGAGGAAGCGCGGTCCTTAGTTGCATTGTCCTGTTATTGAGTAGCTGTTCCGAACCACACAGTCCGTGGATGCGCTATTGTATAAGTAACAGCCGCGAAGTAGGTGAACTTCGCGCAGTCCCCCATTCCGTTGAAGCGCGCATCACCCGGTTGTGGAAACTTGATTCCGCAACCTCCCATAACTTTGCCTCGGGTGAGACTTCAGTCTGCTCGCAGATTGTTGCCGAAAGGGCTAGTGAAAAGGGGTTTTGTTGGTTCCATGAACTACATAGATACTGGGTCTATCTTGGAAAGTTAAGAACAATATAACAAGACAACATAGTTGCCTCAAAATAATTCCACTCACATGTTCCATCCTTCAACACTTGGATTTTTATTTATTCAACTCTTACCTATTAACCTTCCCAACTTACTAAGGCTAATTAAATACAATAAGAATCAATTCAATAAATCAATCTTAATTCAATTTAATGTTTTACTTAACATTTTAATCACGGATTACATATATAATCTTAAAATAATATCGTTAATCAATAAATAACTAAATAAATCAATTTACATACATTTTAATAAACTTGACGACATATTTGATTAGCTCGTTCCATCAAGACTAGCAAAACATGGACATGAATTAATAATAAATGCATTAGATTACTTATGCATTTAATGTTAATGGGAGATTAACATTAATGCCACCACAATATTAATTAAACTTTTGATTTAAAATCAATGTGATTATAAGCCTTTGATTTTTCAATGCTTTAGAAGCCCATGCATAACATGTTGCACATAAACACCAAGTAGTTTGAATCACAAAGCAACATATTATTTTGTTAATATAAAGAAAAAAAATGAATATAATCAATTAAACAAATTAGATGAAGCATCTAAATAACATCAAAACAAAATTATAAAGAAGAGGAAACTCCATCAATCTTAATCTAGGAGTCATGCATTATTAGTCATGCATATTTGAACCTGACCTTAATCATAGCCTTGGTAAGATATGTTATAGAGAATACCTTCGTAATGTATGTTTTTTCAGATTTTCACAAACAACAACATATTCATAATCTTGAATAACATCAACAAATTCATCAAGATGTATACTATTACTTAAATTATCACCTTCGAGATGAGATTCTTAGAGCCTTGGAAGGAGCCATATGGACCAACTCGATCATTGACTCATTCCATAATTGCAAAAATAGTGTTATTAGTCCCTGCCCTCAGGCTGGCAGGGACTCTGGTAACCCGTTTATCGTTTTTTCTATAAAACTATATGAATTTCAAGGCAATTTTACATAAGCTATACAAAATTATACTTTCTATTCACCAATCATATATATTACAACCGTCATATTCTCAAATCAAAAACTTTGAGCTCTTATTTGGCCTCATATCGAGGCAAGGGGGAAACCTTCCATTTCAAACTTTGGCCTATGTTCCTTTCAAACTAGAAATAATTTACTATGTTTCTTTCCTTAAAAATAATACTACCACTATTGCTAGCATTAGTTCTGAACATTAAATGTTTAATATTATTAACCCTCACTATGAAAGTGAACTTGAAGCAATTTCCCATCTCCTTAATCTTCCACCGACTGCAATAACAAAACCCTCAAGATGGAGACTACACTCACTGGACTCACTTGTTTCAACTTGAGATTTTCATCTAATAGTGAGATGACCTTTTAAATATCCACTATAACCATTTTTTTCACATGTAGAATAGCTGGTGCACACTCCGGGCAAAGGCGTCGTAAGAACAAAAAGCAAGGGTTCAATCCAGGATGAAACCAACCACAACCTACCACCTCACCTATTAACAAGACCCCATCCACTATAACCATATTACCAATATATATAGTGCAACATCTTTGAGACATATGAATTCCATACTAATAAAAAATATAAATACCATATAGTAAGCAATAACTCCAACCTTAAACCCCAATTCTTAATAAAAAATAATAAATACCATATAGTAAGCAATAACTCCAACCATAAACCCCAAATCTTATCATAAGTTGAAATAGCACCACAAATCTCAACCTCCAAGTAAACTCATGAAATACTTATCTTCCCATTTTTTCAATAAATCCTTATTTTATTCCATAAAAGTAACAAGTTAAGTTTTATATAGAAGCTGTCAATTATGCCTCGTGATTAAATCAATCAATGATTCTCTTACATGGGTCTAAGCATCTCAATATAAGACATGTTTGGAGTTTGGACTCTCATTTACACGTGTTCATTTAGTCCACTCACTAAAGCCTCAATATCTTATTTTGATTTAGATTTTACCTCCAAGGTTGAGGAGCTTAGAATCTAATTGCGTGGAGTGAAAATTGACAACAAGCCTCAATATCAATCATCTTCCCTATGTCAGATTGTTCTCATCCAAAGGGGATGAACGAAAGCCACCTAAAAACCTGATTGTTCTTATCCAAAAGGGGTGAAGGAAACCTTGTCTAGGACATAGATTTGATTTTTAGATCAATATCGAGTCAGGGACTCTATATTTTATTTGCTTCAGATTTTATGTCCAAGGCTCATGAGTTTAGAGTTTGACTATGGAGAGAGAAATTTCAAAAAGAGATCCCCTCAATCATCTTTCGAGGTGTCAGATTGTTCTCATTAAGGGAATGAACGAAGGCATGTACTTTTTAATCTATCTTAGATGGCATACATCATATTCACTCCTAGGCTCCTCTCTGAGTGAGAAAATATCACTCCTAGGCTCTCACTCACTACCCTCTCTTTATATATAATATTAAATTATTTAATAAAATAAGTTTTATAAACAACTCACAATCATCACTAACTCATTTAAAAAATGAATAAACGGTTAATTAATACTATTTTGTTCAACAATGTACACATAAACAAGTGACAACCATTACCAACTCACTTAAAGAGTTAATTAAATACTATTTTTTTTTAATACCCACACAACAAAGTACACATAAACAAGTGACAACCATTACCAACCCACTTAAAAACATAAATTAACTTTTGGATATTGGATTTTTTTCCAATACCCAAACACCAAAGTACACATAACATAATTGAACAATATATTCCAATTTTCATTAAACTCACAACCATTACCAACCCACTTAAAAACATGAATCAACTTTTGTGTATTGAATTTTTTTTCCAATACCCAAAAAAAAAGTACACATTGTATGACATTTTCTTTTAGCTACTTAAAGCCATTTTCCATATCCCACATTCAATTATAATACTACTTTTAAATAATTATGAATTTATTTTATTATATATTTATATAAATACTTTTTTAACCTTTTCACTTATTAGTTGTTCATAATGAAGAGGTGATTTTTTCTATAATTTTCCTCGAGGCGATTTTTATCATTTTTCTCGATTTTTCAACTAGAGGAAGGTTTTTATTTGAACACCAACGTTTTATATCATTTTTCTCGATTTTTCAACTAGAGGAAGTTTTTTATTTGAACACCAACCGCAATATCTAGTAGTGCAATATCTAGTACTTAGTGCAAACTGATAAATGTTTATTAGAACACCAACCGCAATACCTAGTACTTAGTGTAAACTAATTAATGCTTGTTAGAATGCCTAAATCATTAAGGATATCAAGTGAGGCATGCAACATGCAACGAAGGTAGCTAACTTAGAGAAGATTAAAGCACTTACCCAATTAGGTTCACACACATACAAATTTTTTTCACAATATATATAGTTTATTCAATACGGTGATTATTATGGTTAATATAGATTAGGACTATCAAGTGTATTGAATATATTGAAAAAAATAGAGAGAGATAATAAATATTCTTCAACATGCCATTTTTACATTTGATAGTGGTGAAAATGATTTAAGTGCTAAGGTTATGGTTTTTATAATTTTGAGGTTTTGAAAAGTAATTGAGTTATGAAATGTGTTAAAGTTGTATCTTATATTGATGATAATGATGATTATTATTCCATAAGACTAATAATATCTATAAAAAGAATAAAGAGAATCAAGCCAAATATTTTTCAGAATGTCATTTTTATATTTGAACATGGTGGAAATGAAAGTACCAAGGTTATTATGATTTTCATGAGGTAGGGGTTGTTAAAGAGTAAGTTATGAATTTGAGTAAAATCATGTGTTATACTATTAAGGATATGGCATGGTTATAGCCATTGGATGTAGCTTGGGTGGTTGGGATGAATGATTGTACCCTCCCTACCTAAGTTCAATTCTTGTAATTGACATGATGCTCTTGTTGAGCCCCTATGTAATCAATGAATGGATTATGTAATTGTGGTCATACCTTGATTCTTCAGAATAGCAGTTATTGTCATATTTCCTCATGGATAGCCCTTCAGTGAACCACCGTTTTAAAAAAAGGATACGACATGTTAAAAGGAAATTGTGTTCATTCTCAACCTTCTTTTTATCACAAATTTGTTCATTGCAAAATGTTTTTGTGTTAGTCCAATAAATAATTTAATTTTAAAGGTCATAAACAATGGTTATGATGTTTTTAATATTTTAATTATTTTTAATTATACACTTCCAAATATATTTACAATATTTTTATTTTTTTTATAAAATAACACTAAATATTACTTTATCCTTATTGAATAGGACTATTTAAATGAGGAGAGCATTTAAATTGCACTCACAAGTTACCTCAAAGTGAAGACTTATATTTTTCCAAAGTTGATAATATGTCTATCAAAACCTCACATTGAAAGTCCTAAACAAGTTTAAAATCTTCTTTTTGCACAATGCCCAATTCATGATACAATTTCTTTATTTGATATTTGTCATAAGCATCCTTGGAACCTTTCTTGAAATGTATGCAAGTTATTAACTAATAATTGAATAAGTAAGTATTGATATAAAGCCTTGAATTTCCCTCTAAAGGTGAAGGGAAATAATAATTTTGCAATATCTTCTTCAATAATATTCAATGAGAGAAATCTTCTTTCCTAATTTTGAATATGCTCTAATGCAGTTGAATCATCTTTACCATTGAATTTTGGAAATAAATTATTTTCCTTTGTTGGAAGCTCGTGCAAAGGGCCTTATAGGTGCAAAGCAATGTTGTCCTCTCATGGCATGTGTAGTTGGTGCAAAACAGATCAAATATATCCACTGTTTGTGGAGAGGGTGGAATGGACCAAAACGTAGAGGTCATGGGGTTCTTCGAGTAAATTCCAGGTCCAGGGGTGGAAACCAAAGAGGTGGGTGCACCAAGAACATGTTGTTCAACCATGGGGAGAATGTTTTCTGGTGCAGCGGGGGCATTCGGGTTGTAATACGTAATTTGGTCGATCTTGACATCCCGTCCCTCATGGGGGAACATCATAATGCAGAAGATTGATGAAGCGACAACCTTCATGGCGTACATATAACTGCGTCTGAGCAGGAGGTTATAATCAAGTTGGGCATTGATGACCTCAATGTCAATAAGGATAGTTTTACCTGCTAATTGAACTGGGACATTGGCCAAGAGGCCTTGGGGTTGAGCTGAGCGCCATCATAAGATCGTAAGGTGGTCATGGATGGATGTAGTGTAGGGGATCCAAGCTTCTGCCACATGAATGTAGACATAACGCATGTAGAGGCACCCTCATCGACGATGCATCAATGGATAACAAGATTCCGGATGGACACAGAAACTTGGAATGCTAGTGTGGAAGGCATGCGTGGTTCGGATTGGTCCAAATCGAATGCCATCATCTATGAGTCGGAGGGTCTATCGTACCAATGGCTGATAACAATGTCTTGCACTGTGTAAGACATTTTTTCAAAACCTCGAGGGTTGACATAGCAGTAGGGGACTGGGCTAAGTCATCCACGATATTATAATTGGGTGCAACCCGAGCGTTGGGGTTGTTATTAATGCGACGTAATGGGAAGCATGGAGCTTTGGTGGCCCCATTGCACGGTGCTACGGATATGCGTAATGACTAATCGGTGAGAAGCGCATTAGCAGCCTTGTCGGAGGGGACGGTTTCGGTGGCGGAACCATATTGATTTCGGTGTGTTTGAAGATTTACGTCAACCGATGACATCATGAGAAGGTGATGGGTACCTAAGTCCAGGGGTTGACCGGGAGGCACAACATAAGTGATTTGTTGTTGTGGTGCTGCAGTTCCTTAAGGGGGAGCCAATGATTGGGTTTTCACCATTCCTTGTGTGGGCAAGGGATTCTGCAACACCATGGGTTGTGTATGAGGTGGCAGGTGATTAGGTGGTGCTGACGGAGTAGCATGTCTTTGGCATTGGGCATCATCAGTCCAAAGTTGGCGAGTTCACTCCAAATGGGGACAAGTGTGCATATAATGGTCGTATACCCTGCATATAGAACATGGGTGGTTCATGCGTAAATTGGGGTTCTTGCCTTGGCGAGGTGGTCTATCAAGGTTTTGATTGGCCGGGGCGGTGTTGTTATTGTTTGGGTGGTTGGTTGCCTTGATCTTGAGGTTGGTTGTTCTCGCGGTTACGTCCTCTTCCCCAGTTTTGTTGGCCTTGTTGGTTTCATTGGGCAGGTTGGTTTGGTTGCTGATTTTGTTGGGAATAAACTTGCCCTTGGGGGGTAGGAGGATTTTTTGGTTGAGCAGGTGCTGGAGCTTCCTGCGATGGATAATAATCCGGACGAGCTTGAGGTTATGCAGGTGTTGCGGTGGAGGATACTAAGTAGGAGGTACTTGAGTTTTTGTAGGTGCTTCTTGCGGGGAATAGTAAGCAAGAGGGGCTTGAGGTTGTGCATGTGCGGGTGTAACCTGTTGGTGGTAATAAGCAGTAGGTGCCGTTGGGGGAGTGTAAGTTGGAGGTGCATGACTGTAACACTGCGATCGACATGAAGGTTCATGGACATGAGGGGTGTGGGCCATGGGAGCATACGAGGTTGTTGCTCCATAGTGGGTTGTGGCATGCGAAAGGTCGGGGCCACTAGTAGGGGGCATAATAGTATAAGGTTGACTGTGAGATGCAATGTGTTCGATAATGCCGTTGGCAGCGTGGGATGCCCCCAGCACGTCATTCTAGGATGATTCATCGTAGGGAGCATCAGGTAAAATGAAATACAAGTAGCCAAACTGAGAATAGATGAGGTCAAATTGTTGGGCTTTTAGGATGGCCTCTTCTTCGGATTGATGCCATTCAGATGCCACATCCTTGGCAATAACTGGAATAAGAGATTTGAGAAACTAGTATAGGAAGATATGGTCGTCTAACTTGATCTTGCATAAACTTCAACGTTTACGCCACTCATGAATGTGATCAGTGATGTGGGTAGCTGTGTTTTTTCTGCAAGACAGTAGGATCTCTACATCGGCATCATAACGGACTGGTAACTGAAAGAACTGTAGGAAGGTCGAAGCAAGGGATTTAAAGGTGGAGTGGGTCCCATGATGTTGTTCGATATACCGCTTAGCTGTAGAGCCAGTGAGGTTCCATTGTAAAATGCAGAGATGGATGGAGTCATCCACAATGGAGTTGGAGGAACACCATAAATGGAAGGACATGATGTGGTTTTGGGGGTCCTCACTCGCCTTTCCTTCGAATTTAGGGATGTTCGAAGGGAGTTTGGTAGGAATGTGAGGCCAAGTAGGGTCATGTCTTATCGAATCGTTGGTCAATCTGGCCAGATCAGGAAGGTTGAGGCTAGCCATGAATGGAAAACTAGTAGAAGGATGTGACATGGGCGTAGGGGCGTATGTGCTAGCCATAGTAGCAATGGTGGGGAAACTGCCCCCAGTGAGTGGAGCAATGGTATGAGTCATGATGGGGATCATAGGGCCTCCAGTCAGAGGTGTAGGAACTGTGTAGGAAGGGCACGAACACCTGAGTGTGGTATTAGTCACCAACGGGACTATAGTTGTGACAAGTCCACTAACCATAGGGATGGATGTAGTGACAGGAATACTAGGTGTAGGTCCTACATATGTTATAGTTTGGATAGATGCTAAAGTGGTAGATGGGTTGGTGGTGGACCCACCACCAACAATCCCGCCAAAAAAGGGGGTGGGATTCACACCAGTCATGGAGCTAGACGGAGCTGTGAATATAGGTATCTCTGATTCGGAATCAGATGTGAAATAAGGGTGTTGACGCAGAGTCTATCAACAGGGGTTCACTCTACACTATCGCCAACAAACTATCAACCTAACTCCCTTATACACCGACCCGGAAAGGTGTAACCCTTCCCAACAACACTTGCAGAACAAGTGCAGTCTCACCCGAGGTGGATAAGAGGGCTGCTGGAACCAAGTTTCCATAGTTGTGTAGAGGATATGCACACATTACATTCGCACTAACCAGATATGATCGCATACATAACGTGTCATTAACTATTCATTCGCATCTTAAATCATTCGCATACATTTAGAGCATACTCAACAACATATTTGCATTAATCAACAGAAGACATTCACATAACCCATTATTCATCATCGCATCATTACACAACATAATTCATATCATAATCGAACATCTTCATTCATTCATCAAAACCTGTGGAATAAACCTCACAAAAACTGTCAAGTCATCATATCGCAGATACAAACGAACCCAAAAGATTAGATCAATCTCTCCAACTTTGATGCCCTTAGGATTACAATCCTACTCTATTTATATTCTTCTATTCTATTACAAAATGGTTCACATGACCGACTTGTCTAATATAACAAATCTTATGCTTCTGCAAAAGTGGCAAAAGGTCCTTTTTCCGCAGAATGACCCTTTTGCACCTATCGACTTCTGCACTTCCTGCGGATCTATCCCGTGCCAACAGGCCCCCAACACAATATTATGGTTCGTCCTAAGCCACTTCCGGTGGAAACTGTTGGTTGGTACCCATCCTTCGTTGTACTCTGTTTTTTAACTTGTTCTTGCCATCTGGGACTCATTGTTGTGTACTTCTCATCTCCGTCCATCGATTTCTGGTTTACTGTCATGTACTTCTTGCTCTCATCCTCCAGTCTTTGGAAACCTTCATCATCTACCTTCTCGGAGTCTATTGGTTCGCTCCGCATTCGTTCCAGAATGAGAATGAAGTCATCGACGTTGCCAAGGTGGGAACCAGGTTGATTGCTCCAGCACATTTGTTTCACACCTTGGATTGCTTCCTACCAGGCCCAGGGGGTTTCCACCCCTGTTCTTCTGGTGTTCACTGGGACCATGAAGCTTCGAACTACTACCACATACTTAGACATCTTGGATGAAACCTCATCTCTGTGACACCCAAGTGCCCAGGCTTCTTTCTTCTCAAGGCGCTCATGCACACTCGTCGTTCGGGCCTGCAGCGCCCCTGGTGTGCTTCCGCATGAAATGAAATGGATCATTTCCATAGCCTCCTTGGAATTCCTAACTTATGCAATTACCTTACCCACCTGCAACATGTATTTCTTGCTTCTGGTAAATACCTCTTTGCTCCGCTTAACCTCTGGTTCCTGTATTTATGTATTTCCATCGTCCGAGATGCCTGCTTTGAAAACCCTCCACGAATCCGTTCACTTAATGCGTTGATTCTGTCATCATTTCTCCTATGTGTGGTGATCGGGCTTCCTATGTGTGTGATGAGTGACCATACTACTCTCAGCTGCTCTTCGTGTCATCCTCATGCGAACTATCATCTGTGGTGCCAACGGCCATGCTACCACGGTGTGTTACCATGTGCCAAATGTGCCTAGCGCCGGCACCGATCTAGGCTAACTAATCATCATACTTGTCAAAAAGGGTTTTCATCTGAAAAAGTCCCATCTTTTGATGATTTAGAATTCTTGCTGATTTGATAGGGTCTCAATCCTGCCACTGTCGCAGTTTGAACCCCAAATTGCAATACAACCCCTCTTGTGCACATGCTCCTCTGGCTGGTGCGCCATCTACCACCTCTTATCTTCTATGTATATATATATATATATATATATGTTGGTCCTTATCCACTCTGCATCGGATCATGGTGATATGGCTTCAACCTAATCCCGTTGACTAGTTTAGGTAACAGTACCCCATCCAAACTCTGTAACTATACTGCACCTCCGTTGGTGATAAAAGTGATGATATATGGTCCCAACTAGTGCATTTGCAACTTACCAGGGTGTTTCACAAATTTGATATCATACAATAGAACTGTATCCCCGTTCTGGAAGTGTTTCGTCTTGACATGGCGGTCGTGCCACGCCTTCTGGCGGTCCTTTTGTACCTTTTGATGAAACCCTGCAATGAATCAATCTTCATCAAGCTGTATTAGTTGTGTCAAGCATTCCTCCACCACGCCATCGTCGCTCATCCATGTTGCTGCGGTGATGCGCAAGCTCTGTACTATGTATTCCATTGGCATCACTGCTTCCTGGCCGTAAACGAGTTTAAATGGAGTCTATCCAGTTAAGCACTTGCATGTGGTGCGATATACCCAAAGGACCACAAATATTTTTAAGTCCCAATCATCGCGGTTCACGTTGCACACCTTGGTGAGAGCATGCTCCAATATCTTATTGAACGCCTCAATTGTCCCATTTTCCTGAGGGTGGTAAGGCGTACTCTTCTTGTGCTGAATCTAAAACTCTTCTGTCATCGCGAAGATTGTTTAGTTGACAAAGTGCATCCCTTGGTCACTTAGCAAGACTTTGGGGCACCCAAACCTGGTGACCACATTGTCAAATAGGAATTGTGCTGCTGTTGCGGCATAACAATCTCTGACCGGTGCAGCTTCCGCCCACCGCGTTAGGTAGTCTATCACAGTGATGATGTATCGTGACCTTGTTCTCTTCCTAGGTGGGTTGATCAGTCCCACAAAATCAACGGCCCATTTTTTGAAGGCTTGCAGCATTACTTGTGGTACTAGTGGCATTTCGTCGTGACATGAGGGATTCCCAGTTCATTGGCATATGTTGCAGCTCTTGGCATAATCTGTGGCATATTCATGCAAATTTGGCCACCATAACCCTACTCGAAGGATCTTCCTCATAGTTGCTCATCCACCGTAATGTCCCCCAGCAATTCCATCATGAGCTTCCGACAGAATCTGTTCTTGTTAATGCGGAAGGACACATCGTCGCAGAATCTCATCTGGTCCCATTTTATATAACTCGCCTGCAATTAGCTGAAAGTCTGCAGCTCGGACAACTATTTTCTTCTTTTGGCTGGTAGTGAGCTCAGCTGGTGCCTCTCCTGTCGCCAAAAATTGAATGATTTCTTCATAGTGGTTATCGACCATGCCAATCCTAAAAAACTGAGTGTTCGACAATCCTTCATCTATGCTCCTTGGTTCCTCTCCTGATTCTATCCGTGAGATATGATTGGCTCCTGCGTTCAATCGTCCTGGTTTTACGATAATCTCGAAATCGAACTCCTGAAACAGTAATAGCTAGTGGCAGATCTCCCCCCCAACATAGGCTTGTTCACCAAGTATTTCAGTGTGGAATGATCTGTGAACATCTTGAAGTGGCCCCCTAAAATTTAATGCCGGAATTTTTTCAAAGCATAAACCATTTCCAACCTTCTCGCTCGGTGGTCGTGTAGTTCTTATTTGCAGTAGATAATTTTCTACTGGCGAATGCTATCGGGTGGCCAATGTCGCCAGTTCCTAGTTGGGCTAAGATAACGCCAAGTGCGATTGACGATGCATCAATTTGTATGTGAAACTCCTTCGTCCAATCCAGGAATGCGAGGATCGGTGCTGTGACCATCTTTTCCTTCAATATGTCCAGGATTTTCTGACATTCCTCAGTCCATTCAAACTTTGCATCCTTCTTTAGTAACTTATCCATGGGTGTTGTAATGGCTGCATAACCTCGAATGAATTTTCTGTAGTAACCTATGTGTCCCAATGTCGCTCGTAGTTGTTTGGCCGTCGTTGGTGGTGGGAGGTCAACGATGATGGAAATCTTCGCCAGATCTACCAACATTCCTTCGCGGCAGACAATGTGTCCCAACAGTATGCTGAACAGAGCACAAAAGATACATTTCTTGAGGTTCAAGGAAATTTGGTGTTGTCGACCGTGTTCTAGCATAAGTCTTAAGTTCGCGACATGATCTTTGACTAGCCCATATACCATCCAATCATCCATGTAGAAAGCAAGGAACTTATGAATATAATCCTTGAATGCCACTACCACTATTCTGGAAAAAATTGCAGGAGCATTCTTTAAACCAAACGGCATCACCGTGTACTGGAAGCAGCCCTTCTCTGTGACGAATATAGTCTTGTGTCAATATTATTTTGCAATCTTGATTTGGTGATAGCCTGGAAATCCGCCCGTAAAGGAATAGATCTCCTGACCTCCTACTCCTTCGAGCACTTCATCCGTGAATGGGGTTGGGAATGGTTCATGTAGGCAGGCATCATTCATTTTTATTAGGTCAATGCATATTCGTACCTCTATGATTTTCTTGTCCTGGACAACCATTGGACTAATCCATTCTGATTCATCTACTGGTTTGATAATTCTTGCTTCCAACATTCTTTCAATTTCGGCTTGCACTCGTTCCTTATATCTCGAGTTCAATCGATATGGCCGCTGCTTAATTGGTTTTGCACCAGGTTTCAGGGGAATCCTCATTTCCCCTAAATCTCCAGAAATTCCCTTCATCTCGGAGAATTTCTTTGGAAACAAATCCTGAAATTCATGTAGTAGGTCAGTCATTTTCGCAATGGTCGACTCATCCCAGTAGTCACCAATGCTTGCAAACTTGGGGTTTTCCTTCAACCCAATATTCACCTTTTTATCTTCAATGGCTGCTGAAACTTTTTCGATGGTATGTCTGGTGCCACAACACTGCGACTACCCTCTGATTCTGGTACATGCGTGGCCCAGGGGTCATCATCATCTTTGGGTTCTCCAGTGACATTGTAACAATCCATCAACATTTCTGGTGTCACAGTCCATTGGAGTTCCATTGGTTGTCTAGTTGGTTCCACTTCAAATATCTTTCCGCAAATCGCCTGTAGCGCAGTGTGGATTAAGGGATTTATATCTGCGAATGAGAACGTTTGGCTGAAGCCAATCGTAAGCTGCTCCCAAGATGTTGTCCCATGTCGCAGTTCTGCTGCGACATACCAACTCCACGGTACCTCATCCAATGTGTGCATGAATGCGTGTACCCACTCTTGTCATTCTCTCGATCCCCATCGATGTTGACAGGCATTTAGATGTGGCTTCGGGTCTCCCTATCCATTGTATCGGATCTAGTCTTCCTTCGTGTCTTCAAAGAATCGAACCTCCATGGGGCATCGACATAGTGGCCAAGAGGTGATGTTTGATTTATGAGTTGCCCACCATTGCGCAGGAGTATCCTTCAGAGCTTCCTCCAGGGCTAGAAGACGCTGTGGCTCTGCCACCTTCTCCTCAAATTCAGTGAGAAACATGTCTAAGTTGGGAAATCCTTCGTAGGTAGGTAACGCATACTCCTCCGATGCTACCATCCACAGGGACTGGGTTATTCGTACGCATATTCGAAAGGACCCTTCATGCAACTGGTTCTGCTAATTCTCAAGGGCCTTGTCTGAATCGGAGGATGTCGAGCTATCACTGTGCCATCCTAGTTCTCCATTCGTGGTAGGGTTAACATAGTCCTCAAAAATTTTGTACAAACTACCCCATCCTTCTGTAAGCTTGTCTCTAGCTGGCTCCGTATAGCGCAGTCCTTCCGCAGGATCCAGTGGTGCGATGATCCTCATTTCCTGATTCTCAAATGAAATTATCCTTTTCTTAAAGTTGATGATTGCTTGATTCTCCATAGCCCAATCTATCCCCAGCAATACCAGATAGGGACTAGTCTTATCCACAATCTCAATGAAATCGAAATCCGCATACGTTCTAAGCCCTTCAATTTCAACCGGGAGTTGACATACTCGACCAAGTAGGGCGACCTTGCTCTGGTTTTCCAGCCGTAGTTGTACTAGTGACCACGTCATCCGCGGCTTCCCCATTGTCTCACACGTCTTCTTAGTCAAGCTATTCACATCCGACCCCAAATATAGAATGATGGAGTCGACATCAAATTCTCCGATCTGTGCTGACATTCGCATCTCCCTTCCTGTCTTCCTTTTGTGTATCCGATTAACTCTTTGTTCCAGTTGTGAACCTCCTCGACGTTGTAGTAGACTAGCTATTTCGTCCAATACGTCCAGGTCTTTTTCCAAATCTAGGCAACTCCCCAAGAAGGATTTTAGGGTATTTTCCTTCCTTCCCGACTTCGTCGAGTCAAACATTGGTGGTATGTCATAGATTTATTCCTCAAGAGATACCTGTCTCCTATTTCTCATTACATCTTGTGCCTTCAAAAAGGTGTTCTTTTCGGTTTCCGTGCCAACGTTGGCCTGCTTCTGTCGTGTTTGTGTTGGCCTGATATTGATATGTGGCTTTTCGACCTCGGTCACCGCTCCTCCTTGTGTAACTATTCCAACCATCGCGTGGTTACCTCTAGCTTCTGTTGAAATCATCTTTACAGCATGTGGCACATTGGAATTGTTTGAGTTCTAGTTCAGCTTCATTTTTCATTTCGCAATGAGTTGAGGGCAGTCTTCTATACTATGATATACAACACTACAGTATGTACACTGCGGCGTAGGGTTCGGGCAATCTCGTTGGTAATGCCCCTATTGTCCACAATTGTAACATACGACTGGTCCTCTTCCTCTTCTAGCAACTCCTCCATGTCCCATACCTGCACCTCGGCCCCCACAGAATCCTCCCCTAAAGCCCCTGCGTGGTGGTCCATATTGTTGATACTACGATTGCACATACTGTGGTTGTTGATACTGTTGCTTCCCATATTGCGGCTGGCTATACGACGGTGGTGGATATTGCGGGTGCCCATACTGCGGCTACCCGTATTTCCCTTGGTCGTATTGTTGCGGTTGACTATACTGCGAGTGCTGTTGCACCACTGACGGCTCTTCCCCCTTCATAAAATACGTATTGGTCATTTGATCTTGCAGTAGGTCATAGGCCCTGCAGTCCTTCTCTTCATGGCCAACCGATCGACAAAACTTGCAGTATAAGTTCGCTGGCTTTGATACCATATTTTGTATATATACACACTCCTTCGTTCGATGTCCTCTGGTCTGACAGACAGTACACCACGGCAGGCCTCCTTGACGAAAGGGGTTTGGCACCCCCACCTGCAAATACTCATGGAATTCTAGGAAATTTTCCTTATGGTGCTTCTCATTTCTGAATTTGGTACACCATATGTCTCCATGAGTCTCCTTTCCATTCTTGATATCCTCCAATTGAAGTGTTAAGTTGGCCAACTGTGCCTAAACTCTATCCATTCCCATTGTTGTTTTGTCGATTGATGAAGCCTCCAGCTTCATCACAATTTCTGGCATTTATGCCTATGTCACAACCTTTTGTTGCATCAACGGCCCTCGGATATGCGATACCAAGCCTGCAATGAACCATTCTTTGTGTTGCAACTCATTTATCAGGAAACTCACCTTTGCTATCAGTGTCTTGTATCGTTGATCGAATTCCCACACCAACTCATTCGGGAATTGCTTAATCTCTTTACGCTCAGTGACATATTGTGACTCAGATTTAGGTTTTTTAAATTCGTCAATCATCGTTGTCCTGATCTACTCCAATGTTTTAGACGATGTTCCCACTGAAACCTTTACAAACTTCATGTACCAGTCTAACGCCCGACCCCTAAGGGTCATCGCTAACTATCCCATTTTTATAGCATCGCCTTGAACCTGCTTTACAGTCCAGACTACTTCACATATAAACCAATACTATTCGGGATCCTCGGTCCCGTTCCCCTAAAATGTGGGCATCTTTGCCTCATCTTCCATCCTAACGTTGCTAGTATTGTTATTCCCTAAAGCACTACTCTTGCCGCTGCATGTAGGGAAACTCCACGAATAGTATGGATTTCTTCCTATAAAATTTAGAGTAGTGTGCGGGGTCGAAGGTACGTGGTAACTTACGATCTGACCTCCTTATGCCTCTGGGGTAGCCTGCTCGACATTTCCTTCGCAATAAGGTTGCTTCCTCCCCTGTGGTCCTGCCTCACAGTTCTCTATTTTGGTCCTCTCAGGAGACTCTCTCTCAGTCCTCCTCTTCTTCTCAGGACGCCGGAATATTGTTCCACTCCTCAAGAGACCACACTCTTCATCAGCTTCCCTTTCAAACTCGTCATCACTCATGTCCATATACCACATCTTTCTGTCAGACTCGCATTTACGTGATACCTTCACCCTCGCACACCGAATATTCTACTTATCAGACGACATCCTCAATATTCATTTTTTGCAGACAAGCATTTTAATCCATAGTTTTAATGATGACAAAAATCTTCCTCTTGGCCCCCAGAAAAAGTTTCTTTCGGCGTCGTTGTATGACTTGATAGTATCTACTGCGAACTCAGTTATGTACCCTTCAAGGATATTGTCTACCCAAAAATCAACAGCTCGTGACACCTTGTTATTGACCTGCTTCAGTTGTTGCACCAACTCCGGGGTCCAACAATCAGGTTCAGTCTTCTGGCAGTGGTTCTTGCGGAACGTCAACTGTGCTAGCCACTCATGCAATAACACCAGGAATTCGCAGAACAAGATTTTGTGAATATCTGAATAAACATATATTTCTAACCAACCGGTTGCTATTTGTTTAGGATCTCACTTCTCACTTTTTACGAATTCTTCCACCTTCTTATCGAACCACTCCTGGATCTTTGGTTTTGTCGGGTGCCACAACATATCCTCTTTTCTTCTTCCTTAGGGTCCTGGCAACAGAACCATTTGTTGACAAAAAATATATCAACAGGGGTTCACTCCGCACTGTTGCCAAAAAACTATCAACCTAACTCCCTTATACACCGGCCCGGAAAGGTGTAACCCTTCCCAGCAACACTTGCGGAGCAAGTGCAGTCTCACCCGAGGTGGATAAGAGGGCTTCTAGAACCAATTTTCCGCATTTGTGTAGAGGATATGCACACATTACATTTGCACTAACCATAGATTATCGCATACATAACATGTCATTAACTAGTCAGTCGCATCTTAAATCATTCGCATACATTTAGAGCATACTCAACAACATATTCACATCAATCAATAGAAAAAATTCACATAACCCATTATTCATCATTGCATCATTGCACAACAGAATTCATATCATAACCGAACATATTCATTCATTCATCAAAACCTGCGGAATAAACCTCGCAAAAACTGTCAAGTCATCATATCGCGGATACAAACGAACCCAAAAGATCAAATCAATCTCTCCAACTTCGATGCCCTTAGGCTTACAATCCTACTCTATTTATATTCTTCTATTCTATTACAAAATGGTCCACATGACCGACTTGTCTAATCTAACAAACCTTATGCTTTCGCAAAAGTGGCAAAAGGTCCTTTTTCCACGGAATGACCCTTTCGCTCCTGTCGGCTTCCACACTTCCTACAGATCTATCCCGTGACAACAAGGGGCGTCAGGATCTAATGATGAGGCTCTACGCCTGTGACGAATGGTGTCAAGCTAACCGTGTTGCAGGGAATTGCCCCGTTGGTGCCGAGAATGTCTTAGTGACTCAATGGTGACAATTGTAATGATATGAAAAGGTTATGGCAAGTGAAATGCTAAAAATTCCTAGTGCAACCGAGTGTGAAAAAGGAGAGCTCAAAAACAAAATGGCACTCAGGCCAACAACAAGCTCAAAACACTTGTTGTAACAACTGTGCTACAACAAGCAGAGCGACAAGAAAAGTGGTCAGAATACCAACAAGAAGAATTCCTAAAAAAGAAAAAGGTAGATTCACTAATCCAATGGGGGTATAAGAGCATTCAATCACCTAACTAGAAGATCTGGAAGCTCACACAAATCGTATCCTCTGTAGGGTGATGAAATCCATAGTCAGACGACACGAAATGGAGAATCAAGTAGGTGGGAGATATCCCTCTACTGAGACGTATCCCGAGTAAAAGAGCCCTAGGAGAATGGCAAATAGGCTACCTCGTTCATGGCACGTCCAGAAAAATCAATCGTCGTGTCAGTCCTTTGGTCGCTACACCCCTGGTATGGAAGTGCAACGAGGAAAACGAGTAGGTGTCCTTCGGAACTAAGTGGAGAGTGATAGTCCACGTAGTCCTCCGGAACTAGTCTCACGACTTACCCTCCTAAGGGAGAGGCATTTTCCGACAAATTGGTTTTTAACCGTGCCAACAAATAGTAGGGGATTTCCATTCCCTAATGGTCAACTGTTATGTCTCAAGTGTAAGTGACAAAGGGGTGTTATTTGGATTCTTATCCCCAATGTCCTACCTAACTACAAAGTTCTTTTGTGCTCCCCAAGTGGGGTTAAAAGTTGGTTGAGTTAAGTAACTTTTAGGGCTCACTTGATTAAGGTGACAGAGTGTGTGCAAAAAATGGTGTGTACCCAAAAGAAATGCCAAGCCTTGGGAAGAAACTAACTAAAACTATTAAATGAGAATATTAACTGCTATGTAAACTTAATAAACTTGCTAAAATGTAAATTTTAAAATAAAATATTTGAACTGGTGCAGCAAGCAAATAGAAGAAAAGTACAGCTAGCAAAGGTGGATGCAAGAAAAACAGGTGATTGTTAGGGAATAAAAAACAGTAAAAAATTGGTCGTAGGGTGCGGGAAACTGCAAAAAAAATCAGGCTAAAAATGGCTGACAGGAACAGAAAAAGGGCGCTGCTGGAAAATGCGTTGCAGGGCACGGATGTCAAGATGAAACATGTGCTTTCAAAGCATAATTGTCTGGCTGAAGTACATGCTCTAGGGTGTGGCTGACGAGCTGAAAGCTGCACTCTTGGGCACGGCTATTGTGTCGAAAGTAGCGCTTCGGGGCATGGCTATTGGGCTGAAATCGACACTCTAGGGCACGACTATCGGGCCTAAAGCTGCGCTCTAGGGTGCGACTGTCGGGCTGAAAGCTGCGCTCTAGGGCACAGTTGTTTGGCTGGAACCCGTGCTTCAGGGCGTGGTTCTAGTGTAAAAAACTGCGCTCTGTGACGTGAAAAACGACCGCGAAAAGTGTCGTTCGAAACGTCATGGAGACAACAAGGGCCAGATCTGCAAGTATTGGGGTCCAAGGGTGAACCAGCTCTGTAAAAACCAAACTAAATGGGAAATACAAACTAAAAAATAACCAAAGATTCAAACTATTGGAGTCACCAAAATTGTAGCTGGTGTTTTCACACCAGCTTATGCTAAAGAGCACC
The DNA here is from genome assembly GCA_027924585.1 of Larix kaempferi. Lineage (NCBI taxonomy): Eukaryota > Viridiplantae > Streptophyta > Pinopsida > Pinales > Pinaceae > Larix > Larix kaempferi. The sequence goes on along the minus strand of BSBM01000229.1, from coordinate 28,672,251 downwards.
TACTAAGGATTAAGGAATCCTTGGTAGCAGTTCAGTAAATGGGTAAAAAACTAAATGTAAAACAAGGGAAAGACGAAGCAATAAACTATAACATGTTCCTGATAAAAAAAAATTAACCTAAACTACAACAGTAAAAGTAAAAACATCCATGAGAACTCAATAAATAAAGATTTACGTTTTTATATTAATGAGCAAACTAGGGTTTGCAAAGATTTTACTTCAAATGATGAGGTTGTTGGAGCCCTTGCAACTGTACGGGAGTAATGCACCGGTGCTCCAAATTTACCTTCTCTTCTCCAAATTCTACAATGGTAGCCAAGAATTCAAATAGGATGGTGAACTCAAGCTCAAATGATGGACTAGGGTTCAGTGGGAATTTCAGCAACATAAGGTTAGCGTGGTGGATGGATGTGAAATGGGGGGCCTCCATCACCCTTTTATAGACATTTTGGGTGTTGGAGTATTGACCCATGGTTTTAGGCACCAAATGGTTTAGGTAAATGGTTTTAGGGTTTTTCCCTCTTTTTTTCTTTTTTCCCTTTTTTATTTTATTTTTCGGAATTTTGGACCCCCTTTGAGAGTTTTTTGACATTTTTGAAGGAATTTTATTTATTTGAGGAGGGAAATATTGTTTTTCTGCCTTTTTGGTAACCATTTGAGGGTTTTTTAAGGTTTTGAAGGCCAAAATGGTAGGAAAAGTGGACAAATGGGTTATGTGACTAGGGAGATGAGCCAGTGAACAACTTTGGGGTGCTAACAACATGAACTTGGGTAGATCCATGATCTATAAATACAAGATAGAGAATGATTCTACATGGGTTAGCTTTCCATCCAACCCTCCTTATAGTGCCAAAATGTTAATGTATTTTTTTTACCCTCCTCAACTACATATTCCTATCTAGATAAATGGCCAAATTATTCCTCCTAGTGTTGAAATGAAAAGCCCTCCAATTATGGCACAACTATTATATACAAGGTAAGATGTCATATTATGCTCTCTAATATATTGAAACTAATATAAAGTAATCAATGTAAAATGTAGAAATGTAAATAAATATGGGCTGGATGCAAAACATGAAATGTAGCAAATGTAATATGCTACATTGCAATATGAAACTAACTAAAGCTTAATTAAATGGACAAGTAACGAGATCTAGAGATGTAATTAATAATAGCGTGAATAGTCCACCACTGTTATAAAAAAATGAACCTAAATTGAACCACCTCAACTCTCTCCTAGAGTGAAAGAATCCAATCTCCAAGCTCATTTCCTTGCAGGGAAAATTTCAGGGGCGAAATTTAGCCCATGGGCTGATTTTTGAGGTTTTTTCCAAAAAGAATTCACCATTTTCCATTTTTTTCTAATATGATTCTCCCAAATTCCATAGGATTAAATGTTTTTACTCTAAAAATCACCAAAAATGTCCAAAAACTATAGAAAATCCTTATAAATTTGAATATATTTTTAAAAATATCACCAAACATTTTGTGGTGGGAAATTTGATAATTAGTAAGATTCACCGAGGTTTCTACAATTTAAGAAAATTATGGATCCTTAAAATTTTCCATTCTTCCTTGTCATAAAACCAATTAGTAACTGAGATTAAATGCATTGTGATTAGGAATATAGAAGTAGGGAGAATAGTCCACCAGCTAAAGTACACGCATAACTAGAGATTCAAAGCAATTGAGAATAACCCACAAGTTACTGAGAAGCTCCCCATTTCATATCAAATCTTAGAAATCATAAGATAAGTGAGAATAGATGCATTAGCAAAAGAATAATGTTGAAGTTAATATGCTCACACTCACAAGCACTAAGTGAAGAGGGAGATGAAGAGATAATCCACAACCAAACATTGCCCCACAAGAGTATAAACACACTAGTTAACAATGATCTCTTTATTAAAAATGAAAAAAGATTATAATGTAAAAAAGAGAACCCTTTGTTTGAATGCAATAATTCTATTTATAAGTTTTATTTGTGGCTTTCTACTTTCCAACTCACTAACTCTTCAACTAGACCGTCATTGAGTTTCTCCATCTCTCAACTCTTTTCAAGCTTATTTATTCTCACTTTGACTTTTCAAACAAGTCAATGAGAATAAATGCTTAATAAAAACAATACATTTACAATGTATGCCCACACATGTGAGACTAATAAAAAACAAACTTAACACGATGACAAACATGCTACCACTTAGGTGTCCACCTCCTCATTTTTTGTTTCATACTTCCATAATATTGATTCTTGGGCATTCTAGACATTAGCATTTGGATACAAATTGCATTGTCTTTGCATTTGTTACTGGGATGAAAGTAGTATTTATCATTATCTTCATGTCATTCCCCTTTGTGCATAGAGCTTGTTAAAAAAATGGAATTTCCTTGATACACCTTGCATCCTCTCTTTCTTAGGGGTGCTTTCTTTGGAAGTTTGGAATTCCTTCTCACTTGGATGAAATTGCATTGGCACTTTGAGCTTGTTCTATTCGCCTTCACCTCTGTTTGTGAATCTTATTTTTTCATTCAACTCTCTACACATGAAACCCTTTCTAATCAATGACAATAACATAAAAACATGTCCAGGATATGATACTTATGTATAAAGGATTACACATTACCTTGCCATTCCCAGTAACCCATTAAACTAGTCACAAGAACAAGAACAAAAACCAAACATAATTGGTTAACGAGGAATGTAAACTCTTTGTTGATGGAAAATGATTAAATACGATGGAAATATAATTCAAGAACAAGATAAGTGTGAGATTTGTTTTCCTCCCACAAATGCACAAAGCAACCTTCATTCACTTGCGATAATAGGACAATACTCAAATCAGCAATTGAAAATTGGTAAATAAGTATGCCTTGCAACTACTGAGTTTACACTTAAATGAGGATGAGAAATATGATGCCATGATCATTTTTTCCCAATTATCACTTAGTGTTCCATAAAAAATCTCTTGCCTACACAACTTAATAAAATAAAGTTAAAAAAATGATATTGTAAAACAAACATCATGCATAGTAAAAAATGTTGTATTAAGCATGAAAAGGAACATATAAGTATAGGCATTGGCATGTTAAGATCTATGGGAAAGTTCTTGGCACCCATGCTGGTTGGGGAAAGGAAAAAGGCAAGCTATGTAATTAGTAGGAATGCAAGAATTCAATGAATAAAAGACATATTTCATGGCTTAGTGCAGTATTTATTTAATACTTCTTTTCCTTCTATAATTATAAACAAATGAGTCATTCACAAAATTCCGATTCACAATTTTTCACCATTATGGTCAACAATAGGGATATCTTTTATTACAACAAGTGACATTTTATTTTGAAGGAAATATTCTAGAACCTCTACCACCATTAATTAATACTTAATGAGTTGGTGCCAAAGGAAATCATTGCATGATGGATCTAAAAAGGCTTATTTCATTAGACTTAGGCTATTTGATAGAAATCGATGCATTGGCCTCTTAGAAGAGAGTTTCCACTACTTTGAGAAAAATGGCCATACACTAATGCTCTGTCCATGGAAATAATGAAGAGCCATTCTACCATTTTATTCACTTTTTCAAATTCAATCTTAATTATTAATGCCTCTAGGCCTTCTCTCCTAGTCCACTCCATTCCTTTCCAAAATGCAATCACATTATCCAAAATAAATAGAGTTTTCACTACTGTGAAAAAAAAGGGGTATACACTAATTATTTTTCGATGGAAATAAAGAAGAGCCATTCTACCCTATCATTCACTTTTTCAAATTCAATCTTGATTATTAATGCACGTGCCTTCTCTGTAAAACTTGAGCATGCAGATATAGGTACTAAAACAAGCTAGGTATATTATGAAAAAGAGATCAATAATCAACAATTCATGTAACAAATGTATTAGCATTAATCATCACACAAAAATACTAGAACAAATAATAAGAAAAAATGGTGTGTTTCATTGAGCATTAATGAATGGAGGTGAGCAATATTTATAGAAAATCAATTCGAATTAGGTCAGGAGGCTATTAGAATTGCTCATGTGGTGCATGAGGTGCTAGTGAGGCTTAAATAGAGCCAAAGATCCTCAGTTATCAATGCACACTCACCAAACTGAGTTACATTGACCCAAGACTCCCCAATCACTAGTTTTGACTAACTGATGTACATGCAACTGACTATATGTGCATTCAAATCCCTAAAATCTCTCAACTCAGGAATTAATGACCAAAGAGGGTTATTTAGGGTCAATTAGGACATATATTGGTGGAGCACATCTAGTCCTCTACAAGTTACTAACTCGGTCACTCCTAAACTTAGGGAAAATTTCCCCAAATCTAGGAATGCACCCCGAAATCAAGGAATGCACCCCCAAAACTAGGAATGCATCTCAGGGGAGACCCAAGTGGTCAATGTGGATGGGTTTTGTCCTACTAGAGTCATCAAATCATGGTCTAGGTAACTAGGTAGAGGGTTTTTGCTTTAACACCCCCCCTCCCCATAATCCTAACTAGGTGGATATAAAAAATGAAAAATGGACCCCAACAATTTTCAACCTTATTAGATACTCATGCACAAAAATTATCTAGAAACTAGGTAAGAGCTAGTTGAGTCTTTTGATCTCGAGGAGTTGTTGGGATTTCTAAGGTTGGGGATATTTTCCCTTTAGTACCGTGTCTCACCAGCCTTTTTCCATCCTTTGTTGTATCTTTGGGGCAAGGAATAGGGAACTTGACATGCTATTTCAACAACCTTAGGAGCAATAAGAACATTTTTCTACCAACAAGGGACAATATTTAATCCTATGGTATATGGTTGATACCTAAAAAATGTGTTGGGGAGATTGATGTATCTCACTAGTTAACAAACAATTCTTCTATCAACTAGATCTGCACATATTCATTCCAATGTTTGGAAGAATCAACCCTAAGACATTGCCTCTTTTGAGGGTGTGGGTTAAAGAACCAATTTCATGGAAAATTAAGTTGCCAATTAGCATCAAAATGCATTTCAGAAAATCCCAATATTGTAATGGGAGCCTTAGGAATTCAATCAAATAAGGAAATAAAGTTGAGAGGCTTCATCAGTGGAAAAATCCGCATGCCATGCATTAAATACAACTAGGGTGTTACAATACATCCACGGGCCGTGGAAAATCACTTCATGGAAATATGCCCTTTTAGTGTAAGAAACATGAAAAAATTCCTTAGTGCTACTAATGGTTGTTCATATTTTTCTCCAATGTTAATCATAACCTCAGATTGGATACATCCCACAAACACACTCATAATATGTGCTTTTATTCAAATTTTCACAATACATATTCATAATCTTACATATTCAAATCTTGAATATTAACAGGAAATTCATCATGATGTATATTGTTACCTTAAGTCTCACCTCCGAGATGAACTTCCCTAAGGTCTTGAGAGAAACCATGTTGAGTAGCTCCTTGATCTTTAACTCATAATTTTTAAAATAATGTTATTAGATAATGTGGTGATCATTTAAACTATAACATAACACCACATTGAGTTATGTGAATACCATCCTAACAATAAATAATAAATGCCATAAAGTAAGCAATATTTTCAACATCAACCCCTAAAACTTATCACAAATTGGTATCACATAAAAAAATCCTAACCTCAAGTAAACTCATAAAATACTTCACTACCAAATATATCCTTTTTAATTCCATAAAATAAAACTTAGGTTTAATATAGAGCTTGTAGACCATACCTTATGATGAAATCAATGATTCTTATATATGGGTCCAAGCATCTCAATATAACACATATAACGAGTTGGAGTCTCCTCTATATGCGTTCCTTTAGTCCACTCAATATGACCTCAATATCTTATTTGATTTAGATTTTATCCCCAAGGTTGTGGAGTTTAGAGTTTCCTATTTTGATTGTGTTTGAGTGAAAAAATGACCAAGAGGCACACTCAATCCTCTTTCCCTACGTCAGGTTGTTCTCATCCAATGGGGGTGAACGAAAGCCACCTAACATTAGATTGTTCTCATCCAAAGGGGGTGAACCTAGTTTGGGAAATAGATTTTGAGATCAATATTCAATGAGGGGGCTACATATTTTATTTGAATTAAGAGTTAGAGTTGCCTATATTTGACCTTGGGGCTAGAAAATTGACAAAAGTTTGTGGTGTCAAATTGTCCCCTCGGTGACAAAGTTTCAGTCCTGAGTCCCACTCACTCCTGAGCTCACTAGGCCCCTGTAAGGGCACATACTATGAATCTCGATTTTTTCGACCACAAAGTGTCAACGTGGACAAAAATGGAAAAGGTGGGGCTCTACCCCAAAATGGTATGCATGTGAGGACACCACTACAAAAATATGAAAGTCATAACCTTCAAAAGGACACGTGTGAAAAATCCAATCATCACAAATGGATTATTTGAGGATGGAGGTGGAGGTGGAGGTTCCACCTTTCCCTTCCATAATAAAAATATGTTCTAACATATTTATTTTATATTTATAATATAAAATGTTTAATCTATTTATAAAATGTTATATAATCCACTTCATTATTATATAGAGAATTCAATAAGAGAATCATTTCACTTACAAGAATTGAATCTGAGTGAGTAAGGTAATTATTATTCCTTTTAACCATTTAGACTATATCTAATGGACTTATAAATTTATTTATATGTGAACTATAATTATATTTTTAGCCAAACATGACTATTTATATGAATCTACAAACATAAATTTAAAATAGAAAAGTGAAATTAATTAATAATATAGATATATACATATTTTTTTTAAAGAGAAAAAGCCATCATTTTTTGAAAAGGAAAATGTGTGAAGTTGGTTATTTATATTGAGATAAAACATTAACAAAATATTTTTTTTAAACAATTATTGAACTTATTTAAAAACATGGAGCATGAACGATGAAGAAGTGGAATTCATTCATTACAAAGTACACATAATGGAGAATGACATTTATTGTAACTTTTAGATTTTTCGAAGTTACAACCTGGAGAATGGCATTTATGGTCATTTTTAGATTTTTCGAAATATAAGGTTCACAATAAGGATGAGGTTGTTACTTCAATATGTCATTTATGTATATGAAATTTGGGTAAAAAAGGATAATAATTTATTTTAGAATCACTTAAACTAAACCTCATAAGTATATATGATTAATAGTATTAACTTATAAAATTTTAATATGTTATTTATATTGCAAAGTTATAAATATAGTAAGAAAAATGAAGCATTATATTTGGTCGAAAATGAAGAAGGATATTGCTGAGTATATTTCTAGATGTATGAAATGCCAACAAGTGAAAGTTGAACATCAACACCTAATAGGTTTATTGTAGGCTTTGCTAATTCCATAATGAAAATGGGAAGTGGTAAACTATGGAATTTATCACCGGGTTACCAACTACTTCAAGAAAACATGATTCCATCATGGTTGTGGAGGATAAATTATCTAAGGCAACATATTTTAGTCCGGTTAAATATACTTACAAGGATAATGAGATAACAATGATATTTATAGAAGAAATTTTCAAATTGCATGGTTTACCCAAAGCAATTGTGTTTTACCGAGATACAAAGTTGACTTATAACTTTTGGAAAAATATTTTTTGCATAATTGGGTACACAACTAAATTTTAGTATTTCGTGCCATTCACAAACAAATAGGCAAATAGAAAGGGTAAATCATGTGATTGAAGACATGCTTCACATGTATGTGATGACCAACCATTTAAATGGGAAGATTATCTACACCTGGTAGAGTTTGCATATAACAATGGGCATCAAGCATCGTTGAGAATAAGTCCATTTGAAGCTTTGTATGGAAGAAGGTGTGGGACATTAGTGAGTTGGGATAATCTAGTGAATAGACTTGTGCTTAGGCTAGAAGTGCTTAAGGAAATGGAACAAGATGTTGCAAAGATTAGGTATAATTTGAAGGCAGCCCAAGATAGATAGAAAAGCTATGCATATAATAATAGAGTGCTTATGGAATTCAATGTTGAGGATCATGTTTAACTTTGAGTGAGGCCAAGGAAGAGTTCTGTAAAGCTTGGATGTTGTTCCAAGTTGTCACCAAGATATTGTGGGCCATTTGAAGTGCTTGAATGGATAGGGCCAGTTGCATATAGAATTGCATTGCCTGCTAACACTAGAGCTCATAATGTTTTTCATGATTCTTTGTTTAAGAAAGATCCACATGACCCTAACCATGTGATTGACTGGGATGTGATCCTAGTGGAACCCGAGGGAGAGTTCCAAATAGAGCCACTATGCACCATTGATAGGAAAGTAACATTGCTTCAGATCCAATCCATTAGACAAGTAAAGGTGAAGTGGAAGCACTTTGGCCCCAATGAGGCTACATGGGAGCTAGAATATGCTATGAGAGAGGCATACCCATTTTTTTTATGATTTCGAGGAACACTAGGGACAGTGTTACTCCAAGGGGGAGGGGACTGCAATACCCCCATTTTTTACCCTTGGAATGTATTAAATTGGATGATGTAAATGATGTAAATATGCTAGTATGGATTTGTAGTGTGGCGCTCAAGGCTAATTCCCAACTTAGTGAATGGCTAGGCACATATAATGTAAATATTTCTATATGGGCCATGTGGTTGGATTTTCTTGTTGACTCAAAAGCTATGTAAATATTATGTTGAAAAAGAATAAAATGGTCCAAGATGGCTATGCAAAGGGCATTAGAGGGGTTATGATTACACTAGAGGGGAAGAGGAAAGGGGGCCTATGGGAGGTTAAATATTTTATTTCCAAATGTTAACTTTAGAACTCATCATTTGCTTTCATGTGCCTCAAATGAGATAATTACTTCCTTTTGACTTAGTAAATCCAATCATTGAATGCACGTGTGAGGTTGCTGGAAAGATTCTCCTCATGCAATTATGGAAGTGTAGGATGAATAGACATCTATGACAATTGTAAGAGTCCTTCTCTCTATAGTTAGAAGTTATGTTAGATTTATTTTTACCATCCTCTCTTCTCCTTTGGAGTCCATCACTCATTCTCCATTCAGATTTTTACACTACCTAGAGCTTTCACACTGTTTTCTCCATTACCAATTACTAGACTATGAAATTAGCTAGAAATCATAATTGTGAAGGGAAATTGTTGTCATGTCCCCTCCCATCAGACCGAGCCAAGGAGAGAACATGATACTAAAACTCGGCATCTATCCCCATATCCATTAAGTAAAACTCATTGATGATAAAAGACATATACTTATGCATGTAGTAATTAAACACAGCGGAATTAAAATCATCTTCATATCTAACATACATTCAAGTTTTTCATGACAGCCATTAAATAAATACATTGCAGAATTTAACACAAGAGAGTACTTATCTTAAAATAGAATAGTCCTGAGCAACTAGCTATGCCGCTGCAACGTTCCACCCAGCCATAGGCCAATTGTGCTCATCAATCTCTTAGCACAATTGCCACCCCCGAGCTGGGCATGATTTCTACAAGGAAAAGGGAACAACAGACTCACACATAGCCAAATATACACCAAAATTACTCAAGCCAATCGATAGTTGGGTTTATCAGGATGCTAGGCAATGGAAAGAGAGAATTGCTAAGCTAGTGAGCTCAACCACAGAGCTATGGATACCTCTACAAGATCTATCCAGCTTGATTCCCCACAATGCCTACACACCTGACTCAAGGAAGTATTCCCTTCACTACTACACAGTCCCTCAGGCCATACCTTCCAATTCAATGTTGTTCAAGGTGTGCATAGAAGAGTAGCCAACCCTTTTGATCTTCTTGAGAGGTTATTTTTCCCACTAGGTTTATCAAGCCAACTCAGGTCCACTTCCACTCCTAATTTCTTGCTCACAGTTCAAACTAAAACAGGGATGCACAAAACAACAAAAGTGCAAGTGCTGGGTATGAAGAAAACGTTTTTACAGTGAGATGCCCAAAAATGGGGTTTCTATCAGTTCAGAAAAATGTGGGCAGCCAAAAACGAAAAGCTAAATGAGGAAACAACCCTGGGAAGCCAAATCCGTTTTCAGAAAAACGTCCATGGACATTCCAGGGAAAAAATGACCTCCATAACAGCCCCAAATCGTGGTCCTCCTCTCCCAGCCACTGTGTAACACAAAAACGAGCTCCCAACCATGGAAAAATGCAGGAAAATGATGAAAAACGTGATGGGGAAAGCCTAGCTAGTTCAGACTGCGTGTGGGAGCAAAGACCATGGGTCAAGAATGGCTTTGGGCACCATTTTGTGGGTGTTTTCTTGCCCAAGAAGACAAAATACAATTTTCCCACGTTGATGGCTTGCCGATACATGAAATTGGCTGCCATACCTCTCCATTCCCAAGGCATTAACTGCCTCAAACAACTCTTAGAAGAATTAAATGATTGGGTGCATAAGTCAAAATGGGTAGTTGGTGGTTTATGGGTTTTCTCATGAAATTTGGATTATCACTATTGGCTCAAGGGTTTGAATAATTTCCCTCCCTATTCCTTATAAAAATCATGCCCCCATCTCTTTGTTGCATTGCATAGCTAGTTGTGGGTATATTATTAAAATCCGTATTTACATGATGTCTTAATTTACATTGTGCCTGTCTAGCACAAGAACCATATGCACTGATTTTTAATTGCCGATACATAAAACGATAAATTGATGGTGGGGCCTTGGCCTTGAGCTCCTCACCATGATTTTATAACGATATTTACATCATTTACAATTTTAATGCAATAGGGTAAAAATCGGGATATTGCAATTGCATACATTAGCGTGAAGGTGATGGTTGTAGTTAAGCAAAGAGGTTGGAAAGATATGAAACTTTACCCACAATGTATTTTCTATTCTTGGACTCTCTTTGCACAAATTGGTAAGCATTGTAAGGGTTGGATTTCCAGAGGGAACTATGGAGAAGTAAATGTAAATTCCTTCCTTGTGTCATGCGGGGCATTAAAAGAGAGTGCCATAGTTGGGATAGTTGAGTGAGATTCTTGTAATTGCTTAGTGGTGAGCAATTTGGCTAAGCATAAGAGAAAATGGGGTTTTGGGCTCAGAGAGAGAAGCTTGTAGTTGTTTCCTTTGCCTTAGTGGCCTCATAGCCTAACTTAGGGGTGGTATCAATACTCAATAGCAATAGTTGGGTGGAAATCCATCTTACACAACCAATTGATTTGATTTTCTCTGTTAAAAGATAATTATTATCTTTGTCTATGAATGTGAAATTATTTTATTTACTTCATGATATAAATATGTTTGATTATGCACAATGTGTGTGTGGATAGAGTTTTAATTTCCACTATGTTTTACATTCATGCACTTACACATGCATCTATTAGTTTCTAATGGTCCATGGGGTGAAATTTAGAAACAAGAAATTCATATTACCCCCTCCTATAGTCATAATGATGGATGGGGATGATACATATTCAGGGCCCCAGGTTGAGCTAAGCCCCAAGAGATGGATATTAGAGAAATAAATCTACTAGTGATTGAGTGGAATGAGCTCATGAATAACTTGCATTGACCTTATGATTTCATTTTCAAAAGAGAAAATAAATGGTTTAGACGCACATGGATTTTTCTAGTATTTCTAGAACTCCCTCATTGCCTTTTTGGAAGTTGGACCAAGTGAACTCCAATTCAGGGAAGTCTTTGCAACGATATTTGTAAGGGTCATATAGGTCATGTATATCATTGAGACCATTCTAGGTCATTTTTTTTGTCTTGGAAGCATAAAATATGGTAACATATCCTCTATGCCATCTTTAGTTTTAGCATTATTAAAATCACAATAGATAAACCAACATGATTCATGCAACTCCTCATCTAAAATTTCCCATAATGTCACCCTTTTCCCAACATCATTTGGAGCATAAATGTTGGCCAGACAAAGCATTCAAAAATAAATAAGGTCCATACAACATGATCTAATGGATTAGTGTCAAGTTAGATAATGGATTTTTCTCACTTTGAAAAAAGTAGGGTTGCATCCCCACCTTCATCTTCAACATGGTTAGTGAAAAGAACACAAGTTTCAAATAGATTACTTGAAAGGGCAACTTAAGGAAAAACATCTAGTGAATTTAACTTCTTTCAAACAAAGAATTTTGAGATCAGAAACAACATCTCTAATTTTGTGGACAATAGATTTGCAGCAAGGATCTCTAAGCCCCTTATGCATTCCATGAAATGACCTTCATTGTAAAATTTTTATGTGGTAGCCTTTGTGTCCTCACCTTGTCGAGAAGTCACATTCCACATCTTGATAGGGAAGAATTCATTTAAAATATCCCCCCCCCCTCTTATGAGGGCCTTCAACAATAACTAATGTCTAGGAAGAATTTAGTCCCAAGAGTGGAGAGTGAACCCAACAATGCCCACCCCTTGTGAGGCAATGAGTTCTAGATACTAGGATGGTCTCTAATCAACATAGAGATTAAAGATTTATTTTGATCCAGGTCGAGTCTAGCTAGAGGGGCCAGTTTGAGATTTTAATCCCGAGGAGTTGTTGGGATTGCCAAGGTTGGGAAGATTTTCTTTTTCTTACCACCTTTTTCCATCCTTTGTGTATCTTTGGGGCAAGGCCTAAGGGGTTAACATGTTGTTTCAATAGCTTTAGGAGCAATAACAACATTTTTTACCAACAAGGGACAATATTGAATCCTATGGTATAATGTTTAACACTTGGAAATGTGTTGGGGGGGTTGATGTATCTCACTAGCTAACAAATAACTCTACCTCCCCTTAGATATACACATATTCATTTCATTCTTTTGAAAAATCAACCATAAGATAATGTCAATCTGAGGGTGTGGGTTAAATAACCAGATTATTTCATGGAAAATAAATTGTCCAATTAGCATCAATATACATTTAAGAATATCACAAAATTGCAATGGAAGTCCTAGGAATTCAACCATGCCCTATGAATTTTTCTTTAGTGGAAAAATCATCATGCCATGTATACAACACAACTAGGGTTTTTTGATACATCCATGGGGTGTGGAAAATCATTTCATGGAAGCACGCCTTTTTAGTGAAAGAAACGTGAAGAAATTCACTTAGTAATGCTACATATGGTTGTGAATATTTGGCCTCAACATTAATCACAACCTTGGATTCAATACATCCAACAAAATACCCTCATAATGTGTCTTTCTTCTTCTTCTTTCTTTTCTTTAGATTTTCATAATCAACAATATATTCATAATCTTGAATATCGACAAGAAATTCATTAGGAGATATATTGTTACCTTGAGTTTTTCCTTCGTGACGAGCTTCCCTAGGGCCTTGGGAGGAACAATTTTGACTCACTCCTTGATCTTTGACTCCTTACATAATTTCCAAAATAATGTTATTAGGTAATGGGGGTGTCTATTTAAACCCCGCTTACAACCTTATTACAACCACATAATACCACATCATTTCAAACATATAACTGCCACGCTAACAAAAAATAGTAAATACCATAAAATGAACAATAACTTCAACTTCAATTTTAAAGCCCAAAACTCAACATGAGTTGAAATCACATCAAAAATCCTAACCTATCAATAAACTCATGAAATACATCTCTACCAAAATAAATCCATTTAATTAAACTTAAGTTTTATATTAGAGGTTGTAGACCATGCCTTATGATGAAATCCATGATTCTTATGTGTGGGTCCAAGCATCTCAATATAAGACATATTGAGAATTGATATGTGTTCCTTTAGTCCTCTCATTGTGACCTCAATATCTTATTTGATTCAGTTTTTATGTCTAAGGTTGAAGAGTTTGGAGTTGCCCTAGTTTGATTGTGTTTGTGAAAACTGATTGGAGACACGTTCAATCCTTTTTCCCTATGCCAGATTGTTCTTATCCAAAGTGGATGTACGAAAACCACTTAAAATTAGATTGTTATCATCGAAAGGGTGTGAACCAAACCTAATATGGGACATACATTTTTAGATCAATATCCAATGAGGGACTCAATAGTTTATTTGAATCAGATTTTATGTCCAAGGCTCATGAGTTTAGAGTTGCCTAATTTGACTATGGAGAGAGAAAATTGACAAGAGCTTGTCAGATTGTCAATATTCTTTCCAAGTGTCATATTGTTCCCTCGGTGACCTACACTCACTCCTAGGCTCACTAGGCCCCACCCCTCTCTATAAGGGCACATACGATGAATCTCCAATTTTTTTACCACAAAGTGGAAACGTGGAGTTAAAAAAGGAAAAGGCAAAGGTGGCTCTAACCCTAAGAGGACACACTACAAAAATATGAAAGTCATAACCTTCAAACTATTAAATATATATACACGTGTGAAAAATCCAATAGTCATCACAAATAGATTATTGAGGGTACACGTGAGGGTTCCACCTTACCCTCTAAACTCTACGCTGCTTACATAATTTTATATCCAACATGTTTATTTTATATTTGAGATACAAACATATTTTCAACAAAGTATCATTGTGTGGATCATTGGACAAGACTTGGGAAGAGAGAAGTGAGATTGATTAATAATAAAGATATATCACACTATACGAGAAAGCAAGAATTTTTTTTGTGGGAGGCATATTTTGTGGATAAGGGATAAGGAAAATGTGTGAAGGTGGTTATTTATATATATATTGAGATTAAACAATAAATTATTTAAGAAAGTATGTTTTTATAAACAACTCACAACTATTAGCCAACCCACTTAAAACTTGAATGAACTTTTCATGATATTAAAGAAGTGGGGTTCATCAAATTCAGAGTACACAACGCAACAACTTATATTACCATATTCACAAGAACTAAATACGTTTCTATTGAACATTAATATGTATACAAAATAAACGTATTTTAAACTTAATTATGATGTTGATGGGATTTTTTTATGTGTGAGATGTGTTATATTTATAACACATATTAGATTATAAAAACTATAATTAATATGAAAAATATTATGTGAGTTTATAATTAAAATAGAAAAGATATATATTAAATTTAATAAATATAAATATAATTATGAAATAAATATATATTAAATTTTATAATCAAATAGATTATTATTTCCCTTAAAAAAAAACATATATTTATTATTTTATTAAAATCCAGATATAAATACAACATTTCAGACATGCATTGCATCTTTAAGAGGCTAACATAGAGATAATTACAAAATTGTTCCATCATCATCTACAATAAATGACTCAAAGATCTTACTACAACCTGCCATCTATATGAATAAAACATAAACAAAACTTGCTGACCCAAAAGCTAATAATTAGAAAAGGATGAACTGGAGACCAATTCTCGATTCAAAAACTCCTCATAGAAACAAAGGCCTTCTTCCAGATAAAGAGCCTCCTTTGATAACTTATCCGCTTGGGATTTAAATTCCCTGAACACATGTTTGAACTAAAGATCTTCAATGGAATCCTGCAAGGCCCGACCCTCCCTTGTCAAGCTTCCAGAAGTAAAGCATTCGAGCTTGCTACTCCAACAATATAGCCTTATAGTCTCCAACAACGAGTAAAGAATGGATTCCCCTCTGAGAAGAAAAAAATGATAGGCCCCAAAGAGAAAGGAGCTCTGCTATGGTGTTAGTGCCACTTCCAACCCCTAGTTTAAAAGAAAAGGAATGACAGGCACTGAGCTTCAAACAAAAACCTGCCCCACAAAGACTTTTAGAGCCTTAACAAGCTCCATCAAAGGAACTTATATGATAAGAAAAGGAAAGATCAAGGGGATGAATTTGTGGGCTCTCCCATCTCTTAACACTTAGATCATACTCGGATTCGGCGCAGTTGTGGTCCAAAAATACCCTTCTTCACCGACCCTTTTGGCAACAACCTATGAACAGACTGAGGTCTCACCCAAGGCGAAGTTATGGGGGGGTTGCAGAAGCACATTTATACAGCCAGGTGATGCGTAGATAATAAATTGGTGAGCTGAGCGAAGTCAAACCTACTTCGCATTTACTTCATAAACTACAACGCACTATGAGACTGCGATTACGAGAAGCTACACAATGCAATGTAACAACGCACTTTGGGATTGTGCTGAGGGACAGTTCTACACTTTACAGGTTCCGCTGAATTAGTGTCACTTGTGCCACTACGCATTCAACATATTCACATATATGTGTTCGATACTTAACATTTTATTCTCATCCATCGTTCATGTGAAAATACATATAAAAGCAGAAACACACATAACTATAAGCATGACCATAATCATAAACATAAGCAATCACACTCATACATTCACATAACACGCTTATTTATGTGGTTCACCCCCAGGATGGGATCTACGTCCACATGAATTGTTGTTTATATTAACGGGAAGGGTCAATAGTTCCATTCCGCACACACAGCTGCAAACGCTTCTCTACAATAGGTCTCTGTGCACACATCTGCAGAGCCTTTTCCTCTCTTCTTGCTCTTACAAAACTTAGTCTTCCCCAAAAGACTTAAGACCAAAATAAGACCAACCCTTCCCTTACAAAATATCCCTTTTTATAGATCGTGCCCGAAGGTCACATCATTACAATAATTATGGGCACAAGCCCCCATAGTACCCTTAAACCCAAAAAAGTGGCGTGGTTACCTCGCTAACCATACTTCGTCATAAGTTATCAACTACTTTGCTTGTCCTTCGTGTCCTTTCTGTCACTTCCTTGACTCTAACTCCCTTCTGGCAACTGCTTCCTCTAACATCCGCTTCCTCTGATAGCCGCTTCTTCTGACAGCGCGATGTTGACAGTACCCTTTTTGCGTCCTTAGTACTTCTCTCATCCAACACCATAACTATAGTTTTCAGGCCGTCACTTCTTCCTTTACTACTCCAACTACCATGGATGCCCTTAGTACTTTTGCTTTTACGAAGGAGACAGGTCCTTTTCCTTTGACAGGCGTCATTCCATACCCTTCGCCCGGGAATTGCGGAGACGCTTCCTCCAAAAGTAGGCTAGTACTAGCCTTCGCTGAATCTGTACTTCCTTGAAGTTGTTGTACTTTAAATCTGCTTCATCATAACTTCGCTAATCCTCAAAACTATGCTAACTTGTCCTTAAGTTACGCTTCAAAAAAACTGCGCTACTCTTGAGCCTCTTTAGAAAAACTGTGCCAACCTTGGCAAAACTGCGCACACCTTAGGCCTCATCCAACAGGCCCCTAATACTTACTCTTGGATCATCCCCGATCCACTTCCGCAGGGCAACTTCGAATGCGCGCCTTCTCGGGCACTCAACTTCGCAGTGAAGTCGTGCAGAGTTGCGCTAAGCTTCGCAACTGTGTCCTTTGCCTCATTCTCAAATTCTTTGATAGTCTCCAGTATCGCCTGCAAGACTTCCTCTTGAACTTGTTCTTTGACTGTGCCCTCTATTTCTTGGATTTCTAGGAATTTCTCATCTATGTGTTCCAATAGTGCGAGTGCTTCTTCCTGCATTGGCTGCAATTTTGCTGAATTGACAACCTCTTTCTCCCTTAATGATTTCAATTCCTTCTGTAGCTCCCTTGTCTCTGCGAACTTCTGTATCTTTTGCCTTGCTGGAAAATTCTTCATTGTTGTGTTCATGAAGTCGAGCTCTTGCTGTATTTGTTGCAGGTCCTCGTGGATGCGTACATGACTTGAAATCGGCGGGCAACGGGATCTCATATTGTGCATTCCTCATAAGCTGAATGGGTGGTGCATCATATCTTCTTGGTGGAATGTATTCATGGGTGAGATGAATGAGCTAGTCACGGGGTGGTTCTGGTGGTGGCGGCCTCGACACACTCACTGACTTCGACTTCTCTTTCTCTCAGGCCGACTGCTTCTCTTTCTTCTTCATCTCTGCTATGTATCTTGGTGAGGTTTGGGACGGTGCACCTTTTTCTGGAACAGACTTCTTGGAGGGCGTTCTCATCAATCCCTCAAAGATAGATTGGTTTAAGCGTGAATTGCTCAGACATTCACATGCAAATCCCTCAATGTACTCTTACTTGTAAAAAAAGAAATTTACACACAATAAAATTTTATTATCGTGGTAACCTGAAGGGTGTATGACCTGTCAACTTCTTGCAAGTTGTCTTATACACCCATAACACAGCTGATATTCGCATATCCCAATCATCCCTCCTTATGTTGCATACCTTAGTTAGCGCATTTTCCAATACTTTATTAAAAGCTTCAACATTGCCATTAGCTTGTGGATGATATGGTGTGATTTTCTGATGGTAAATCTGAAATTCCTCAGTCAGGGATTCAATAGTTCTATTCAGGAAGTGCATTCCCTGATCGCTCATTAGGATATTTGGAGATCCAAACCTTGTGAGGATATTTTCGAAAATGATTTGCACGGTAGTAACTGTGCTACAGTCCTTTACTGCTTTTGCCTCTACCCATCTGGTTAGATAGTCTATAGCTGTAATGATGTACCTTGAACAAGTTCACTTTCCTGGTGGGTTGATAGGTCCCACAAA
Organism: Larix kaempferi; assembly: GCA_027924585.1. Classification (NCBI taxonomy): domain Eukaryota; kingdom Viridiplantae; phylum Streptophyta; class Pinopsida; order Pinales; family Pinaceae; genus Larix; species Larix kaempferi. Next base: position 28,653,794 of record BSBM01000229.1, on the reverse strand, counting down.
ATCAAATAGCTGACTTATCAAAGGCTTGCAATGTCATTTGTGGCATCAAGGGAATCTCATCTCTATGAGATGGATTTCTTGTCCTTTGGCAAACATTGCAACTGTGGCAATGTTTCTTTGAATCCTTATGTAATGTAGGCCACCATAGTCCTGCTCTTAAAATTTTCTTCGTAGTGGCTCTTCCTGCACAGTGACCTCCAGATACCCCTTAATGTGCTTCAACAAGTATCATTGGTTTTTCATGCTCTAGTACACATCTGGGCAGCACTTCATCTGGTCCTAGCTTGTATAATTGTCCAACAATTATGGTAAAGTCAACAGATATTATCACTAATTGCTTCTTCTGCTACGTATTAAACTCTGTAGGTGCCAATCCTGTAGTCAGGAATTCTATATTATCCTTATAATAGTCATCTTCTATTTGGATAGAAAACAACTACGCATATGGTAGGCTATCTTCCAGGTTGGTAGGTTCTTCGCCTGACTCAATTATGGAAAGATGGTCAGGTCTTGAGTTCAACCTTCCTGACTTGAAAATGATTTCAAAATCATACTCCTGAAATAGAAACAACCATCTTCATATTATTCCCCCTAACACTAGTTTATTGACCAAGTATTATTCCCCCTATCATCAAAATACACTTCTAAAAATTTATGGATAAAATCCTTGAATGCAACAACTACTCTTGAAAAGATAACAGGTGCGTTCTTCATACCAAAGGGCATAAATATGTACTAGAATGAGCCCCATTTAGTGGAAAATGTGGTCTTGTGCCTATATGCTATATCAATTTTTATCTGATGATATCCAGAAAATCCATCAGTGAAAGAGTATGCTTCATTCCCTCCAACATTGTCTAGTACTTTATATGTAAATGGAGTAGGAAATGGGTCATGTAACGATGCATCATTTAGCTTCCTGAGATATACACAGATTCTAATCTCTCCTTTGGATTTCTTATCCTGGATAACCATAGGACTTATCCATTCTGATTCTTCAACTGGCTCGATAATTCCTGCATCGAGCATCTTATCAAGCTCTTATTTTACTCTTTCTTTGTATCTTAAATTCAACTTATAGGGTCTTTGCTTTATAGGCTTCGCATCTGGCTTGAGAGGTATTTTCATAACTCTCAAGTCGCCCAAAATGCCTTTCATTTCGGAAAATTTTGTAGGAAATAAGTCTTCATATTCATGCAGTAAGTCTGCTATCTGCGCGACCGTTTCCTCATCCCAATAATCCCGTATAGAAGCGAACTTCGGTTCTTCACTAGTTCCAATGTTCACTTTTCGAGTTTTTACAGGATTGTTTAGATCCAGAATTTCCAATGTAGGTCCTTTGACTTCGCGCTCTCCTTTTGCCTCAGGTATGTTGACATCACGTGGATCTTCATCGTCGTTTTCATTTTCATCTTCGTCTAAAGAGAAGTTGTACCATTCCAGGGCATGTTTTGTCATGTCCCAAAAATTTGCATTGGGTCACAATGGCCTAAACCACTTGGCCATATTCATGATAGTCTGTCAAATTGATGATAAGGGTCAAATAATTACCAAGCATGATGTTTATGTTAGTAATAATTTAAAATTAGATCCAAGTGGACAAGGTGGGTCACATTAAGAGAAAATTCCCAATTCAAAGTTTGTAATATTCCCATCCAAATGAACTATCATGGAGGAAAATTACTAGTTTCCAAGGTTGGGGGTGGAAGCATTAAAAGTTGGAGTAAAGGAGATACAAGACCCAAAATGACCTTATACTTATAAATTCACATTAAATGGGTCAATTAAATAACAATACAAAGAAAATAAGATGACATTGGACCATGAGGGCACATAAGAGGTTGTGGGACGCACTTGTGGCAAGATTCCCCACTACACTTGGCATGATTCTCTCACCAATTCTAGTTCAATATGAAGGGTAAATTACTTGGGGGATTTTAAGAGGTATTATTCATGGCATGAGTCATGTAAGGTCGAATTGGAGTGGAATAATAACTCCCATGGAAGAGGAAGAGGCATCTTAGAAGAATTGTGACACTTGGCCGGCTAGATTCCCTAGCTCTATGAAAATAATGATGAAGATGCTATGACACCTATGACACAAATCAGACCTGAATGATGACATATGACATATATGACATGTCAGGGCTAAAAATAGCCTCCAAGAATGTGCAAAAGGGATTTAGTGCAGCCAAAGAGACACCCATTTGGAATGAGGGAAGATGGAGATTAGGAATTGTGGACAAGTGGCACACATTGGAATCTCTTCCCAACTTGAGTTGGAATGAATCTTTTGGAAGGAGTTAGACCCATGGAGGACTTTATAAGTTTATAAAAGACAAGAAAAAATAATGAGAGTAGCTTTTGATCATTTTTTATTTGCATCTTTTCAATTTGGAGAGCTTCTAGCTTGTCCATGCTAGTGGAGTGTTTACTCTACTTGCCTTAGTACCGATTTTGAGGGTGAAAGATTCCCATCCTAATTGGAATTTTGAGAGTCCATTCATACCTTTCATTTGGAGATATAGTGGATTTATTAGTTTCATGTTGAAGCTATAGGGAAGCTCGTGGTTCTTTCTTCTACAACTTGTTCTCATCTCTATCACACATTTCCTTGCATATTTTGGCTCATGGAGGAATTGCGACTTTGGTGAGATGCTGATCTCTTTGTGAGAGTCAAATAATCTCATTTATTTGTATTCTGATATACATACTCTCTATTTTATGCTCAGAAGACTCCCAGGTCTAAATACCAAGTGAAAATATGTAAAAATACCAAACAATGCATAAATGGTGACATCTTCCCTATATCTTGTTGTTGGAGCTTGAAGAGGCTTTATTTTGAATTGTATTAGTAAATATATGTGATTTTGTTGCTTTATGGAGTGTCATTAATGTTCTGAATAAGTTTCATTAAAATTTCACAAGTCCTTGGAACCTAAAATTCGAATTTCATAACAAGTGGTGAATTTTACCATCATTTCCCCGTATGTGAAGACATGTATACAAATATATGATTTATGGGAGTTGAAGAAGCCTATAGAAAATATTTGATGATGCATTGGGGATACCATTGAAGTAATTTATCATTACCATTTCTATTTTATGAAATTTGGGAAGTTATTACAGCATTTGGGAATCCATCTTTGTCCCCTACCCTTGGGTGTTTGAACCTCGAATTTACTAGTTAAATTCCCCAACTTATCCTGAAGTTAAATGAGTGTTACAGAAGTCTTCTGATAGTGTCTAAGAAACATGAGGTTAAATTGTATGTATTAATACCATTCATATAACTTCATACCCAATTCGAAATCCTCAGGAGTCTTTTGGATCCATCTACCCTTGGGGTTTTCAACATTGATTTTCCTAGTAATTCTGCCTTTCATTCTCTAAGCGTAAATGAAAGTTGCTGAAGTATTTGTAAAGTGTCCAAGCATATAATATCTTATTTAATGTGTCCAAATACATCTCAATCCACTCCATACACCATTCGAAAATATTTGGGATCATTTGGGACAGTTTGGGGCTTTACTAGTCCAAGTTTCGAAAATTGACTAAATTGGGAAAAATTCAAATTGGGGACATTACAGTGGTATCAAAGCATTGTCCTTGCACCTGTGGATTAATTTCATCCATTGGAGAATAAATTGCATCCATGTCTTACTATTATGATGACTCCTATGAGGATAATTCTATGAATGAATTACAAAGATTGAGAGCAACATGTAAAACCTTGCACCAACAATATTAGGCATATCTTGATGTGTACAAGGGAGCTACACAAAAGGCCATTCATTTTGAAGAATTTTCTAATTGGGTGTTTTAAAATAGGCCCAAAAGTGAATCTGTGGAGTTAGTGAAGAAAGTTTTATGCCATTCTTGTAAAAGATGTTGGAGAGAAAATCATATGTGTGTGAGTGAAAATAGCTGTGAAGTATCTGAAGTTTCAGGGAATGCTTGTATTTCCTACTTGAAGAGTGTTTTTGGTTTTTCTTCAAAAAGAGATTCCAAATATGAAGAGACATCACATGATCATGAATAAGGCTCTATCGAAAATATTGAAGATCATTTCGAGACACATTCTACCTTGGACATGACTCAAAGAGCATCTATTGATGAATGCTTGAACTATGAAGGAGTACCTACTGATGGGCGATCACACCTCTATGTTGGTGACATAGAGATCACTTTTTAAAGTGTTGCTGCAATCCAAACTTCCATTAAGCTTGGAAATGAAGACCCTATAGCAGTAGAAGAAGAAACAAGATCAACTTCCCCATCACCACTTGAGCTTCATGAAGTTGGTCCAAGTAAGAAGGAAGAATATGTGGAGGTTCATTTGTAAGAGCCTCTTTTTCTTGAAGGGTCATTAAAGATTAATGAAAATAATATCTAAGAGACCCTTAGCATGCTCCATGACACTCAAGCATTAGTGTCAAATTCTTGTTGGAAAGTTTCTTCATTGAAATATCCATCCTTCCTTGAAGACATGGAGAAGATTCAAAGAGCAATGTCCAACATCAAAGGTAATTTCATGTCTTTGATTTTTGATAGAAACAATTTGGTTGAGTTTAATGAATTGTTACATGATGCATACTTGAAGAATAATGAGGATATTCATAAACTCAGAATTCAAAATGAGCAACTTCTTGAAAGGTTGCAATATACTTGTTCTTCCTCCTATGTTTCAAATTGTCATATGGTAGATTGCATGGAGGATTCTCATGACATGGTAGATAATGAGAAACATGGAAATTTGCATGTGCTTGATGTGTTTGAATATGAGCTTGATGAGATACAAGCACTTGATGTGGTGGAAGAGGAACTTGATTTTCCTCTTGGAAATGGTTACACATTTTTTGAAGAAGTTGATTCCACTACCTTGGAACCAACCTATGAGGAAAGTTTTGCAATTTTGAGGGAGGTGCATGATCCTACCCTTATGGAGCATTCACATGAGGACACTTATGCACTCTCTGATCATTTGGGTGAGTTGGTTCATTCTCCTACATACTACACTTCCACATTTTGCAACATTCATCCTAATGAACTATGGTTGAAAAGTTTACTTTTGATGGTGCCACGTGAGGAGTATGAAACTCCTATCTCTCCTTTATATGATGACATTATTATAGCCATTTATTATTTACACTTGCAGCAACATCCCTTGTTACCTTATGATGAAACACATCTACATGGATGCACTTATGATGTTCACTTGAGTCACTTGAATACTTATGATTTTCCTTGCTCCTTGCTTAGTTCAATTGATATTGGAGGAACTTCATCCACTACTTGGGTGAAGAGATATATGATTGGAGCAAATTATTATTGGAAGCAACATACCTTCTTATTTATTGATGATACACATGTTCATGGATGCACAAATTCTACTTATGTGAGCCCCTTGAAGGCTCATTGTTTTCTTTGCTCCCTACTCGGTTCAGATTTTAGTGGAGGTTCTTCATTCACTTCTTGGATGAAAGAACACATGGCTGATTATTTTGATGCATCTTACATCCTTTTGGAGTAGAATTATAGGACATGGGATCCTCACCTATGTCATTGGAGCAGAGTTGATTGGTCACTTGAAGCTTGTATGCACTTGGAAAATGGTGGTCTACTTACTTGGAGGTATAAGCACTTTCATGATTCTTTGATGATGCACCTTCTTGATGTGCCTTTTTATTATGTTTTTATGTACTTTGATGATATATATTTTGTACTCATGATGTTTGTAAGAATGCATACAAGAAAATGGGATCCAAGAATTCTCCTTCCTAATGGTATAGGTTGGAGAGCGCTCCTAATTGTTGGAGTGCAATACAAGCAATGGGACCCTAGAATAATTTTTAGTCTCATTGGTTTCAATTTTTTGGGGAAGCAAGTAGTATGGGAGATTGAGTCCCCACTTAATAAAGTGATTTTAATCAGATTAGTGCAACAACAAGCATGGTGGTTCCTCTCTAAAATATTCATGTAATCTCGAAGACTCAAAGTTGGGAAATTCAGTGGCAACTTCAAGAATTATATAGTGGTATCAGAAAGGGTTTCAAAAATATGAAAGAGGTAAAAGAGTAATTGTGCACACTTTGTTTTTATGGATTTAATTAATATTTTGGTGTTTAGTGGTGAGGTCACAGGGAATATCAATATGAAAAAGAAAATCCTCATCTCCTTGATTTTGGAAGCACAAAATTGCAGTGCATGAGTGCCACTACTCAAAGATTTAGAAGGGAAGCTTTGGGAAGCAAAGTTTTGGAAAGAAAGAAGGTTCTTCAACATCCATGTTTGAAATTTCTTGAGGACAAGAAATATTGGGAAGGGAGGATTTTTCATGTCCTAAAAATTTGCATTGGGTCACAATGGCCTAAACCACTTGGCCATATTCATGATAGTCTGTCAAATTGATGATAAGGGTCAAATAATTACCAAGCATGATGTCTAAGTTAGTAATAATGTAAAATTAGATCCAAGTGGACAAGGTGGGTCACATTAAGATAAAATTATCAATTCAAAGTTTGTAATATTCCCATCCAAATGAACTATCATGGAGGAAAATTACTAGTTTCCAAGGTTGGGGGTGGAAGCATTAAAAGTTGGAGTAAAGGAGCTACAAGACCAAAAATGACCTTAGACTTAAAAATTCACATTAAATGGGTCAATTAAATAATAATGCAAAGAAAATAAGGTGGCATTGGAGCATGAGGGCACATAAGAGGTTGTGGGACCCACTTGTGGCAAGATTCCCCACTACACTTGGCATGATTCTCTCACCAATTCGCGTTCAAGATGAAGGGTACCATAATTGGGGGAGTTTAAGAGGTATTATTCATGGCATGAGTCATTTAAGGTCAAATTGGAGTGGAAGAATAACTCCCATGGAAGAGGAAGAGGCATCTTAGAAGAATTGTGACACTTGGGCTAGATTCCCTAGCTCTATGACAACAATGATGTAGATGCTATGACACCTATGACACAAATCAGACATGAATGATGAAATATGACATATATGACATTTAGGGGATTAAAATAGACTCCAAGAAGGCGCACAAGGGAGTTAGGGCATGCAAAGAGACACCTATTCAGAATGAGGGAAGATGGAGATTAGGAATTGTGGACAAGTGGCACACATTGAAATCTCTTCCCAACTTGAGTTGGAATGAATATTTTGGAAGGAATTCGACCCATGGAGGAATTGATAAGTTTATAAAAGACAAGAAAAAAGAATGAGAGTAGATTTTTATCATTTTTTATTTGCATCTTTTCAATTTGGAGAGCTTCTAGTTTGTCCATGCTAGTGGAGTGTTTACTCTACTTTCCTTAGTACCAATTTCGAGGGTGAAAGATTCCCATCCTAATTGGAAATTGGAGAGGCCATTCAGACATTTCATTTGGAGCTAAAGTGGATTTATTAGTTTCAGGTTTAAGCTACAGGGAAGCTCGTGGTTCTTTCTTCTACAACTTGTTCTCATCTCTATCACACATTTCCTTCCATATTTTGGCTCATGGAGGAATTGCGCCTTTGTTGAGATGCTGATCTCTTTGTGAGAGTACAATAATCTCCATTTATTTGTATTATGATATATATACTATGTATTTTATGCTAAGAAGACTCTCAGGTTGAAATACCAAGTGAAACTATGTAAAAATACCAAACAATGCATAAATGGTGCCCTTTTCCCTATATCTTGTTGTTGGAGCTTGAAGAGGCTTTATTTCGAATTGTATCCGTCAATATATGTGATTTTGTTGATGTATGGAGTTTAATTAATGTTATGAATAAGTTTCATTAAAATTTCACAAGTCCTTGGAACCTAAAATTCGAATTTCATAACAAGTGGTTAAGTTTACCATCATTTCCCCCTATGTGAATACATGTATACAAATATCTTATTTATGGGAGTTGAAGAAGCCTATAGAAACTAATTGATGATGAATTGGGGAGCCCATTGAATTAATTTATCATTACCATGTATCTTTTCTGAAATTTGGGAAGGTATTACAACATTTGGGAAGCCATCTTTGTCCCCTACCCTTGGGGGTTTGAACCTCGAATTTACTAGTAAAATTCCCCAACTTCTCCTGAAGTTAAATGAATGTTGCAAAAGTATTCTGATAGTATATAAGAATCCATGAGGTTCAATTTTATGTCTTAATACCATTCATATACCTTCATACCCAATTCGAAATCCTTAGGAGTCTTTTGGATCCATCTACCCTTGGGGGTTTCAACATCGATTTTCCTAGTAATTTTTCTTTTCATTCTCTAAGTGTAAATGCAAGTTGTTGAAGTATTTAATGTGTCAAAATACATCTCAATCCACTCCATACACCATTCAAAAATATTTGAGATCATTTGGGACAGTTTGGGGCTTTACTAGTCTAAGTTTAAAAAATTGACTAAATTGGGAAAATTTTCAAATTGGGGACATTACATGTTCCATCTGTCTTTCCCATTCTATTTTTTTATACATAGGTTCTAGTGTGTCATTGAATACCTTCTTTTTGATGATTTACAATGCCTCATTTATACTTGGACAGTCATCCTCAAAACTGAAAGTCACTTGGAAGTCTTAATCATGATAGACCATTCTACTGTCCCTTTGCGAAGTTCTGTTTCTATGTACCAGTTCTTTGGAATATGCTCTAATGTGTGTACAAACAGTTGAACCCACTCTGTTTGCGGTCTATGTATCCATGCTTTTAGGAAAAGGTCTATGTGATCTCTAGGATCAGTCTGACCATTATATTTCATTTGCACAAGCTTAGTTGCTTCTAGAAATATGATCTCCACCATGTGCTTACATTCTTCCCATATGGTCACATTCTGCTTATGCGCAGCCCACCATCTAGCAGGTGTAGCACGCAATGCTGTGTCCAATCCTGCTAACTTGTTTTCAGCTGAGACTGATATAAAATATTCTTGAAAAAATGCATGAATATTGCTCAAGCCATCGTAAGTAGGGATTGAACTTACCTCTGTTCCAATCCAGCGCAATGATCTCGTAAGCTGCGCGCATCTCCTTGCAGATACTTCATGCATTCTGCTCTGTCAGTTCTCTAGTCCTGCATCTGATTCAGATATGCCAAAAATGTCACATCCCCAACTTAATGTGCCATCATTAGTAGGATTGATGTAGTCTGCCTGATTTACCATCATCTTGTAGATGTGATACAGATCTTGAGTTCTACATTATTCTCTTATTGGTTCAGTATATCTAGGTCCTTGTGAAGGATCCAAGGGTGCGATGACGCTGATATATGATCCTTCGAATATCATTTGCTTCTTTTCCAAGTTGATAATCGCTAGGTTATCACTTTCCCAATATATCCCCAATAGTGCAGGACGGGGATGGCTATTATCTACGATCTCAATCACTTCGAAGTCTGCTCTACTTCTCACTCCATCAATGTCAACAATAAGATTTTCTAACCTTCCAAAGGGTAGAAATTGTTGCTAACTGGATAGCCTCAACTATATTGGTGACCATGTTAACTTTGGATTCCCCATTTGTTCCCATGTCTGTTTTGTCAGGACATTTACTTCTGAGCCTAAGTCAAGGATAATATTGTCCATTTCAAAATCCCTGATCCATGCACTTAGTCTCATTTCTCTTCTGGTCCTTTTATGATTCTTAATTTGGTGAACCACTCTATGTGCTTTAGTCACTACATTACGCTGCTCGTAATGACTCAGTAGGCTTTGTAATTCTGCCAAAGCATTTTCATGCTTTAATAACTTCATGCAGCTCTGTAAAAGTTGTGCAACATGACTCATCAAGTCTGTTGTAGTATGTGATCGATCATACGAAGCTGGCATATCCATCACAAGCGCTGCCTCACTTCGTAACTTGATTCTTGGAGTTAAAGGTTCTGATTATTTGAAGGTTTCTCTAGCTTCCATGAAGACCTCTTTTTCTTTGTTCAGATCAAAAGCAGGTGCTTTTCCAGTCACTTTTCTTATCCAAGCCTGTTGGCTGCTTTTCTGGGCAGACCCGGGTTTTAATGAAGCGCAGCAACAAAACCCCTTGGCGCACTGGCCCTCTCGGCAACGAGCTGCGCGGCAGCTCGAGGTCTCACCCGAAGTGGCTATGGGGGGTTAAGGAATCAGGTTTCCTTAACCGTGGTGACGCGGAGATTGTTCTGTATATCTTCTTCTTCCTCAAATATCGGCGGTCGGACCTTCCCACAGGCCTCGCGACGCAACTGCGCGGATGCCTTCCTTCCTGCGGACTCACTGCGCAGTCACGCGAAGCTCGGTCGCTGCAGCGACAGCGTTCCACCACTACTTCTATACTTGACGATTATAACAATAAAGGACCTTCCTAAACTCACTCAAGCAGTCGCAAAGATGATGCAAAAGATGTACACACAGGTAATGATCTTAAACAGTTATCATTCACGCAAATATTATAACAAGAAGATACATGTGAAGCTCATCTCCTCGAGGAAAACCACGTCCACGGGAGTTTTATATTAACCAGAAAAAGATAGAGTTATACAATATGCTGCGCACACAGCTGCAGCCTTAGATCTTACAGGAAACTCCACGCACACAGCTGGGAGCCCTTCTCTCAAGCTTGTCTCCTCTCTATGGAGATTACAAAGGCACAAACGTCGACTCAGACTGTCTGGCAACTCAGGGATTAGCTCCTCGGCTATCCGATTTCCTCTCTAGTTCTACACACCGGGTAGAAAATACAGTGAAGGATAATCAACACATGATCTATCCTTTAGACTGGCTATCTAACAGTCTAACATCTAACTCTCTAACTCTCCAAAAAGGAAGGAACGTCTACCCATTACAATGATTCATATATATAGGTGGCCATGACGGTCACACCTTTACAAAACTGTGGGCCTTTCCCAACAGTGATTCCCAAAAACCCTAACCACGCACATGGCTAGGTGTACTGTAGGCGCCGCTTGCAGTCACGTCGCCGCTTCCTGCAGGCTCCGTGAATTCCGGCGCAGATTGTGGGTATGGGCGATCATCCTTCGCCTTCAATGCTCTGGTCCGTTGCTCCTCCTTGATCCGAGCAACCATAACTTCTGTACTGAGCCTTTAAATGAGGGTAGCTGAGCCCTCTACTCCATTGCCTTATTTATTATGGTAGCTGAGCCACCTTCATTCTTCGATGATGTGCGCGCGAGCTCCGCAATTTCCGGTCCGTGATCTGCGCTGAGATCATCCATCTGGCACCGTACTGCGCACCGTCTCCTTCTTACCCAAAACTTAATGCTTGTCCCAAAATTTAGCACTTTCCTTCCATACTCGTGCTTTTTCCCAAAATTCGCAGCTTTTACTATAGCTGCGACCTTGGCCCCAACAGGCCCCCAACACTCACTTGTGGCTCGCCCTCGAGCCACTCGCACTAGCGTGTGGTCTCTTGATTTGCGCATCTGCTTTGGCTTGGGTCTCCGCGAATGTTTTCTTCCACTTCGCAATAGCGGAGTCCAATTCCTCAATACACTCGTCAGCTGTTTGCACCGTTTCTGCGGTTGCTTCATCTTTAGTGAGGGTATCAATGATCTCCTGAGATTCAGCAATCTCCTTGATTTTTGTCTCAACCTGGGCGACGATTTCAGCATACTCATCCATGAATGGCTGAATGCTGTTGGTGAGCTTCTCATCTTCAGTTCTGAGCTTGTGCAGTTGCTGCTGCATTTTGCGCACTTCGCCCATTTTCTTCATCTTTGGCAAGCCTGTTAAGGGCTTAGCTTCTTCATTCAGAACAGTGAGAGATTGTTCTGCAGCTTGCACCTGTTCTGACAGACCCACTTTAAAAGGGAGGTTTACAAGCTCCGTCCAAGCTTCCATAGCCTGGTTCATCAGATTCTTGGCTTCCTGTACTCGATCTTTCATCTGTGTGGAAGCTCTGCTCAGTGCTTCAAATTGTACCTGCGCATCATCCGTGAGGTGCGCAGCAACGCGAGCTTCTAGCTCAGCGATCTGGGTTTTATGGCCTTCTGCCATGGCAACTATTTCTTGCTCCAGGGTTTTCACCCTTCCTCCAATAATTTGAACTTTTGCAACCAGAGGGAGGTCTGGTTGAATCTCGCAAGCCGGCAGTTCCTGGGCAATCTCTTCTATTGCGTTTCTGATGCCGGTGTCTTGCGCCTCATAGAGTGCAAGCTTCGCAGAGATATTCTTATGACTTTCTTTCAGCTCTATCTCCTGCGATTGCAGTCGTTGGTTTGCCTGGAAAGTAGAGAGCTCTCTAGCTCTCAACTCAAGAGAAACTTTCTCCTGTACAAGCTGTAGGGTTTCTATAGGAATCATAGACAAATTTATTTCTACAGGTCCAACTGTGCTTACCTGTAGTTCAGCTAGAGGATCTGGAAGTGTCATGCTGGTAGGCGGAATATGCACGACAGTGTGCCTTTCTGTGAGTTCTTCAACTCGCTCATCAGTTGGAATTTCTTGTGGCGCCTGCGAAGTAGATGCTGGCGCATGGGTCTGCGCAATCCTTCCTGCGAGACCTTTCAATTCTACAAATTGTAAGTCTAGAGCACTTCGGATGTGAGCATGCATGTTCCTCATCTCACGAAATTTCTCTTTCAAGTATTTGTCGACCTCCGAGGGAATGGCCTCAGTGGGATGCGACACTTTCTGCTTCTTGGTGGCTGGTTCTGTTGAGCCTTCATCGCTTCTTTGCTCAGGGGCTTCCTTGCCCTTATCCTTCTCTTGCGCAGCGGCGGGTGGCATCGCAGGTGCGATGTCAGCTGCTGCTCTCCATTCGTCCGACCACGACTTAATGGTTTCTTCGACATCTTCTGTGGTCATCCTGTAAAGACCTAGCGCCTAGTCACCTGGAATGTCGCAAGGCCGAAGGTAGAGTTGATGGATGTCAGCAGTAAAAGCCAACTTCCCTTCATACAATGTGGCTGTCTCCTCGCTCAGCCTTGGCATATCTTGTATGGTATCTCGGAGGAGATAGTAGTACTCACAAAAGACAACGCGATTCATCTTGCGCTTCGCGGGATTAGGGGAATCCCAGAGGTTGATGTAGCGCATGCCGGCAACCTCTCCTGCGCGGCGCGGAAGGAACTGAGTATTCGGGGGCTCCTTCCACCCGACGAGAGCGCATAAAATTAGAAGCCACGAAAAATGGAATGATTGGCCTGCATTGTCCTGCACATTCAAGCAATCAGCCAAAAAAGAATTCAGCAGGAAGAGAGACCAGTTGTACTGTTCTCCCTCCGCAGCTGCGATAGCGAGCTCCGCGACAGCTCCAGTAACTTCTTTCGGTCGGCACTTTGTGAGAAGTCTGCCTGCAAGCAGACTTCCTGTGAAGTGAAGTGCCTCATCTTCTACTGTCGTGAGGTCATAAGCCCGACCTCCTCTTGTCAAGTTATATTTCTGGACCAGCTTTGCAGCTAATTTCCGGTCCTTTTCCTTTCCCACAAAATGGATATTGGGATCCTTACCAACCTTAGATAGACCGGTGATGCGGTGTATCAAATCAACATTTAGATCAATTGGCCTCCCGAGCCAAAGGTAACCTCCATGAACGCAGGATAGCAGTGTTTTAACGACTGCGTTCACTTCATTGCTACGCCCAAAGTGCGGTAGCTTCAACAAATTCAAGAGTCCAGGGTGCTCAAGATTTGCTGCAAATCCCTTCGGGATAAACTCGTCAACCTTTCTGGTGGGATTATGGACGATATCCAGATATCGGTCCAACTGGAACTGAGGATATGTCTTATAGTCTCCAAGGTTAAAATCAGAGAATTTAACCAATGGAATGTTTCCCAATAGTTGGCCTTCTACCCGCACACTAGCCGGTAGTGGCGGTAGCGGAATTGGATACTTTGCATTCTTCGGAATCTGTACATCCGGCGCATCATCTGGACGCGGCGGAATATAGTTCACCATAGACGCGAGCGGCTCTGGAACAGGTTCCTCCGGCTGCTGCTGAGATGCTCTTGTGCCTGGAGATGTTCTGGGATCAGTAGCACCAGGGTGTACGTAGGTCGAAGCCGTCACCGGAGTGGCCATGCCGAAATCTAAGCCTCGGCGCAGAAATTGACGAACAACTTCTTCAGTTGATAAATTCTCCGTTGTGAACCAATGTAGATAACAAAACTCTGGACAGCAAATGGCGGACCTGCGTAGGGTATAGACACTGAAAACAAGGGAAAATACTCTGCACACTCGGCTCTGAAAACAATACTTTGGATCTTCAAACACAACTATGCAACTCGATACAGTAACCCGAAAATGATACAAGTGTGAGGTATTTATAGCCAGCGGGGATAGTAAATGCGACCAAGTGGGGTTTCTTAGCTGTAGGCGGCTATACGTGAGTTGACAACACGCTATCGTTCTCGCCGTAGCGGTGCATTTATTGTGATTGACGGGCTCTGACAGCCTTCCGGGAGAAGCTAATGCTTTCGGCGCCAGAGTTAAATGCAAATCTTTCGGAGATTAATCCGAATCCGTCAGAACGGCTAGACTTAAATAGTGGCCTTATCCTTCATTTATTCAAACGCGGCTACATAACTGCTGTAATTCAAAATTTCCGGCGGGTCATTTCAACTTAGGAAACTGTGCCTCTATGGGTCCATAACAAAACTTTTTCAAGCGGCAAATTATCAAAGGGAACTCCGCAAGAGCGATAGTTCAACGGTCCAAAAACAAAACTTCGCCAGAGCGCACCGATAAGCTCTCTTCAAGCAATTTTTATTCAGGATGCGCGGATATTTCAAGGAACTGCGCAGGAAGCTGGAAACTGAGGGTGTGTCGCAGCTTCCGTGTAGACTAAATGCGATGTCTCTTTCAACTACACCGGACATCTGCACTCTTGAGCAATATATTATGTCGACAGGGCAGAGTGGCCGTCGCAATAAAGCTTAAGCCGACTCCCGTTTATCATTGTAGGTAGTAGTTCTCCGTTCAGCTTCGCAAGCTGAACTGCGCCTCCGTCTGTTATTTTTATTACCTGAAAAGGGCCTAACCAATGTACGCGAAACTTGCCTGGAAACTTGATGAATTTACTATCATAAAGGAGTACCAAGTCTCCTTCTTCAAAGTGCTTATGCTTGATGTGCCTGTCATGCCAAGCTTTCTGTCTTGCCTTCTGTACCTGTTGATGAAATCCGGCCAAAAGTCTGTGTTCTTCTAAGCAAGTAGTTGGGAAAGTCTTTCATTCATAGTATCAGGATCTGCCATTTCTGTTATTTGCGCAATTCGGAGACTGGGAACAATGTATTCCATGGGCATAACTGCTTCTTGTCCATACACCAAGCTGAAAGGTGTGTGACCTGTTAGTTTCTTGCAAGTGGTTCTGTAAGCCCATAATACAGCTGTGACTCTAAGGTCCCAATCATCTCTTTGTTGATTACAGATCTTCGTCAGGGCATTCTCAAGGATCTTATTGAATGCTTCCACCGTACCATTAGCTTGAGGATGGTAGGGTGTACTCTTATGGTGATTAATTTGAAATTCTTTAGTGAGGGCCTCTATAGTCTCATTGAGGAAATGTGTACCTTGATCACTCATGAGGATCACTGGGCATCCAAACCTAGTGATAATGTTCTCGAAAATGAACTGCGCGGCAGTAGCGGCGTCACAGTTCTTAACTGGCTTCGCCTCAGCCCATCTGGTGAGGTATTCAGTAGCTGTAATGATATATCTTGCGCCAGTTCTTTTTCCTGGTGGGTTAATAGGTCCTACAAAGTCAATGGCCCATTTATCAAAAGCACGCAGTGTGATCTGGGGTCTTAGCGGCATTTCATCTCTCCTTGAGGGTTTTCCTGTGCGCTGGCACACATCGCAACATTTACAGAAATCCTTAGTATCCTTGTGCAATGTCGGCCACCAAAGTCCTGCGGCTAATATCTTCTGCGCAGTCGGCTTTCCTGCGAAATGGCCTCCTGCGGTACCTGAATGCGCTTCTGCGATGATAGAGCTCTTTTCATGTGGTAAGATACATCTGCGCAAAATTTCGTCAGGGCCCAACTTATAAAGCTGGCCTGCTATCAAAGTGAAGTCTGCGGCTCTGACAACAAGTTGCTTCTTCTGCTGGATTGTAAACTCAGCCGGCGCTTGTCCGGTAGTGAGAAACTCAAGAATATCAGAATAATATTCGTCTGCTGCTTGGATAGAAAACAACTGTGCGTCAGGCAGATTGTCCTCGAGACTTGTAGGTTCCTCTCCTGACTCTATCCTGGATAGATGGTCAGGGCCTGCATTCAATCTGCCTGGTTTTACAATAACCTCAAAATCATATTCCTGAAAGAGCAGTAGCCATCTGCAAATTCTTCCTCCTAATACTGGTTTATTGACCAAATATTTCAAAGCAGAGTGGTCAGTATACATTTTAAAGTGAGCTCCTAACAGGTAATGTCTGAATTTCTGTAGGGCATACACCATAGCTAATCCTTCCCTTTCTGTAGTGGTGTAGTTCTTCTCAGCTGTAGATAGCTTTCTGCTGGAGTAAGCAATTGGGTGGTCAATATTTCCTTCTCCAGACTGTGTAAGCACAATTCCCAATGCTATGGAAGAAGCATCAACATGAACATGAAAAGGTTTTCTCCAGTCCGGGAAAACTAGAATAGGCGCTGTGATCATCTTTTCTTTAAGTGTGTCCAAGCTCTGTTGGCATTCCTCTGTCCATTGGAACTTCGAATCCTTTTTCAGCAATCTTTCCATAGGCGCTGTGATCCTTGCATATCCTTTGATGAATTTTCTGTAGTAACCTGTATGTCCCAATGTAGTGCGCAATTGTTTAACTGAGTTGGGCACAGGTAAATTAGCAATGATGGCAACCTTTGCAGGATCCATCAGGAGTCCTTGTCTGCATACAATATGTCCCAACAAAATACCAAAGGGCGCACAGAATATACATTTTTTCAAGTTAAGGGAAATCTGATGCTGTCTACATTTTTCTAACATCATGCGCAGATTCGCAATATGGTTCTTTAGTAAACCAAATACAGTCTAGTCATCAAAATAGACTTCTAAAAACTTGTGGATAAATTCTTTAAAAACAGCAACAACGACTCTAGAGAAGATAGCAGGTGCGTTTTTAAGACCAAAGGGCATTACCGTATACTGGAATGAGCCCCATTCAGTTGCAAAAGTAGTCTTGTGGCGGTCGTCCGGATGGATTCTGATCTGATGATATCCCGAGAACCCATCAGTGAAAGAGTAAGCCTCTTGTCCTCCAACATTATCAAGTACTTCATCTGTGAAAGGAGTGGGAAATGGATCGTGCGCTGATGCATCATTGAGTTTGCGCAAGTCGACACAAATTCTTATTTCACCTTTCGTTTTCTTTTCTTGGACCACCATAGGACTAATCCAATCGCTTTCCTCTACTGGTTCAATAATACCTGCTGCAAGCATCTTATCAATTTCTTCTTTGAATTTTTCTTTGTAGCACGGGTTCAACCTGTATGGGCGCTGCTTTACTGGCTTGGCATCTGGTTTCAGAGGTATGCGCATCACTCCTAAGTCTCCTAGGATGCCTTTCATTTCTGTGAACTTGGTAGGAAAGATATCCTAGTAGTCACGTAATAAATCTGAAACATGCGCAACAGTTTCATCATCCCAATAATCTCCTATAGAAGCAAACTTTGGGTCAGCTTCTGTACCAATGTTAACTTTCTTGAGCTTGACGTGTTCTGTGATGGCAGGAATATCAAGCTCAGGACCTTCAATATTGCGCGTCCCTTCTGATTCTGGGATATTGATGTTGCGAGGATCGTCCTCCTCATCTTCAACGGTGAAGTTATAGCATTCCAGGGCATGTTCTATCTGGACAGCCCAATCTGGTTGGCAACGGAACCATTTGTTGTCTGAGCAACAAGGTTCAGAGCAACGGAAGTGACGTGATCAAAAAGTCATGAGGCAATCAGAACCATTTGTTGGTCACTAGGCAACGGAACCATTTGTTGGTTCCAATAGTATCTCACACGTCGCTGAAAGAACAAGTCTCATTCACGCGGCAACGGAACCATTTGTTGGTTCCAACAGTATCTCACACGTCGCTGAAAGAACAAGTCTCATTCACGCGGCAACGGAACCATTTGTTGGTTCCTACAGTATCTCACACGTCGCTGAAAGAACAAGTCTCATTCGCGCGGCAATTCCGCAGAACATTAGTAGATCGCAAGTGCTAAGACAAGACAACCTGGTACAAGAACAGGCCACTGCAGCTGGAAGGCCTGACGATGATGAGGAGCATGCACAAGGCAGTGTTCATGCGTTCCTGCGACAATGTTTAAAATTGTTGCGCAATGAAAAAGCAACTTTAGAACTCCAACACCTGTTAGATCAGTGCCAACACTCTGCTTCGACGAACACACCGCAGTGTGCTGTTCACCAGATTAGGAGTCACATTAGAACTGGAAAAGAGATGAGGCTCACAGCACAGATTGGAGCATTTGAAATGGACGAAGTCATGTTAGATTTGGGCTCAGAAGCCAATGTTCTCACTATGCATACATGGGAACAGATGGGAAGCCCTCAGCTTACAAGATCCCCTATCCAGCTAAGACTCGCAAATCAGCAACGAGTCTCTCCATTGGGCAGATTACCCAATGTACCTATTGATATTGAAGGAGTAAGAAGCTCTGCAGATTTTGAAATAATCAAAATTATGGATGATAGTAGACCATACCCAGCGCTGTTAGGAATAGACTGGGCATTTGATAATTTGGCTGTCATTAACCTGAAGAAAAGACAGATGACCTTTGAGGATGACCAGATTAGGGTCATCGCACCTCTTGATCCTATTCAAGGACCAAGATATATAGAACCCATTCGCGCAGAAGAGGAAGCGCGCCACATGGAAAGTTTGTACCAGATGACTACTAACCACAGTGACTATGTCAACCCCACGACAGATGGCCATATCAGCTGGCGATGTGATAGCTCGTGCACATCAGACTCAGATGCAGGATTGGAAAACTGGCAGAATCGTCTACATGAGGTTTCTGCAAGACGTTGCGCCATGATGACTAAATCCATTCGATGGATTGGCACAGAATTAATTGACACTCCAACTTTTGATGGCTTAACTGAAGTAACTAAATTCATACAGGAATATGAACAAAAGCTTCCAGAACAGCAGCGCATACAGGCACTGGATGTAGCATTGCGCGCTACACCCGCAAGATGGTGGATTGCGCATAAGGAGAATATTCATACATGGAAAGACTGTCGCAGATTGATACTGCGCAGATTTCAGGACACCACAGCCGAAGCGCTACGCAAATATGAAGGACAGAGTGACCCCAGATCACACTGCGTGCTTTTGATAAATGGGCCATTGACTTTGTAGGACCTATTAACCCACCAGGAAAAAGAACTGGCGCAAGATATATCATTACAGCTACTGAATACCTCACCAGATGGGCTGAGGCGAAGCCAGTTAAGAACTGTGACGCCGCTACTGCCGCGCAGTTCATTTTCGAGAACATTATCACTAGGTTTGGATGCCCAGTGATCCTCATGAGTGATCAAGGTACACATTTCCTCAATGAGACTATAGAGGCCCTCACTGAAGAATTTCAAATTAATCACCATAAGAGTACACCCTACCATCCTCAAGCTAATGGTACAGTGGAAGCATTCAATAAGATCCTTGAGAATGCCCTGACGAAGATCTGTAATCAACAAAGAGATGATTGGGACCTTAGAGTCACAGCTGTATTATGGGCTTACAGAACCACTTGCAAGAAACTAACAGGTCACACACCTTTCAGCTTGGTGTATGGACAAGAAGCAGTTATGCCCATGGAATACATTGTTCCCAGTCTCCGAATTGCGCAAATAACAGAAATGGCAAATCCTGATACTATGAATGAAAGACTTTCCCAACTACTTGCCTTAGAAGAACACAGACTTTTGGCCGGATTTCATCAACAGGTACAGAAGGCAAGACAGAAAGCTTGGCATGACAGGCACATCAAGCATAAGCACTTTGAAGAAGGAGACTTGGTACTCCTTTATGATAGTAAATTCATCAAGTTTCCAGGCAAGTTTCGCGTACATTGGTTAGGCCCTTTTCAGGTAATAAAAATAACAGACGGAGGCGCAGTTCAGCTTGCGAAGCTGAATGGAGAACTACTACCTACAATGATAAACGGGAGTCGGCTTAAGCTTTATTGCGATGGCCACTCCGCCCTGTCGACATAATATATTGCTCAAGAGTGCATATGTCCGGTGTAGTTGAAAGAGACATCGCATTCAGTCTACACGGAAGCTGCGACACACCCTCAGTTTCCAGCTTCCTGCGCAGTTCCTTGAAATATCCGCGCATCCTGAATAAAAATTGCTTGAAGAGAGCTTATCGGTGCGCTCTGGCGAAGTTTTGTTTTTGGACCGTTGAACTATCGCTCTTGCGGAGTTCCCTTTGATAATTTGCCGCTTGAAAAAGTTTTGTTATGGACCCATAGAGGCACAGTTTCCTAAGTTGAAATGACCCGCCGGAAATTTTGAATTACAGCAGTTATGTAGCCGCGTTTGAATAAATGAAGGATAAGGCCGCTATTTAAGTCCAGCCGTTCTGACGGATTCGGCTTAATCTCCGAAAGATTTGCATTTAATTCAGGCGCCGAAAGCATTAGCTTCTCCCGGAAGGCTGTCAGAACCCGTCAATCACAATAAATGCACCGCTACGGCGAGAACGATAGCGTGTTGTCAACTCACGTATAGCCGCCTACAGCTAAGAAACCCCACTTGGTCGCATTTACTATCCCCGCTGGCTATAAATACCTCACACTTGTATCATTTTCGAGTTACTGTCTCGAGTTGCATAGTTGTGTTTGAAGATCCAAAGTATTGTTTTCAGAGCCGAGTGTGCAGAGTATTTTCCCTTGTTTTCAGCGTCTATACCCTACGCAGGTCCGCCATTTGCTGTCCAGAGTTTTGTTATCTACATTGGTTCACAACGGAGAATTTATCAAATGAAGAAGTTGTTCGTCAATTTCTGCGCCGAGGCTTAGATTTCGGCATGGCCACTCCGGTGACCGCTTCGACCTACGTACACCCTGGTGCTACTGATCCCAGAACATCTCCAGGCACAAGAGCATCTCAGCAGCAGCCGGAGGAACCTGTTCCAGAGCCGCTCGCGTCTATGGTGAACTATATTCCGCCGCGTCCAGATGATGCGCCGGATGTACAGATTCCGAAGAATGCAAAGTATCCAATTCCGCTACCGCCACTACCGGCTAGTGTGCGGGTAGAAGGCCAACTATTGGGAAACATTCCATTGGTTAAATTCTCTGATTTTAACCTTGGAGACTATAAGACATATCCTCAGTTCCAGTTGGACCGATATCTGGATATCGTCCATAATCCCACCAGAAAGGTTGACGAGTTTATCCCGAAGGGATTTGCAGCAAATCTTGAGCGCCCTGGACTCTTGAATTTGTTGAAGCTACCGCACTTTGGGCGTAGCAATGAAGTGAACGCAGTCGTTAAAACACTGCTATCCTGCGTTCATGGAGGTTACCTTTGGCTCGGGAGGCCAATTGATCTAAATGTTGATTTGATACACCGCATCACCGGTCTATCTAAGGTTGGTAAGGATCCCAATATCCATTTTGTGGGAAAGGAGAAGGATCGAAAATTGGCTGCAAAGCTGGTCCAGAAATATAACTTGACAAGAGGAGGTCGGGCTTATGACCTCACGACAGTAGAAGATGAGGCACTTCGCTTCACAGGAAGTCTGCTTGCAGGCAGACTTCTCACAAAGTGCCGACCGAAAGAAGTTACTGGAGCTGTCGTGGAGATCGCTATTGCAGCTGCGGAGGGAGAACAGTACAACTGATCTCTCTTCCTGCTGAATTCTTTTTTGGCTGATTGCCTGAATGTGCAGGACAATGCAGGCCAATCATTCCATTTTTCATGGCTTCTAATTTTATGCGCTTTCGTCGGGTGGAAGGAGCCCCCGAATACTCAGTTCCTTCTGCGCCGCGCAGGAGAGGTTGCCGGCATGCGCTAAATCAACCTCTGGGATTCCCCTAATCCCGCGAAGCGCAAGATGAATCGCGCTGTCTTTTGTGAGTACTACTATCTCCTCCGAGATACCATACAAGATATGCCAAGGCTGAGCGAGGAGACAACCACATTGTATGAAGGGAAGTTGGCTTTTACTGCCGACATCCATCAACTCTACCTTCGGCCTTGCGACATTCCAGGTGACTGGGCGCTAGGTCTTTACAGGATGACCACAGAAGATGTCGAAGAAACCATTAAGTCGTGGTCGGACGAATGGAGAGCAGCAGCTGACATCGCACCTGCGATGCCACCCGCCGCTGCGCAAGAGAAGGATAAGGGCAAGGAAGCCCCTGAGCAAAGAAGCGATGAAGGCTCAACAGAACCAGCCACCAAGAAGCAGAAAGTGTCGCATCCCACTGAGGCCATTCCCTCGGAGGTCGACAAATACTTGAAAGAGCAATTTCGTGAGATGAGGAACATGCATGCTCACATCCGAAGTGCTCTAGACTTACAATTTGTAGAATTGAAAGGTCTCGCAGGAAGGATTGCGCAGACCCATGCGCCAGCATCTACTTCGCAGGCGCCACAAGAAATTCCAACTGATGAGCGAGTTGAAGAACTAACAGAAAGGCACACTGTCGTGCATATTCCGCCTACCAGCATGACACTTCCAGATCCTCTAGCTGAACTACAGGTAAGCACAGTTGGACCTGTAGAAATAAATTTGTCTATGATTCCTATAGAAACCCTACAGCTTGTACAGGAGAAAGTTTCTCTTGAGTTGAGAGCTAGAGAGCTCTCTACTTTCCAGGCAAACCAACGACTGCAATCGCAGGAGATAGAGCTGAAAGAAAGTCATAAGAATATCTCTGCGAAGCTTGCACTCTATGAGGCGCAAGACACCAGCATCAGAAACGCAATAGAAGAGATTGCCCAGGAACTGCCGGCTTGCGAGATTCAACCAGACCTCCCTCTGGTTGCAAAAGTTCAAATTATTGGAGGAAGGGTGAAAACCTTGGAGCAAGAAATAGTTGCCATGGCAGAAGGCCATAAAACCCAGATCGCTGAGCTAGAAGCTCGCGTTGCTGCGCACCTTACGGATGATGCGCAGGTACAATTTGAAGCACTGAGCAGAGCTTCCACACAGATGAAAGATCGAGTACAGGAAGCCAAGAATCTGATGAACCAGGCTATGGAAGCTTGGACGGAGCTTGTAAACCTCCCTTTTAAAGTGGGTCTGTCAGAACAGGTGCAAGCTGCAGAACAATCTCTCACTGTTCTGAATGAAGAAGTTAAGCCCTTAACAGGCTTGCCAAAGATGAAGAAAATGGGTGAAGTGCGCAAAATGCAGCAGCAACTGCACAAGCTCAGAACTGAAGATGAGAAGCTCACCAACAACATTCAGCCATTCATGGATGAGTATGCTGAAATCGTCGCCCAGGTTGAGACAAAAATCAAAGAGATTGCTGAATCTCAGGAGATCATTGATACCCTCACTAAAGATGAAGCAACCGCAGAAACGGTGCAAACAGCTGACGAGTGTATTGAGGAATTGGACTCCGCTATTGCGAAGTGGAAGAAAACATTCGCGGAGACCCAAGCCAAAGCAGATGCGCAAATCAAGAGACCACACGCTAGTGCGAGTGGCTCGAGGGTGAGCCACAAGTGAGTGTTGGGGGCCTGTTGGGGCCAAGGTCGCAGCTATAGTAAAAGCTGCGAATTTTGGGAAAAAGCACGAGTATGGAAGGAAAGTGCTAAATTTTGGGACAAGCATTAAGTTTTGGGTAAGAAGGAGACGGTGCGCAGTACGGTGCCAGATGGATGATCTCAGCGCAGATCACGGACCGAAAATTGCGGAGCTCGCGCGCACGTCATCGAAGAATGAAGGTGGCTCAGCTACCATAATAAATAAGGCAATGGAGTAGAGGGCTCAGCTACCCTCATTTAAAGGCTCAGTACAGAAGTTATGGTTGCTCGGATCAAGGAGGAGCAACGGAGCAGAGCATTGAAGGCGAAGGACGATCGCCCATACCCACAATCTGCGCCGGAATTCACGGAGCCTGCAGGAAGCGGCGACGTGACTGCAAGCGGCGCCTACAGTACACCTAGCCATGTGCGTGGTTAGGGTTTTTGGGAATCACTGTTGGGAAAGGCCCACAGTTTTGTAAAGGTGTGACCGTCATGGCCACCTATATATATGAATCATTGTAATGGGTAGACGTTCCTTCCTTTTTGGAGAGTTAGAGAGTTAGATGTTAGACTGTTAGATAGCCAGTCTAAAGGATAGATCATGTGTTGATTATCCTTCACTGTATTTTCTACCCGGTGTGTAGAACTAGAGAGGAAATCGGATAGCCGAGGAGCTAATCCCTGAGTTGCCAGATAGTCTGAGTCGACGTCTGTGCCTTTGTAATCTCCATAGAGAGGAGACAAGATTGAGAGAAGGGCTCCCAGCTGTGTGCGTGGAGTTTCCTGTAAGATCTAAGGCTGCAGCTGTGTGCGCAGCATATTGTATAACTCTATCTTTTTCTGGTTAATATAAAACTCCCGTGGACGTGGTTTTCCTCGAGGAGATGAGCTTCACATGTATCTTCTTGTTATAATATTTGCGTGAATGATAACTGTTTAAGATCATTACCTGTGTGTACATCTTTTGCATCATCTTTGCGACTACCTGAGTGAGTTTAGGAAGGTCCTTTATTGTTATAATCGTCAAGTATAGAAGTAGTGGTGGAACGCTGTCGCTGCAGCGACCGAGCTTCGCGTGACTGCGCAGTGAGTCCGCAGGAAGGAAGGCATCCGCGCAGTTGCGTCGCGAGGCCTGCGGGAAGGTCCGACCGCCGATATTTGAGGAAGAAGAAGATATACAGAACAATCTCCGCGTCACCACGATTAAGGAAACCTGATTCCTTAACCCCCCATAGCCACTTCGGGTGAGACCTCGAGCTGCCGCGCAGCTCGTTGCCGAGAGGGCCAGTGCGCCAAGGGGTTTTGTTGCTGCGCTTCATTAAAACCCGGTTCTGCCCAGAAAAGCAGCCAACAAACAAGTGATCTGTCCTCTTCCGCGACCAAAATTTGTTGTGCGTCCACGTCCCCTGTAATTTCCTGCTCGGGCGTCCCGAGTTTGGTCATAAGGTGGACCTGCTGTGGGTCCTTGTGTCTCTGCTTGTACCCGATAGACATCATGCTTTCTTTCTATCATAAGATCATATGCTCTACAATTGTTCTCATCATGACCTACTGATTTACAGAAATTACAATATAGATTCTTTGGAGTTTGTACATATTTCTGAAGCAAGTGGCATTCTTGTGGTCTATGACCTCTAGTTCTACAGATTTCACACCAAGGCCCTTGTGCCTGTGGTAAAGGGTTAGGTGCTCCAGTTGCAATATAGTCTATGAAAACGGGACAATGGTCCTTTGAATGACCTTGGGCTTTACATTTTGTGCACCAAATTTCTTCCTTAATCTCCTTGCCTTTCTTAATATCATGCACTTGCAAGGTTAAGTTTGCTAATTGGTTCTGTAAATGCGCAACATCGTTGCTTGTTCCTGCAATTGGCGAAGCTTCTAGTTTCATAGCCATTTCTAGAGCTTGTTCCTGAGTATTGAGATTCTGTTGCATAAGAGGAAGTCTAATGTGTGGAAGCAGTGCAGCAATAAACCATTCTTTATGCTGCTGTGGTGCAAACTCGAAGCTTACTTGATCTATCAAAGCTTTGAACTTCTGGTCAAAGTCCCATACTGATTCTGTAGGTAACTGTTTGATGTCTTTGAGCTCTGTTATACACTGTGATTCTGATTTAGGTTTCTTGAATTCTCTAATCATGGCATTTCTTACCTCAGCAAGCGTCCTATTCTGTGCTGCTGAGTATTTCATGAACCAAGTTAAGGCTCTATCTCTTAGTGTGGTTGCTAACTGAACCAGTTTAACAGCATCATCATTAATTTGCTTAATTGTCCAAATGGCTTCACATAAGAACCAGTGCTGCTCAGGGTCTTCTATCCCTGTTCCTCTAAAAGTTGGTAGCTTCATGTCATCACCCATCCTTCTTGCGCGGGTTTGAGGTGGAGGTGCTGTAGCAGTGCCTCCGGGATGGTTAAACAAAGGTGGTACAGAGGTACTAGAAGTACCGTGTGGGCTACTAGAAGGTGTTACTGTAGGATTATACTGAGCTTTGTCTGGCTTTTGCGGTGTAAAAGGGTAATAAGGGATATGAGCATTCTCTTGTCTTTCTGTATGGCTTGGTCCAGGGACTTGGCTGTCGTTTGGGCTAGATTCAAAGTAATATTGGTCAAGGCCTACTTTATATCGTTTTCCACTACGAGTGCAACCAATAAGTTCAGGGTCACTATCAAAATCTACGGACATTACTTGTCTATGCTATTCATCAGAAGCAATACATAGCTTTCCTTTTTCATACAGAAGCATTTTAATCCATAAGTTCAGAGAATTTAAGAACTTACCTCTGTGTACTTGGAAGAAACTCCTCTCAGCTTCACTGAAACTCTTTCTTGTATCGACTGTAAATTCGGTAATGAAACCTTCCAGTAGACTATTCAACCAAAAGTCTACTGCGCGGGAAACAGAATTGTCGATCCGCTTGACAATACTGACTAGCTCAGGCGTCCACGTGACGGGTCGATCAACATGCAGTGTAGGTCTAGAATCTGCTAACTTGGCTATCCAAGCGTGTAACTCCAATGCAAACGTAACAAAGAAAATTTCGTAAAGGTCAGCATAAATATACTTCTGTAACCAGTCTTCTGTTTGAAGCGTAAGGCTTCTATTTTCTTGTTCAGCGAACTCTTTAGCCTTTAAATCAAACCAATCTCCAATTTCTTTAGCTGTAGGATTCCAGTAACACATTTGTTAACTGAGCAAGTCTCAGTGTAACAGAACCTTATGTTGTCTTCAGCAACAATCTCAGACGTCGCGTAACTAGTATGTCTTACAGCATCAAGTCGCAAGGCAAAGGAATCATTTGTTGGCTCAATCAACAGGGTTCAAAGCCATGGAAGTAATGTGATCAAAAAGTCATAAGGCCACGAAACCATTTGTTGTCTGAGCAACAAGGTTCAGAGCAACGGAAGTGACGTGATCAAAAAGTCATGAGGCAATCGGAACCATTTGTTGGCTCCAACAGTATCTCACACGTCGCTGAAAGAACAAGTCTCATTCGCGCGGCAACGGAACCATTTGTTGGCTCCAACAGTATCTCACACGTCGCTGAAAGAACAAGTCTCATTCGCGCGGCAACGGAACCATTTGTTGGTCACTAGGCAACGGAACCATTTGTTGGTTCCAACAGTATCTCACACGTCGCTGAAAGAACAAGTCTCATTCGCGCGGGCAACAGAACCATTTGTTGGTCACTAGGCAACGGAACCATTTGTTGGCTGCTTTTCTGGGCAGACCCGGGTTTTAATGAAGCGCAGCAACAAAACCCCTTGGCGCACTGGCCCTCTCGGCAACGAGCTGCGCGGCAGCTCGAGGTCTCACCCGAAGTGGCTATGGGGGGTTAAGGAATCAGGTTTCCTTAACCGTGGTGACGCGGAGATTGTTCTGTATATCTTCTTCTTCCTCAAATATCGGCGGTCGGACCTTCCCGCAGGCCTCGCGACGCAACTGCGCGGATGCCTTCCTTCCTGCGGACTCACTGCGCAGTCACGCGAAGCTCGGTCGCTGCAGCGACAGCGTTCCACCACTACTTCTATACTTGACGATTATAACAATAAAGGACCTTCCTAAACTCACTCAGGCAGTCGCAAAGATGATGCAAAAGATGTACACACAGGTAATGATCTTAAACAGTTATCATTCACGCAAATATTATAACAAGAAGATACATGTGAAGCTCATCTCCTCGAGGAAAACCACGTCCACGGGAGTTTTATATTAACCAGAAAAAGATAGAGTTATACAATATGCTGCGCACACAGCTGCAGCCTTAGATCTTACAGGAAACTCCACGCACACAGCTGGGAGCCCTTCTCTCAATCTTGTCTCCTCTCTATGGAGATTACAAAGGCACAGACGTCGACTCAGACTGTCTGGCAACTCAGGGATTAGCTCCTCGGCTATCCGATTTCCTCTCTAGTTCTACACACCGGGTAGAAAATACAGTGAAGGATAATCAACACATGATCTATCCTTTAGACTGGCTATCTAACAGTCTAACATCTAACTCTCTAACTCTCCAAAAAGGAAGGAACGTCTACCCATTACAATGATTCATATATATAGGTGGCCATGACGGTCACACCTTTACAAAACTGTGGGCCTTTCCCAACAGTGATTCCCAAAAACCCTAACCACGCACATGGCTAGGTGTACTGTAGGCGCCGCTTGCAGTCACGTCGCCGCTTCCTGCAGGCTCCGTGAATTCCGGCGCAGATTGTGGGTATGGGCGATCATCCTTCGCCTTCAATGCTCTGGTCCGTTGCTCCTCCTTGATCCGAGCAACCATAACTTCTGTACTGAGCCTTTAAATGAGGGTAGCTGAGCCCTCTACTCCATTGACTTATTTATTATGGTAGCTGAGCCACCTTCATTCTTCGATGACGTGCGCGCGAGCTCCGCAATTTCCGGTCCGTGATCTGCGCTGAGATCATCCATCTGGCACCGTACTGCGCACCGTCTCCTTCTTACCCAAAACTTAATGCTTGTCCCAAAATTTAGCACTTTCCTTCCATACTCGTGCTTTTTCCCAAAATTCGCAGCTTTTACTATAGCTGCGACCTTGGCCCCAACAAAGCCCCTTCAGTAGGATTCTGTCTAGCTTGGTTATCCTCGGAAGTCGAATCTTTAGTTGTTTGATCTCCACCTGTCATGGCTCCACTTCGTGTCACAACATGAATGTTGCAAATTGTATTCCATTTTTCAGCTACAATCATCTGTACATTCTGATTATGTTCTTATGTTCTTCTTTCTTGCATTTTCTCTTTTAAAATAGGGCATGCCTCAATGACATGATCAAAAGACTTACAATACTTGCAGGTAGTACAAGCGTTCGTGCAGTCTCTAGATAGATGTCCAGGTTGAGCGCAGTTATAACATACAATTTGACCTCTTCCTCTTCCTTGTCCAGTGTTTCTTCCTCTGCCTCTGAATCCACCACATCCTATGTATGTGCCTTGATCATATTACGCATTTTCATTGTTATGTAGTGTTTCTTCTTGTACTCGGTAGAAATCATGCTTTCTTTTGATCATGAGATTGTATGCTCTACAGTTGGAATCATCATGCCCAACTGACTTAAAAAATGTGTAGTACAGGTTCTTAGGTGTTTGTACATATTTTTGAATTAAGTAGCAGTCCTCTGGATGATGTCCTCTACATAGGAAAATCTCACACCATGGTCCTTGTTGTTGATTTAATGGGTTTGGAGCTCTGCTAGTGATGTAATCTCTAAATACCAGACAATGTTCTTTAGAGTGTCCTTCTCCCTTACACTTTGTACACCAAACCTCTTCTCGGGTTTCTTTTCCTTTCTTCATATCTTGGAGTTGTAATGTCAAATTTGCTAGTTGGTTCTGTATTTGAACCATTCCTGTGCTAGTCTCTCCTATAGGCGAAGCTTCTAGTTTCATCACAATTTCTAGGGCCTCTGTTTGCGATGCTACTTTCTCAGGGTCTTCTAGACCCATTCCTTTAAATATTGGCAGCTTAATTGCATCCGTCATCCTTCTTCTAGGATGTGTAGTGTTTTGAGATGACGAGGGTATACCACTATTCGATTGATTATGGGTCTTCGGTTTGGCAGTATTACTACTACTAGTATTCTGTGATCTAGTAAGGTTTATTCCCTCAACTGTGAATTTTTGTGGAGTGATAGGCTGATAAACAGTATGTCTGGGTATTATTTCAGTATCTGACTCAACCTGATGTGAGTATATATCACTTCCTGTCTCAGTTTTTAGGAAAGTGTGAGGTTCTTCTCCTCAAGACCTCTTTCTAGTGCTGTGTTTATATCTTTTACCACTTCTCAAAGTATAAATTTCTTCTTCAGTGTCACTATCTGTGTTACTGGACATCACAGACTCAAATTCCTAGGAGTTTTATTTCATTCTTAAAACACCTTTTTCTGCTAACTTCATCTTAATATATAAGATGAGATTTTTCAGATACTTACCTCTGAATCCTTTGAAGAAATCACCTTCTACTGCGTTGTAAGACTTAACATGTCCACAACAAATTCTATCACATAGCCTTCTAGAATGCTATCAAGCCAGAAGTCTACTGCTCTTGAGATTGGGCTATCCGCTATTTTAAGTCTCTGAATGAGTTCTGGAGTCCAGTCCATATGTTCTCCACCCTGTTAACAGTTCTTCCACTCTACAAGTCTTGATAACCACTCATATAGATCGTTGCTTATGAATGCGAAGAAAATTTCGTAAATGTCAGGAAATAGGTATCTCTGCAACCATTCTACGTCAGACAAATGTGGATTTTTGTTCTCCTTCCTTGCAAACTCCTTTTATGTCTTATCCACCCAGTTCTGTATTTCCATTCTCTCGGGATTCCAATATTTAGATCACATCACCAGTTCAAGCACGGAAACAGAACCATTTGTTGGCTCTCCTATATATTAACACTTAGATCAGACCTGGATTCGGTGTAGTTGTGGTCCAACAATACCCTTGTTCATTGGCCCTTTTGGAAATAGCCTGCGAACAGACTGAGGTCTCACCCGAGGTGAAGTTATGGGGGGGATGTAGAAGCAAATTTCTACATCCAGGTGATGCGCAGATAATAAACTGGTAAGCTGAGCGAAGTCACACCTACTTCGCATTTACTTCATATACTACATCACACTGTGAGACTACACTTATGAGAAGCTACACAATGCAATGTAACGACGCACTCTAGGACTGTGCTGAGGGACAGTTCTACACTTTACAAGCTCCGCTGAATTAGTGTCACTTGCACTACTACACATTCAACATATTCACATATATGTGTTTGATACTTAACATATTATTCTCATCCATCATTCATGTGAAAATACATATAAAAGTAGAAACACACATAACTATAAGCATGAACATAATCATAAACATAAGCAATAACACTCATACATTCACGTAACACGCTTATTTATGTGGTTCACCCCCAGTATGGGAGCTATGTCCATGGGAACTTTTGTTTATATGAATGGGAAGGGTCAACAGTTCCAGTCCACGCACACAGCTATGCACTCTTCTCTACAATAGGTCTATGGGCACACAACTGCAGAGCCTTTTCCTCTCTTCTTGCTCTTACAAAACTTAGTCTTTTCCAAAAGACTTAAGACCAAAATAAGACCAACCCTTCCCTTACAAAATCGCCCTTTTTATAGATTGTTCCTGAAGGTCACATCATTACAATAGTTATGGGCACAAGCCCCCATAGTACCCTTAAACCCCAAAAGTGGCGCGATTACCCCTCTAACCATACTTCATCATAAATTCTTAGCTACTCTGCTTGTCCTTCACATCCTTTCCATTGCTTCCTTGAATCTGACAGCCGCTTCCTCTGACAACCACTTCCTCTGACAACCGCTTCTTCTGACCATGCAGCGCTGACAATACCCTTTTTGTGTCCTTAGAACTTCTTTCCTTCAACGCCATAACTGTAGATGTCAGGCCATCGCTTCTTCCTCAACTTCTCCAACTACCCTGTATTTCCTTATTACTTTTGCTTTTACTAAGGAGATAGGTCATTTTCCTCTGACAGGCGTCCTTCCATACCCTTCGCCCAGGAATTGTGGAGATGCTTCCCCCAAAAGTAGGCCAGTACCAGCCTTCACTGAATCCGTACTTCCTTGAAGCTACTCTACTTTAACTTCAATTCATCATAACTTCACTAATCCTAAAAAATGCTCTAACTTGTCCTTAAGTTATGCTTCAACAAAACTACGCTACTCTTGAGCCTCTTTAGCACAATTGCGCGAACCTTGGAAAAATTGCGGACACCTTGGGCCTTATCCAACATAATCGTATTAGACTTCACCTTAACCGCTGACCCCTTTAAATCCGAAAATGCCCGAAGGATTGCTTTAACTACCAAAATAAAATTCTTCTTGGCTCCATCAAATAACACCCTATTCCTATGAAGCCATAGTTTCCAATAGAAAAATTTGAGTAACTCTTTAAAAATACTACTTTGGTGCAATATTCACCAATTTTTCTGTAATGTACCTAAACGCAGGTCTAGGCACACTAACTCAAAAAATGGAAACTTGGACACATAGAGGATAGGTTGGACATAGAAATTAAGGGATTAGTTTCTACAATAGGCACATTATAGAGTTCATCACACCTAGAAAGACCATTTGGGTCAACTAAATAACCAAAGACAATTTCCCCAGGAATTATGTAGGACTCTTCTTCTTTTGGTGTACCACTGGAATACTGGTTGAAAATTACCCAACCTTCTATGGAATTTACTTGACTTGATAAACAAATATTGGACAGTGAATCTAGTGACTAGGTGCAAAGATCAAAATTGGATTAGTGAAGGAGATAGTTTCCAAAATTATTCAAATGACACTAGAGGATCCCTAATTTTTGTTCTGTGAATGTGGATGGGATTAATTACTTCATATTTAGCTATAGGTACCTTCAAGTCAATTGTTAGAAGCACATTTAATAGTTAATCTCATCAATACTGAAAAATTGCCAATATTTTCAACAATGGTGCTAGTAGTGAAAAAAAATCAATTTCAAATGGAATTCAAAGGTCACAAATTCTGCAACAAACTTAATAGAATAGACTATCTATATGTCCATTATTAGAATCATGCCTCAATCAGAATTTTAGGGGTGCATTTAACAATCAAATAATGCACAACTTGTAGTATGTCCAACATTATCTAGAATTTATGACATAGAGGCATAAATACATTGATTGAGAGGAAGAAGGGGGATATTTTATTACGGGATCAGAGGGATGGAAATGAGTACATAATATTACATCCACTACAGGCATATGAGTATCTACAATAGAACACAAGGGGCACAATCCATCAATTCTCACTCTTCACTGGCTAAAACACCCTGCACTTGGACTACTGCTGCTATTGGATTCTACCACATCAACTTGGGATTTGACCACATCATACTGTAGCTCAGATCAGAATTTCAAATAAAATTTATTGGTTGCATTAAACTCCATGAAAAGAACTGGGTGTTCTCTGCCTTAATCACTAGATGAATTGTTTCAACTAGCTACACTGGACATAAGGGGCACATCTCCCAATTGGTTGCAAAGGGGAACATCTCCCGATATTGGCAAGGGGTATGCCACCCAAGCCTCTAAAAAGTGCAGAGCTCTCCTATATGAATAATCAAAATGAAAAAATATATGAAAGTGAGTGCTCATCCTCCTTTTATTAAACCATGCTGGCTTTTTCCTTCCTTCTAAAGCTTGCCTCCTTGGAAATTGGAACCCTAGATGAGTTGGATACATTCTTTGGTAAGTTACTCTTGCATTGGACCCTCTTTTCTCCATGAATGTGCCCTCATTGGTCAGAATTAGAATTTGCATCTTTCCTAAAGAATCTTTCTTTCTTTCTTGCTTTTGCTATTCCTTCTTGTTTTTGCTATTCCTTCTGGAGCCTTATCTTCAAAAATATAGAAACATCCCGCCCTCTTGATTTTCTGTTGCTTTTCCTGCTTTTGGCTGCTTTCCTTCCAGATTTTCTTGAGGGAGAAAACTCATCTTCCTTATCCTCTTCCTATGTGCTCTCTTGATCCACCTAGGTCATTTACAACTCATCAACAATTATTAGTAATATTAAATATTACAAAATTGTGTCCATCATCCTTTCATGATTATTTAATTACATAAAGTAACTAAGACCAAAATTTAACTTCCTTATTAATTAATTTAATTTTCCATTAGAACCCATGGGAATTGAATGGGTTAGTGGTTTGACCATGGTTCCCCCAGGGAGGGGACATTACATTTTCCAACTATGTTCATAAGAACTAGATTGCGAATGCCCTGAGAAACTTAAAGCTGATCTGAGATCCATCCAAACCTATTTTCCAAAAATACAGTGGACAAGAAGATGATTTACTATTTCAGTGTCCTTCAAACATAAAATACATACACTCGGACCTTGACCACCTCTTTTCAAATAATTATCCCAAGTTAGAATTTTGTTTTTAAGGGAGATCCAAATAAAGATTTTTTTCTTAAGGGGATAATCCCAATTCCAAAATACAGAAGACCACCAGCTAACCTCAAGATTTGAGATGTCATCATAGATTGATTCACAGGATAAATTTGTTGGCCCATTGTCTGCATTCCAACTCCAAACCAATCGATAATCCTTGTTTGTTAGAAAATTCCCGCAATGGGTCAACCCTTTTATATAAGAATTCCATTCAACTACCAATGGATCAAAGATCCCTAGATCCAATGAATTTATCCAACTAAACAATGTTCCTACCTGAGCTAGATACTTCACATCAATGATACTTTAAGTAGCAATCAAAGAGTTCGACAATTTATAAAAACTTGAACTTCCTACTACAGGATCTCTACCCAACAATACCTT
Organism: Larix kaempferi; assembly: GCA_027924585.1. Classification (NCBI taxonomy): domain Eukaryota; kingdom Viridiplantae; phylum Streptophyta; class Pinopsida; order Pinales; family Pinaceae; genus Larix; species Larix kaempferi. Next base: position 28,619,288 of record BSBM01000229.1, on the reverse strand, counting down.
TTTACCATTACTACTTTCCAAACTAACCATTGGCCCACTATAGGAAAAATATTTTAAGATCCCATTCCAAAAATCAGATACATTGATTACACTCTTACGTTCCTGTCTTATCCAATCCTCCATAACCAAATTTTTAAGATATTTATCTTTAGAGATCACACTCCATAGACTTGAACTGAACAATACCCTCCACAGACTTTTCGCACCAAATGTTGTGCTAAAATTGAAAGTATTCTTTAATCCCCAACCTCCAACACTCTTTGGGAAAGCAATAGTATCCCACTTGACTAGATGAAACCTATTTAAATATTTTTTCCCTGCCCATAAAAACTTGAAACACTTTTTCCTAATTTTATCTAGAATATATTTAGGAAATTTAGCCAACAAAATCCAGTATACCGAGATGCTCTCAAGGACTGATTTCACTAGCAGTAGTCTTCCCCGTAGAGAAAGCCATCTATTATACCAATGATCTGTCCTTTTCTCCACCTTCTTTATCAACCACACCCAGTCACATTTTCTATAAGCATTAGGTTTTAGGTAGATACCCAGGTACTTCATTCCATGATCTAAAATTTCCATTTTTATCCCAAGCAAGTTCTAAAGCTGAAAGCTTACCTGTTCTTCTAGCCCATTATGCAGCATCATCAACTTCTATAGGATGACTTCCATCCCTAATTCCAGGCAAAAGGTCTTTAATATTTCATCAAAGATTAACCACTTTCGCAGGGACCAAGGATAATTTTAGGGGCGAAATTTAGCCCATGGGCTATTTTTCCATGTTTTTTTCCAAAAAACGACTCGTCAATTTGCATTTTTTGAAGCCCCATTTCGCCCAATTTTGATCGGGTAAACTTTTTTCACTCTAAAAAGACAAATTATTATATAAACTATATAAAATACTTAGGAATTGAAATAATTTTAGAAAAACATCGCCAAATATTTTATAGTTGACATTTTAAGAATTGGTAAGATTTGCTAAGGTTTATACACTTTTAAATAAGTATGGGTCCTTAAAATTATCCTTGGCAGGGACGCCTGCCCAAATAGAAGTACATGTGCTTATATTAAAGCACCCCTACCCAATAATAAAGATATTATAACATATGTCCCATATATGGTGCTTATATGTTGGCACAATATAGTATTTTACAAAACTAAAAATACAATTATAATAATAATGCTTGAATAGCATTATTACTTTTCTTTGTTTGTTTTTTGTAGTCAAGCATCCACATAGAGTAACTAGGTGCATCTACAACCATGTGTCAAGGTTGTAACATTACTAAATTAAATCTTTAAAAAATGGCTTGAAATATTAAAGAACTAAAAAAATGGGATCACTATAATAATGTTAATAAACTAAATAAAAAAGGTGACCTAACTACACCTATGAAGACTTTAGCAATTACATTGTTGCATAGAGGGGGGTAGATTGTCCCACAAACAAAGATGTCTCATACACCAAATTGGTGTCTAGCTTGACTGTGACTTTAAAAATAGATTTAAAAAAATGAAAAACTAAAAAAATGGGATCATTATAACATAATAAACTAGCATAGATTAATATTAACTCCAAATCTGTCAAGTGTTGTGAGGGATCAAAACCATTAAGGTGCAAACATATTTTAAAGTGAAAAACTTAAGAAAAGTTTTGCACCTCAAGGGGTTTGATCCCTATCAACACTTGATTGATCCAAAATTAAGATGGATCTATGTTGGTTTAAATAATTTTAACATTATGTGTGTGTGTGTGTGTGGAAGCATTAGTTTTTTATGGTGAGGGGTATCATTTTTGGGTAAGGTGAATGTTTGAAAATGATTATTTATATTTAGATTAAACTTTTTCATTTTTGTATTAGAAATAAATCCAAACTAAACCACCTCAACTCCTTCTTAGAATGAAACAATCCAATCTCGAAGCTCACTTCCTTGTTACAAAATTTGTTAGTAACTAAGCTAAAATGAAATGTGATTATACATATAGTAATAGAAAGAATAATCCACCAGCTAAAGCATATGCATAACCAAAGATTCTAAGTAATTGAGAAGCTCTCTATTTCATATTGAATGTAAGTAAGCATAAGATTAGTGAAAATAAAAACCTTAACAAAAGATTGGTCTAGACGTTAGAATGCTCACACCCATAAGCAACGAAACTAAGAGGTGAGTAAATAGTCCACAACCAAACACAATTATGTGAAAGTACAAACACATTAGCTAGCAACAATCTCTTTATTAACATATAAAGATATAGTCAATAGAATTAGCATAGTCAATAGCTTTTTTTATCGTTGACAAATGTTGAAATTCTAACAATGTTCTTACGATTTTAGAATTCTAACATTAGAATGCCAACTTCAAACAAATCATTTATTTGATTAGACCAAATGGCCGTTAACAATGGTAACATAGCCAATAAATTTACTCTATCAACATCGATTATGTGGACTATCGTTGGTGTTCCAATATCTTTGTAAATTCTATATGTTAAAACCTTGGAGATATGGCTAACAATTATATGATACTTGTGACCTATGTAATAGTTTCTTAATCATTTTCTCGATGACTGAAACAACTTTTCTTTATCTACATTCAACATCCATATTTTTATCTACAAAGTTTGGATTCTCTATATAATCCAAATTTGCTCTAGTAAACAAAATGTAAATATATTTTGAATTCTATAGGCGTAGAATTATGAATATATTATTAAATGGTATTAATATTGCTCCAATGGAGTTGTAATAGATAACAATGTCAAATGATGAGAAAAATTTGAGGGCTATTGCTATGTTAAAAAAGCAACCTGGTGACAATAAATGTTATTTCCCTTGCAAAAAATGCAACAAATTACAAATGAGAAGGATTAAAAGGGAAGCAACTAGAAAACATTGTTACATGATTGGGCACTTAGAAGGGGGAATGGATTTCACCCATTGGTAAGTCATTCATTGTATGCTTTTGTTATATTCATTCTAAAAGTTTCTATCATTTTAATATTTTATATGTATTTTTAAAATATTTGATTGTGTGTAATTACAAAGACAAAGAATCATAGTCATGAATTTCCTAAGAATGTGCCAAATTTTAGTAGAAATATTGGTGAGCAAGTTGATGGAAATGGATTAGATGAAGATGAATTTAATTCTATGGGAGAAAACAACATTGAAGATGAAGTTAATTCTATGGGAGAAAACAAAATTGATATAATTGAAAATGGTAGGATAAATAGATCAATCCATGACAACTTTGCTCCAATGGATGATAACTTCGATGCTATTCATGATGTAACTATAATTCATAAGGCATAAAAACCTCTTTATAAATGTTGACGTATATGTAACTTCGGAATGTATTTCATATATATTTATTGTACCCTTATAAGAGATGTGTTATTCCTCTATAAGGAAGTGTCGTCATGTGTATTAACAAGTGTCGCAAGTGTGTGTACTTGGCGACAGGTTATTATACCACCATGTGTGGGGTTGGCCCTAAAATACATATTATATTGTGGATGTACCTAGCTAGACAAGTTGGCCCCATAAGGTCATTGGGCAAACAGGTTAGTATAAATAGAGATTGGGAGATATCTATTTTGATTATTTAGAAAGTCACACTTCTCTCACTCAGAAAGTGGCGCACTAGTGAGGAGGAGGATCATCTGCTACTAGGAGACTATCTCAAGTGTATTTTGGTTGTACTTTGGTTGAGCCATTGCTCTCTCTATCTCTGAGGAAGTTGTGGGGTTTTTCACCTTAGGGTTTTCCCCATGGAAACTCTGTGTCTCTTGTCTCTAATGCTTTTGATTCTTGTGATGCTTGTCATGATTATTGTGATTGTTATGCATTGATATACTGTATATGTTATTCTCTCAGTAAAGATCCAAGAGTATTGTGAATTAATGCTCAAAATTTAACATGGTATCAGAGCTAACCTGAGAAGAAGACATTTTGCAGTGATGAAAACTTGAGTTTCTTGTTTATTGGGTTTCTCTCCACAGTTTTTGGAAAAGCAGTATAGTAGATTGACTCTAATCATCAAGGAGAATCTATCTGTCCTCAATTCTGAGCATTTTTAGTTTTGGCCCTAAAAATTAGGGTTTCCACAAAAATAGGAATTTCTGAAATCTGAAGACATAGCTGGAAGCGCCTTGCAAAAATCGAAGTTTAGAGCTTTGGATAGAAATTTTTGGCTAGGTAGATCTCGGGGAAACTCAAACCCTAATTCAGGGATCTCCCCAATGAACCCGGGAGGACAAAAAGACAAATCTGAAGGGTAAAGATTTGCTGATCTCAAATTCTGAATACACCAGGATAATCAGCTCATCAAGGTGCATCTTTCTATTCTTTCATAAAGTTGAAATTCACATTTTGAATTTTTAGGGTTTTTTCGACAAACCCTAATCCGAGACCAGATCCAGTTTTCAGCATTTCAAGTGGTAAGACCTAAATCTTTTCTATTTCCATTTGAAGTACTCATTAAAATGTATCACCACACCAAGCTTGAGGACAAGCTTGAAGGGGATGATAACTTCCGAGCTTGGAAGTATAGGATTGGGTTAATCCTAGAAGAGAATGATTTGGACTCATATATAAAAGAAGACAACCCTATCCCAGAGGATGAAGAGGCTAAAGTATTGCACAAGAAGAACTTGGTCAAGGCAAAGAGAATCATTGCTGATTCTATCAAAGACCATCTCATACCCCATGTGTCTTCTCTAAAGACACCCAAGGAGATGTTTGACTCTTTGACCAAGCTATTTGAAGGGAAGAACATAAATCGGAAGATGACCCTGCGGAACCAATTGAAAGAAGTAAAGTTTCAGAATGGAGAAACCATTCAATCTTATTTTTCAAGGGTCTCCCAAATCAAGGAACAACTAGAAGCAGTGGATGAAATGGTGGAGAATGGTGAAGTTGTCATGACCACTCTGAATGGCTTACCTAGGTCATGGGACTCCTTCATTCAAGGAATCTGTGCAAGAAAGAAGTTGATTTTCTTCAGCAGACTACAGGAAGAATGCTCACAAGAAGAAGCAATGCTTGTGGCACGATAAGAAAAGATGGGGAATGAAGATCAAGCTCTCACAAATCATACCAAGAAAGGGAAGTCCAAGAGAGAGCCATCTCACTCCAAGAAATCTTCACATCACTTCAAAGAAAGAAGAATATGCTTCACCTGTAATGAAAAAGGACATATTTCCATAAAATGTCCCAAGAGCAAGAAGGACAACAACAACTTCAACAAGAAGAAGAAGGGCAGCAAAAGAAGGTTTCATGCTCATGTTGCCGAGGATGATGAACCTCCCAAGAAGAAGGCTAGAGTAGAAAGTGATGATGATAACTCATCAAGCGAAGAAGAGTATGTTCTAATCTCTGCTCTCACATGTACTATCTCCCATGGTTGTAATGATTGGTTAATTGACAGTGGGGCTTCAAAACACATGACTGGGTTTAAAGAATCTTTTGTAAATCTATCTGAACATGAATCACCCCATAAAGTGAAACTTGGGGATGATTTTCAATATCCCATCAAAGGAAGTGGTGAAGCCTCCTACAACCTAGATTCTGGAAAACCTTTGAAGATGAAAGAAGTTATTTATGTACCTGGGCTCAAGAAGAATCTTCTCTCCATCGCTGCATTGGATGCAAAAGGTATGAGGGTTGCATTTGTGGATGGCCAAGTCCTAATGTGGCCAAAGGGTAAAACAATCGATGATGCAGTAGTGGTTGGAGAGCAAGAGGGAGGATTGTACAAATTGAAGGGACAACCTGAACTTGCTATGGTGACATGAAGAGAAAGATTCATCCATAGTCATGGATCACATGGAGGTATGTATGATTTGGTTTTGAAAAGGTTAACTTATGAGTTATGCAGGTCATTGAAGAGAACAAGAAAACATTGCTAGACATAACTAGCAAATATGGTGAACATGTATGTTTTCCTTATATCATAGGATCTCTTATATAAGTATGCATGGCATGATTGATGATGATTATTAATGAAGTCATAGGTTTGAATAATCATGGGTATATGCATATTATGTTTCTTACCTTAATTGATGATATGACTAACCAGAAGAGTCATAGGTTTGAGTAATCACAGGTTTAGGTATATTATGTTATGTCTAACCATAAGAATGCTTATTATTTCTGTTTGAAATGATCCTGACTATACATGCTTGAGATTATTGTGTTTTGATAATATTAAGATTATACTAATATGAAACCTTGAGGATAACACAATGATGATACTAACAAGCATGCATAGGGATCGAGAATGAATATAAGTTCAAGAATAGGTAATCCAGGAATCAAATATTAAGAGGGAGCACACTCCAGTGGTTTCTGCAAGGATGCAAATATTCAGAGGGAGTTGACCATCTCTCTACATTCCACAACAGAAAGGTGTAAGAAGAAGCTACTTCAGATTAGGACTCCAGCAGCTCCTGCAAGGAAGCAAAGACTCAGAGGGAGTCCACCCAACAAACAAATAAAGATAACTATTTGAATTGTCATTTCTTATATATTTGATTGTTTAATAATATGTTCCTTGACTTAGGTTGTGTATTTTGCATATTTGCATTAATGAACAGGATACTACTAATATGCATATGATGGGTAAGTGGCCTATGGAACTGTACAACATTCCATTGCTACTTATCTAGAATGAAACCTCTTTGCTGACATGTTGGGAGTTGTGCACACTCTTAACAATGTTTTGGTAGAGATTGGAAGGCATCTAGAAAGTTACAGGATATGGATAAATGTTGTATTGAAGCATTGGCTTAAACAATTGCATGACTGTATGACATATTTCTTTATGTGAAAGAATTTGTTCTGAAAATTATGAGATGTTTCTAATCATGCAATTTAACTTGTTTTGTAGGAAAGACCGTATACCTTTACCTACAAAAGAAGGACTACAACATTTGTTCAAAAGCAACAAAATTGATCTATTGAAGATATTGAAGTTCCCAGGATACGGGAAGAATGCCATGATCCGTCGATCATGAAGAATGATGTTTGGGATGTAGTCCCAAGACCTGAAGGGAAGTTTTGTTATGAATTCTATATGGATCTATTAGATCAAGCATGCTGCAGATGGCAGCATAGAGAAATATAAAAGTGATGAAATAGAAGATACACCAGATGGATTTCAAGACAGCTTTCTTGAATGGTGTAGTTGAAGAGGAAGTATATGTGGAGCAACCACTTGGTTTCGAAACACATGACATGGAGTCATATGTGTGCAGATTGAAGAAAGCCTTGTATGGCTTGAAGCAAGCTCCCATAACTTGGTATGGTAGGATAGACAGTTTCCTATCTAGTTTGGGCTTTACCAAGAGTAAAGCGGATTCCAAACTTTACTACAAGGTTGAGGAAGGGAATTCTGTGATTCTACTCCGGTATGTGGATGACTTATTTGTAACAGGAGATGATAGATTGATTGTAGATACTAAGAGGAAGCTTGCTGCTGAGTTCGATATGAAATATTTGGGAATGATGCATTATTTCCTAGGTATGGAGGTGTGACAGAATGCAGGTGGGATATTCCTTGGTCAAGGGAAGTACACAGTAGATATCCTGAAGAAATTCGGGATGATGGATTGCAAGGCCATGGCCACACCTATGGCATCGAATATGAAGCTTCTATGTGATGCTTCATCTGAGCCGGTTGATGTCTCTATGTATCGTCAGATGATTGGGTCCTTGATGTACCTGACGAACATGAGACCATATATTTGCTTTGCTGTGAACACAATGAGCCAGTTCCTGACGGATCCGAGGAGTGTTCACCTGGTTGCTGTAAAGCATGTTCTGAGGTACCTAAAGGGTACAATGGATTATGGGCTCAAGTATGAAGCGAATCAAAAGTTTAACCTGCAGGGTTATGTTAATTCAGATTGGGCTGGCAGTGCTACAGATAGGAAGAGCACATCTGGGTGCTGCTTCAGTATGGGATCAGGTGCGATCTCTTGGTTTAGTAGGAAGCAGTCCTGCATAGCACTAAGTATAGCTGAGACAGAGTATGTTGCAGCCTGTTCAACTAGTTGTGAGGCAGTATGGCTACGGAAGCTATTGTATGAGTTATTTGATCTCCCATTGGATGCTACTAGTATTTTCTGTGATAACCAGAGTTGTGTGAAGCTGTCTAAGAACCCAGTGTTTCATGATAGGTCGAGACACATAGAGATCAAATATCACTATATCAGGGATATGGTGCAGAGAGGAGATGTGAATCTCCTGTATGTTGCGATGGACGAACAGATTGCAGATGTGCTGACGAAGCCACTAGCCAAGGTGAAGTTCGAGTACTTCAGGGAGAGGCTTGGAATTCTTTAGATTGAAGACACTTCGAGGAAGAAGTGATGGACACATTTGCTGAAGCCATTCCAAGCATGTTGGAAGGAGGATCCTTCACATGGCTATGGATGTAAGCGCTGGATGATGAGCATCAGGATGATGTTCTGGTTTATGCTTTGTATGATCAGTTGGATCATTTATATGTATATGTATGTACGCATCATGTTGGATGATGGATATGATTGGTTGGATCATTTGTATGTATTTTGTATATGCATCATGTTGGATGCTTGGACCATGTATCTGTATATGTATCAGGTGGATACATTGTATGATCAGGTAGATCATGTATGTTGATATGTATCAGGTATGATCAGGTAGATCATGTATGTTGATATGTATCAGGTATGATCAGGTAGATCATGTATGTTGATGGATATATTGTGTGGATCATGTATCTATGTATCAGGTGGATACACTGTGTATGATGATATGTATCAGGTAGATACTTGGTGCGCATCAGGTGGATGCATTGTATGATCAGGGTGATCGTGGATGACGAGCTTCTCCAGATGACATGCAGCAGGATGTTGCAGTGATGATGATCAGGATGATCATGTGTACATCAGGATGATGTATGGTGAGTATCAGATGATACTTTGTGGCCGTGGATCAGGTTGTGCAGATGAGCATGTCTGGGAGATCCTATAGGTCAGAGTTGCGTACCCATAACAGCCTGGGATGCTCTTTCGAGACATTGATCTAGGAGGACATGTAATTTGTGCCCTGGGAGATCTTCAAGTCAGAGTTGTGTACCCGTAACATCCTGAGATGCTCTTGCGAGGTTTTTTCCTATGGCATGTAATTTGCTGCTGGGAGATCTGGATAGGATGAAAAAGGCCTTAGATGCTTCAACCAGGTTTTGCCATGACCACATGTAATTTGCTCCTAGGAGATATGGATAGGATGAAAAAGGCCTCAGATGCTTCAACCAGTTTTGTGGTGGACCACATGTAATTTGCTCCTGGGAGATCTGGACAGGATGAAAAAGGCCTCAGATGCTTCAGCCAAGTTTTGTGGTGAGATCACATGTAATGTGCTCCTGAGAGATCCGACAGGTAGAGCTGTGTGCTCGTAACAGCCTGGGATGCTTCAGCCAGGTTTTGTGATGGGTCACATGTAATGTGCTCCTGGGAGATCCTACAGGTAGAGCTGTGTGCTTGTAATAGCCTTGGATGTTGCAGCCAGGTTTTGTGATGCACGTAATAAGTCCTGAGGATTCCACAGTATGGCCAGTGAGGACGAAGACCTGCAGGTGGTGGGCCTACATCTAGTATGAAAAAGGACTGGCTCTGTAGAACTTCCTATGACGAGTAGAGTTAGAGATTGGTTGAGATAGCAGCAACAGTGACGATGATGATGACGATGATCCCGAGAAGAAGACTTGTCTAGCAGAACTGTGTCGAGAAATACCTTCCTAGTTAAGCGGGAGTGTTGATGTATATGTAACTTCGGAATGTATTTCATCTATGTATTTCATATATATTTATTGTACCCTTATAAGAGATGTTTTATTCCTCTATAAGGAAGTGTCGTCATGTGTATTGACAAGTGTCGCAAGTGTGTGTACTTGGCGACGGGTTATTAGACCACCATGTGTGGGGTTGGCCCTAAAATACATATTATATTGTGGATGTACCTATCTAGACAAGTCGGCCCCATAAGGTCACTGGGCAAACAGGTTAGTATAAATAGAGATTGGGAGATCTCTATTTTGATCATTCGGAAAGTCACACTTCTCTCACTCAGAAAGTGGCACACTAGTGAGGAGGAGGATCATTTGCTACTAGGAGACTATCTCAAGTGTATTTTGGTTGTACTTTGGTTGAGCCATTGCTCTCTCTATCTCTGAGGAAGTTGTGGGTTTTTTCACCTTAGGGTTTTCCCCACGGAAAGTCTATGTCTCTTGTCTCTCATGCTTTTGATTCTTGTGATGCTTGTCATGCTTATTGTGATTGTTATGCATTGATATACTGTATATGTTATTCTCTCAGTAAAGATCCAAGAGTATTGTGAATTAATGCTCAAAATTTAACAATAAATACTTAAGGACAAATATTTTATCTAATATATTGTTGTTGGTGAACTTGAACATATTGAATAGTTTTCCAAACATGTATCACATAGACCCTAAGCTATGCAATATAATTATTCATACATGAATAACTTTTTGTCACTAGGTCTATTTGCACATGCCTAGTGACCTCACCATGCATTTAGAGCCATGGGGTACTCAAATAACTTACCAAATTTACCATTGATACCCAAAATTTACAACATAAATTAAATGAGTGGTCACCCAAATTAAACATATGCATGTACTAACACATATAGGAAAATTCTAGCATGAATGCACTCATACCATGCCATGAAATACATGCAATTAGATAAATGCATAATAATAAATTAATCAAAATACTTAACAGAGATAAAAACATGGCACTTCATACATAGTTAGGACCTTATCTTAAAAGATCCTCCAACTAACTATAGACTAAGCATGTTCCTCCTAGCCATAAGCACTCTATTATACTAGTTATATTTATAACAAAGGCTACCCTCAAGCTGGGGTGATCAATCCACAAGAAGGAAAACTAACCACAATACACCAACAAACTCAGAGGTGCCAAACCCCCCTCCATAGCTATCCCAATCCGCTAGTACTCTTCCCTCATCATCTTGCACAACCAAAGGAATATGGTCCCCTTCTCTGAGTTAACAGTCACTTGGGTGATTCCCAATTCCATTCCAGGGCTCCAACATAGCTCGACTAGGGACTCTCCATGTCGAGACTCTAGGGAACTCAGGTACAAGACATGCTCTCCCACAAGGGAACTCAATTTCCCCAACACCAATATCCCAGGGTAAAAGTATTTACATCTCTGTAATTCCTCATTATTTTAAGGTTCAACTCCATGCTATGGTACAAAAGATGGTTCAATGATGATATAATAGTGACAGGATGAGTGAATGATAGGATAATCATTGAATGAACTAGTTTCTCAATAATTTGTATGCAGGCTGAGAACTAATCAAGTGGCATGCATGGGTCATAAGAACTAGAAAGTGGGAAACATGGGATTTGTTACTTTTCCCCTACTAATCCCAAGCTTAGGATAATTAATCCAAAGTTATGTATAATGTACTTTAATTAAGATAATGTACTTTAATTAAGAGATATTTATAAAACTTAGGAGAAAAGGAATAATAAGAATAATCACTTAAACTTATAAGTCATTAGGGTCATCTACCCCCTTAAACTCCCTTCCCGTTTTCCCCTCTTGTGGAATCATAGCTCTCCATCTCACCTTTTTCCTTCTTTGTCTGCAGTAATTATGCTTTTTTTTATACTAAACATAAAATGTACATAATTACATCATCTTGGTCATACTAGACCATTTATTGTTGGAATTTTAGCCATTTCATCATTATATACATATTTACATCATTAAATGTTGGGGCAAAAAATAGGGTGTTACACTTTTGTTTTTATTTTAGTGTTAATGGTATAAATGATGTAATATTAATGAATATTCATTATACTAATTTATTTTTTAAGTTGTGGAATGTTACATGATTTTCTCCAATGACCGTCAAATAATTATCTACCATTATGAAAGATATAGAAATGGAATATCAAGCCATTGATGCATGTCCTTATGATCATATTATTTATTATAGATAACATGCAACAAAGTTGGAATGTCCACAATATAGAATTATGTAATATTAAATCAATCAAGAAGAAAATAAGGTTCCTTGCAAGGTTCTTTGTCACATTCCCATAATTCCATGTTCCCAATAAATTTTTAGGAGAAAAAACATAGTACAATTTATGGATGACCATGCATGAAAGAGAGAATATGGTGTTCTATGAAATCCTACAAATGATTCTACAATTAGGGACATAGAAGAAAGATGACCCATTTTTAAAGAAGAGCCTTCTAATGTTGATACTTTAGTGGTGATTGATGGTGCCAATTCATTTGGGGAGCCCAAGGACATTTACTTAGTGTTTTCTATTTCCTTAAAAATAATAACCTTCCTCCTTTGACATCAATAAATAGGATCACACAATTTTTGCAATGATTGTTCCAAGTAATCATCTACACCAACGTTTTCAACATAACATTCGTTTATCTTGTTTGTTTCATAATTTCTTATATGTACAAGGTAATACATGTATTTTCAAATAATTAGGTAAGTACCAAGTTAATTATATGGATGTATATTGAGTCCCTTATTAACAAATTTACAAAGTTATGGGATGTGGTGAGCCGAATAATTATGACCATAAAGGATGCTAAATCTTAGGGGATCACACTTTAATTATCAACCAAGGAAATCATAGACTTTTAAAGTGTTGTGTAAAATTGATGTAATCTCCAAGTGTTAAAAGGAGCTACAAAATATATGCTCTACTATGGTTTGTTAGGGAATGTAAACTATATGAATTATATGCATCCTACCTACAAAAAAGTTTTAGTGTTTTGCAATAGAAGTCTTTCAAGCATAAAATCACTTGTGTCTTATTGCATGGTGCCACAAAACCCTACAACTCTTTTAGATTTAATAATGCTACTGAAAGTGAGATTAAATGTTCAAGAATTATTTTCTATGAAAAGGATGATTAAAAAGATGATTTCAATGCTACAAAAGAAACTTGATCTATAATGCATGAAGTTATAGAAATAATTCCCCTACCATCCAAAATTTCATAGTATATAGGAGAAAGTATAATCTCATTCACATAATAGAAATTAAAGAAACAACACAATTAAATACTTGTGCAGTGAAACCATCAACAAAAAACAACCTCTCCAAGTGGACCTTACTTGAAGAGGACTAGTAAATCCCTCCATTTAAACATAAATTAACAGAAAAATAACAATATTTTCTTTCATTAATAATTTTAAGCACCAAATTCCCCAAAATAGCATAAAACAAGAAGAGATAGTATTACAATACCTTAAGAATGCAATAAAAATATGAATAACCAGCCTCTTCGAAGATTCAACCTCCTTTGAAATATATATATATATGAAGGACGTTAACTCCTTGAAGAGGCTGGTTATTCATATTTTATTGCATTCTTAAGGTACACACACACACACACACACACACCCCATTGTAATGTCACAATATATAAGGATTAACATGCTCTTCCCCTTCAAAAAAGTGTTATCATCAACACTTGATTAAATCTAGATGTTTCTACATGAAGAACTCATCTTCTCATGTTGCCTCTTATATTGGCAAGTTCTTCCACTTGATGAGGTACTCAGTAATTGCTCGATTACGTATTTTCTTGATCCTTCACTCAATGATTGTTTTAAGTTCTAATATTAATTTCCATTCTTAGAATTTTTTTGGATTGGGGTCTTGTCACCAATTACCTTTTTTCAAGAAAGAAACATGGAAGACCGGATGTACATGTGAATTTGGTGGTAAATCCAATTTATGATCCATACTTCTAATCCTTTGCAACACCTTATAGGTACCATAGTACTTCGGCATTAATTTGTTTTCCTTCTTTTGTTGCTTGAGGGACATATGTTTGTATGGTCGTAGCCTAAAAAATACCCAATCTCCCACTTCAAATTCCCTTTCACTACGATGTTGATATGCTTTGTGTTTCATCCTATTTTGTGCCATAACCAAGTTATCCTTCAATAATTGGATAACTTCTTGTTGGTGCTCTATGTGATCCTCCACTGCTTGAACATCAACTTTATCTTTCAAGGATGATGTAATGGAAGGAGGATGATAGCCATACAATGCCATAAATGGTGACATTTTCGATGAAGTATGGAAATATGTGTTGTACCGCCATTCTGCTAAGGTCAACCACTTGACCCATTTTTTTTATCATATGCAAAGAAACAAAGATACCCTTCTAATATTTTATTCACAATCTCAATTTTCCCATTAGATCAAGGATGGTAAGAGGAACAATGAGCCAACTGAGTGCCCATACAAGAAAATAATTCCTTCCAAAAATTACCAATGAAAATTAGATCCCTATCACTTACAATAATCTTGGGGGTTCTACGTAGCTTCTGAATTGTTTTCATGAATGTCATAGCTACTATGATTGCTTTAAAATGATGAGAAAGAGAGAAGAAATGGGTATAATTTGTGAGTCAATCGACCACTACCATGATGACAATATTTCCCTATGACTTTAGTAGACCTATGATAAAGTCCATTGAGACCTCTTTCGAATGGTGACTTGGTATGGATAATAGTTGTAAAATATTTGATGTCTTGATTGTCTCTCCTTGTTTTGTTGACAAACTAAACATTCTTCCACAAAATTTTGGACATCAGTTTTAAGACCTTCCTAGAATAAATCCATCTTGATCCCATGGTACATTTTCAAGAACCCTAAATCTCCTCCTATGGGAGAAGTGTGCAATTCCAAAAGGATCTTATGTTTGATTTGATAATTTTACATAAATATAGGTTATATTGGTACCACAGTGAATCATTCTTCCACACAAATTTATCTAGTGTTACGGAGAAAAAATTCATATGGATTGGGGTGGACCAAAACAGACAGATTGACCCAAGAAACCAACTCAATTCTCAAGTATGCTAGATAAATGTAAAATTCCAACAACAAAAGAGAAAACTCTTACCTCAACCGGATGTTTGAAGAAGATCACCGTTGAGATTGAAATCCAATGCTCCTTCCTTACAACTTGTCCTCAACAACAAATATACATGAGAATATGGAATATAGATATAAAATATTAGCATAAAAACTAACATAATCCATTAAAATATTTAACAAATATACCCAAGGAAAACAACATTAACATTTTCCAAATGTATTGTATGATAAAAGAGTTTTTATTAATGAAATGCACAGAAGTACACAGTGACAACCTTCTGTAGGCAACTCGTCACAACCAAGAACTAATTTCCTCCACCTTGGCCTCCACCACTTCAATCCTCCATACAAAGGAAAGTTCACAAGTTCAAGGAGTAATTGGGATCCTCCTTCACAATATATGGAAGAGCTTGGGAGATGAACATCAAAGTGTTTAGATAAAAAGGATAAAGGGATGTAGACTCAAGGCGATGTCAATGGGGAAAAATTTCTCTATAGTTTACTTACTATCTAGTTTCTCCTCCTCTCATGATCCACAATGGATCAATATATAAACCTCAAAGGAGGTGGAGGGTTGAATCAGAGTGTTTCCAGCATATGGAAGGCCAAGGAACTGGAGTCAAACATGATGAAACATTGTCTAATTACCAACCATTAAGGTATACCATTAACAAACGCGAGAATACCCATCGATGAAGAAAATGGGTGTCAAGGAACTGAGTACATTCTACAAGTGTGAATAAGGGTGTTGAGGTCAAACACTTGCATAATCCATCAATCAGGGTACATTGATGAATTCCCAACTTTCGATGACGAGAGGACCTACCATTGATGACTACAAGTCTCAAGGTACTCCTCTGACTCTAGATCTCAATTTCAGAATAAATGATCTGAAGTCGATGGAATGAGATCCACTAGAAGGAGGGAATTAATGAATCCCTCATTAACCAAAATGAGGTACACAACTAGACTGAAGGATTTGGAATAAATTGAATGAACAAGATGGACACAAACCATGAACCAAGTGCGTCTCTCGCGTGTACCGAATGCAAGTAGTGCACGAAAGAGACCCTCTGAATAGTATCCAATGCTGAAGACTACTAACAGAAGTGAGGAAACCACCAATAGGGTTTAAGGAATCCAGGAACAACATGAATCCCAATGTGTGAATAGATGTATTAACCTTGAACACAAGGGAAACCACTCAGTTAGTGACCAATGATGAGGTGTCATCTAATGAGCTCAAGATCACCTACCAATAATAAAAGGTATGCCTAGGGTGCTAGGTAGGACAAAAATGTCATGTGATCAGAATGTACTGATATAAGGATGGCCGACATGCAAAGTCCAAAGATATGAGGAATGGCCAACTCAAATTTATAAACTTCCTTATAACATGAGAATGAGACAAATGGAGACTCAAGTAGCATAGACTTAAGACTGAATACTGACACAATTATGTGATGCAATATGCATCAACAAAATGTACATAGGGACTGGAATTTTAACTAGTCGGAGGAGTAATCTCTGAGTAACAAGTTCATCTTCCTAAGTCCATACTAAACCCAAACCGTTCATGAATGGACTCAAGATTTGTGCTTTGTTCAAAGGAAACACAACATTGGCCAATAAAAGGTGAATACATTTTCCCGAGTATGGTCGCAAATTCTGTTACGGAGAAAAACTTCCTATGGATTGGGGTGGACCACAACAGACGGATTGACCCAAGAAACCAACTCAATTCTCAAGTATGATAGATAAATGTAAAATTCCAACAACAAAAGAGAAAACTATTACCTCAACTGGATGTTCGAAGAAGACCACCGTTGAGCTCGAAATCCAATGGTCCTTACAAATTGTCCTCAACAACAAATATACATGAGCATATGGAATATAGATATAAAATGTTAGCATAAAAACTAGCATAATCCATTAACATATTTAACAAATATACCCAAGGAAAACAGCATTAACATTTGGAAAATGTATTGGACGAGAAAATAGTGTTTCTTTTAATGAAATGAATATAAGTACATAGTGACAACCTTATGTATGAAAATCATTGGAACTGAGAACTAATTTCCTCCACCTAGGCCTCCACCACTTAAATCCTCCATGCAAAGGAAAGCTCAGAGGTTCAAGGAGTACTTGGGTTCCTCCTTCACAAGATATGGAAGAGCTTGGGAGATGAACATCAAAGAGTTCAAGTAAGAAGGATAAATGGATGTAGACTCAAGGGAACGAAAATGGGGAAAAATTTCTCCAGAGTTTCCTTACTCTCTAGTTTCTGCTCCTCTCATGCTCCACAATGGCTCAATATATAACCCTCAAAGGAGGTGGAGGGTCGAATAGGAGCGTTTCCAACATATGGAAGGCCAAGGATCAATATAGTCATTACTTATGAAGGGAAACTCCAAATATTTTCTTTGAGCACGAAATCTGATGTACGCGGGATGTAGTGGAGCAGCCTACATATACGAATTCTATAGTGTTGTTAGGGTGTGTACATCAACAAAAATGATCTTTTAAGGGGTTTATTTGAGCAAGAGGGATTATGTGAGTCTACATAGGGACATGGAAAGGCCATCAAGGCATGTTGCATAAGGTGTGGCAAATCATGCTATAACATCTAGTGAATTGGGGCCCTCTTGTAGTTTTTGAATAATATTTCATGCCTTTTGATCTTGTTTCCATTATGTCCTTACTTATTCTACCCTATCAAATTGCATAATGGAATTAGCACAAATTAAGCCGTCATTATCATCTTCGTTTCTTGAAAGTGCATCAACCACCACATTTTGTTTTCCTTTTTTGTAGATTATTTCAAATTCATAGCCTAACATCTTTGTAACCCATTTTTGTTTCTCTTATGATGATAATTGTTGTTCCAAGAAGTAATTAAAGATATCATTATCTATTCTTACCTTGAAGTGTCTTCCTATTAGGTAAGGGTGCCATTTCTTAATTGCATGTAGTATGGCCATCATTTCCTTTTCATAAATTGGTTTTAGTAAATTTTTTCCTTTAAATTGGAAACTTTCAAAGGAAGGGGGCCTTACGTCTTATGTTAAAACTGTACAAATTCCATTCTTTGAGGAATTACATTCCACAATAAAGGTTTTTTTGAAGTCAAGTGTGGCTAATACATGAGTTGTACACATAGCCACTTTAAGGTTTTCAAAATACTTAGTTGCTTCTTGAGTCCAATAGAATGACTCTTTTTTGAGTAACCTTGTTAGAGGTGTTTCTATTTAACCTATTTAACCATAATTCTTGACCAACTTGCGGTAGTATCTTGTCATTCCTAAGAATCCTCTTGGATTTTGCAATTTTTTAGGAATTGGCCATTCCATGATAGCCTTAATTTTGTTAGGATCCACTATGATGCCTTTGTGAGATACAATATGACTCAGATATTCCACTTAATGAATCCCAAAGGCACACTTAAAAGGATTGGAATATAGTTGGTGCTCCTCCAATAGATCTAATACCTTGTCAACATATTCTAAGTTCTCTTCCCAAGATTTGATATAGATAAGTATATCACCAAAAAATACCAACAAAATTTTTCTGAGGAAAAATTTAAATATATAATTCATCAAGCTTTGAAATGTGGAAGGTACATTGGTAAGGTCAAATGGCATCACCAAAAATTCATAATGAGCTTGATGTGTTATGAATTCAATTTTTGGAATGTCTTCTTTCCTCATTCTATTATGATGGTATCCATAACGAAGACACGATTTGGTAAAGAATTTTTCTCCTTGTAATTCATCTAATAATTTATCAATGAGGGGAAAAGGAAACTGATCTTTAATGATCATTTTATTGAGCTCTCTACAATGTAGACACATACACCATGAACCTTCCTTTGGTGTCCATCACCACTAGTGTAGACAAAGGACTTTGTCTAGGTAGAATGATGCCTGCATCTAACTTTTCTTTAAGCAAATTTTCACTCTCATTTTTTTGTGCATATGTGTACCTATAGGATATGATGTTAGGTGACACACTTCCTGATTGCAAGTGAATATCATGATCAACAAGTGGAATACAATTAGGAATATATCCCAATACATTTGAATGATTTCCAATAACTTGTTGGAGATCCAATGGAATAGAGGGTATATATTCTTGAACATATTGTGTGCACAATTGTACAGTTAATCCATGGTGTCCCTTTTACAACAATTTTTCCCAACTTGGCCCTTTTCTTAATTTCCAAGAACTTCAAGTTTCATTTACTGATTCCTTTCCCTACCATTCTAATTCTGAGTTTAAATTTACCTACCATTAATATTCAACACTCATACACCTACAACTTGTTGAGAGGGGGGTCAATCAATATCATGCACAAATTTACAAATTATTCACTTTTAAAACATGCACCAATTTCAATTTAACACCACATCAATAAAAAAACCGTGCGCAAATATTTGAAGAAATTTTTTGTATGTGTATAAAATATGAATTTACAGAGACATATGGGAGACATCGATCTCCATGGATGTGAGAAATGAATCACTCATCCATGGATGTGAGAAATGAATCACTCATACACCCCCATTATTGGGACACCAATCCCACTGGAAATCACCAACTTGTAGAATGCAGGATTCAACCCATGAGGACACCAATCCTTCGCACAAGCACCAACTTGCTGAACTAGGCTCCGACCTGTGAGGACACCAATCCTCTGTGCAAGCACCAACTTGCAGTGTTTAGGAACCAACCTGAGTGGAGATACCAATCTCCTTTCCTTTCCCTGTCTAACAGCCCTAAGAAGTAGATAGTACAAATTCCTGACTTCAGGTCTGTGCACACAAAGATTTGCATTCTGCTTTACTGACTGCGTGCTCTTACACTGGTCCAACTCAAACTATTATTTATATTACACTATATTACACCACTGACCCACTCTGCAACATAGATGCCATGCAAATATATATCCACATGCTTCTCACACATTTTCACAAATGCTCATATCTGCACGTATTCTCCTTGTGTTCCTACATTTCTTGTTGCTTCGCGCACTTCATAAAATCATGTTTATTTTGAATCCCCTGAGCATTTCATTTGCTCGAAGCTTGATAGTTCAGAATATTACTCCATGTGTTCTTGCAAGCTTACTTTTCACTCCTCAAATTCACTTCTTATTTATACTCCACTTGTTCAAACAATGTGTCCACATGGGGATTCTCTAAATGATAACACCCATTTTTCATTTCTTTTCGGACAAGCTTACCAAGCATATTCCACTTGTCTTAACCCACACAAATGGGGTACCATGACTTTGTGGGTCCTACTCACACTAGTCCATTGTCTTGGTGGGACTTGCGCACTTGGGGACGATCACTAGGTGAGTATTTCATACTGGATTACCATTACTTGGTGGGTCTTGCGCACATCCGAGACTTGCATACATATTTTTGATATACTTATTCAAATTGGCACAAAGACAATAAGTCCTCTGTGACATCAATTTTGGACTACCACGACTAGGTGGGATTAAGGTCTTGCACACTTAGCTTTATGTACTTCTTCAAACTAGCACATAGACACTAAGTCCACTTTGAAATCAATGAAAACCAAAGTTCAGAAATATCGCCCTTTGGCATTGATGTCAACACCTTATGAAGCTGTTCTCCTCCTGATCATGAATTCCTCTTTTCTTCTTGCACACAATACAATGCTCCCCATGGGTTCATGCTAGTTTGATAATTTTCTCTTCGATCAATAATTCTATGATGTTTATCATTTCTTCATGCTTCCTGGGAAGTTGTTTGTCATTGATACATGATTCATGTTATCTCTCCCCCTTTGACATCATTGGAAAAGGGATACTCCCCTTGTCTTCCTGCTGTATTCCCTTTCCTTTTGTTGCTGCTACTATGCTATTCTAATTTTCCCTACAAGGGAGACGATAGTAGTGCCTTTTTCAAGGCATCGAACGAAGTTTGTGCAACCTCATCCCATAAAAAATGGGTATCTTGCTTGAGCAATATCATGAATCCCTTGGTGATCTTAGCGTAGTTTATAATAAAACATCATAGAAAGTTTGAAATTCTCTGCAGACTCTAAATTTGTCTAAGGGTATGAGGGGGAGGCATATTTACAATGGCCTCCACTTTCAATGCGTCGACCATAATCCCACAACTAGACATAATGAACCCCAGTAAGCCTCCAGAATCGATGCAGAATACCGATGCAGAATACACATTTGTTAGGATTCAAACGAATCTTATAGTATTTGCATCTCTCAAACACGAGTCACAAAGGAACAGGATGATCTCGTCTCTTACAAGATCACGATGGGAGATCATCCAGATATGGCGTGACTACATGTTTGATGTTTTGGAAAGCAAAGTTCATGGCTTGCTGGAAGGTAGATCCAATGTTCTTTAACCCAAATGACATATTCTGATAAGCAAAGGTATCCCATGGACAAATGAAAGACGTTTTGTGTTGGTCTTCAGGTTTTATTTGGATTTGATTGTACCCTGAAAAACCATCCATGAAAGAAATTATTTCATGGCCCTCACACGCATCGATGATCTGGTCTATGAAAGGTGTGGGGTATTTGTCCTTTGGACAAGATTTGTTAAGGTCCCTGAATTTCGTACAGAAACATATGGTACCTTTCTTTTTGTCGACTGGGACTAGGTTGGAAACCCATTCCGTCATGTCAATCAGATAGATGAAACCGACCTTAAGCAGTTTTTCAACTTCGGCCTTAATGGCTGCTGCTTTCTGAGGGTTCACTGGACGAGGCTTTTGTCTCACTGGTTTAGCATTAGGGTAAGTCGTGATAACATGCTCCACAATGGAGAGGTCGATGCATGGCATCTCCTCGTAAGACCAGGAAAAAATGTCGCGGAATTCCTTAAATGGATTGGTATACAAAGTGATCTCCTGAGGAGAACAGTCTGCTCCAATAAATATGTTTTCCACAACATTGGGTTTAGTGGAGATATCGATCGGTATCATCTTCGAGATGTTTTCCATGTTACCTTCAACATAAATTGTCTATTTAGTAGGATTGATGGAAAAATTGATATCCCCACCTGGTCTCAATGAAAACTCAACCTTCTCAATCCTGTCTAGATCTGGAAGAAAGTAGGACCTGTGGTGCATGTGTTCCCACGGATGGTCCAAGCCTACCATGGCTTCCAGGATAGCTTCATCGGAAGGAAAAACAATATACATAAAATCAAAAGAATGGGTATAGTAAAATAACCATGCAGGTGCATAATCAAAATCTGACTCAGCTGAGA
Source organism: Larix kaempferi (assembly GCA_027924585.1). NCBI lineage: Eukaryota > Viridiplantae > Streptophyta > Pinopsida > Pinales > Pinaceae > Larix > Larix kaempferi. The sequence goes on along the minus strand of BSBM01000229.1, from coordinate 28,597,029 downwards.
CGGGTGGAGTCGAGATATAATCCATTGCAGCATTTTGTGATGCTTGGTATGCAACTTCTGCAACAGATAAGGGCACATTTGGTTCTTCTTGAGTCGGAAGGATTCATAGATCAGTCGTATGAGTAACCATAAGGACTTCCCGAGATTATGTGTCTCTAGTACTCGAGAACCAATATAATGTACAGGAGCAGGTAGGTCAAAAGTGCCCATCAATAATGAATACATGCCTACTCCCAAGCTCTGTTGGCAGGAAACAACCTTCTCAATTTTATTTTTGTTTTCACTTAATAAAATCTGATTAGTTCCTTCCTTTAATCAATTGTTGAAAATTATTAAAGAATGCCTTCAGAATCTTTGATTCTGAAGGTATTCTCAATTAGGGAAAATTATTGATCAAGTTAGAATCTTAGAAGGCATTTTGAGTTAAGATGGTTATTATATAAGTTAATTAATTTAGCAGCTATTAAATTTGAATTTATATGTAATCAATTTTCATCACTATAAATTTTGATTATATATATTATTTAAGATAATTGATCTACAACTTGTTAAGTTTTTCCTTTGATTAAATTGAATTAGCTTGTATAACATCTTTCACAAGGTTTCTTCAAATTTTCATTAAGATTTTAGTAGTAGGATTTGAAATACTAGACAAAGTTTTTATGATTAATTTTTATGTTTTGATATATATTGTTTGGGTTGAATAAATTTGTTTCATCTTATATTATAACCCTAATGAATATGTTCTAACATTTAAAATATTATAATCTTGCAAAACTATGTCTATTCTTTTGTAAATAAATAAAATTCTAGGCTTAAACAACAATTCGATTCTCATGATTGTGAAATATTCCTAAACTATGATGGATGATTAATACAAGAATGAAACTGTATGACACTTCGTGACTATCCTAGCTTGAGTGCACAACACGAATTGTATATTTTGAACACCTGTTGATCATAGTACGATGAGTTGATGACTATGTCAAATCCCCATAAGATTTCCAAACCCAGTCTCATTTATAATTTATGTGCGGGATTATGATTTCACTTGTCATATCATTATGGTTTTATTATTTCACACATTTTTGGATAGTTGAATTATGGTGGTTGTCACGAACTTAGGGTTTGTCCTCATCTCAGTTGAACTAGGTAAGGGTTTCGTCGTGTCCGTTAAATCATGCATCCCCATTCCTTCTATATTCACAATGTCCTACGATTCTCGGTCGAAAGAGAGACCAGTGGTAGAACAGATGGCTCCCTTATGTAGGTTTGAACCATAAGGTTTTGAGTTGCTTGTCGCTGAACCAGAGGCTGCTCGGTTTATTGATAAATCCGGGTGGGAGGTTTTTTTCGACAGTTTCAGTGGTCACAATATTGAGGTCACTCATAGGTTTGCTCTTTCCCTTAAATGAAAAGTTGCACAGATTAGAGATTTGCAGTTGGTTCTCTCTGAAGATTTTGTAGCCAAAGCAACCAGGCTACCGCAGACTAGTGAGAAATAGTTTAAGAGAGGGGAGATAAACAAGGCCAAATGGAAGCAATTTTATTACCTATGCCTGAAGATTTTGATGACAAATTTGGCTTCCCGGTAAAATTCCTGAAACCCCAATGGACGTCGTTGTTTCAGTTAATAATCAGGTACATAAATTGCAATGGACGCTTCTCCTCTATACATATTTATCATATTAGGTTGTTAATGGCATTGAAGGGGTCTAAATTAAATTTACCTTGTTTCCTACTCAATAGTTTAGAAAAAATGGCTTATGCGGTTCAAAACGCCATCGAAAATTAGGATCATAGACTTTTTCATCATGGTTTAATCAAAATGCCGGTTCAATATCAATTGTCATTGAATGGTCAAAATTGGGATTATTTCTTAGATTGAAATGAATTTGGTCAAAGTGAAGTATGGCCTCCTATCAGATCTAAGTCTCAGCGTAAGAGGAAGAAATCCGATGTTCCTGAAACCCCTACATTAAAATCAAATGTAAAACAAGAAGAAGTAGGGTTTAGTAGTCCAGTTCCAGTACATAATTCGAGAGATGAGTTGGTGAGAGATGAATTTGTTCCTGAAACTCTTGTCTCCCATCCTGAGAAAATTCAGGATCCTCCTACGTAAAAACTTGAAGAGTTATCAAATGTGTGTTGTATTCAAGCTAAGGTAGAACACAAGAGGTCGGCCTCAGAAGTCACTCGGTGATTTAACCATAGTATGGTCACTGTTTCAATTCCTATCACCATGCAGCAACAAAAAGAATCCTCATTAATCGTGATCATTAGTGAAGAAGAATATCATATTCCCGTAGAAGCATCTCCGCAGGAACAGGGGGTTAAAGTTGATGATCCTGTAGCGTCTCTTGGAGATGGGTCTGATGGAAACCACTCTCCTTTTTAGCATGTTGGTTCAGAGAGTAAAAGAGAATCTTCATTTACAGATGGCTCTTCATTGAATCGAAATTTGAAAAGTATCACAAAAACCTTAAATTTAAACAACAGATTTCCCAATTAAAAGAGAAACTAGAGAAATATGAATCAAATTCAATTGTTTTAAAGGATGAAGTTCAAAGTTTGAGGAATGAATTGTTGACTTGGGTTGGCCGATGGAAAAGCTTGAAAACAAGAAAGGCCAGTTTTAAAACTGAGAATAAATCCTTAGTTTCCGCGAATGAGAAAATGTAGAAGCGTGAAGAAAATTACAAGATCGAGATTATAAGGCTGAAGGCTAAATTATCTGAAGCTCGCAGAGCTACTAAGCTGCAAATTTCAACTTGAAAAATATCTGTTGCTATAGTTTTAAAATGCTTTTGATTTTTAACAGGTAATAAGAAAGGTAATTAGCATGCCCACAAAATCATAGATTCTGTGGGCATTGCTTAAAATTTGTTATTACTGTTTTATCATTGATTGCATTATTAATTAAAAATTTATACATAGTCGACTGATTTTGCAGGTGTCGTTGCTTGATGAAGTCTAAGTTTTGATGTTGTTATCCTTGTAAACATTTTGCTGATAGATGATGGAACGATTTCCTCTTTTGATGGCCTAGATGCTATATTTTAGATACCGATTGCCTCTCAACTCTTGCATGGACACATTGCTATTTTGCAGATGAGTTTGAAATCACAAGAGTTTCGCTATCAAGTATTGGATGAATTTTTTTCACAATGATTCGAATGCCAGGTGCATTATTGTAAAAGATTTTGATTAAGTAAAACTATTATCGGAATCGTTGGTGTTTGACAACTGTCAAAACCGAGAGTCTATTTTTAGATAGTGGTTGCATAGAATACAGGAGGAAGTTATTAGTCTTTTGTTATATAAACCATGAACATCATTGTAAAATGGTCGATGGGAGTATGATTGAGAAAACTTTTTATTGAAGTAAAGATACACTATTTTGTTGCAATCCTTTTGTTGAAGTTTCCTTCCTGTATGTTGTCGAGCATGTATCTCAAAGTTGGTATTACTTTGTTTTTTAGTTTTTGATACATATATATATAAATATATATTTCAATATCATACTTTCTCAAATTTATCTGAGTACACTTATGCTGTGATATATTTGTATGAATGCAATTTTAATTACTCTAATCACATAACATTTTTCTGTTTGATGCAATATTGTACATGTCATTTCATTTAATTTTCGTTAATGAGTTTGATGGTATAGTATTATATTAATTAACTTGTTGATTAATCATACCTGTATTTTCACAGGTCTTTTGATTAACTAGTTGATCAACTTTACATTCATATACTAAAGTGTTAAACATTAATTGTCTCTTGGTTATTATGTTAAAGAACAATAAAATAATTTCTTATTTTATTCTTCTTTAATCATATATTTTTGATTAAACAGAGAGATTGTCAATAATTTAACTCTGATAATTATCTATCTTAAGTAATATTATTCATCTTCTTTGTTACTTATAACTGTCGATAGACTGTTAATATAATTAGTAGATCTGCTCTCAGCTGAGATAGGGAAAAAATAGATTAGGTTAGATTTAAATTTTTAGATTAAAATTCTAGTTTAATTTAGCAGTTGTTAAAAGTTTTTTGTTGTTGTTTATACTTTTAAATAGTTTTCTTTTTTCGGAAAAATCAAACAAAACAAAACTGAGACTCTCCTTCAGAGAGAAACACTTAAATTAGGTATAAACAGTCAGGTTTCAGTTAGTAGCTTTTCTATAGGAAATTTTACAGTTTGCAGATAAATAGATTAGTTCAAATTTTAATTACGTTTTAGTTTAGGATCTACTTTCTCTAAGTTTAAGTGGTTGTACTCTTCCTAAAAGGGTGAAAAATTAGATGGTAGCAGGACCACAACCTGTGAGAATCAGCTAATCCAAACACATCGGAAGCTGCAGTAAGCAACTTGTGTGGGTTGAATCTCCTCAGTTGACCTCATTCATAAATTCGGGCCAACAAGCTCTCACTGGGCGGATGAGCTCGATCAATACAGGGGATGTTTGAATCCGAAGAAGTCATGTTGTTCTTCCAATTGAATGATAGTTGATCAACAGTGATGATCTTACCTTCATGAGGGAACATGAGTACTCAGAAGACGGATGAGGGGATAGATTGCATAGCATACATCCAGCTTCTTCCCAACAACAGATTGTACTCGAGAGAAGCATCTACAACATCTACTTCTATGGACACTACTTTGTCGACAAATTGAATCTTGATATCTGACAAGAATCCATGCAGACAACAAGATTTTCTGTCAAACAAGGTAAGTAGTGTAATCGACGGGGCTAACTCGGGAGAACCCAAGGCTTTCCAATAGGATATGGACATTACACACGTCGACGCACCTTCATCTACGACTGTTCGTCCAATGGTATTTAAACCACAGACTACTTCAATATGGAATCTACGTGGTACGGAAACCATGGCTTGATATTGGACATGTCAAACCTAGCAAGCATACTTGATGAGTCCATACTACCTATTGCTACTAGAAGTGCATTCCGCTGTGAAGGGCATCTTTTCAAGACTTCTAATGCATACATAGAACAAGGCGTTTGAGATAGGTCCTCCACAACAGAATAGTTGGGAGCAGCCCGCGCGTTAGGGTTGTGCGTAGCCCATTTGTAGACACCCTTAGGTATCTTTGGCAAAGGATCTGTTGGCCTCTTGATGTAGAGAGGAGAAAATGACTCAGGAATCTCCTTATCTTTCTGCTACATTTCTGGGTTATAGTTCTTGGCTTTTGTTTGCAAAAGAGAATGCGATTTAACCATGTTGATATATGATTGATCAGTTGACGTGGCATGGTTGGTGCCCCCATTATTAGAGGTGCCAGAGGTTGAACCTTGTCCCTTGGGAAAAGGATCCTTTAGAACAACGGGTTTCTTCTCACTTAACAGCTTTTGGGATTTGTTGATGAGAGGAAACTGACGAGTAAGGTGATTGTCTCCGCAAATCTTGCAGGGAAACTTCACCTTCTTCTTATATTTTTTTCCCTGCTTAGAATTTTTAGATTTTTTGGGCTTTTGATGGTTACCATCCCCTTTCTTACCCTTCTTTTTGTTGTTGGGTTATCGAGGGCCCTTTTGGTTTGTCTGCACATGTTGTACACATTCCGTTTGCGATGGGGATGGTGCAATAGTAGTTTCTTCCACAATAGATTGCTTCATGGAAAGTGCATGCACTTGTTTCGTCAAAGCCTCCAGTGCGGATGATTTGACTGAACCAACAATGCCATCAACATGCGTTCTAGGTTTGGGTTTAAAGAGATCAATATTAGATATTGGTGCGCCAGGTATGATCTCGTAGAGGATCCCAGATTGAGCGTAAACTAAGTCAAGTTGTTGGGTCCTTAATATTTCTTCCTCTTCAGTTGTGACCCCAGAGGATGAAACATCTTTAGATATGTATGGGATCAGTGATTTCAAATACTACTCCAAAAGGAACTCTGGGGGAATCTCAGCCTTGATGAGCCTCTTCTGTCTTCGCCACTTTTGAATGTGATCAGAAAGGTGAGTGAATTTTTTATGTCTAAATGTAGACAGAAGATCTGTGCCGGCATCATACTGGACAGGAAACTGGAAGTGATTAAAAAAGACAGTCTCTAAATCACAAAAGTTATCGTATGTTGCAGTATGCAATTCGATGTACCATTTCGCTGCTACACTCGTTAAGGTTATCTGAAAGAGCCTTAATCGAATTGAGTCATCATTTAAGGAGTTCGAGGATCACCAGAGATGAAAAGTACTCAAATGATATCTAGGATCTTCACCAGTATTACCTTCGAATTTTAGAATGTTTGAAGGAATCTTGGTTGGGACCAGAGACCAAGTAGATTTGTGACACACCGGATCGTTCATGAGTTTCGAAAGATATGGAAAATTCAAAGTTTCTAGAAACAGAAAGCAAGTTCACGTCGATGGCATGTGATGTGGAGGGTTTTGTTTAGGGGAACCACCCGAAACCTGGCTCCTATAGTGTTGGTTGGGATTGCCCCTAGCCACCGGTTGTGAAGAAGGAATGTTCTGAAAGTTGCTCCAGCCAAAGGATAATGGATTACTTCCTTAAGGTCTTGTCCATTGCGGTTGGGTATTGGCACCCCCGAAATGTGGGTTAGTGTTACTGCCCATTCCACCAAACAATGAAAAGGGAGTACTCCCTACAAGTACATGAGAAGTTCACACATTATATGAATCTGCATTAAAAACTATGAAGAGGTTATATCCTAGTGTAGATGCAGTAAACGGGGTAGGCATTGAGCCTACAAAAGACATAGAAGGAGATATGTGTCCTCCAAACCAAGGGAATCCTTGATTAAACGGAGCAAAAGTAGGGTTAACTTGAAATTGTTGAACGAAGGGTGAAGATGTGAAAGACACCAATGGTATTCCTGAAAAAGGAACACTGGATGGGCCAATGGAGGATCCAAAAGGTATATATGTCGTTGTAACTTGAGTACTGGATAGACCTGAGGAACCAACATTGAAATTAAAGTGGGTTCTTGAAGTAGAAGTAAACTACAATGAGCTTTGTGTAGATGTGTTAAAATGAGGAGGAGATACTCCTCTTGACACAATATCTGTAGTGGGAGTATGAGGTACTCCTGATCCTTCCCCTGTGTTATCCATACCAAAGATAGGTGTAAACCTATACACACTTAACTCTGGAATCCCTAGAGAAACTACTCTTTCCAAAAAAGGATCGTTGGGTCTTGTTATTGGAGGGTTGAAGGGTGTATTAAACTCTTCAGAAGTCAAGTCTTCAACCTCAACAGTTTCTTGAACCGGTTGACCTTGAGAGATCAGGTGAGGTTCTTTGGGGGGTTCAGTCATACCTGTGAGTTCGTAAGAACCATGAGAGTCAGTTCGGCGCCGTTGAGGTGGTGGTGGAGGCTCCACTGTAAATTGAGGAAAGTTTTTCAACCTTCGTGACCTACAAAGAGGGTATCCCTCCACACTTGCAAAAATATAAACTAATTATTAAACCTAGTGGCCACTACAACATCGAAGAAAAAACAACACATCACTAACAATTTCCTAAAGTAGTCAAGACCAGGAAAACAAAGATGAACTCTCAAAAGAAATTATGGGATGATTAGGGACCAAAACAAACTAGTAGAGTGATGAAGGAAAGTTACCTTAGGTCCACAATACAATATCTATGCATGCAAGCATTTGAATCACCAACTGCCCTCCCAAATACTTGTAAGGGATTTCCTTCCACATCTGTCCTAGGTACAAAAGAAATAGCCTTCTGCTGTCACCTGTGTAGAGCCCTAAAAGTCAAAGATACTAAAGGCTACCAAAATTGCAGAAAGATCCCGGGGGGACAGTCGCAGGTCCAGCCAAGACACATGGGTACGGTAACAAATCCCGAAATCCAAGAGTACATAAGGAACTAATGGATCCTCATACGCAAATCAGCTCTAGTGTATGCTCAAATGAAACGTGTAGGGGTATCCCTAACAATCCAATCTCATACGACCTCGTGCTTAAATCTGGTTTGAGTAGAGCTTCCCGGACACCTCCACAACAATGGATTTACCTAAAAGACAGTCTCACTACGATTTGATATTTTAAATGGTTTCGGAAAGTTAAAGGTGTTATGTTCTGAAACCCTAGCCTAAGCTAGTTGGTTTGTGTGTAACCCTAAAAAAGAAAATGTTACTAATAAATTTTATTAATGGTTCGTTTTAAAGGTTGTTACTTACTCAAACGATAGTGCTTTGTTTGGTGATGGTTTCAAGTGAAAGAAAATGTGTGTAAAATGTAAAACTTCACAATTTTTCTAGCTTGCTTTATCTTTCAAAACATGAAATGCAAAGTAAACCTAAACATATTTTTTTTTTGTATTTTTCAAAGATGAAAAGCACAAATAACTTTTAACTACTTTGAAAAGAAAATGACAATTCTTTCTATAAAGGGAAAGTTCTTTTTTAATTTGATCTTTTCTTTAACTATGAAATAAATACAAATAAATATGAACAAACAAGACTTATCAAATAGTGCAAGTAAAGAGAAGATGACCCAAAACTAAAGCAATCAAACCTTATGCAAGACTGAAAAAGAGCAACCCAACAAGTTGCTCAAGGAAACCCTAAAAAGTAACTTAAGTTTGGAAACAAAATGCAAGCAAACACAACTGATATGTAAGGTGGAAAATAAATACTCTTATGCAGAGATCAAACTGTTCCTGAATACCAGTGATCAAAGAGGATGAAATCCAAGCACTTGCCAAACACAAAATGGGCCAGAAAATAAGGGTAACTTCACAAGCACAATAAAACAAAGGATAACTCTTAAAGAGGCTACATACAAAATCAGAATACACTGAACAATGTCCAGAGGGTATTCGATCAACAAAAGACTTCCTAAGCCATGGAAAAATTACCCTAAGACCAAACCCTAATTAAAAAATAAAAGTATCACAAAAAACTCGTGACTGTAACATGCAACAACGCACGATTGACCTGTGAGTACATATACCAGCAACTTGCAAGTAGGGAAGAAAATACGTGACTGTATGTATATGCAGGTCGCGGGTGAGCCTTGAAAAAACTTAAAACCTAAAAACTTACTGAATCAAGCAAAAAAGCCAAAAAAGATCCCTAAGAGTGGCTGTAAAAGAGACTCAGATCAACACTCAAAGGCATTTAAACAAGTGTTAGATCAACAAACAAACTTCCAAATCCAGAAAAGGTAACCCTAAGACCAAACCCTAAAATAAAACAAAGGTCTCAGGAAATATTCACGACTGTCACATGCAGAAGCACGCGGGTGCAACTGAATAACTGCAGGTACCGATATAGACAACTCACGAATGCAACCAATTAACCGCACCTGTATGTACAAGAAACTCGCGGGTGGGCTCTGAAAAAACTTAAAAAAGAAAGAAGTTTGAATATCAAAACATAATTGAGTCAAGTAGAAGGGTCATGGATACCCTACGCACTTCTACAGAGATCAAACAAGTTATAAAATACTGGAAAAACGCAACAAGAATCCCCATAGCAGAAAACAGATGGTGGTCCCCAGTGGAGTCTCTTGTTCTGTTGTTAGGAAAATTACTCTTATAGTAGGGGAAGACTACCAACGTGCTGGGGGTTATTAGTTGAACATATAAATATTTTCACCGTTATTACTAATCAAGTAGAGTTAGGGTTAGGAGAAGTGTATATCTTATTTATGAAGGTTGATCCAAGCTTTTCTCCCTTTGTTCTCCACTGCTACAACCTGCAAAACAAACACAAGACCTTCCTCAAACAAGTTTTACTACAAATAAGATATTGATATTAATAAAAAAAGTAACATCAACTTGTAATCAAAACACCATAGATATAAACATATCTATGGGAAGCAAAGAATGTACAAATATTTATTGACAAATGCAAAAAATACATAGGCTATACCTGTCCTGCACCGACACCATCGTAACCAGACCCTGGGCTGCTGATCCTCTCTCTTAGCTATGAATTTCTCGAGCATAACTTTCTCCAATGATCATAAGGTCCCTTTCCCAAGCCTCTCCCCTTGTATCTATAGCAAGGAAAGGAGGGTGGGTTTGAAAGGTGGTTTAGTTGGGAAGTTAAGGTAGTTTTGGTACCTGTCTCAACTAATCCCAATTCGTGTTTCTAATATATTTTTTAAATTTTTCTTAAGACACCCGCGACTATGGTATATTACAAATAACGAGTGACTCGCTACTATCATAACGTGCAACTAGCGGGTGCATCTTTTTATTGATACTCGCGGGTTATCATTATGGACACCCGCGACTAACTCGCTAGTTTACAAGTATAAGAGTCGCGATTATGTATTAAAATAGGAAAAAAAATATTCTTTTGAGGAAAGGATTTCAAGTTTCATCTCTAGGTCATCTAGGGTCAAGGTAATATCTTCCATCCATAGTGTCCTTTTGTGTGACCGACAAGGCAATGTGGTTACAGACGGAGAAGTGCTAATTTGACCGATAACATATGCCCCCTAATGTGTGAGGTCAGAGGGAAGCGATGGCCAAAATACATTACAATCAAAGCAGAGGAGGAGCAAAGCGGCCGCAGGATGAGGTCACAAACAATACCTGAAACATAAACAAAGTCAGCGAGCAGATTGCAATATTGACATCAGGAAGTGTTCAGAATGGTAGAACATAATCTCCAATACATAACTGAAAGATGTATATAGCATGGCCACTGAAATACAAGCATGGATCCATGTCAAATAGGATATCATAGACATAACAACAAATTGGATCTATGTCTCATCAAGAGCCAAAAAATGGGTGTGGTTCAGTCTTGCGCAACTTGGGAAATAAAAAATTGGTGATGATGCTATTAGAGGCCCAAGGTCTTCATCCAAACCATCTCAAGGTATGAATCCCAACCATGCGAATAAATGAGATGAGGTCGAACATGGAGGATACCATTTGATTACCAACCAATGATGTAGATCGTTAAAAAATGCGAGGGCACCCACCATTAATGAAAATGGGGCCCAAGTTACCTAGTACATTCTAACAAGTGTGAATAAGGGGTCTTGACGTTGAACACTTGAATAATCTCTCGAGCAGGAGATATTGATGTATTCCCACTACTCAATAGAGAGGGAAGATTCCACTAATGACTGCAATCCCCAAGGTACTACACGAAACTCTAAAATTCATTCCCAAAGAAAGATAAGTTGAAGTCGATGGGAAGAAATCCGTTCGAAGGGAGGCCTTAAGGCATCCTCCATCACCCAACACAAGATATAACCAAAAGGTTGATTTGATTTGGAATAGGACTGAGTACATGATGAAACATACTGATACCAAGGAATGGCCGACACAAGAGGTCAAGGTGAGTGCAGAATGTCCCGTGATATTTTACAGGAGAGATCACATAGTTGGAGCAAACCTCACTAAAACTCACTCAAGAATAGCAGAGAAGATAAGAAGAATTGTTGAATCAATAATCACTCATTAACACAAGAAATGAAAAAAACTGTTGTAATCATACATTAGTTGTAAGCTGGCATTGTGAAAGTGAATAATAATTGAATATAATCAAATGAATTTGAATACCTCCTAAGGTCATTCAAATTCTCCTCAATGTGTGGCTTGGATAGCATTGGAGACTGTTGGTTGTGGAGCTTGATCTCCCAGATTCAGAGATATTATTATTCAGCCTTGTTTGTACCCCAACTTTATATGATATGCAAAAGGACTATACACTCACCCTAGCGGGGGGGGGGGGAGAATTCTTCCCCCACTGGGGTCTGGGGGCAACGTCCCCGAAGGAAATTTTTGGGGTTGTTTTACGGGCCCATGGTTTTGGGTAACCCATGGTATTTTCCCATTGTATTTCCCCTTTATAAGAAAAACATTGTAATATGGCTAGGGTTGATGTATTAGGTATTATGCATTGTAAAGATCTTTGAGATTGGGTAAGAGAGACTGAGAGAATGTGAAGAGGAAGTTGCAGCGTCTATGCTGCGGGTTGTATCCCTTCACTTTGTTGGATGGTATAATAATAAGGACTGGAAATTTTAGTGTGGATGTACCCCATATTGGGTGAACCATGATAAATTGGTGTCTCTCTTGTAATGTGCCTGTGTAATTTATATTTGCAGCTTGTTGATTTTTATTGCTCTGCGATCATGTTTTTTCTAATAGAGAAATCATCCAATCAATGGTAGTAGTCACAAATAGTCAAAAGTCAGTCAAATGAGTCTAACTGAGTCTAACTGAGTCATGTGAGCACAAATCAAGGGATGGATACTCCAAGGAGGGCGCATGAGGCTGATGAGGCTGTCAGTAGGTCAAGTGGCTCTCCGATACAGACAACTAGAAGCTACAGGAAGTTAAACTGAGCAATAAATGCATAAACTGGTCAATCAATGCTACAACTGATTGTTAGTGATCCAAGTAGTGTAGTAGGGCGCATATGTCATCCATGTGAGGAAAAAAAGGTGCACTAGGTAGGTAGGAGGGCTCTTGAGGGATAAAAATAGGCTCTAGGGGGATGAATATAGGATCCAAGTGCTGGGGAGACTACCATACTGATGACTGGATGCATGCAGAATGCATGCAAATATAAAAAAATGATGGTGAAAATATTCCAACACCCCCTCGCAAGCCAAACTATGAGGAAGTAACTTAAAAATAGTAGGGCCCTGGTAACTGAGACCAAAGGTCACCCCATACAACAATCTAAATAAATAAAGTGAGGAAAGAGGGAAAACCCAGTGGGAAGAAATCCACCCCTCAAGATAGACTGTGGTAGGATAATCAATCATGTACATCACTCACCCCAAATGGTAAGTGCACTTCTCCACCGAAGAAGGATCTATTGGCAAGAAATGGATCAGTAATGTGATAAGGATGAAACCTTCCATTTTGATAATAAGATCTAGTTCTCCTTTGATCATGTGGATCTCCAACAAGATCTCCGACAAATATAAGAGTAGTGGCTGCCCATCTAGGAAGAGGAGGATCATCGGGTGCAAGATCATCATGTTCTTGTGGATCTGGATCTTCCATTCACTCATCTTCACTAATAGGTGGTAGATCTCTAGGTTCTTGTGGATCTAGATCTAGTATTCTCTCAAAAAGAGTATCTTCCTCTTGGGAAGAAGTGGATCATGCTCCAAAAACATGTGCTTGAGTTCTTCAACAATGGATGCAAGAGAATTTGGAGGCTTCCTGAACTTGTTCTTCCTACCAAGCATGGTGAGAACAAATCCAAAAGTATGAATATCATTATGGAGCATGTGATTCGAACCAACTAAGGTAGAATCAACTCCATGAATGTGTATGTAGTTATTTGATATCTCCTTTGAACCGACATAGGTGAGATCATAACCAAATGAACTAATACATGATGGTGGTGGCTTGGACTTCAAATCAGATCCAAGAATTGATATATGTCTTCTTATGATCTCCTTTGAACCAGCAGGGGTGAGATCAAAACCAAAATCACAAGGATATGCATGAGACTTGAACCCAAGCGAATGATTGTGTCTTCCATCTTCGGTGAAACTATGAAAACATGTGCCAATGACTAAATAGAATTTCATAGGAATCATTTGATCAAGGAGGGCGAATACATCACATCCAAAATATGATTTTACCTCCAAAATACTCAGTAGGTCATCATCTTGCACATCAACAAGATCATGGGAAGTAGAGATTTCAAAAGTCTCTTCAACTTCTAGAGTAGCAGCTGACATATCTTGCTTAGAATTTGAATTAGAAAATTGATCAACTTCATCAGTGGTGATGGACCATTTTGCAATAGTAGATCTTGATATTATGTCTTAGATTTTGACATCATCTTGAACAACTTCATCATGAGAGATGATTGAGGCCAAATCATGAGTAGAGAGAGCACTGAAGGCAGTATTACTGGGCTTGTTCTCCAAATGGATAACATCATCCTCTTCCTTATGCTTTCCAAATAATATGTCCAATCTTGTCTAGTTATCACTTGGATGTTCAGCAGTATTAATGAGGTACTCCATATTGGAAAGCATAGCAATACATATTGTTGTTGAGGCTTTGTCACAATCATCTAGCTAATCTTCTTCCTCTTCACAGGAAGCAAAATCTCTCTTAACACCAATAATACACATATAAAAAAGACCATATCTCTTCAGGTATGCTGTCATATTTGGTTTCCATTCTTCATAGTTGTATGAAGAGAGAGAAGGAATTGCTTTCAGATCCATGGAAGATGCTGTTGAATTCGAATCTACTGATGCAACTGCAGAAAATTGCTGCAACTACAGAAAAATACTGCAACTGCAGAAAACTTCAAAACTGCGGCAACTGGAGGAAACTGCTGCAACCGTAGATAACTTCGAATAACCTGCAAAAAAAATGGAGATCCATAGTAGTTGCTGAATTCGAATCTGTTGAAGATGGAATAACCTGCAAAACAAATGAAATGGTTGATGGATATTTATTGCAAATTTGAATGAACACTACCTTAGGACAATGAGCACATGTGACTAGATCCTTCACACCTGGCTAGACCTCACTAGATTTCTCCAGTAAATTCAAGACAATTGCAACAGGAATTGCTGTGGAAATCCAGAGGCTTCTTGTGCTCAATGAAAGACAACTACTCAAAGAATTACTGCAACTGCTGTAACTACTACTGCTACAATTCAAATAGATGACTCCAGCTATGATACCATGTGATATTGTATAGGAGAGATCACACAGCTGGATCAAATCTCACTAAAACTCACTCAAGAATAGCAGAGAATAGAAGAAGAGTTGTGTTACGGAGAAAAACTTCCTATGGATCGGGGCAGACCACAACAGACAGATGACTACCAGAAAATAACTCAATTCCCAATGCAATGCTATTATAATGAATATGATAAGATATGGAGAGTAAGACCAACCTTCAACCAGATGTTCGAAGTAGATCGCCGTTGAGATTTCCAATCTACACTTGAACCTGCAGCTTAGTCTCAACAACAAATACAAGCAAGTGCATATAATATGTGAAATATATTAGCATAATCAATAGCATGATCCATGATATCATAAGAAAATGTAATCCAATGTAATTTAAACAACAATCACAACATCAATTGGACGAGAAAATGAGTATTTCCATTAATAATAACAAGAAGTACACGATACAACCTCTTGCCGGAAACCAATCTGAACCAAGAACTAGGTCTCTCCACTTGTGCCTCCACCACTTCAATCCCCCATGCAATGAAAAACTCAAACTATGAAAGGAGTTTGGTAGGTGAACATAAGGAGTTCACAACAACAAGGATCAATGAGTGTAGACTCAATTCACGGCAAAAATCCACTAGAGTTATGTTGCTATCTCTTTCTCCTCCCTTCCATACACCATAAGAGCTCAATATATAACCTTAAAAAGGTAAGTGAAAGGTTGAATTGAGTCGTTTTGGGGTATATGGAGGGCCAAAGGTCACCCTAAGACCGCTTTGTGGGAGTAAAAATAGATTTTTTACTATCTTTTACCATGTCACTCGATGTATGTGGGCTAATTAGGTGCAGCCTGTGTGTACGTTGGCTATAATGGAACAGCAAGCGTACAGGAACAAAAATAGGGAAACTTGGTTCCTGAAGGGAAAATAATGGATCTGAGTCAATACAATGGATACTGAAGGCCAATCAATGCTGATGCTCACAAGGTGGAAAAGTGTGCTGTAACATATGCCCCCTAATGTGTGAGGTTAGAGAAGGTGCTACGATGGCCGAAATACATTATAAATCTCAGAAGTGGAGTGATGGAGACACAATGGAAAGAGTAGCCCACTCGTCATAATACAATAATATCTCTGAATACATGTCGGTACAATACAACAATCTGATACAATGGACATGATAGGAAATACATAGTGAATACATGTCATAGGTGGTCATAGCCATGGCCCATACAGTAAGATATGGTATCCTGCTGAAAAAGAAAACAACTGGCGCAATACTAGAGGTACAAACTGCTCATGTATGAGAAATGAAATCTCATAAGTATAGTCACGATCATGAGCAGCATACTGAATGCTACTAACGTCTAGGGTCTTCTACACAAATCATCTACGGTGCAAGTCCCATCAAGTGAATAAAGGTGTTGAAGTTGAACCTGATGTGACATCGTCTGATTACCAGTCAATGATGTATATCGTTAACAGACACGAGATAACCCACCAATAATGAAAATGGGATCAAGGCACATAGTACAATCATCAAAGTGTGAATAGATGTGTTGAGGTTGAACACTAAGATGAATCCATCGATCAGGGGACATTGATGTATTCCCAAAACTATCGATGGTGAGAGAACTTATCACTAATGACTGCAAGCCTCAAGGTACTCAACTGACTCTAAGTCTCAATTCCGAAATAAATGACTTGAAGTCGATGAAACGAAACTTGCTGGAAGGAGGGCATTAAGGAATCCCCCATCAACCAGCATGACGTAACATCTATGCTGAAAGATTTGGAAGAACTCGGATGAACGGACTGACTCAATAAGGATGGCCGACATGCAATAGTCAAGAGATCTGAGGAGTGGCCGACTCTGGTTTCAGGACTCCTTTGAACAAGAGCATGAGAAAATGGATAGGCTCAGGTAGCATAGACTCAAGTACTAGATGATAATAACACTGTGCGATGCAGGAGGCATCAATAAAGGGATCCATAATGACTGGAAGCTTAACCAGTCGGTGGAGTAAAATCTGAGAAACGAGTATAGATCCTAAGGTCCTACTATAGTACCGACTCATAATGGGTGGAGTGGAATGAATGCTCTGTTCAAAGGCGACACAACAACTACCAACAAAAAGAAGTAACGATTTTTCAGTCTAGATTTTTGGAATATTTAATTTTTTTTCTCTTTTTAATATTAGGAAAGCTTGAAAAAGAATAAAATTGCTTATAGTACAACAGGTGAGGGAACGAGTGTCAAATGGAAAGCAAATTAGTCCCAAGCAGTGGAACATACCTATGAATGATGCAAGGAAGCATGTGCAAGATGTGGACACTCGGGGGGTGTTCCCTCGGGGTAAAGGGTCATCAAATTGCGAAAGTAAAACAAAAGCTTTGCTTGGCTCAAAAGGGAAAGTGCTCAGGCACATGGATAATGATTGAGTAAGCGGAAGCCGACACAAGGCTCAAGCGGCAAGCAGGATGATGCAATGCAATAACAACTCGATATACAATGGGGGATTCCTTATGGGAGATGGCCAGCATAAGACAAAGTAGAGTATGAATCTTTATTGCAAAGTCATGGCGTAACTACGAAGGAATCCTGATCCTAAGGAGAGACAACAACATGGACTCCAAAAGGAATAAAAAGGCTCTAACTAGGGCACCCATGTTTGGACAAGCTCTACTGCCAAATAACGACACTTCTATTACAATGTGAAGGCTCCATGTCGGTTAAAACGTGGGGTCGCACCTAGGGTTAATGACAAATGGTCAAAGGTCAAATGCATAATGTAGGTGAAAATGACATCTAACCTATATCATGGGTGTGAAATATACCTTCCGTAGGCGCAAAACGGTAAAAAAAACAACTCTCGTTGGAGAAATCTGTTCAAAATGGTACTCCGGGAAGACACATTAGTCCAAAACAGATTAAAACGGTAAAAAATATAGGAAAGTGGGTTTTAAAAACTATAAATAGTAATAAAAAATTACAATTACTATTCCATTTTCACATTTTACCCAAATAGGAGTTTTTGGTTAATTTTCACCTTAGATTTCAGTTGCTGATTCCGAAAGCTACGGGCGTCCATTCTTCGAGCCGTCTAAAGCAAGTTAGTTATCTCATCCTCCTCTTCCATTTCATAGCTTTTATTTCAAATTTTAGTGGTCCAATTTTTTATTATCCTAGCCCTACATCTCCACGGCGTTGTACGCGGGCTACAGCTCTGCAGGTCATGGGTACGACCTACTAGATGTGGTCAATGCTTGCGTTGATCGCGGGTAGATGCCCTTGTCTACCCATTTTCCCATGTGTAAGACCATGAAGGTGGTTTTTTAAATGATAAAAGCTAAAAAATCTTTTGTTTTGCCTCTAGGATGGTCCTAGAGTGGAGGGAGAGGGAACATGATGTTGTGGACGAGCATGTCCGCCAAGATCTACCTGTGCAACAAGCACTACAAGCGTGTGGAATCTACAAATTCTGGAGCATTGGAGGTTTAAGGGCCCAAAACCAACTGCTCCATCGATTGATTGATTACTGGGATGTAAACGAGCAGAACTTCAACCTAGATGGTCAACCGCTCTCACTAGAGGTGGATGACATATATTTTATTACAGGTTTGTCCTGCTGAGGGGATGTTGCTAGTCTCCGGTCTCGCAATGTAGGTGGTGGGATCACCATTACTGACTATATAGACCGGTACTGTATTCCTGGTACCCAAAAGGTGGGGAGTGAGATACTCATTGGGGCCATTGTGAGCTTGAGCATGAAGATAATAGTGCTCACCCTCGTGAGGATAACAGGTTCAATAGCTTTACATCAGGATTCAAGGCCAGTGATGTTTTACACAACAGAGTGCATGAGACCTATAGTGTACGATTGGTGCACAACATTACTAGTGTCTATGAAGGCCTAGTTAACGGAGTGTAAGCTTGGGCAGGAAAAGAACTTCGGGTTCAGCAGTATACTCTGTAGTTTCTTCTTTGAGAGAGTTCCGGGGCTCAGTTCGAGGGTTGAATTCCCTTCGCACAGTCTCCATGACCCAGCCCTGACCCAGTGGGTAGTGGTACTGACACGACAGGGTGGTGGCCGACAGGCATCACCATATTCAGATGAGTTCTTCCACTGTGGGCTTGACAGGTCATTGCCATCGATGACTACCCATATGGGAGGATAGACTACCAGGGCGACCGCGACATGCCGCTCCCTCCAGGGGCTGCATTCGGAGACATCGGTACGTTACTCTTTTTATGTTTTGTGTATTTAATTTTTTGAATTTTTGATTAGAATGGAAAATAAAAAATCCTTTTGGTGTAGTATCACATATTGACATTCTACTATTTGCTCGCAGATGCTAGTTTGCGAAGACTAGAGGGCTACCCAAGACATCGTCGACGAGGCAGGGGTGGAGAGGTGGTTGGCGCTACAGCAGAGCGCACACTAGAGACAATACGGGTCAACCTGATCCGCATGACTACCAGAGTACTGCTCATCAAGGTGGAGCATCTTCCAGAGGTGATGCAACAACATGTTGTAGGAGTACCAGGCACCTGGGTGCGGTTATTGCGATGCATAGCCAATGCAGTACATTACTATGTTCAGACACATCCTTCCGAGGCAATTAGGCCTCCTCATAGGGCCTAGATATCTCATAGCCCTATATTTTTGTATCGATTATGTATATTTTGAGAGCTACGGGCTCCAGTTTTGTACTGTGACACCACAATTTGAACTTATTATTTATGAAAAACTATGATTCTCCGGCTCTACTATATGTGTATGTACAAATGTGTGAATGAATGTTTATTTGTGTGATTCTTTATAGATGTGACAAATGCCAATCTAGGAAATAATTAGCATATGCATCAGATACATGTAATGGAAACAAAATGATGCTCCAAGAGTCCTACCCTTAAGAACCCACGTAGTAGTGTAGGATCCCTCACGCGATACTGGCCATTCAATTGAGACACAACCAGTTGCGAGTCCAGGTGGACTTCTAAAGACTGGATACCATGAGAAATGGAATCCTGAAGTAGCTCAACCAAGACACTGTAATCGACCACATTTTTGGATGGAGGACTGAGACAGGCATCGCCTGAAGACACAATCTGATGGTCAGGTGAATAAATAACCCGCGCAACATAAGCGAGTTGCTGTGTATGACGGCTAGCACGATCCGCAAATCCCAAGAACATAGGATATTTCGCTGACATATGTCAACCAAACAGAAGCGAATCAACAGATCCGAAGAACCAAAATAAATCTAAACTATGTACAGAAGCAACTATACAATAGTATACAAAAGTATTAGCTCGAGCTAGAAGCTCAAGCGTAATACTGCTTGAGGTAGAGCCCATTTCTAGGCTCCTTCAAGTCGTTCCCCTCATAGTCTTCCAATTCGTAGGCTCCTTTCTCAAGGAAATGCCTCACTATGTAAGGACTATGCCACATGGGGTTAAACTTTCCTACCCCTAGGGGTTCCTTAGCTTGGTCATACAAGAGGACCAAGTCACCTTCAACATACTGCTGGGGATGGACATACCTATCATACTGAACCTTGAAACGATGTTTGTTGGAATCTATAGTGTAACAAATAATTAATAATACATTATTATGAATAATAAGTAGGATTAATAGTTAATGAGAGGATGCGTCTCCTCAAATATGCAATTCCTAAGCTACTATAAAAGCGGGCCAACAATTGTATATTTATCATCTTATCTTATCAATTTATATATCATTTTACATCTATGGATTTGTGGGTTATTTCAGAAAGCATGGGTTCAACCCTAATTAATTGAGAATATCCAACTATGGATATTACATTGGTATCAGAGCTTGTTGATTCCTGCTTGTGGCCAAACAGTCAAAGTTTATTTGAAATTTAGGTTTTTAACCTTACAATTAGGCTTTTAGCCATCCTTATTGAAGGCAAAAAAATTATTAAAAGAGAGAAAAAAAAGAGAAGGGAATAAAAGGGAAGTTAAAAAAAAGAGAGAGAACAAGAAAGAAGACCACATAAAAAAGGAGAAGAATAAAAAAAGACACAACATAGGTTTTATTTAACCAACCTTTGTTTTATAAAACCACACATTGCATTGATTTTATAAAACCATCCCGTGGTTTTATAAAACCAGCCTTGGTTTTATAAAACTAGCCTTGGTTTTATAAAGAAACCATTATTTATAATAACTCATACCTTAATTAGGATGAGTTTAGTTAGTAATAATAATCCATTTTTATTATAGTTATTATATAACTATAGTAATAATAATACATATTATTATTATTTCAACTAAAATTTAGTTTTCTTTGGAAAAAAGAAACTATATATATATATATAGTTTATAAAACATTAATATAATAATATTATTAATTAATTAATTAATTAATAATCATTATTATAAATAAAAAATAAAAATAAAAATAAAATTAATTAATAATTATTATTATAAATAAAAAATAAAAAAGTAAAAATAAAAATAAAAAAAATAATTATTTTTGGAAAAAAAAGGTCATTTGACCTAATTAAAAAAAAGAGTCAAAAAAGTAAAAAAAGTTCTTTCCAAGAGAGACATATTTGGGAATTATTACATCGTTTTGGTGTCTACCTATTGTCAAAGAGAAGAAGACGAAATCAGGGACCATCTATCATCGAAGAAATCAAAGTCAAAAGACGACCAGTCGTTGTCAAAGAAATCAAACAAACACCATCCATCATCGAAGAAGTCGAGGCTATCTATCGTGAGAGAAGTCAAAGACCCCCCATCATCAAAGTTGAAGACTATCTATTGCTGAAGAAATCAAGAAAGACTCCATTGCCAAAGAAGTCAAGACTATCATCCTTCGAAAAAGAAAAAATCAAGGAAGATTAGCAATCATCGAAAAGTCAAACGTCAAAGGAAGACCAAGTATCGTCAAAGTTGAGACCAGTTATCATAAAAAAAGACCTTTTCAAGGAAGAAATTGAAGCAAAGTCGAAATCGTAAACTATGGCAAACACATATTTGGGAATGAAGTCTCAGTTGCAAACAACAATGGACGAATTAGAACAATATAAAGCGAGCAGTAAATGTCTACAAGCTAAGATTGAGACACAAAAGTTCTTGAAGGAGTGGAGAGACGATGAGAATCATCGCTTATGGAATCAAAATCGATAGCTAGAACGAACCATAAGAGATAAAAAGAAAATGTTATCTGATCATTATAAAGAAATATCATGTTTAAAAATCCATAATCAAAACCTAGAAGACCATATTAGAAAGTCAAAAAGTGATGATAAGTCACCCAATGGAAGCAATAATGATTTAGAAGAAGAAATAAAGCATTTAAACCAGCTTGTCAGGGACAAAGATTATGAATTGATTCAAGTTCAAAGTAAGCTACAAAGTCAAGAATCGGACATAGGTCAACAACAACAAAAGAATAAAGAACTCCAGCAGACATATGACACTACTAAAAAGACACACAAAGTGGAAATTAAGAAAATCAATGACATATTAGCAAGCAATACCGAAGAACTATTTCGACTAAGAATTCGTAACAAAACATTACTTACGAAAATCAAAAAGCTGAAAAATAGTAAGAAGATGGAACACTCTAATGAAGACCTAGAAGGAAAAATACTAGAACAACAAGAAGAAAACCATCATCTGAAAAATCGTAATCAAGAACTAGAGAAACAAATTGAGATGTTTAAAGAGGACAAAAAGTCGCAGGACAAAAGGTTCGAGAAAATTCAGTGTAATAACAATCTATTAGAGAGAAAATTAGGGCAAATCCAGGAGGAAGCATTTAGATCCCCGGAAAAACAAAGTCAAGTTGTAGAAGTAAAATCAGTCCTCGACACAATCCAAAAAGAAGTCACTATAGTAGAAAAACAAACAGCCAGGACTCCTTATCGACACCCCAATTATAAACATCGTTTTGACCAATGACAGGGTCAAAATGAACATACACAGAAGAGTCATGTTGCAAGACAAGTAAGAACATCAAATCAAAATACTAAAAAAACGAGAAGGCCCATCTCACAAAGCGATCAAATAGATCTGATAAAAATAGATCTCGGATGGACCACATCAAAGACGATGTGACAGTTCTTCTTTTGAAATTGTAACTTGTATCGCCTCATTTCATCAAGTATCGCAAATACAAAAAAAATATCCAGAGATGACGATTCAAGATAAAAGAAGACATAACCCTGGTCTTCATTAAGCTTTGAGGACAAAGCTTCCCTTAAGGGGAAGGCAATGTAACAAATAATTAATAATACATTATTATTAATAATAAGTAGGACTAATAGTTAATGAGAGGATGCGTCTCCTCAAATAGGCAATGCCCAAGCTACTATAAAAGCGGGCCAACAATTGTATATTTATCATCTTATCTTATCAATTTATATATCATTTTACATCTACGGATTTGTGGGTTATTTCAGAAAGCATGGGTTCAACCCTAACTAATTGAGAATATCCAACTATGGATATTACATATAACCACGGTGGCATCTCGATGCTGCTCGTCAAGCTACTGAAGGTGGATCAAACGTTGCTCAACATTTGAAGTATCAAGCAGGAGCTCTATGGCTAGTTTCAATGAAGGGATTTCGCATTCAATAAAAAATATAGACTCCACACCATGTACTAGCTGAAATGGTGAGAAACTGGTGGCAGTCTTAATGTTAGGAACCCATGTCTTTACTTTGTTAGTATGTTTTTATTGGACACATATGCTTTGTAAGTCATCCCGTAGTATTTGTTGATCAATAGTTTGTGTTATTGTTGTTGGCGCATATGCTTTGTAAGTCGCCCGTAGTATTGTTGATCCATAGTTTGTAACGGCCCATGGTTTCGACCCATAGTATTGGCGCCTAGAATTAGTATATAAGTGTGTGTTGAGACCTATGAAGGACCGTGAAGTTATTTGTATTGAGCTTGCTCAAAGGAGGTTGCCCCCTCGAAGTGGCCCGTGATCAATATAAAGTGATTATGAGTTCTGTCATTTCTGCTATTTCGCATATTTTCATTAAGTGATTGTTGCAGGTGCCTCACATCTGGTATCAGAGCACTTTCTTGGGCTCGCTGGGTGAAATTTCTGCCAAATTTTTTTTTTCGCATCTGTTGCAGGTTCGGATTTGGGAATAATCCCTATCCGCTTAACTGTGGGAAGTACTTGGGCATAAGCCCTAAAACTCATTGTGAGGAGTACCACAGGAACCCCGAAGTAGCTGGCCCATTGAGAGGACCTGCCAGCGAAAAGGGCAACGACCCCTACCTGATTGACTAGTTCCCACCCGTGAGGTAAACCAAGAGCTGTCGTTTGTGGCAAAGCGGTTATCAGTTTTACCTGAGCCGTGGAGTGAGGGGTATTGCCCCAATACGCAAGCCGTCAGACAACATTGGTGGCCGAGTGAAAACCCTGAACTATTAGGAAGCCGCACATACCTGGGGTCCATATCTACTTTCAGTTGAACTATTGTCGATCACTGCTGCGCCATTTCAGACTCATTTCGCAAGCCGTTCCAGATCCAGCAAGTCGGCGTTGTTCCAGATTCCTTCTGAGCCGTAGCCGCTCTAGTCTGTAAAAAAAAAAAAAAAAAAAAAAAAAAAAAAACAATCCCGGTTATGGTTGTCACCCGTGCAGGAGAAAAAACCATGGAGGAAGCACTTGCATCCATCCAAGCCAAACTCCAGGATCTGGATGAAAAATTTCTCGGTCTCCATCTTGAACATTCATCCATGAACAACAAACGGCAGTCCGAGTCTTCAGTAGACAATGGGTTCTCTTCTTCCAGCAATTTCTGTGGTCCGAAGCTTGATTTTCCTCGCTTCAATGGTACCGATCCAACTGGGTGGATCTATCGTGCAGAACAGTATTTCAGTCTGCATAATACTTTTGATGTCAACAAAGTTCCGTTGGCATCCTTTCATTTGGAACAGGAAGCTCTTCAATGGTATCGTTGGTACATCAAGGCTCATCCAGAGCCCAACTGGCCAGACTTTTGTCAGCTCCTTTTGCAACGATTTGGTCCTAGTGCTTTTGATGATTTCACAGGAGCCTTCACTAAACTTCGCAAAACTGGCACTGTGAGAGAGTATCAAACCGAATTTGAGAATCTAGCCAACCACACCGAAGGATTGACTGATGAATTTTACCGCAGTTGTTTTATCAGTGGTCTAAAGGATGCCATTCGCTCTGAGGTCAAAATGTTCTGTCCCAACACAATGATGGAAGCACTCGGGTTGGCTAAGTTGGCAGAAGACAAGATTGCATCCCAGCAACGCTCCAAGTCCACTTTTGTTCCCTTCAGAAATATGGGTTCTCAGCGACCACCTATACCGCAGGCTCCTCAACCGACTCCTATCAAGCGTTTATCTGAAGCAGAGATGCAAGCACGCAGAGAAAAGGGGCTTTGCTATAATTGTGATGAGAAATTCACTCGGGGACATCGATGTGTTCAGCAAAAACTATATCTCCTGGATGTGGAGTCTCCCCCTGCCTCTGAAATGGGTGACGAAGATCCAGAAACACTGGATGCTCCGGTCAACATTCAGGAACCGCCTATTGACCCTCCGTCTCAGGATGACCAGCCAGAGATATCTCTCCATGCTTTAGCTGGAATCACCACCCCCCAAACAATGCGGGTCAGGGGTTACTTCAAGAAGCTTCCTCTTACAATCCTCATTGATTCTGGTAGCACTCATAATTTCATCGACCCTCGGATCGCCAAACAAGCTGATTATTTTATCCATCCTTGCTCCAACTTTGAAGTCATGATTGCCAATGGGGGCACCTTACCTTGCAAAGGGAAGTGTCGAAATGTGCGTATCTCTATGGGAGATTATATCCTGCGGTCTGACATGTTTGCCTTGCCCTTAGGCGGATGTGATGTGGTTTTGGGCGCTCAATGGCTACGCACACTCGGCCCTATCTTATGGGATTTTGCCGAACTTTGGATGCAGTTTTCCCTCAATGGACACAAACACACATTGACATGATTACAACCAGGTTCTCTCAGTATCATCAGTTCACATCGCATGGAGAAACTCCTCAAGAAGAGTTCACATGGTGTCATCGCTCAGATCAGTTCCATCCAGATGCAACCATCCGCGGTCTCCACTACTCCTTTGGATCTACAACAAATTCTGAATCGATATACAGGTGTCTTTGTTGAACCAGTGGGATTACCACCTTCCAGGCCAGAAGACCATCGTATTTAGCTCCTTCCTGGCAGCGTTCCTCCCAACATCAGGCCCTATCGCTACCCATTTCACCAAAAAACAGAGATTGAAATGCTCGTGCGGGACTTATTGAAGCAAGGTATTATTCGCCCAAGCACTAGTTCCTTTTCTTCTCCAGTTATTCTTGTCTGCAAAAAAGATGGGTCATGGCGCCTCTGCATTGACTTCCGAGCACTTAATCACCTCACCATCAAGGATAAGTTTCCAATTCCTGTTGTTGATGAGCTTCTTGATGAGCTTCATGGGGCTCACTTTTTCTCCAAGTTGGATCTTCGTTCTGGGTATCATCAAATTCGGGTTCATGAGGAGGATATTCCTAAAACAGCTTTCCGCACACATGATGGCCATTATGAGTTCTTGGTCATGCCCTTTGGCCTCACTAATGCTCCTTCCACATTCCAGGCCTTAATGAATAAAATATTTCGACCCTACTTGCTGAAATTCATTCTGGTATTCTTTGATGATATCCTCATCTACAATAAAACATGGGATGAACATCTCCAACATCTGGATCTTGTCATGCAACTTTTCTCTGACCATCATCTCCATGCCAAGTAGTCTAAATGTGTTTTTGGACAAAAGGAAGTTGAGTATCTCGGGCACATTATCTCAGCACAAGGGGTTCGCGTGGATCTTGCCAAAATCGATGCCATGAACAATTGGCCACATCCTCAGACACTCAAGAGCCTTCGTGGTTTTTTGGGGTTGACTGGCTACTACCGCAAGTTTGTCAAGGATTATGGGAAGATTGCAGCTCCATTAACTGCCCTATTGAAAAAAGATGCTTTTACATGGACACCTGCTGCTCAGTGTGCATTTGACAAACTAAAACAAGCTATGTGTACTACACCTGTGCTAGCTATGCCCGATTTTTCCAAGCCCTTCACGATTGAGAGTGATGCTTGCGGCAATGGACTTGGTGCTGTTCTCCTTCAAGATGAACACCCCATTGCATTCACCAGCAAAGCCCTTTCCGGTAAGAATTTAGCTGCCTCTACCTATGAGAAGGAAATGATGGCTATTTTGCATGCAGTACAGAAGTGGCGTCCATACCTATTAGGGAATCATTTCTGCATCAAGACTGATCACCAGAGTTTGAAATATTTCTTGGACCAGCATGTCTCCTCCCCGGCACAACATAAATGGGTTAGCAAATTCATGGGTTATGAATATGAGATCACTTACAAGAAGGGTAAAGACAATATTGTGGCAGATGCTCTTTCTCGTACATTTGATGCCCAAGGTTCTCTTTCAGCTATTTCTATGCCTGTTCCAAATTGGTTGCAATCTGTTCAACAGGGTTATGTCAATGACTCTTCCTTATCTCAGATCATCCAGCGCTTGACCAACAATCCTTCTGCGGTCCCACATTACTCTTGGGATGGTGCTTCTCTGCGATACAAGGGTCGTCTGGTGCTTCCCCAGAGCACAGATCTTCAACAGGCTGTCTTCTATGAACTCCATGCTTCTCCATCAGCCGGGCACTCTGGGTTCCTCAAAACATATGAACGAGCACGGCGTAACTTCTTTTGGCAGGGCATGAAAAGGACAATTCAATAGATGGTGGCCGAATGTGATACCTGCCAGCGCAATAAGGGTGAAACAACACTCCTTCCAGGATTGCTTGAACCCTTGCCCATACCTACACGGATTTGGACAGATATTTCTATGGATTTCATCGAAGGGCTCCCTAAATCTGGCGGAAAGACAGTGATTCTCGTTGTGGTTGATCGTCTCTCCAAATATAGTCATTTTTGTGCTCTCAGCCATCCCTATACAGCCTCCTCCGTCACTCAAATTTTTCTGGACCAGATCTTTCATCTTCATGGCATCCCTTCTTCCATTGTCTCGGATCGTGATGCGACTTTCACTAGTCATTTTTGGACAGAACTATTTCGTCACACTGGCACCAAACTGAAGATGAGTTCAGGGTATCACCCACAAACAGATGGTCAGACTGAAATTGTTAATAAATGCTTGGAAACTTATCTTCGTTGCTTCACCTCGGAACAACAACATCAGTGGGCAAAGTGGCTTCCTCTCGCTGAATGGTGGTACAATACCTCTTACCACACTGCCTCCAAAATGACCCCATATGAAGCAGTCTATGGTCAGGCACCTCCAGCTCTTCTTCCATACACCCCCACCAGTTCACCAGTTCAGGAAGTTGACAGGGTCCTTCGCAACTGAGATCAGATTCTTCGCATTTTGCGGGACAATCTTCACATGGCAAGGAATCGCATGAAGCAACAAGCTGATCAGCACCGTTCAGAGCGCACCTTTCAAGTCGGCGATATGGTTTTTCTTCGTCTCCAACCGTACAAACAATCCTCCTTGAAACTCAAAGGATGTCATAAGCTCGCTCCAAAGTTCTATGGGCCATATCGGATTCTTCAGAAGATTGGGTCCGTCGCTTATAAATTGGAACTTCCTCCTTCTTCCCGCATTCATCCATTCTTTCATGTCTCTTGTCTGAAGAAAGTTCTTGGCACCAACATCAGCGGCCAAACGATTTTACCCGAACTGGATAATGAAGGATCCATCCTTTTGGAGCCAGAGGCCATCCTCAATCGGTGCATGCGTCAGCTTCGCTCTCGCTCTATCACAGAAGTCTTAATTCAGTGGCACGGCATGCAACCAGAGGATGCTACATGGGAACCACTCCTTCAGATTCAACAACAATTTCCACATCTAAAGCTTTGAGGACAAAGCTTTTTTTCAAGGGGGAGGGGATGTTAGGAACCCATGTCTTTACTTTGTTAGTATGTTGTTATTAGACGCATATGATTTGTAAGTCGTCTCGTAGTATTTGTTGATCAATAGTTTGTGTTATTGTTGTTGGCGCATATGCTTTGTAAGTCGCCCGTAGTATTGTTGATCCATAGTTTGTAACGGCCCATGGTTTCGACCCATAGTATTGGCGCCTAGAATTAGTATATAAGTGTGTGTTGAGACCTATGAAGGACCGTGAAGTTATTTGTATTGAGCTTGCTCAAAGGAGGTTGCCCCCTCGAAGTGGCCCGTGATCAATATAAAGTGATTCTGAGTTCTGTCATTTCTGCTATTTCGCATATTTTCATTAAGTGATTGTTGCAGGTGCCTCACACTTAACTGCGGTTTGATATGCCCACAAAGCAGGATATAACATAATGTGCCAGTTTCTCTTGCTTTGCTGGATGGTATGTTGGAGAATGGTATTTAAGGACTTATGAACTGCCTCGACCTAACCATTTTCTTGGGGGTAGTAAGAAGATGAATGATCTTGATGAAACCCAAGCTTGAGTGACAAATTCACCATCATTTTGTTTTGAAAGTGACTTCCATGGTCAGTGACAATCTCTTTCGAGATACCGAATTGAGCGATAATGTGATTGAACATGAAGTGGGCGGAAATAGCACCGTCGTATTTTACAGTCGGCATGGAATCAGCCCATTTGGAAAAATAGTCCATGGCCACAATGATATGGTGATCCCCCCAGCCGAAGCTGGTTTGCAATCCATGAAATCCACCCCCCACTTAGTGAAGGGACCAACGGTGATGATTGGATGAAGGGGCATAGGATGCGAGAGTATATTTCGAGAAAACATCTGGCAAGGGTGACATATCCTCACGGAATTCATACAATCTTTGAAGATTGAAGGCCAGAAGTAACCTGCTCGCATGATATGTTGGGATGTCACAATCCCAGATAAGTGACCACCACATGCCCCACAGTGGCAGTCATTCAACACTAACTCTGCTTCTTCTTGAGTCAAACAACAATGTAGGATGAGTCCTTTCCCTGACAATACAAAGTGTCGCCTATGATGACATAATATTTAGCTTGATGCCTCACATGCCGTCGTTCATCCTGTGAATATGTAATGTCCCCATTCAAATAAGTGCATAGTAAGACAATCCCATCAATCCTACTAGTTTCCTAGGTTGGATGGGCACATGTGGGATGGTAATAAGGAAGATAATAAATGATATTTAGACATTATAGGGGTTCAAGCATTTAATAAATATGGTGAATAAATAAATTCAAGATAAATTCTAAGTGGCAAGTGGTTTTGGAGACATATGGAGGTGGTGGGACCCACACTAGCTTGATTTTTCATAATACATGGTATCTCTCTTTTGCAAATTCGAATTGATGGGAATGTGAACACTCTTGGGTGAGTTGGTAAGTCATAACACATGTCATTGAGCATCTTAGGTCTAATTGGGAAGGATTGGTAACCTCCATGGAAGATAAAGAGTCAAAGTAGAAGTTTGTGGACAATTGGGCTAGATTCCCTAGCCCCTATGACACCAATGATGGAGCATCTATGACAACTATGACAAATTGCAGACCTGACCTCTGACATCTGACCACTATGACATGTCAGCACCAAAAATAGGTTCAAGGAAGGCGAATTTGGGAGTTGTAGAAGCCAAAGAGACTCAAAATCGAATTTGGGAGAAGATGGAAGGTTGGAACTAGGAGACAAGTGGCAAATGTGGAATATTTCCTAAATGGAAATCTATTGAATATATTGAGAGGATTTCGAAACTTAGAAGGCTAATGTTGGTTATAAAATGTAGAAATGAAGAATGAGAATGGCTTTTGATGATTTGAGAAAAATTGCAGTTGTGAAGAGAGAGCTAGTGGATGACTAGTTTCTTGCCTTAGCCAATTTCGAGGGTGAAAGATTCCCATCCAAGTTGGTGTTTGGAGAGGCCACTCAGGTATTTCATGGTGATTTAATGGAGTTTGTATTTGCAGGTATCAGCTACAGCAAGTTTCATGGTTTGGTTTAGTGCAGCACTTTCTCTCCACCCTTTCCAGTTTTGAAGGCATATTCATGCTCCTTGAGGGAGGGCATTTTTGGTGAGCATTTGTGCTTCTTGAGAGAGCTTATCATTATATATTTCTGATTGTAATAGATTCATATCCTCTGTTATTAATATTCAAAAAGTATCAGGTCTAAATACCCACTGGTTGTATGCAAAACTATTGATTAATGAGCAAACAATGTCCATTTCCCCAATGCATTGATGTATGACACTATAATGTTGATTATTTCGAATGGATGGATGATTCTCTGATATATTTGTGATAAATATACTGCAATGGATGTATTCTACAAGTTTCATGTACTGTACTTGAGCATTTGAAGCATTTTTACTCAGTTTAGTTGTATTGGGAGGTGAAATAGTGCCATTCCCCAAGGGTCGAATTGGGGGTTTTTGCTGTTGAATGTGAGAGAGTTAGAACAATAGTAAAAATCAATTAATGGTGCATATGAGACCTTAATCATATAATTAACACATTATATATCTCTGTTCATAAATTTGTGGGAGTTTGGAGGCATTTGGAAGGCCATTTTCAGTGTTACCCGAGGGGGGATTTGATGCACAAATTACTAGTCAAAATTACCTATATTGATCAGAATACAAATCAAGTTTGCAGCAGTATTTGGAGGGCCATAAAAAATACCTGAACCTGATATTCAAGTCTAAATACCATTCATATACTCCTACAGAATATTTGGGAGCATTTGGGTTGATTTGGAGGTCAAAACAGTTAAACTAGTCAAAGGTCGAAATTGGGGAAAAAGTGGAAAAATTGGCATTTTAATAGAATTTTGAAAAAGGGTCATTACAAGTGGTATCAGAGCGTGGTCTTGGAACCTGATGGTATTAACAAGAATCTAAACAAATAAAACACCACCCTTTGAATCAGTAGTTGAAGAAGAGATAGTAGCAGAAAAAGAGTTTTTTTCTAAAACAATGGGTAGAGAGGAGGAGGAAAAATTAAGACATAAGGAGGAATTTATTGAAGCCTTAAAACCATGTTTTGAAGGAATTACCATGGTTATGCTAGATATGAATAAACAAATGATGAAAGGTTTCGAATTGTTGGGTAGCCAACTTTTAGGCAAAGGGATGATAGGAGATAATAGTGGTTCACACTCAGGGGAAAAGATGAAAGGGAATGAGCATATTTTCTCAAGTACAGGACCTCATAATAGACCTGATGAATTTCAAAGCACACAAAGGCATAATGCACCTAAATTTCTCACACCCAAAGAAGAGCCCAATCTTGAATTGGATTATAAGAAACTAGTAAATGATTGGAATGATTTGAATGAAGAGTGTAAAAGAGGTGTACCACTCAGTGACTACATTGATGCTATGCAAAAGATTAAAATGAAGGGAGACAATAGGAGTCCATTCCAAAACAAAGAATTGAATAGTGCTATTGGAAAAATGTCACTTCCTACTTTTGATGGTTCTTCTCAAAATTCTGCTAACACTTGGGTGCAAAAATTGGATGTATATTTTCAGCTGAATCCTATGTTGGAAGCACGGGGGGTTCACTCACAAAAGTTGTTACATAGCACGATCATTCGCATGGTATTAAAGAATATCCCTAATTTCACTAAATATTGAAAAATTCCTCCTAAAATTTTATTGTTGAACCCCTCTCCCAATATGCATTTCTAATTAAGAAAACCCCTAGCGTCACCATATATTGTATGTATCCATTTTTATTAACCCATTTTTAATACCCCCTCTATATCATATTATCAAGTTGTAACAAACAAGAGCCCTAACACATCTTAGTATAAGCAAACAAGATGCTACATAAAATAATATTATAATGCTAATAATGATCCCACAAGGATTGTAGAGGTGAGTGATCAATTTGTAGTGTTGGGTTGTGGAAGACCCAACGAAATAGTATTGGGGAAGGAAAAATGCATAAAAGGAAACCCATTCAAGAGATCAACATAACAAATAATGTAAAAGGATAATAGTCCAATAGTTAGTGCAATGCTTAGAAAAGATGAGAATTACATATGTTTCACACCATAGCCTACTAATCTACAAATTTTATATCATGTAAATATAAGTATATCCATAGAAAGATCATTTTTTCTATAAGCTTAATAAATTAAACTCAATAAAAATGCAAAATTGAAACCCTTTCATGGATGGAATCCCCTACCTTCCTATCAAAACAAACATCATTGATGTTTGAACCCAGATGAACATAGAAAAATTCCTCTTACTTTCTAGTAACACCATATGATCATTTGCATAGTTTGGATTTGGGTAATTCACAAGATGTAATGAATTTCCTTCACTTCCTCTACATTTATTCTTGCAATCAAGGGAATTAACAACATTTAGTTACATTTTCTTGGGTTATATATAGTTTTTTTTAATCTTTACAGGAGAGGGGAAAATCTCCATTGTTAGGTTCAAGAATGCAATAGTTATAAAGATACACAGATGGTGAAACTTATATGATACCATTTCATGGTAATGATAACACATTGGGTATGTAAATAAGGATTTATATTTTCACATATGTTCATGTCAGTTCCAATACAATATTAAGACATATGGCTTGCATATAAGAATTGAATTACAATTATGAATGTGCCAAATATAAGTCAATATAACAACTATTCCTAACTGGCAATGTGAAAACGTTAAAGAAGAATACAAAAAGTTGAAAGAAATAATTAGTCAAGAAAGATTGATCTAACTTTTCTTTGTTCCAATGAGCTAAGAAAGATTGATCTCACTTTTCTTGGTCGTCATGGATCAAGGTTTGATTGAATCTCAATACGTACCTATACACCAACCTAAAAAATGAAGAGTTATATATTTTACTCGAATGCCTACAAAAAATAAAATACAATTGTTCAACTCTGGAACTCCCAATTAGCTACATCTCTTAACTTAAATATGAAAAACAATATAACATCAATTCAAAACAAGACTAAATAAGATATTAAATGAGGATTTCTCAAGGCCAGTAATCCAAAGAGACTTCCATTGATATTATCATTGGTACACTATTATCATATTTATGCAAAAATTAGGATCATAAGCAATATCAAATAAAAATGGAGGGTCCTTAAGTTTTAAGTGGGTATGAATTTAGACCATGATTTGGAGCTATGAATCCATCCCATGATTTGGAGGTTATTCCACAACCCACCCAAATAAAATAACCCCCAATATTTATATTACTATGTCAAATTAAAAACCCCCCTTAACCCCTTAATACAAGGCAATATATTTTTGAGGTTCTTAAGAGTATTCAAACCCCCAATATGAATGGACGTGATATGATATTGCCTCATTAGTGAAGCCCCCGTGGTTGGAAGAGGATGCATTAAAAATGGCCATTTTGCATTTGGAAGGAGATGCCAATGAATGGTGGTTTCATGGGATGAAAAACTTGGGTCATAATCAGGTTAAAACATATGGAGAATTTGTTGACAGGGTACTAGAAAGATTTGAACAAAAAGATCCAGAATTGCCTTTCAAAGAATTAGCTCAATTGAAGCAAACTGGGTCCTGTACCGAATATATGTTGGACTTTAAAAAATTATTAGTCAAGGTGGCTGATGTATCTATGGGAAGATTAGTATTGCTGTTCACTGAAGGTTTGGCTGAACCCTTAAGAGATTTGGTCAAAGCCCACAAGCCAGCTACATTAAAAGATGCAATGAGCTTGACTAGGGATCTCCAAAATGTGCTTCCTAGAAGGAGATTTCCTCCTAAGCCTAGCTACAAATTTTAAAAGAAACCTTGGCAAAGGGATGGATATGATAAGAAACCTTGGCAAAGAGAGTCATTTGAGAGGAATAAAAAAGAGGGACTAAACAGGGATGAACTTAGAAAAAAGAAATTGTGCTTCACATGCTTCCAACCATGGACACCGGGGCACAAATGTACCAAAGGAAAGGCTCAATACATAGAAGTATTTTTTGACAATGAGGGGTATGATGGGGGCATGGATGAAGATGGACATATTTCAGATCAAGAAGAGGCATATGAGACAGCAGTAGAAGAGGAAAGACAAGAAGAAAATCAGCCTTCACCGGACAAAGCAAGAATGGCAGTGCTTTCAGCAGTACCTCGCTATCATACTATCCGATGCAAAGGTGTGGTACAAGGACAAAGAATTTCAGTTTTGGTATATGGAGGAGCCACTCATAACTTCATTGATGTAGAGATGGTAGAGAAAATAAAGATACCTATTGAACCATTTGATGGCTTCAAAGTTGTCATTCCCGGTCACAACACAATGCAATGCAAAACATGGGTTCCAAAGCTGCAAGTCACCGTAGGTAACTATACTTTTGTTGATAGTTTTTATGTGGTTGATGTTGCTGATACTAATGTGGTTTTGAGAGTGTAATGGCTATATTCAATAGGAGAGCATACAGTAAATTATCAAATTCCCGAAATGAAATTTCAAGATTCAAAAGGAGTACAAAGAATTGTGAGAGGGCAACACACTTATCCAAATCAAGTAGTAACTTGAAATAGTATGAGATCTATATTGAGGCATGGGGATATAGAATGGGCTGCTGAATGTCATATTACATCTTCCAAGCCAACTATAAATATTGTCAAACACCCAAAGGAGATAGAGAGACTTTTGCAAAAATATGAAAAGGTTTTTAGAGACCTTCCACATGGTAGGCCACCGGATAGGGGGGTTGAGCACAGTATTATTTTGGAGGAGGGCACTTCACCCATTCAGATACCACCTTATAGACATCCTAAAAAGTTCATAGATGAGATTGAAAAAGCTATCCAAGAACTCCTAGAGTTGGGACTCATTAGACCAAGCTCTAGCCCTTATGCTTCTTCAGTAGTGCTAGTGAAGAAAAAAGATGCAACATTGAGAATGTGCATAGATTTTAGAGCCTTGAACAAAAAGAATATCAAGAATAGGTATCCTATTCCTAGGATTGATGAGCTCATGGATGAGCTACATGGGGCCAAATACTTCTAAAAAATTGACCTTAGATCAGGGTATCACCAAATTCGAATGAAAGATGAAGATGTGCAAAAGACCGCTTTTCGATGTCATTTTGGCCACTTTGAATTTCTTGTCATGCCTTTTGGGTTAACTAATGCTCCAGCCACCTTTCAAGCATGTATGAATAGGATATTTTGCAAGCAACTAAGAAGGTTTTTTTTGGTTTTCTTTGATGATATTCTCATTTTACAGTAAAACATGGGAAGAGCATTTGCAACAGTTAGAGATTGTGTTGAAAATCTTGCAAGAAGAGTCCTTATTTGCTAAATGATCAAAATGTGAGTTTGGGATGAAAGAACTACTGTATCTTGGGCACATTATTGGGAAAGAAGGAGTGAAGGTACACATGGAAAAAATCAGGGCTATCTTGGAATGGCCATCACCAAAAAATATTACCAAATTGAGAGGCTTTATTGGCATATGCACCTACTACAGAAAATTTGTGAAAGGGTTCTCCAAGTTGACTTCTCCACTCACTGATTTGACTAAGAAGGATGCTTTCAAGTGGGATGAAGAGGATGAAAAGGCCTTCCAAAAAATGAAAGAGGTAATGAGTAGTTGTCCCATACTTGCACTTCCTGATTTTACTAAACCTTTTGTTGTGGAATGTGATGCTTCAGGTGGAGGAATAGGGGCTGTCCTAAAGCAAGGCCAACACCCCATAGCCTTTGAGAGCAGAAAGTTGCAGCCTCATGAAAAAATTTACTCCATCTATGATAAAGAAATGCTGGCCATTATGCATGCATTGGCCAAATTCAGACAATACTTGGTGGGCAGCAAGTTTGTGGTGAAAACTAACCACAATAGTCTAAGACACTTTCTCACCCAAAAAGATCTAAATGAAAGGCAACAAAAGTGGGTAAACAAGATTCAAGCTTATGATTTTGATATTGAATATGTCAAAGGAAAGAATAATATAGTAGCAGATGCTTTGTCAAGAAGGCCTTCTTTTTTTCTCATGGATATTGCCAAGGATTGGAAAAACATGCTACTAGTTGAATATGCCAAAGACAAATTTGCTTGTGATGTGTTGGATGGAATCAAAGGGGATGATAATTATAGGATTTTGAATGGGCTGATATATTATAAGGAAATAATTTATTTATTTCATAACTCCAAGCTCAAGTACCAAATTTTGCAAGAAGCACATGATTCCCCACTAGTGGGCCATCCGGGGATCTTCAAAACTTATAGACAATTGAGGCAAAGATTTTTTTGGAAGGGGCTGAAGGAAGATGTTCAGAAGTATGTGAATGAATGTAAAGCATGCAACAAAAAAAATCAGAACTTACATGTCCAGCCGGCCTATTACAACCATTGCCCATTCCGGAGCAAAAATGGGACAGTATTTCCATGGATTTCATCACCGGATTGCCTAAATCCTTGGGTAAGGATTGTATCTATGTGGTAGTTGATAGGTTGACAAAATTTGCTCATTTCTTTGCTGTTACATCATCTTTTAGTGCTGCACAAGTGGCTGATATTTTTTTCAAAGAAATCTTCAGATTGCATGGGCTACCCAAGAGCATTGTCAGTGATAGAGATAGTAGATTCATGGGTGCTTTTTGGCAAGAACTTTTTAGATTGGTAGGCACTCAATTGACTCCAAGTACCAGCTATCATCCACAAACTGATGGAAAAACAGAGAGGGTAAACCAATGGTTGGAAGGATACCTAAGAAACTATGTGGGAGGGAAGCAAAAAGCATGGGCAAAATGGCTACACTTAGGTGAGTTTTGCTACAACACCACTTATCATATGTCAATAGGAATGTCTCCTTTCAAATCATTATATGGTTATGATGCACTTACATTTGCTGACATTATATTTGGTGATAGTAGAGCCCCAAAGGCTAAATATTGGGTGGAAGAGAGCCAAGAAATTTTAAAGCTCTTGAAAGACAATTTGCAGGTTGCTCAAAATTAGCAAAAACAATATGCTGATAGGCATAGAGAAGAAAGAACCTTTCAATTCAATGCTTTAGTATATTTAAGGTTGCAGCCTTATAAACAAACATCTCTAAAAACAAATAGAGCAGAAAAAATAAAACCAAGGTACTATGGGCCATACAAGGTAGTGCGGAAGGTTGGAGAAGTAGCATATGAACTAGAACTTCCGGAAGGGAGTAAAATCCAAAATGTATTTCATGTTTCTTGTCTCAAGAAATATCTTGGTTAGCAAATTATCACTTCAGAAATACTTCCTCCTTTGGATGATGAAGGTTAGCTCACACTTGTTCCAGAAAAGATTTTGAAGACACGGGAAAGAAGGTTGAGGAGTAGAATAATCAAAGAATATTTAGTGCAATGGAAGGACTTACCAAATGAAGATGCCACATGGGAAGAGGAGAATATTTTGCAGCATCCAAATCTGAAATTGCTTGAGGACAAGCAATCTTGGGTGGGGAGGACTGTAATGTCCCCATTCAAATAAGTGCATAGTAAGAAAATCCCATCAATCCTACTAGTTTCCTAGGTTGGATGGGCACATGTGGGATGGTAATAAGGAAGCTAATAAATGATATTTAGACATTAGAGGGGTTCAAGCATTTAATAAATATGGTGAATAAATAAATTCAAGATAAATTCTAAGTGGCAAGTGGTTTTGGAGACATATGGAGCTGGTGGGACCCACACTAGCTTGATTTTTCATAATACATGGTATATCTCTTTTGCAAATTCAAATTAATGGGAATGTGAACACTCTTGGGTGAGTTGGTAAGTCATAACACATGTCATTGAGCATATTAGGTCGAATTGGGAAGGATTGGCTCCATGGAAGATAAAGAGTCAAAGTAGAAGTTTGTGGACAATTGGGATAGATTCCCTAGCCCCTATGACACCAATGATGGAGCATCTATGACAACTATGAAAAATTGCAGACCTGACCTCTGACATCTGACCACTATGACATGTCAGCACCAAAAATAGGTTCAAGGAAGGCGAATTTGGGAGTTGGAGAAGCCAAAGAGACTCAAAATCGAATTTGGGAGAAGATGGAAGGTTGGAACTAGGAGACAAGTGGAAAATGTGAATGTTTCCTAAATGGAAATCTATTGAATCTATTGAGAGGATTTCGACCCTTAGAAGGCTAATGTTGGTTATAAAATGTAGAAATGAAGAATGAGAATGGCTTTTGATGATTTGAGAAAAATTGCATTTGTGAAGAGAGAGCTAGTGGATGACTAGTGTATGAATTGTATTTGCAGGTAGCAGCTACAGGAAGTTTCATGGTTTGGTTTAGTGCAACACTTTCTCTCCACCATTTCCAGTTTTGAAGGCATATTCATGCTCCTTGAGGGAGGGCGTTTTTGGTGAGCACTTGTGCTTCTTGAGAGAGCTTCTAATTATATATTTATGATTGTAATAGCTTCATATCCTCTGTTATTAATATTCAAAAAGTCTCAGGTCGAAATACCCACTGGTTGTATGCAAAACTATTGATTAATGAGCAAACAATGTCCATTTCCCCAATGCATTGATGTATGACACTATAATGTTGATTATTTCGAATGGATGGATGATTCTCTGATATATTTGTGATAAATATACTGCCATGGATGTCTTCTACAAGTTTCATGTATTGTACTTGAGCATTTGAAGCATTTTTACTCAGTTTAGTTGTATTGGGAGGTGAAATAGTGCCATTTCCCCAAGGGTCGAATTGGGGGTTTTTGATGTTGAATGTGAGAGAGTTAGAACAGTAGTAAAACTCAATTAATGGTGCATATGAGACCTTAATCACATAATTAACACATTATATACCTCTGTTCATAATTTTGTGGGAGTTTGGAGGCATTTGGAAGGCCATTTTCAGTGTTACCCGGGGGGGGGATTTGATGCACAAATTACTAGTCAAAATTACCTATATTGATCAGAATACAAATCAAGTTTGCAGCAGTATTTGGAGGGCCATAAAAAATACCTGAACCTGATATTCAAGTATAAATACCATTCATACACTCCTACAGAAGATTTGGGAGCATTTGGGTTGATTTGGAGGTCAAAACAGTTAAACTAGTCAAAGGTCGAAATTGGGGAAAAAGTGGAAAAATTGGCATTTTAATAGAATTTTGAAAAAGGGTCATTACAGAATAGTGCGAAGGGAAATTCAAAGTTTGGAGATATATGATGATATCCCCATACCGAGGTTTCGATGACGAGATAAGGAATGAGTGCTCATACACAAATTAATCTTCATGGACGACATCCTCATCAAGTCGCGAAAAATCCGGCATGAGCTCAGCAAAAACCAAGGATTTCACTGACTTCGCCGAAGCAAAATCGAGATGAAACTCCTGAAGAATAACAATACACTTATTAAGCTCCCCTAAATTAAGCGTTATGAAAGCACGCACTGAAATGGATTGATGTGTTCTATGATAGTGGTTTTCCTAAGCATAATGTAATGTCGTAAATGTTGGACTGCATGGACAGTTGCAAGTGCCAATTTATCCATGTGAGTGTATCTCAGCTCAGCATCTACCATATTTCGACTAAGATAATAGACAACATGCTCTTGGAGCGCATCATATACCTGAACTAAGACCATGCCAATCGTCTCAAGAGACGTGGCCACATAAAGAAAGAAATCTCTAGCAAAGTTGGGTAGACTAAGCAGAGGGGCCGATACCAAAGCTTTCTTCAAAGCGTTGACATACTGTTGGGATCGCTCATCCCAGATAACTGGAGTGTCCTTCAAAAGTCGCGCGAAACCTTTGGTAAGAATGGAATAATTCACTATAAAGTGTCGTAGAAAAGTGGCTCTCCCTTGGAGGCTCTGAAGTTGAATTAAGTTGCATGGGGGAGGCAACTGAAGTATTGCCTCAACCTTAAGAGGATCGACTCTTATACCCTCTAGTGAAACTATGAAACCTAAAAGGCGACCCGTTTTCACAACAAAGATGCACTTTTTGGGGTTCAACTGGATCTTGTAACACTGGCATCTTTCGAAAATGAGGTGGAGGTGCTTGCGGTGGTCCACTCTCTTGCGAGAATGGCCAGCAAGATCATCCAAGTAAGCCTCCACTATACGCTTAAGGTCATGAAACGCATAGGTCATAGCATGCTGAAATGTAGCTTCAGTGTTTTTAAGGCCGAAGGGCATTTTTCGGTACGCAAATGTACCCCTAGGACATAAAAAAGAAGTTTTATGTTGATCCTCGGGCTTGATATGGATCTGGTTATATCGTGAGAAACTGTCCATAAATGAAAAAACCTCGCTTCCCGCACATGCATCGAAAATTTTATCTATGAATGGGGTGGGAACGTTATCTTTCCGACATGCTCGGTTTAGATCTCTTAAGTCTGTGCATACACAAATGGTTCCCTGCTTCTTATACATAGGAACAGGATTTGACACCCATTCGGTAAGGGGAACCAGGTAGATGAAACCAGCTTTAAGTAGTTTCTCCACCTCTGCCTTAATCACGATTTCCTTCCTAGGATTCACAGCATGAAGACGTTGTCGAACCGGCTTAGCATTAGGATATGTCTTAATCTCATGTTTGACAATTCTAGGGTCTATTCCTGGAAACTCCTCATATGACCAGGAAAAAACATCTTGAAATTCCTTGAACAACTCGGTGTATATGCGGATCTCATTAGGAGAACAATCAACACCGATATAAATGTTCTCTATATTTCCGGGCGTGTGAGAGATGTTGATCAGTATGGTTGGGGAGATATTATCCATATTCCCCTCCGCGTAGATCCCATGTGATCCCAAAGGAGCCACAGGGTGACCAACATTCTCTGCAAGAGTCATCCTAAACTATTCTTGCTCAAGAAGATCGAGGTTAGGAAGAAAATAAGAGCGATGATGCAAATCTTCCCAAGGCCTCTCACTACCACACATGGCCTCAATGATAGATTCATCCGAAGGCAAAGTACCATGAAGAAAATCGTGCAAGCAAGACGAGTCGGCTGCCCATGCCGAGAGCATAACGGGATCTTCCTCTTTTGTCCGTTAAGAGGAGGGATCCGACTCTACGGTGGCTTGTTGAATTTCACGGTATGCAAGATCAGCTGCGAAATGTCTCTAGACGGGGCACTCATGGACGGTAAATTCCACAAATCATTAAAATACAAGGTCCGGAAGGGTACACTACTTAAAAACGATGGTGCACTGTCGGAAATGGTTCCAATAAAGGAAATTGGTGCAACAAAGTCGAATGATCCCATCAAGGATGGATATAATCCTACACCAATGTTCCCAGTTCCCGGCTGAGAATATTTGATCTGGGGAACAACAGTTATCAATGATGCTACGGAATTAGAACTAGGGAAGTATAGCTGATCAATTGTCACAATTCTACCTTCCTAAGGAAAGCAAATAACTCTAAAAACAGAGGACACGATCGCTTTCATTGCGTCGATCTAATTCCTACCCAGAAGAAGGTTGTAGTCGATGGGCGCATCAACCACCTCGACTTCAATAGGCACGGATTTCCCACCCAAGTGGACCTCAAGGGAAGGGAGAATACCATGCGGCCTAAATGATCGACCATCAAACGCAGTAAGCATGGTCATAGATTTTTATAAGGGAGGAGAGCCAAGAGCTTTCCAACAATCCAACGAAATTACCGAGGTGGAAGCACCTTCATCAATCACCGTATGTTTAATGAATTTATCTAAGCACCTCACATGGACTTGAAAAGCCACATGATAAGGCAAGCGAGGCTGGATATTAGTAGTGTTGAATTTAATCATGTTAGGGCTACCCTCATCTCGGATTCCCAAAGCAGATAGAAGGGCATTCCTTTGTGAAGGACATGCTTGTAAAACCTCAAGAGCCGACATGGCACACGGAGTTTGGCCCAAATCTTCTACAATGGAGTATTTGTGGGTGGCTCGGGCATTGCAATTGTGCGTGGAGCGCTTAAGAACACCTTTTGGTGTCCACGACATAGTAGTGGGCTTCTTAATATGCAAAGAAGAGTCAGGAGGAGGAGGAGGCTCATTCCCCATATTCGGCTGTGGTGCACCATAATCTCATTGACAAGTAGCAACACGAACCTGAGATTGTACCATGTTCATGCATCCATATCCACCACCATGAGAAGAGGACGACAAAGTTTCATTAGTACCATAGTTAGTGATGGGAGAATTCGAAGCTATATTCTAATGATGTGGAAGGGGATCTTTCAACATAGCTGGGCTCTGTGCAAGATACTTTGATTCTTCTTCAATTCGAGGACACAAGTGAGTAAGATGATCCTCCCCATAAAGTTTGCAAGGGAATTTCACCTTACGTCTAGGCTTACGGTCCCCACCAGCATTTCCGGCATCCCGAGGAGGGTTGGCGTTCTCTTTTCTAGGAGTATTTCTATTACTTCCATTATTCCCATTATTCCCACCCTTACGATTGTTTCTCCCCTTCTTCTTTCCACCAGGTTGCTGGTTACCTGATGGGTTCGCCGACTGTATAGAATGGACATCGGACGATTGGGTGGAAGTGGACGAGGCGTGAGCCTATCCAAGGGTAGATTGGATAATAGAAAAATTTTACATTTGATTTGTAACCAAGTCTATGGGTCGAGTACTCGTGGATCCAACAATGCCATCATCATGTGGTCTAGGAACAGGCTTGGGCTCATGACATGAGTGCGGTGCGTCAGGAATAATATCATATAGGATACCAGATTGAGCATATAGTAAATCTAGCTGCTGGGATTTGAATATAGCTTGCTCCTTAGTTGTAATTCCAGACACCAAAACGTCCTTAAATATGTAGGGAAGCAAAGACTTGAGGAACCACTCCAATAGAAATTCTAGAGGAATGTTGGATTTCACTAGCCTCCTCTGTCGACGCCACTCTTGAATGTGATCAGATATGTACATGGCCTTGTTCTGGCGGAAGGTAGATAAAAGTTTGGTGCCAGTATCGTAACAAACCGGCAACTGAAAGTGATCTAAGAAAACCAAAGCTATCTCATTAAAACCCTTGTAAGTTCCCCTAGGAAATTCGATGTACCATTTCGCGGCTGCCCCCGTGAGGGTGCGTTGAAATAGTCTCAAATGGATGGTGTTGTGATTTAACGAATTCGAGGAGCACCAAAGGTGAAAAGTAGTAACATGATCACTCGGATCCTCACCATTATTCCCTTCGAACTTTGGAATGTCAGAATGGAGCTTGGTAGGGATTGGAGGACAAGTAGGATCGTGACATACCAGATCATTTGTGAGCTTCGAAAGATCTGGTAGATTCAACTGAGCAAGAAACG
Source organism: Larix kaempferi (assembly GCA_027924585.1). Taxonomy (NCBI): domain Eukaryota; kingdom Viridiplantae; phylum Streptophyta; class Pinopsida; order Pinales; family Pinaceae; genus Larix; species Larix kaempferi. Next base: position 28,553,088 of record BSBM01000229.1, on the reverse strand, counting down.
AGAGCTGCGGGTGTAAAGCTGGATTGTAAGCTCCCAAAAGAGGATGACCTTGCAGACCTAAAGGATGATATGAACCATGACCATGGCCATAATGCTGATAACCGCCTCCACCCTGACTCGTGTAAGGGTACGAAGGTATATATGTGTTATAAGCACCATAGTGAGGAGGGTTGTAGTAAGGGCCAGAACCGGCTGCATTATAAGAAGGATTACCACCATAATTATGGGGCATATAGGTGCTAGTCGTAGCAGGAGCAATCAAGTGATGACCATAGAAAGGTACGTTCCCACCTCCCATGTTAGGAGGGACATGTAGGTTAGCAAACGTGGTCGTAGTCATGGGTATATGCGTAGAAGCATGTGTGTTAGATTGTGGAATATGAGCCGTGTTATGAGAAGTGTTCCCACTGAAATGAGGGGTAGTCATGGGAGGTGGTCCTCCCCCAACAGCTGTAGTAGCTGAGGGGATATGACTAGACCTAAATTGAAATGGAGTAAAAGAGGGTGCACTGCCCCCGGAGGGAGCAGTGCCCCCAACACCAAGGCTAGAGTTAGCTTGAATACTCGATGAAGTGGATGTAACATTTGAATTAAGACTAGGAATACCAACTGAAAAGGGATTAGTGGTCGAAGGGTTTGTTGTATCATTAAGATATGGCATCCCATATCGGAAACCATGTGAGTGTGTACCATAAAATGGGTTTGATTTCGGGGGTAGGTTCGACCCAAATCGCGTTGGAGTGACATGTGGGGGTGAACCTTCCTCTCCGAACTCTCTAGGAGTGGAAGGAGCAGTCTGTCCATCGACATCACCTGATGAATTCATGAGAATTCCTACCGTAGTTGTAGGTAGGGTTTTCACCCTAGCTTGTGCAAATGAGCACCTACTAAGGAGAATGGACTCCTTAGTAGCAGTTCAATAAACAGTAAATGAAAGACAATACATTAAAATGGAAATTATTCTAAACATGTGCATGAAACATAAAATACAAGAAATAGAAATGTTTTTTTTGTATTAAAGATTATACCTCCAATGTGAAGGTTGATGAAGTTCTTGCAATGGTCCAAGAGGGTTGCTTCCAAACTCCAGCTTTGCTCCTTCTCTTTCTCCAAAGGGTGGAAATGGGCCAAAGGGGCACTCAATGGTGAAAGTAGCTCAAGGGTGAGCTAGGGTTTCAAGAGTGATTTTGGCAGAGTAAGGGTGTATTTGACTGTGGATATGAAATGAGGGGTCTCCATCACCTATTTATAGGTTTTTAGTGGTGGAGTGTTGGCCTATGGTTTTGGGAACCATATGGTTTAGGTCAGCTGTACAGGGTTTTTTCCTCCTTTTTCCCTCTTTTTCCTCTCTTTTTATATTTTGTATTCCCTTTTTAAAGGGGTTTTGCTATTTTGGAGGAATTTTGGATAATTTTTGGGGAAAAGGGGGTTTTTTAGCCTTTTGGAGGCTTTTTAATGGGATTTTAAGGTTTTGAAGGTAAATATGGTAGGAAATATGGACAAATGAGTCATGTAATGGGGTAGATGAGGTAGTGAGCACTTTTTGTGATCCAAATTTTAGGGGGCATATGGTCTAAATTCAGATGGATAAGCCATAAAAGCATTAAATGGAGAGGCCACCCTCTCCCATTTATCATAAAAGCATTAAATGGAGAGGCCACCCTCTCATATCCATGGTATTTGGTAGCACATAGTTTTGACCCATGGTATGGCCTCAAGACACATTGTAATAATGCTATATAAAGGCCTAGCAAGCCTTCTCATGATAACAAGTTACTCATTTGGTTTCTATCCTACATTTCTCTTATTTTATTGAGTTATTATTGGGGTATTGGTTTTGAGTGTCTTTCTTAGTATAGTTTGAGAGGTGAGGCTCAAAGAACCCTCTTTGAGCCTCACCCCTCCATGTGACATGTTTATTCTATGTTTGTCCATAGCCTAGATCTCACTACTTTGTATTTCTCACAGCTGGTTCATTGTTCGCTTCAGTTTGAAGCTATCTATTCTCCTCGTCTCTCAGCATTCAAGTCTTTCGAGTCTCAGCCCCCAAGATCCGGATCAGTGGTATCAGAGTAGGTACGCACTCCATTAGGACAATATTTTGAAGCATGATGCGGGTTCAACGGAGGTTCCACAACCTCTACAACAACCCATGCTTCTCTACAAACCCTTGGCATCTCTATACTCAACACTCTCACATTCAGAAAACTTTGAATAGGTTTCATGGACTGCACAGGATGTTTCAGAGGCTCTACCATAGCTTATCGGAAAGGTATTTCCTTCAGCTCAAATGGGTATTTCATGGAATTTCATTTTGTTTCCCGGTTTGTGAGATATGCTTGCTTGAAGTAGCACATGTTTGTGCATAATGCGGCTGGACGTAAAAAAACTTTAAACAAGTGCTACAGACTCCATAGAATGTCTCATAGGCTCTACCATATCTGATTAGAAAGATCTTTCTATCAGCTAAAATGGGTATTTCATGGAATTTCATTTCATTTTCTGGTTTGTGAGATATGTTTGTTTGAAGTAGTACATGTTTGTACACAATGCGGCCGGATGTACAACAACTTTAAACAAATGCTACAGAATCCAAAAAATGTTTCAGAGGCTCTATAATAGCTCATTGGAAATCTCTTTCCATCAGCTAAAATGGGTATTTCATGGTTTTCCATTTGGATTTCTGGTTTGAGAGATATCATAGATTGAAGTAACATATGTCTGCAAAATAGTGTGCGCACGTCTCTTAAACTTCAACAAACATTTTCTCAATCTCTGGGCCACCCCAAAGCAAGTATGTTATATGGATGTAAAGGTCTTTTCGAGATATCAAATGGGTCTTCAATGGAATTCAATTTCAGTACATGCATCAGAAGCTATGAATGGATTTGCAGCAAGACATTAACTACACCAAAGATCATGAATTTTCAATTTTTTTAAATCTTAATGTAATCATGGTTATGGTTAACCACACAAACCCTATGGTTCTGGGTCAACCACAAAAAAACCCTTGGCTATGGCGAGGACCACACAAAACCCACATTTATGTATTGTAATCACGGTTATGGGTCAACCACACAAAACCCACAGTTATGTATTATAATCATGGTTGTGGGTCAACCACACAAAACCCTTCTCTTCAGTGGAAACAAGCTTGTCATTGCCACCATGGTTATGGGTCAACCACATAAAACCCATGGTTATGGGTCAACCACACAAAACCCATGGTTCTGAGTCAACCACACAAAACTCTTCTCTTCATTAGAATCAAGCTTGCCATTGCCATCACGATTATGGGTCAACCTCGCAAAACCCACGGTTATGGGTCAACCACACAAAACCCTTCTCTTCATTGGTAACTAGCACATTGTAATCATGGGTCTCTTTTTAGCATGAAATGATGGGGACCATCATTTTCTAAGGGGGGAGGAATGATCCGAATTTTAGTGGGCATATGGTCTAAATTCGGATGGATAAGCCATAAAAGCATTAAATGGAGAAGCCACCCTCTCCCATTTATCATAAAAGCATTAAATGGAGAGGCCACCCTCTCATATCCATGGTATTTGGTAGCACATAGTTTTGGCCCATGGTATGGCCTCAAGACACATTGTAATAATGCTATATAAATGCATAGCAAGCCTTCCCATGATAACAAGTTACTCATTTGGTTTCTATCCTACATTTCTCTTATTTTATTGAGTTATTATTGGGTTATTGGTTTTGAGTGTCTTTCTTAGTATAGTTTGAGAGGTGAGGCTCAAAGAACCCTCTTTGAGCCTCACCCCTCCATGTGACATATTTATTCTATATTTGTCCATCTATGTTATTCATAGCCCAGATCTCACTACTTTGTATTTCTCACAGCTGGTTCATTGTTCGCTTCAGTTTGAAGCTATCTCTTCTCCTCCTCTCTCGGCATTCAAGTCTTTTGGGTCTCAGCCCCCAAGATCAGGATCATTTTGGGTGTTAATAGATTGCTCCCTGATGTGTGAGGGCAGGAGCTCATCGTATGGATGATAGACATCATAAGTCTTTTATGGTTTTGCCTGGGGTGTGGAGAAGAGAAGAAACGAACTAGAGCTCGGAACAACGGTCCCGAACAAACTGCAAAAACTGAAAGTACATGACCTCAATAATGAATGAGGAATAATCTGAACACATGGACGAGGCGGGCATTCCTATGCTCGTATCAAGATATAGAACAATAATAACAATGGGGTCCAAAATATGGGGACCTGAAACATATACATGGCCTCAAATAATGAATGAGGAAGAATCTCAATATATGGATAACGTGGGCATACCCATGCTCGTATCAAGATACATAAAAAATAACTGTGAGGCCCGAAAAGGGGGACCTGTAGGATACATAGAGAACCACTGTGTACATCATAAGGGTCTAGAGGGGACACAAATCTGGGACATATTGCTGGGCGGACCATGTATGAGCTGAAGAACTGATACACTGGAAATACAACAGTGCTACTGAGTGTGGTACCAGAGGAACTAATGAGCTGCTGGATCATAGTGACAAGGAGTCATACTCTCAATGGTACACTAAACTGGGACTGAACTTTGTACTCAAGGAAGCATCTAACTGGATGGCTTCCGAATACAATCGCCAACGCAACCCGGACATCCAGGGGAACATATAACTGGGTGTTCCGAAGGGACTCACCAATGTGCTAGAGTCGGGGGAAATCCGGGGTCTTCGACCAATAACTGAAGGGATATAAACCCTGCACGATTCTCAACGATGCGATCAAGGTGTTGAAGTCGAGCATGTGAGAAACAACCACTCAGAGAGGCAATGGTGACTCCTCTCAAAATGGTCCGTAGGAACTCACCACAAATGGTGATGGGTCCAAGGCGCAGGGACCTCTGGGTCTATCCTCTGGAATAGAGGGGCTGTCGTCGACAGAGGGAGACCTACAACTAGCAAGGCAATGATGTTTCCTTGATAGGAGAGCGAGGTGGAGAACCGAAGTGTGAGAGAACTGATGGTAGGACTGACAGACTGTGGGGGATATCTGGGCAAGTAGAGTGGGTGGACTCAAACTTCCTTTGTTCAGAGTATGATGGCGGGGACGATCGGGCAACATATGAAACTGACTGAGGGAAAAGGGATCATAGCTGTAATGGATCAAGGATAGTGACTGGGATGAGTGATACTCAAGCTAGTGTAAAAGGGCAGGAGACTGCAGAATACTCTAAACAAAGGTGACCTGATTGGGGGTGCTACCGAGATGATTGATCATAGTGCCAGGAGGCACGGGGGGAGTTCTTCATGGGTTAAGGAAGTAGAAGAAATGTGTGTAAAATGGTATTGTCATGTGGATTTATACGAGCCCAGGACAGTTCATGCTCGTGGTTGCCTTCAATTTTAAGGAGTCTGAAAGCGATAAGAAGACTCTGAAATAATGGAATGGTACTGTCATGTGGATTTGTACGAGCCCAGGACAGTTCATGCTCATGTTTGCTTTCAATTTTAGAGAGTCTGAAAGCGATAAGAAGACTCCAGGGGGTTTCTTTTTCGTGTGTTAGTCTCCAAGGCCCGAAGAAGCATAAAAGGATGCAATGAAGAACTCTTCTAGCCGGTGTAACTAGAGTATGCCTTTTTCAAAATTAGTCTACTAGGTTCGGAAAAGGGGTAAACTTATACCAGATAGACGCCCTTTCAGGTAATTTAACGAGCATGAAAGGAAGCAAGATTGCTCGGTGATCTTTTCATTGTTTTAGGAGTAAAAAAAGAGCTTAACAGAAACTCCCTAAGTGCCTTTTTCGTAAAGGACTTGTCCGGCCTGAAAAAAGGATAAAATTATACCGAACAAAAGGAATGGTCAAGCAAGGAGGAAGTGCTCAATCAAGGAACATTAATGATGACCAAGAACGAGGGTAGGGGGGAACACTGGTGGGGATCCTTGCGGGGTAATGAATGGTGGCAAAATAACAAATTAAGTGGAGTATGACAGGAGTGAAGGGCTCATGTAAAAATGTGGAACAATCCGATGGCGATCGATGTGGTGCGCAAACCGAAGTAGCAAGGTGTCGGGACACAATGTTGAAATTTTACCAGGTGAGAGCGAGAAATGATCTCAAGCATCATCACGAGCTCGAAAAAATGAATCCGACGATATAAAAAGTGTCAAAAAAAGATAACGGTCGATGTGGCACGCAAACCAAGGCGATAGGGGGTGTTTTGGAAAAAAGACCCAAAAAATCTGGGGGTGAGAGCGAGAAATGATCTCAAGCATCATCACGGGCTCGGAAAAATGAATCCGATGATATAAGGTATATCAAAAATAGGCTATGGCCAATGTGGCACGCAAACCGAGGTGACAAGGTGTCGGGACACAATGTTGATATTGGTCCTGGTGAGAGCGAGAAATGATCTCAAGCATCATCACAGGCACAGAAATATGAATCTGGCGGTGCAAATGGTGTGAAACACGGAGGTCATAAGGACTCCAGAATGGTTAAAGGAAATAACTAGGTTAAAAAATGGTTGCAAATAAAGGTGAGCCCACCAAGCCAAGGATGCAAGGGTGGGGAGAAATGATGACCCGCGGGGGCAGAATACTAGTTGTATCGAATCAAATCATATATACAAGTGACATGTGACCTCAAAAATGGTTGAGATCACGCATGGGAAAAAGTGAGCAGGGTTAATGACTTGCCCCCATGTTATGTGCATGGGGTTTGTGATTGTGGATCACATATGTGTTGGTTTGAACAAGGGGGTCACTGAAACACTGAGATAGATGTGATGGGGAAGGTTCAAAATGGTTGATCATGCCCCCTATCCCAGGGTCGAGGTAATCTATTATGCCCCCTAACTTAGAGGTGTTACTGTGGTGCTCTATGATAGCGGGGTCAAGACTAGGCATTTCGGTATAGGACCATGAAAAGACATCACGGAACTCTTGGAAAAGTTTTTTGTACTCTCCAATCTCATACTCACTGCAGGAGGCTCCTAATGTAATGATTTCAAGAGCACCAGGTGGGTCAGATATATCTATGTGGATGACGGGTGAGATGTTGGCCATGTTACCTTCCTCAAAGGCATCAGGAGCAGGAATTGGATCCTTAAACTAGTCGACTTTGGTGGGAAGGAAAGCTTTGGACTCAACCGCGAATTGGGTAGCTGTGGTAGAGGAGGATTCTTCTGGGAGGAAATAGGAACGATGGTGCATGTCGTCCCAGGGATAATCCGGGGCGGTGAGAGCCTCTAGAATCTCCTCATCATTGCGGAAAATTTGAGTTGTCAAATCGGTTGATGAGGGAGTGGTTGTCGAAGAGATCATATAAATGGTGTTAATCTCTCCGGATGAGGGTGATACTGGGGGGTGGATCTCCTCAATTGTGGGGGGTGCCGTCTTAAGATCCAAATTATTCATCTTGTAGAGAGATTCTCTATAATCTGGGATATTAGGATAGTGATGTGAGTAATGGCCATAAATACCACATATGGCACAAGGGTGGTTGGTACACAGTGATTTATCACGAGGCTTAGGGGTTGGATTGAGTTCGACAACCGGGATGTTGGGATCGTTGTCAAGCATTTGCATGTGTTCCTGTAATGCAGGTAATTGTGGACATTGATGAGTCAGATGGCCTAACTCATCACACAACGAGCATTTGGGGGGAGCACAAAACAACGAGGGGGGGGGGGGGTTGAACAGTTTTGGGCGAGGGGACAGCAGTGTATGGTTGTGGGCCTCTGCCCCCAGTGTGCTTGATAAGAGGGGGGGATTCGTAGATGACGAAGGGGTATTGACACCGGGAGGTGGTTGACTAGTAGTAGCAATGGGTTGCATCGGTTGGAGGACGACATTTGGTGTCGGTGGGGGAACGGGAGGTGAAATATACCACACGGGTAATCCTAAGGTTAACCCGGGGAGGCTGAGGGAAGCCATAACCGGGGCGCTTACTACTCCCGAGGGAGGGACTAGGAAGGGGATGGTGTGGATGAGTGTAACACCAATGTGACTAGGTACCAATGGTGGTTTGGGTAACAAGGGCGGTTGATTGTTGGGTGTTTGTGTATTGTGGGAAAGGGTACATAGGTCAGATACTTCAGTCACGGGTGACGGGGGAGGAATGGATTGGAATGTGGAGGTCATCGGCGTATCTGAGTAAACTCCAGGTCCCACGGAGGAAACAAACGAGGTAGTGGCACCACCAACAGGTTGTTCAACCATGGGGAGAACATTTTCGGGTGCAGCGGGGGCATTTGGATCGTAATAGGTGAGTTGGTCAACCTTGACCACGCGTCCATCATGGGGGAATATCATGGTACGAAAAATGGATGAGGCAACCACCCGCATGGCATACATGTAGTTGCGGCCAAGTAAGAGGTTATAATCAAGTTGGGCATTGATGACCTCTATGTCAATGAGCAGGGTTTTACCAGCCAACTGGATGGGGACATTAGCTAATAGACCTTGGGGTTGAGCCGAACGGTCGTCGTAGGCTCGCAACACAGTGGTGGACTGCTGGAGAGTAGGGGATCCCAACTTCTGCCAAACGAATGTGGACATAACACATGTAGAGGCACCTTCATCGATAATGCACCGATGGATGACAAGATTCCAAATGGAAACAGAAACTTGGAACGCTAAAGTGGAAGGAAGGCGTGGTTCGGACTGGTCCAAATCGAAGGCCATTAGTTGTGAATCATTTGGGTCAATAGCACCAATGGCGGAGAGAAAAGTATTGCGCTGTGAAGGACAGTTTTTAAGACTTCTAACGCAGACATGGCTGCGGGAGACTGGGCTAAGTCATCTACAATGTTGTATGTGATGCAGCGCGAGCATTGGGATTATTGTTGATACGACAAAGTGGGAAACGATGTGCTTTAGAGGCACCATCGAGTGGAGCCGGAGGTATACATAACGTCTGATCAGTGGGATGAGCGTTAGTATTTTTGTCAGCGGGAGAGGCTTCAGGGGTGGAGCCGTATTGGTTCCGATGGGTTTGGAGATTGACATCAGCAAATGACATCATCAACAAGTGGTGGGTACCTGAGTCGAACATGGGTTGATCAGGAGTGGCATAAGTGATCTGTTGTTGTTGTGGTGGCGCGTTGACTTGAGGGGGAGCCAACGACTGAGTGTTCACTATGCCTTGGGTTGGTAAGGGATTTTGCAGCACCAGAGGTTGATGCTGAGGTTGTGGGGGATTGGGTGGCGCCTGAGGAGCCGTGTGCCCTTGGCAATGGGCATCATCAGTGCAGAGTTGCCGAGCTCACTCCAAATGTGGGCAAGCATGTGTATAGTGGCCATAGACCCCGCAAATAGAACAAGGATGGTTTGTTCACAGATTAGGATTTTTGGCCTGCTTGGGTGGCCGATTAGGGTTCTGGTTGGCAGGTGCCGCATTATTGTTGTTCGGGGGATTGGGAGGTTGACCACCTTGGTCTGGAGGTTGGTTGTTCCCACAGTTATGGCCTTTGCCATGGTTTTGCTGGCCCTGTTGGCGCTGGCTGTTTTGGTTCTACTGCGGATTCTGTTGGGCGTATACTTGCCCTTGGGCAGCAGGTGGGTTCTGGGCTTGTGCAGGTGCGAGAGCAGGCTGCAGTGGATAATAAGTAGGTGGAGGCTACACAGGTGCTGAACCTTGTGGGGGTTGCCAATACGTCTGTGGAACAGGTTGTGGGTTTACCGCAGGGGCTGCCTGTGGCGGGTAATAAGCAGGTTGGGCTTGAGAGGACACAGGAGCTGGTGTAGCCTGTAGGTGGTAATAGGGCTAAGGTGCGACTGGGGGGCGTAAGCGGGGGATGCATGACCAAAGCACTGAGGTGGACATGAGGGTCTGTGGGAATGGTGGTGATGTGCCATGGGAGCATACGAATTGGTTGCGCTGGATTGTGATGTAGCCCGCGAAAGGTCGGGGCCATGGCTAGGACGTGCTATGGAAAAGGGTTGGGGATGCGAGGCAATACGGCCAATGATGTCGTCTGTGGCATGGGATGCCCCCAGCACATCGTGTTGGGAGGAATCGTCGTGAGGGGCGTAAGGTATGATGGTATATAGATAACCCGACTGGGCATAAATGAGGTCAAATTGTTGGGCTTTGAGGATGGCCTCTTCTTCGGACTGGGGTTGTTCGGATGCCACATCCTTGGCAATGACAGGAAGGAGGGATTTTAGAAACCAATCTAAGAAGATACGGTCGTCTAACTTGATTTTGCATAGGCTGCGGCATCGACGCCACTCATGAATGTGGTCAGTGATGTGGGTAGCCATGTTCTGTCTGCAAGACAGTAGGATCTCAACTCCCGCGTCGTAGTGGACAGGTAATGGAAAGAACTGCAGGAAGGTCGAGGCAAGGGAAGTAAAGGTGGCATGGGTCCCATGGGGTTGCTCGATATACCACTTAGCTGCAGAGCCAGTGAGGGTGCGCTGTAACAGATGGAGGTGGACAGAGTCATCCACTATGGAGTTATAGGAACACCATAGATGGAAGGACATAATATGGTTCTGGGGCTCCTCACCTTCCTTGCCTTCAAACTTAGGGATGTCGGAGGGGAGCTTGGTGGGCATGTGAGGCCATGCAAGGTCGTGTCTGATGGGATCGTTAGTTAGTCTAGCTAGGTCAGGAAGGTTGAGGCTAGCCATGAATGGAAAACTAATAGAAGGATGTGACATACTAGTGGGTTGGACCATGGTGGGGCTAATGCCCCCAAGTGGAGGGGCTGGGTTCAAGATGTTGCCCCCAAGTGGAGGAACGAAAATGGTATGGGACGGTCCTGCACCGCCAAGGGTAGGGTGAGTCACTGATGGAGTGGGAATGGGTATGCCAGCTACGGGAATGGGTGCAGTGATTGGAACGGTAGATGTGGGCCCCATCGAGGGCATACCCAAACCAGGTGTGGTGGTGGACGCTCCACCAATGGTCCCTACAAAGAAAGGGGTGGAAGTCATGCCAGCCATGGGGCTGGTTGGTGCAGTGTAAATGGGGTTCTCGAACTTTGCCTCAGAATTAGAGGTAAAATAAGGGGCGTCTAGCTCGGGTGACGGAGTTCTATGCCGTTGACGAGTGGAGTCAAGTGACAAGGCTCGAGATCTATGATGAGTGGTATCAAGTGATGAAGATCTATGTCTATGACGGGTGGTGTCAAGTGAACCGTGCTGTGGGGGCTCGCCTCGGAGGCGCCGAGAATGTCTCGGGGACTCAATGGTGACAAATGGTGTCAAATATCTGGGGGTTGTGTTGAGTGAAAAACAACTCAAAAACCCTAATGCAACCGAGTGTGCAGAAGGAGAGCTCAAAAAATATGGCACTCAGGCCAACAACCAACTAAAAACACTTACTGCAACAGCTGTGCTACAATAAGTGGAGTATCAACAGAAATCGTCAGAATACCAACAAGCAGTCGTTTTCCTAAAAAAAAAAATAATGGACTCACTAGACCAAAAGGAGGTAAGGGAGCATGCAAACGCCTAGCTAAATAGTATTCTGACTCAACTAGACATATCCTCTGCAAGGTGATGAAATCCAAGTCAGACAATATGGATAGGAGAGCCAAGTGGCTAAAGATATCCCCCTACCGGGAGGGACACCGGGTAGTCAATCCTAGAAGAAAGGCAACTAAGATACCCTGTTCATGACACGTCCAGAAAAGGTGAATCTGTCGTTTGGTTCTATCACCGCAGTATCCCCATATAGGGATACCCCGAGAACTGTGAAAGGTAGCCTTCGGTTACTGAATGGATTGTGGTATTCCACTTAGGACTCCGGAACCAGTCTGGCGACTTCAATCCTCCTAGGGGAGAGGCCCTCTGATAAACTGGTTGTGACCGTGCCAAAAAATACTAGGGGATTTTGGTTCCCTAATGGACAACAACTATCTCTCAAGTGTAAGCAACCGCGGGGTGTTATTTGGATGCCTATCCCCCCGATCCTACCTAACTACAAAAATTCATATGTGTTCCCCAAGTGGGGTTAGAATGTTGGTTGTATTAAGTAGTTTTTTAGGGCTCACTTGAATTAGGTGACAGAGTGTGTGCGTGTGAGATGATGAACCCAAGTAAAAGTGCCACAGGGGGGCAACTTTCCAACTAAAAACAACAAGATAGAATGTAAACTTTGAAATGCAGAATTTTCTCTTTTTCAATTAAAATGCTGGAATTTAAAAAATATTCTGTAAATGGAACAGAAATAATACTACATAAAAGGCTGTAGGGAAGGATGGCTGTAGGTAGGACAGATGGCTGTGCAAGTGCAGAAAATATTGCAGCAAAGTGCTGGGTTCGAAATAGGAAAAAGTGCAGAAAACAGACCGCAGGTCTGTGGAAAATCTTGGCGGCCGGACCGCAGGAAATGGCTTAACAGTCGCGGATAGGTTGCGGGATTTTGGTCGAAAGATGTAGTCGGGACACTGGAAACAGGTTGAAAGCCGCAGGCAAGTTGCAGGAAAATGGCTGGAAGCCACAAACGGGACGCGGGAAAATGACCTAAAGACGCCGGCAGGTTGTAAAAAAATGGCTGGAAGCCGCAGGCGGGACGTGGGAAAATGGCCTAAAGACGCCGGCAGGTTGCAGGAAAATGGCAGAAAGCCACAGGCAGGACACGGGAAAATGGTTAATAGTCGTCGTTGGATCGCACCATACAAGCTAATAGCCACGGTCGGATCGCAGGTAGCATACTTGAATCCGCCGACAGGTTGCCAGAAACAGTCTGAGAGCCGCGGTCGGATCGCAGGTAAATGCCTGAAAGACGCGGTTGAAACGCAACTGCGGGGGGTAAAAGACGCGGTTTACAGCAGCCGAAAGGGACAGCCAAAAGGAAAAAACAAAAAAATATTGCAGAAACTTAAAAATGTTTAAAACTTTAAAAACTATAACCAGAAATTCAAAGGAACACAAGGGGGGTTACCAAAACTGTAGGTAGGGTTTTCACCCTAGCTTGTGCAAATGAGCACCTACTAAGGAGAATGGACTCCTTAGTAGCAGTTCAATAAACAGTAAATGAAAGACAATACATTAAAATGGAAATTATTCTAAACATGTGCATGAAACATAAAAGACAAGAAATAGAAATGTTTTTTTTTGTATTAAAGATTATACCTCCAATGTGAAGGTTGATGAAGTTCTTGCAATGGTCCAAGAGGGTTGCTCCAAACTCCAGCTTTGCTCCTTCTCTTTCTCCAAAGGGTGGAAATGGGCCAAAGGGGCACTCAATGGTGAAAGTAGCTCAAGGGTGAGCTAGGGTTTCAAGAGTGATTTTGGCAAAGTAAGGGTGTATTTGACTGTGGATATGAAATGAGGGGTCTCCATCACCTATTTATAGGTTTTTAGTGGTGGAGTGCTTTTGGGAACCATATGGTTTAGGTCAGCTGTATAGGGTTTTTTCCTCATTTTTTCCTCTTTTTCCTCTCTTTTTATATTTTTATTCCCTTTTTAGAGGGTTTTTGCTATTTTGGAGGAATTTTGGATAATTTTGGGGGAAAAAGGGATTTTTTAGCCTTTTGGAGGCTTTTTTGACCTTCTGGAGGCTTTTTAATGGGATTTTAAGGTTTTGAAGGTAAATATGGTAGGAAATATGGACAAATGAGTCATGTAATGGGGTAGATGAGGTAGTCAGCACTTTTTGGGTGTTAACAGTAGTGCCAGATGCAAAAGTCATAATGTAATCTTGAAGCTATTCAAAAGTATCAAAAGGATCGAGAGGAAGCCTCCAATGCCTCTTATAAAAAGGACGTGCTACCTCGTTGACTGGTAGACCAACCAAACGACGAGATCGACGGAGAGGTGGATCTCGCTCCACGATAACTCCAAAAATTCAACAAATCTAAATGCCTCCTAACGGCCGACTAACGATCAAAGAGCACACACCTAAAGAAACTACAGCTAAATGAACACAAACAGGACTGGCTCAAGGGACCTCCCGACACTACAATCGATATGTCTCGCCTAGGAGAGGCTTGAGACTCCCAAACTATAATCGAAGGTAACAACATCAGTTATAAGGGTTCCCAGACTTCACTGCGTGCACAGGGTCAAATCCATATACAACAGGCAGTTGTGCTGTCCAACCCCTATCTGACTCAGGACAATCACAGAATAACCACAATGAGTGCCCTATGTGATACCTAGGTAAATCAACTAAGGCCACCATGTATAACCAATGCTCAAACAGATAGTCGCAGGTGGGATCCGTTGTATGGGTAGGGTATCTAAGCCCAAAACTCAAGAGGTTCAAATCCCCCAAGAGCCCCCGTACACAAACAAATATTGGAAATATATCCCACGTTCAGCTAGTATTGGAGGGTTATCTCCACAAACAACCTCCTGTGACCTCATGCTTAACTCTGGTTTGAGTAGAGCTTACTGAGAAAACTGATGTATACCATGGGTTTCACCACTCCCTGGTCAACACATAATGTTGGTTCAATAGTCTTGGATTGTTAACTCACAATGATCTATTCCAAGACTCTAAACCTAAGGTAGTTGGTGCACCCTATAAAAATAAAATCGTTTCTAATCAATTTTAAGATTAAGAATTGATTTTAAAAGGCTCTAATTACTCAAAGGATATAATCGTGAAATTGATGATGTATAAGACTCAATGGTATGCACAACCGAAAAACACTACACTCATCTATTCAATAGAAGAGCATGCCACTAATATGACAATCAATCCAACGGTTCAAAATAAAATGCAATCTCTTTTAAAATTTCAATGCACAAGCAAGTCCTAGATGAAATCACAAGCACTCTGAAGCAAAATGCAGAACATAAAGCAAATATTTTTGTATTTTCGCTTATAAATGGAAGGAAAATGCAAATTTTTTTTTTTTTGTATTTTTTCAATATAAATGGAAATGAAAAAATGTAAGCAAAATCTAACTATTCAGTTAAGAAATGCAAAGCATATCAAGTAGACAACCTAGCAAATCCTAAATAGTAAGACTCAGCCAAGCTAATGAGCTATAAAAACAAAAAATGGTGGGAAACCAAAAAGCTCAAAAACTAAAGAAAGAGGAGTTTCTGGTCACAAACAGAGCAATAGTCAGGAAATAGGCCAACTAAGACTCAGGAACACTCAGAACCAACCCAACAATGATTCAAGGTCAAAAATCAAGCAATCCCGGAGTTGTATGTGACTGTTCATAGAACAGTAGCGGGTAGACGCGGGCTACAGTTCACATAGGGGCGGGTAGACGCGAGCAAAAATAGGTTGACCGCATATAGGGAAAGGAAAATGATCCCCAAAAGAGTAAAAAAACCTAGAAAAAGCTAGTTTTCTAATGTAAAGCCCAACGGCCAATCAATGACATAGAAGCTCGACACACGACAACTCAAAATAAGGAAAAATGCCTAAAAATCCCCAAAATGGAGGTTCTTCCCTAGTAGAGTCACCATTTATGTTACGGAGAAAAACTTCCTATGGCTCGGGGCAGACCACAACAGACATAAGACCACCGAAAAATAACTCAATTCCCAATGCAATGCTATTATAATGCAAATGATAAGATATGGAGAGTAAGACCAACCTTCAACTGGATGTTCGAAGTAGATCCCCATTGAGCTTTCCAATCTACACTTGAACCCGCAGCTTAGTCTCAACAACAAATACAAGCAAGTGCATATAATATGTGAAAGATATTAGCATAATCAATAGCATGATCCATGATATCATAAGAAAATGTAACCCACCGTAATTTAAACAACATTCACAACATCAATGGGACGAGAAAATCAATATTTCCATTAATAATAACAAGAATTACACGATACAACCTCGTGCCAGCAACCAATCTGAACCAAGAACTAGGTCTCTCCACTTGTGCCTCCACCACTTCAATCCCCCATGCAATGGAAAACTCAAACTATGAAAGGCGTTTGGTAGGTGAACATAAGGAGTTTACAACAACAAGGATCAATGAGTGTAGACTCAAGTCACGACAAAAATCCACTAGAGTTATGTTGCTCTCTCTTTCTCGTCCCTTCCATACACCATAAGAGCTCAATATATAGCCTTCCAAAGGTAAGTGAAAGGTCGAATCGAGTCGTTTCGGGGTATATGGAGGGACAAAGGTCACCCTAAGACCGCTTTGTGGGAGTAAAAATAGAGTTTTTACTATCTTTTACCATGTAACTCAATGTACGCGGGCTAATTAGGTGCAGGTTGCGTGTATGCTGGCTATAATGGAACAACAAGCGTACAGGAACAAAATAGGGAAATTTGGTTCCTAAAGGGAAAATAATGGATCTGAGTCAATACAATGGATACTGAAGGCCAATCAATGTTGATGCTCACAAGGTGGAAAAATACGCTGTAACAAATTGTTGAATCAATAACCACTCATTGAGACAAGAAATGACAAAAACTGCTATAATCATACATCAACTATAAGCTGGCGCTGTGAAAGTGAATAACAATTGAATACAATCAAATGAATTTGAATACCTCCTAAGGTCATTCGAATTCTCCTCAATGTGTGGCTTGGATAGAATTGGAGACATCATCCAATCAATGGTAGTAGTAAAAAATAGTCAAAAGTCAGTCAAATGAGTCTAACTGAGTCTAACTGAGTCATGTGAGCACAAATCAAGGGGTGGAGACTCCAAGGAGGGTGCATGAGGCTGATGAGGCTGTCAGTAGGTCAAGTGGCATTCCAATACAGAAAACTAGAAGCTACAAGCAGTTAAAAAGTGCAATAAATGCATAAACTGGTCAATCAATGTTGCAACTGATTGTTAGTGATCCAAGTAGTGTAGTAGGGCGCATATGTCATCCAGGTGAGGAAAACAAGACGCACTAGGTAGGTAGGAGGGCTCCTAAGGGATAAAAACAGGCTCTAGGGGCTGAACATAGGCTCTAGGTGTTGGGGATACTACCATACTTATGATTGGATGTATGCAGAATGCATGCAAATATAAAAAAATGATGGTGAGAATATTCCAACATGGCTGACACAAGGGGTGTCCTTGAATAATGAGCACGACACAAAATTGACTTAGGCAGCTTTGAAGACAAAGGGACCATGATATAAATATGTAATTTAGGATACATTAATAGATTCTCCATATGATTGGAAGAGTAACCAATCAGAGGAGTAAAAACTATGAGATCAGGTTTATCCTAAGGCCAAAAACTAAAACGCAACTTGTTTGAAAGACTCAAAAAGGTGTTGTGTTCAATGACATGATTGACTCGTTGCCTTTATACTGAAATATACTTGACATTCATCCCTTCCCTTTTTCGACATGATTGACTTGCTGCCTTTATACTAAAAGATGCTTGACATTCTTCCCTTCCCTTTTCTCTTTTTATTCAAAAATGTCCTTCTTGTTGGTTTTAATGAGTCCAAGAAAGAAAACTCAATAGTATTTCTTCATTTTTGAAACAAGCTCGAAGAAAGAGGTAGAAGACTACTTGATATAATTCCAACCATGTGTAATTTAACGAGTCCATGGGAGGGAAACTCAACACCTTTTTCATGTTTTAATGAGTTTGAAGAAGAGATAGACTAGTACTCGATAAAACTGATCCATGGATTTTGATATTGAGGCTGGATCTATTCATGCTTGCCGGTGTTTTCAATTTTAAGGAGTCTAAAAAACTTAAACAAGAACTCCATACACCCACTCATGGATTTTAATATCGAGCCCGAGTTGGTATGTGATCGCCAGTGTTTTCATATTTAAGGACTTTGAAAAAATAAACAATAACTCCATATACCTACTCGTGGATTCCACATCGAGCCCGATTTGGTAGATGCTCCCTGGTGTTTTCATGTTTCGAGAGTCTGAAAGCCCTAAAGAAAACTCCAAAAGGTCATTTTTCGTAGAGTTAGTCTCCTCACCTGAAAAAGTATAAAACAATGAGAAAAGAACTCTTCTAGCCATGTATGACTAGAGTATACCTTTTTTGTAAATAATCCACAAAGGTCCGAAAAAGGGGTAAACTTATACCTAAGTGGATGTATGTTTAGGTCCTTTAATGAGTATGAACATGACAAGCATGCTCATCAATCTTGTTTGATTTTAAAGAGTCAAACAAGGGCTTAAAAAGACTCTATAGGGACCAGGGAATTAAGTTCCTTGATATGTAAAATGATGAAAGGGCTCTAGATATCATGAAAACCATCGGGTTAGTAGAAAATGACATATAAACATGATCGAAAGAGATTTCAATATGACATATAATGACAGGAAGTATCGTACTAAACTGACATGCCATACAGAAAATCAAACCTTTGTACGATCACCGTTGCGAAAAGTAGTGAGAAATGATTTTTAGAACTTCAGCTAATCAAAAAGAATTTGAAAAAGGTCATTAGTGATTAAATAAAGTTAGAAATAATTTTCAAACTATATGAAATTGGTAAAAGTGGGTAAAAATTTAAAGTAATTTTTATAAATAGTTCCAAAATGTCCACAAAACTCACCAAGTCAATTTGTTGGAGCAAAAAGGAAAAAAAACCCTCTTACTTCAACCACTTGTAGCACTCAAACCGGGTCACCAAATCAACTTCTATCAATTGCAAGTAAGTCATCTCTCTCATACTTATCAATTCAATCCATTATTTTAAATTTTTAGTGGTGTTTTTTTAATTTTATAAGGGTTTAAAATTTAGGGCGTCATACCTGCGGGTCCATCTATGCTAAACTCACGAGTACGTGAAATGTGTGCGGGTTTAGTATAGGCCGACCCATGGGTACCCACCTTTGTGATAGAGGTGAAGCCGCGGGTACCGCAAGTTAAATGAAAAAACCAAAAAATATAATGAATAAATGTGGTGAATGATGTAGGAATGGTGTTGACCTGGAGGGAGAGAGAGCATGAATCCATGGATATAGATGCTATGGGAGATCCAATTACACTAAGTGCATTATGAAGATGCGGTTTGCTCAAATGTTTCCGAACAACGAGTATGAGTGTGCAAACGCACCTACACCAAATGCTTGTCAACTACTGGGATCTCGATCACGGGATGTTCAATCTCCAAGGGGAGATATTGGACATCACCATAGATAATATATATTTTATCACCAGTTTATCCCGTAGAGGTGAGGGTGTAAACCTCAAGGGCACATTTAGAGGGTTCGGTGCACTATCAATCCAAGATTACATCACGCTTATTGTTTGTCGGGTAATGAAAAAGAGTGGTAACCAACTCCCGATTGGTTCTATTGCAAGCTTCCCCCTGAAAGTGATACTAAGTACCCTTAATAGAATTGGAGGGAATGTTGCACAACATTTGGCCTCTCAAAACTAAATGCAAATCAAGGTTGAATGCTTGCGTGGTGTAGTGTTTGACTAGTGTTCGGGCCTCTTGGTGAGTATGAAACACCAATTGACTGAATGCAAAACCAGGAAGAAGAAACAATTTGGCTATGGAAACATTTTATGTACTTTCTTGTTCGAGAGAGTCCCCGCTCTGAGTCTGGGGGTATCTCTACTAGTACTAGATCCTTGCGAGCCATTGATGACTTTATGGGGAGACATTTTCTTACGCCAGGGTGGTGGCGAAACTAGTCTCTCATATGCAGACGAATACTACCTAGCATGGTGGAGCTTCCAAGTGTTGACTCTAGAGCAGTTCCCATATGTAGGTATGGATTTTCGAGGAGATCCAGAACTCGCTCTTTCTCCAGGATCCACTTGGGGAGAGATACGTAAGATGTGCTTATGATTTTGAATTTTATTTCATTTTTATGCTTTTTATGTATATATAATTTTTATGATTAGTAAGAGTATTAACAGTGTGATTTATGCAGATGTGGGGCCTGTGAGACCTGATGGACATCCTCGCATATATATACGTCCGACTGAGCCTGGTGCTTCATATGCGATGCTGGTGAACCTCGAGGGGAAGATGAGTCGGTTGAATCATTATATCCCTACGTAGAAGATCGAGCGGATGCCGTTCAAGATGCAGGAGCATGTTGTAGGTGTGCCCCCAACATGGATCAGGCTACTTAGAAAAGTAGCCAGGCTAGTCATATGCTATAGTGAGGCTGTAGTAGAGTTAGCAGAGGCACCTCCCTCTACATTGGGAGAGAGAAATGTTATATTTTTGAGGCCTTTGATCCCATTTTGTATATTATGATACTACGACATCCTATGACTCATACTCATATTTTTTTATCCTGATATATACAGTATCGGTTTATATTATACATGTGTTTGTCTTTATGTATGTGACTGTTTAATGTGATTGTGTATGGTACAAATGCCAATCTAGTATATAGTTTGCATATGAATCAGCTAATGAATTTAAATTCCTTGAAATGTGATGATATGTAATAAAATCAAAGTGTCTTTCAAGCAATCTAACACACAAAAACTGACGAAGCAAATAAGGATCCCTAACCCTGTACTCACCCATCAACTGAAGTACTACTAATTGCGAGTCGAGTCTTACCTCCAAATGTGAAATGTCGTGATGAATAACATCTTGGATTAACTCAATGACTGCATTGTACTCAGCTACATTGTTCGTCGTAGGGCCCAAACAAGCACCTCCCAAAGACAGAAGTTGGCCAGACGGTGATTAAATAACCCAAGTTGTTGAAGCCACCTGACGGGTGTGGCGGCTAGTGCCATCAGCGAATCCTATAAAGCACTCAGTTGTCATATAAAACATCAATCCATAAGACACATAAGATGCAAAAAATTGAAAGAAAATACTAACTCTACAAACATGTACAGTTATAATACAAGAAAAAGCATAGAGGCCTAAGCGTAATACTTTTTCAAGTAGAGACCATTTATGGGCTCAGGAAACTCACAACCATCGTAGTAGGTTAGCTCATAAGCTCCCTTCTTCATAACTTTAGAGACAATATCCTGTCCAAGCCACATAGATTCAAATTTACTTGTCCCCAAGGGATCTTTGTCCTAGTCGTAGAGTAGAACACGGTCTCCTTCTGAGAAAACCCTTGGTTTACATATTTTTCATACTGATGCTTGACTCGGCTTTTGTGTCATGTCCCCAATTTTTGCTATGGTCCATGGGGTTGATTTTGGCCTAAGTCACCTAGGAATTAATTAATTAATTAATTAATGGGTAAATGTGGAAATTATCTTATGGAATATGCCTAAAGGTATATTGGGGTGATCAAATGGATAAGGTGGGTCCCCCTAAAGATAATAAACCCCAAACTAAGTATCTAAGATGAATTATTAATTAATTGGGGAGTTTTGAGCTAGGCTTATAAGTTTAATTAAATAATTAATGGTTTTGAATTTTGGAGAAGGAATTAATTAATTTTATTAATTATCCTCATTGATTAATATTTTGGCAAGTGGATGATGTGTACAAGGAAAGGAGGGCACAATAGGGTTAAGGTGGACCTCAGTCACCCAAGTCAAGAAGATAGAAACATCCATGTGTCAGCCAAAAGCAAAAAAGAGGGGAAAATAGGCAAAAGCTGGAGAAAGACAGGAAAAAGCACAAAGATGGAAAGTTTTAGAAGATGGAAAGAGCAACAAAAGCTGTTAGTTGGAACAAGCAGGAAACATCCCATGCCAAGGAGGGCACACTTGCCAATTCTAGTGAAGGGGAAAAACAAGGAAAGTTCAAAAAGGAAAAAATGTTTCCATATTTCTCAAGGAAGGTGCCTCCCTCTCTCACACGTGTGGGTAGCTTGAAGGAGAATCTATCCAAATCTATAAAAGAATGGATCCTTCTCCCATTATGAATTTTTGATCATTTGTGAAATTTGCTTGAGAGAAAGAATATTCCCACAAGAGAGCTCATTGAAAAAGATTATGGCAAAAAATTTTGGTAGCAAAGGGCGTCGGTTCTTGGAGCGAACTGAACAGATTTGAATTTTTTTGGTAGTGTCACGATATTTAGAGCGATTAAACAGGTTCTTGGATCAAGTCTGAAATCTTGGTAGAGTCTTGGCAGCATGATCCTTCACCAATGTGCTGGTTCTTCCTATGGCTCCTGGAGGGGGCCCTGAGGGCACCCTGCTACCTCTAGAAATTGCAGCTTTCAAGCTATTGGTCGCTGCCTGTGGTAGACAAACATCCTCTGAACATCAACAGAAGTTTGTGAAAAGAATGACTAGCATCCCTGCTGTTTCCCTATCGGTAGAAGACCCCTGCAAATCCGCTCTTAATCTTGCTGAATGAGGGCTTATTGGCCAGTTCACCGGGCTCTGGCCATCACCCAAAGCTGTGGACAATTGGGTCCAGAGGAACTGGCGATCTTTAACACAAGAAAGCATCAGAAGTTTCTTAGTGGCAAAGGAGTTTTTTATCTTTGTAAACGATAATGCAGAGGACAGGAATTTGATTTTCAGGAATGGTCCATATTTCATGGGCCCTCAGGGTTTGTACCTGAACAAATGGACGCCAAATTTTGACCCCACACAAGATGTTCCCTCGGCTGGCCTGGTTTGGGTTCGGCTGCCGCATTTTCCCTTGCATTGCTGGAACCCCAAATCCCTAGAGGCCATTGGGAATAAGCTTGGAAAATACATAGATCACGCAGAGAGGAAAGATCAGTACACCTGTGCTCGAATTTGTGTAGAGGTGGATTTGGAAGGCGGACTCCCCGAAGCAATAAAACTCATGGTGGCAGGCTGGTCATACATTCAAGAGCTAGATTATGAGAAACTTCCATTCAAATGCCGGTTCTGCCATGGCTATGGCCACTTCGCTAGGTATACTACAAAAAGAAAGGAGAGGAGGAGTCTGAGAAAGCTAAAGGAGAGAAATGGGTCTCGGTTCAGAAATCAACAGCTAATAAACAAACTACTGTTAAATTTTCAGCATTAATTCAATATACTCTAAGATCTTTACTGAGAGAATAACATGTACAGTATATCAATACATAAAAATCATATCAAGCATTTCAAGCATCACAAGAATCAAAAGCATGAGAGACAAGAGACACAGAGTTTCCATGGGGAAAACCTGAGGTAAAAAACCCCACAACTTCCTCAGAGATAGAGAGAGCAATGGCTCAACCAAAGTGCAACCAAAATACACTAAGATAGTCTCCTAGTAGCAGATGATCCTCCTCCTCACTAGTGCGCCACTTTCTGAGTGAGAGAAGTATGAGTTTCTGAGTGATCAAATAGAGATCTCCCAATCTCTATTTATACTTAACCTGTTTGCCCAGTTACACTATGGGGCCGACTTGTCTAGCTAGGTACATCAACCATATAATATATATTTAAGGACCGAACCCACACATGGTGGTCTAATAACCCATCGGCAAGTACACATACTTGTGACACTTGTCAATACACATGACGACACTTCCTTATAGAGGAATAACACATATCTTATAAGGGTACAATAAATATATATAAAATACATATATGAAATACATTTCGAAGTTACATATACATCAACACTCCCTCTTAACTAGGAAGGTATTTCTTGACACAAGTATGATAGCACAAGTCTTATTTTCTGGATCATCATCAGCGAATCATCATCCTCGAATCATCGTCATCGTCACTGCTACTGCTGTCTCAATCAATCTCTGAATCTACTCGTCATAGGAAGTTCTATAGAGCTAGTCCTTTTTCATACTGGATGTAGGCCCACCACCTGCAGGTCTTCATTATCTGTGCGAATGGTCTGATAGAGGTGGCCTCTCAGGACTAATTTTATGTGCGGATGCAATACCAGAAAGAGTATCCCAGGAACATTTATGTGCCTAAGCACGAACGACAAGATCTCCCAGGACTGATTAGATGCATCTCCTCCACAATACCTTTAAAGAGCATCCAAGGAACATTTATGTGCCGTAGCACGATCGACAAGATCTCTAAAGAGCCTCCCAGGACTTATTACAGGCACACAACTCAACCTCTCGGATCTCCAGGACTGATTACATGTGGATAGAAAAAACCTTTAAAGAGAATCCCAGGAACATTTATGTGCTGTAGCACGACCGACAAGATCTCTAAAGAGCATCCCAAGACTAATTACGAGCACACAGATCAACCTCTCAGATCTCCAGGACTGATTACATGTCTCCGTAGTAATACCTCATCCCAGGACTGATTACGAGCACACAACTCAACCTATCATATATCTGAGGACTGATTACATACTACATAACAATACCGGAAAGAGTATCCCAGGAACATTTATGTGCCGTAGCATGACTGGGAAGATCTCCCAGGACTGATTACATGCTATTTGCACAACCTGCCACATATCATCTTTGACCTCCAAGTATCAACCTTATACTCATGATCCAATGGATCATCATCGCACAAAGCATCATCCTGATACTCATGATCACACTGATCATCATCACTGTACCATCTTGATACATATCATCTAGAGCAACACCCTGAAGCTCGTCATCATGATCATCCTGATCATACAATGCATCCACCTGATGCATACCAAGTATCTACTTGATACATATCATCATACATGATCCACCTGATCATACAGTGTATCCACCTGATACAAATACAAATACATGATACATATCAACATACATGATCTACCTGATCATACAATGTATCCACCTGATACATATACAGATACATGGTCCAAGCATCCAACATGATGCATATACAAAATACATACAAATGATCCAACCGATCATATCCAACATCCAACATGATGCGTACATACATATAAATGATCCAACTGATCATATCTAGCATCCAACATGATGCATACATACATATACATATAAATGATCCAATTGATCATACAAAGCAGAAACTAGAACATCATCCTGATGCTCATCATCCAGTGCTTACATCCACAGCCATATGAAGGTTCCTCCTTCTAACATGCTTGGAATGGCTTCAACAGATGTTTCCATCACTTCTTCCTCGAAGTGTCGTCGATTTGAAGAACACCAAGCCTCTCCCTGAAGTATTTGAACTTTACTCTGGCTAGTGGCTTCGTCAGTACATCTGCAATCTGCTCGTCCGTCGCAACATACAGGAACTTCACAACTCTTCTCTGCACCATATCCCTGATATAGTGATATTTGATCTCTATGTGTTTCGACCTATCATGAAACACTAGGTTCTCGGACAGATTCACACAACTCTGGTTATCACAAAAGATACCAGTAGCATCCAACGGGAGATCAAATAACTCAGACAGTAGCTTCCGTAGCCATACTGCCTCACAACTAGCTGAACAGGCTGCAACATACTCTGCCTCAGCTGTACTCAGTGCACTCTGCCACACCAATGAAGATCCCACCTGCACTCTACTGTGTACTTCCCTTGACCAAGGAAGATCCCACCTACACTCTGCCACACCTCCATACCTAGGAAATAATTCATCATTCCCAAATCTTTCATATCGAACTTGGTAGCAAGCTTCCTCTTAGTATCTGCAATCAATATATTAAGTCATCCACATACAAGAGTAGAATCATAGGACTCCCTTCCTCAACCTTGTAGTAAAGGTTGGAATCCACTTTACTCTTAGTAAAGCCCAAACTAGATAGGAAATTATCCATCCTACCATACCAAGTTCTGGGAGCTTGCTTCAAGCCATACAAGGATTTCTTCAATCTGCACACATATGACTCCCTGTCATGTATTTGAAAACCGAGTGGCTGCTCCACATATACCTCCTCTTCAACTACACCATTCAAGAAAGTAGTCTTGACATCCATCTGGTGTATTTTCCATTTCATTACTTTTATATTTCTCTATGCTGCCATCTGCAGCATGCTTGATCTGATAGATCCATATGGAAGTCATAACAAACTTCCCTTTAGGTCTTGGGACTACATCCCAAACATCATTCTTCATGTTTGACGGATCATGGCATTCTTCCCATATCCTGGGAACTTCAATATCTTTAATAGATAATTTTGTTGCTGAACAAATGTTGTAGTTCTTCTTTTGTAGGTGATGGCATACGATCTTTCATACAAGACACGTTAAATTGCACGATTAGAAACATCTCATAGTTTTCAAAACAAATTCTTATACATAAAGAAATATGTCATACAGTCATGCAATTATTTTAGCCAATGCTTCAATACAACATTCATCCATATCCTGTAACTTTCTAGATGCCTTCCAATCTCTACCAGAACATTGTTAAGAGTTTGCAATACTCCCAACATGTCAGCAAAGAGGTTTCATTCTAGATAAGTAGCAATGGAATGTTGTACAATTCCATAGGCCTACTTACCCATCAAATGCATATTAGTATTATACTGTTCATTAATGTAATCATTCTAATATGCACAATACATATCCTAAGTCTAGGAACATAAGCATATGTATCATTGAACAATTTTATTTAAACAAACAAATATGTAAGAAGCGGTAATTAAAATACTATCTTTGTTTGTTTGTTGGGTGGACTACCTCTGAGTCTTTGCTTCCTTGTAGGAGTTGCTGAAGTAGTTTCTTCTACACCTTTCTGATGTGGAATGTAAAAAGATGGTCAAATCCCTCTGAATATCTACATCCTTGCAGGAGTTGTTGGAGTGTGCTCCCTCTTGATCTTTGCTTCCTGGATTACCCGTCCTTGAACTTATATTCATCCTTGGTCCCTATGCATGCTTATCAGTATCATGATTGTGTTATCCTTGTGATCTCATACAAAATCATACATTCAATAGTATATTCTCAATACTATCAAAACACAATAATCTCAAGCATGTATAGTCATGATTATTTTCAAACAGGAATAATAAGCATTAGCATTCAAGGTTTATATAGGACTCTTATGGTTAGTCATATCATTAATTAAGGTAAGACACATAATATGCATATACCCATGATTATTCAAACCTATGTCTTTATGAACAATCATCATCAATCATGCCATGCATACTTATATAAGAGATCCTATGATATAAGGAAAACATACCTATTCACCATATTTACTAGTTATGTCTAGCAATGTTTTCTTGTTCTCTTCAATGACCTGCATAAATCATAAGTTAACCTTTTCAAAACCAAATCATACATACCTCCATGTGATCCATGAATATGGATGAATCTTTGTCTTCATGTCACCATAGCAAGTTCAGGTTGTCCCTTCAATTTGTACAATCCTCCCTCTTGCTCTCCAATCACCACTACATCATCAATAGATTTATCCTTTGGCCACATTAGGACTTGTCCATCTACAAATGCAACCCTCATGTCTTTTGCATCCAATGCAGAGATGGAGAGAAGATTCTTCTTGAGCCCAGGTACATAAAGGGCTTCTTTCATCTTCAAATATTTTCCAGAATCTAGGTTGTAGGAGGCTTCACCACTTCCTTTGATGGGATATTGATAATCATCCCCAAGTTTCACTTTATGGGGTGATTCATGTTCAAACAGATTTACAAAAGATTCTTTAAACCCAGTCATGTGTTTGGAAGCCCCACTGTCAATTAACCAATCATTACAACCATGGGAGATTGTACCTGTGAGAGCAGAGATTAGGACATACTCTTCTTCACTTGATGAGTCATCTTCACTTTCTGCCCTAGCTTTCTTCTTTGGAGGTTCATCATCTTCGGCAGCATGAGCATGGTACCTTCTTTTTCTACCCTTCTTCTTGCTGGAGTTGTTGTTGTGGTTGGCCCTTTTGTTCTTGGGACATTCTGAAGCAAAGTGACCCTTCTCATTACAAGTGAAACACCTTAGATCTTTCTTGTCTTTGTGATAATGATGAGAAGATTTCTTCTTGTAATGGGATGGCTGCCTCTTGAACTTGCCCTTCTTAGTGTGAGCTGTGAGAGCTTGATCTTCATTCCCCATCTTTTCTTCTCTTGTCACATGCCTTGCTTCTTCTTGAGAACATTCCTCCCACAATCTGCTGAAGGAGATTAATTTCTTTCTGGCACAGATCACCTGGATAAAAGAGTCCCATGACCTAGGTAGGCCATTCAAAGTGGTCACAACAATTTCACCATTCTCCACCCTTTCATCTACAGCTTCAAGTTGTTCCTTGATCTGAGAGACCTTGGAGAAATAGGATTGAATGGTTTCTCCATTCGACATCTTGACTCCTTTCAATTGATTCCGCAAGGTCATCCTCCGATTTATGTTCTTCCCTTCAAATAGCTTGGTCAAAGAGTCAAAAATCTCCTTGGGTGTCTTTTGAGAAGACACATGGGGTATGAGATGGTCTTTGATAGAATCAACAATGATTCTCTTTTCCTTGACCAAGTTCTTCTTATGCAATACCTTAGCCTCTTCATCCTCTGGGATAGGGATGTCTTATTTTATATATGAGTCCAACTCATTCTCTTCCAGGATTAACCCAATCTTATAATTCCAAGCTCGGAAGCTATCAGCCCCTTCAAGATTATCCTCAAGCTTAGTGTAGTGAGACATCTTAAAGAGTACTTCAAATGGAAATAGAAAAGATTTAGGTCTTACCACTTGAAATGCTAAAAACTGGATTTGGTCCCGGATTAGGGTTTGTCGAAAAAACCCTAAAAATTCAAAATGTGAATTTCAACTCTCTGAAAGGATAGAAAGGTGCGCCTTGATGAGCTGATCATCCTGGTGAATTTAGAATTTGAGATCAGCAAAGCTTTACCCTTCAGATTTTCCTTTTTGTCCTCTTGGGTTCACTAGGGAGAGCCCTGAATTAGGATTTGAGTTTACCGGAGATCTACCCAGCCAAAAATCTTGATCCAAAGCTATAAAATTTGATTTTTGCAAGGAGCTTCCAGCTATGTCTTCAGATTTAAGAAATTCCTATTTTTGTGGAAACCTTAATTTTTAGGGCCAAATCTGAAAATGCTCAGAATTGAATTCTGATTGGAAAGATATATTCTCCTTGATGAGTAGAGTCAATCTACTATACTGGTTTTCCAAAATCTGTGGAGAGAAACCCAATAAACAAGAAACTCAAGTTTCCGTCACTGCAAAATGTCTTCTTCTCAGGTTAGCTCTGATACCATGTTAAATTTTGAGCATTAATTCATTATACTCTAGGATCTTTACTGAGAGAATAACATGTACAGTATATCAATGCATAACAATCATATCAAGCATGTCAAGCATCACAAGAATCAAAAGCATGAGAGACAAGAGACATAGAGTTTCCGTGGGGAAAACCCTAAGGTCAAAAACCCCACAACTTCCTCAAAGATAGAGAGAGCAATGGCTCAACCAAAGTACAACCAAAATACACTGAGATAGTCTCCTAGTAGCAAATGATCCTCCTCCTCACTAGTGCGCCACTTTCTAAGTGAGAGAAGTATGAGTTTTCGAGTGATCAAATAGAGATCTCCCAATCTCTATTTATACTTAACCTGTTTGCCTAGTTACACTATGGGGCCGACTTGTCTAGCTAGGTACATCAACCATATAATATATATTTCAGGGCCGAACCCACACATGGTGGTCTAATAACCCATCGGCAAGTACACATACTTGCGACACTTGTCAATACACATGACGACACTTCCTTATAGAGGAATAACACATCTCTTATAAGGGTACAATAAATATATATAAAATACATAGATGAAATACTTTACAAAGTTACATATACATCAACAACTACCAGAACTAAAGGTAAAGGAGTGCTATCTGGGAGTGCAGCCCCTTCCTCTGTTCAGGCCCATGGAGAAGGGAGCTCAACCCCCCCATTAATAGAGACATATTCCAACCCCTTTGAGTCTCTTAGCACCTCGGAAGACTAGCTTGTCACAGCTCCGGAGGAGCTTGAGCAGCCGGCCACAAAGAAGGATGAAGTCAATATTCTGGAAGATATAGGAAATTTACAATTTGGATCCCCACCAGGAGTCACTAGCCCCCTCTCCTATGCGGAAATGACAAGGAAGAAGTCCCCAGAGACCTCGGGTTCCTCGGAAGATGAGACCTTCGAGAAGCCCTTGAAAAGAGTCAGACGAAAAACTCATAGGGAAACCATGGTAGAAGAAGCAGAAAGACAAAAAATGAAAGGCAGTCAGGCTATGATCGAGATGTCCATAACCAGAAATACAAGAAACAAGCCTCCTAAGGGAGGAACTACTCCTTCACCGGCCAACAAGTAACGAAACTAGTCTCTTGGAATTGTCGAGGACTGGGGAATCTGTTGAAAGACGAAGCTATTAATAATTTGTTGAAATCTGAAACCCCTGAAATCCTCCTTCTCCAAGAGACTAAAATAGAGGGGGATACCCTGCTGGAAATCAACAATTCGAATTGGAAAAGAAATGCTGGGAAAGCTGTCAGTGCCCGAGGCTCCTCCGGAGGGTTGGCTACTCTTTGGGAGGATCACAAATTTCAGCTCATTAGCTCCTTCAAGATGCAACACTGGATTTACACCGAGCTTCGCCATGATAGCAGTAAGTTAACCATTTCTTTATTCAATCTATATGTCCCTGTTCTCTATGGTGAAAAGAAAGATTGTTGGCAATCCTTGTCCGATTTTCTAGAGATGTGCCCTCCCAAGAATTTAATTATGGTTGGAGACTTCAATTTAGTTTTCGAACCAAAGGAGAAAAGGGGAGGCAATGTCAACATAGACTATTTTCTCCCATTGGTGGAAGATATCATTCAGCAGTGGGACTTGATGGACTTTAAGCCTAAGAAAGGGCTTTATACTTGGACTAACAACAGAGTTGGAAGATATCATATTGTTGTCCGGTTGGACAGATTCTTACTACAAAGCACATTTCTGTTGGAGAATAAGATCATCTCTACAAGAGTTTTGGAAAAATTGACTTCTGACCATAAGCCCATTGTCTTACAGCTTGAGGATGCAGAAAAATTGGGTCCCATCCCCTTCCGGTTCAGTCCACTATGGGCTGAAAGAGAAGGTTTTGTGGACACCGTCAAAAAATCCTGGACCACTCCTATCATAGGCTCGCCCAGCTATGTATGGGAACAAAAATTAAAAGATACTAAATTGGCATTGAAACAATGGATAAAAATGCCTTCTACCTCCCCTACCAGTTGCAGAAAGCAATCCACTTTTCAGTTGACTAACATGCAATTGGAATTGGAAAGTAAGGAGATTATAGTCTTTGACATTCATAAAGAGCAAGCAGCCCAGCTCAACACTCTTCGCTCTTACAGAAAGGAGGAGGAGCACTGGAAGCTTAAATCCAGAAGACTCTGGCTCAAATCTGGCGATCGAAACACAACCTTTTTCCATAAGCAATTTAAAGCCAGACTCTCTCGAAATCATATTGAAGAAATAACTACTCCTGATGGGACTGTCCATAATAAAATTGACCAACTTAAAGAGGCTGCCACTACACATTTTCACTAGCTTTACATGGAAGAAGGAATGGATTCTGGGCAAGAATTCACAGAATTTATTTCTAACATACCAAGGCTGGTCAAAGAGGAGGATAACGCTATTTTATTGCTTCCTTTCACTTAAAGTGAGATCATCAATGTAATCTGGTCAATGGAACCGGACAAAGCTCCTGGGCCCGATGGCTTCTCCATCCATTTTTATAGAATTTGTTGGGATATTATTAGGATTGACTTAATTAGTATGATCAAAGGATTTCACCATAAAGCCAAGGTTGGAGGAAGTACTAACTCCACCTTTTTGGCCTTAATACCCAAGGAGACAAACCCTCAGACCTTTGACCGCTTTCGACCAATTTCGTTGTGCAATGCTTCTTACAAGATTCTGTCCAAACTCCTGGAAAACCGCATCAAGCCTCTACTGGATAAGCATATCTCCCCCAGTCAAGGAGGGTTTTTCAAAGGAAGAAACATCATGGACAATGTGATCCTTGTGCAGGAAACCATTCACTCTAGTTTTCAGAGACAAGAGCAAGGGATGCTCATAAAGCTTGACATGGCCAATGCCTTCGATCGGGTAAGACATTCTTTCCTTTTTCAAGTTCTTCTCTCCTTTGGTTTTAGTACTGATTTTGTCAGGTTAATCAAAGCTTGTATAGAAATACCTTGGATCGCTCCTCTGGTCAATGGCAGGCCAGCTAAATATTTCCAAGCCTTGAGGGGTCTCAGGCAGGGCTGCCCCTATCCCCCTTCTTGTATATATTGATGGTTGATTCACTCAGTTGAAAATTGACAGCCGAGAAGCTTGCTGGGATAGTTCCAGGTATTCGTGTGGTGAAAGAGTTGGAACCTCTAAACCATGCCTTGTTTGCTGATGATTCCCTTCTTTTGGGCGGTGCCTCAGTCAAAATTGCCAGAGCCTTCAATGCTGTAATTCATAGCTTTTGCAGAGTTTCTGGAGCTTTGGTTAATAAGCATAAAAGTGCAGTGTACGGTTGGAGGATCGATCAGCCAACCATCCTTTGGATAACACATTCCTTAGGATTCCAGGGGCACGCTGAGTGGCATTCCATTAAATATATTGGCCCACCCTTGACACTGGGTACTGCAAAGGCTTCTCAATGGATTGAAATAATCAATAAAATCAAGGATAAATTGGTTTCCTAGGGTGGTCACTAGATTACCACTGCGGGTAAGCTTACTGTCATCAAATCAGTCCTCTCATCCCTATCCATTTATCAAGCCTCTTTTCTTTTGGCTCCTAAAATGGTTACAGAGCTGATGTCCCAACTCATTCAAAAGTTCCTATGGCAAGGAGGTAAGGGGAATAAAAAAAAGTATCATTTGGTAAGGTGGGACATTGTGAAAAGGCCTTACTCAGTCGGTGGTCTTCAGATAAGAGACCCAAGCTTGGAAAATCTAGCTTTGGGAGGGAAGATTTTGTGGAAGATCTTCTCAAATCCAAGCCACCCTGTTAGCCAAGTTCTTACAAAAAAATACCTGAATGGTCTCTCTCTTAATAGTATGGAGACTGGAGCTATTAGCAAAGGAACCTCGATTTGGAAGCTTTGTAGTAGTGGCTGGAATGTTTTCAAAACTCACCTATATCGCATCCCTGGCAATGGGAAGATTATCAAGCTCTGGGATGACAATATCATGGGGAATACTATGCTCAGGAAAGCTGAAGAATTCACTGAACTGCGTGTTTGGTTAATTCAACAGGGCATCCAAACGTTGGCAGATATTTCAATTTGGGATCTTGGTGGGAATTGGATTGCATGGCAAATACCACGACCCCCATCTCGGTTGCTAGAGCAAGAGAAAGTCCTTTTGTCAGCGCTCTCTGGCTTAGTGCTGGTCCACTTGCAAGCTCATGACAAGTGGGGTTGGGGCTCTGCAGGTTGTTATACAACATCTCACGGATATTCTATTCATCAATTGCATTCTGAGCAGATCCACACGCAAGCTTTGTGGAAACATGTATGGGATCACTACAACATCCCAAAGATAAATTTATTTTGCTGGACTCTCTTGCACGATAGAGTTTTGACAGGGGAGAATCTTGTTAAACGGGGTATTAATGGGCCACACAGATGCCCTCTATGCTTCCTGGTTTAGGAGTCAATTGATCACATTTTTATAGACTTTTCTTATACGCAGGAAGTTTGGAAGTTAGTTGTGCAGGGTCTCAATGTGATGGTGCCAATGCAGATCTCTATTGTCCATATGTTCTCCACCTGGAATGATCGGTACCCCCAGGTGATTAAGACCAATTCTCTTTGGGCCAAAATCTGGGAGGCTCTTCCAAAACACATTTGCTGGTAAGTGTGGCTTTCCTGGAATGAAGGAATTTTTAAAAATAATCTGTGCTCCCCTTCCATCGTGGTGGCTAAAGCTAAGGCTCTGCTAGTTGAAACTGTGGAAAATCGACCTCCCAAACAAGCTAATATTCTATTGCCAGAAGAGAACAGCTGGCTTGGAACTCTGATGCCCTACACTTGGAGAAACATCTCTTCTCAGCCTACCAACAATCCAAGGTGGAGAATCCGGAGCAGTGAGACTGAATTTCAGGTGTGGTGGAAGAATCAAGGTAAAGCTACGATCTTCTTTGACGGTGCAGCTAAAGGAAATCCTAGTCTAGCTGGAGCAGGAGGCATCATCTACGGTCCGGATGGTCATAACAAAGATACCTTAAGTTGGGGACTTGGGCAGAGCACCAATAACCAGGAAGAAATATTGGGCTTGTTCAAAGCTTGTCAACTCGCTCAAGGTTATGCTGGTCAGGACATTCAAATATTCGGAGACTCGGAAGTCATTATCAAAATTCTTAACACAGAAGATACCTTTAATAACTCGATGCTAAATAAGACCTTGCAAAGGGTGCGTAGATTGCTGCAAAACTTCAAATCTACCTCCTTATTTCATATTCTTCGAAGTCTTAATCAGGAAGTGGATGTAAAGGCAAATAAGGGCTGCACTTTAGCACAAGCTGAGCTGAAAAAGAATGAGAATGCTTCTCTTTGGTCCCCTATCCTGTAGGATAACAATATTCTATTTTGTAATAGCAGGATTGGTTTAATTCATTCATGTGGAATGCCGGCAATGTAATGGAGGGTGATTAGGCCATGGCCCAACTATGCTCCTCTCAATAAAAGCTAACCGTTCTTGTTAAAAAAAAAAACTTTGCTTGAGAGCTCTGAGCTTCTCTAGTGTTGAGAGATGTGCCTCAAAAACCTTGGGAGATGTGCCCCAAGTTATTGACAGGTATCCAGTCTCTTCCAGAGGTTCATGTTTCTATTGATCAGATGTTCATCAACCATACTTGAAGATTGTGTAGCCATCATAAGAGAATCTGTTACCGAGAAGTGCTTGAAGATGAGACATTGGGAGATCACTGCAGAAAGAGACTCTCATTACTGAAGGGGGAGATCAGAATATCTCAGAGATCCCAGTGAGGCATTGTACTCAGTTATTTCGACCTGTATCAGCTCATATCAGTCCCATACTAATATTCTGACCCTTCTACCCTTCTCCAACCCTTTCTCCTCCCCTGTGGGAGAAAGACTAGTAGATCCAGTGGGGAGAAAGCTCCCAGTCTTGAAGGAGGAGTCCAGTTCATCTCAGAGAAGGTGTGCACAGCCCATGAGATCTTTTTTTCACCTGTATCAGCTCATCACTCAGATATATCAGATATCATACCCTTCTACCCTTCCTCCATCCCTTTCTCCTTCCTTGCGGGGGGAAACTAGCTATTGGAGGCCTCCTGTTGCACTGTTGGTGAAACCGAATGTAATACTTCTTCCATAACTATGATTTTGACTTAAAAAAACATATTTTTATGATATCATAGGTTAATATACATTCATGTCTTATATTTGAATAATTTTGGTGGCTTTGGTACTCTTAGAGATCAAGACTAGCTACTCTAGCTTTGTGAGAATAATAGTTAATGGAGGAGACTTAATATTTGAGAGATATGATATATGTAGCTAGGGTTTTCACCCTAGCTTGTGCAAATGAGCACCTACTAAGGAGAAGGGACTCCTTAGTAGCAGTTCAATAAAAATGGTAAAAACAAGACAGTAAATGAAAACAGTAACTTTAAACTAGCATGTGCATAGACAAAAAATATAAGATAATAAAATGTTTTTGTATTGATTATACCTCCAATGTGAGGTTGGTGAAGCTCTTGCAGCAGTCCAGGAGGGTTGCTTCCAAGCTCCAGTGTTGTTCCTTCTCCTTCTTCCAAAGATGTTTTGGAAATGGGGCCAAATGGAGTTCTCAAGTGGAAAGTAGCTCCAAAGGGAGAGCTAGGGTTTCGTGAGAATTTTTGGTAGAGTGAGGATAGGGATGATTGTGGATATGAAATGGGGAGCCTCCATCACATATTTATAGGTTTTTAGTGGTGGAGTGTTGACCCATGGTTTTGGGCACCATATGGTTTAGGTCAGCTGTATAGGGTTTTTGCTTCCTTTTTTCCCTCTTTTTCCTCTTTTTCCTCTTTTTTGTATTTTTTATTCCCTTTTTAAAGGGTTTTTTCTATTTTTGGAGGAATTTAGGATCATTTTGGGGAAAAAGGGGTTTTTTGGCCTTTTGGAGTTTTTTTTAATGGTTTTTTTGGCCTTTTGGAAACTTTTTAACGGTTTTTTTGAGGTTTTGGAGGCAAATATGGTGGGAAATATGGACCAATGAGTCATGTAATGGGGTAGATGAAGTAGTGAGCACTTTTTGGGTGTTAACAGATTGCCCCCTGATGTGTGAGGGCAGGAGTTCATCATATGGCCGATAGACATCATAGGTATTTTATGGTTTTCTGGGGATGTGGAGAGGAGAAGAAACGAACTAGAGCCTGGAACAACGGTCCCTAACCAACTGCAAAAGATGAAAGTACATGACCTCAATAATGAATGAGGAATAATCTCAACATATGGACAAGGCGGGCATTCCCATGTTCGTATCAAGATATAGAACAATACCAAGGGGGTCCAAAAAATGGGGGCTTGAAATATACATGGCCTCAAATAATGAATGAGGAAGAATCTCTATATATGATCGAGGTGGGCATACCCATGCTCATATCAAGATATATATAAAACATAACAATGAGGCCCAAAATGGGGGGCTGAAGGATACATGGAGAACCACTGTGTACATCATAAGGGTCCAAAGGGGACACAAAATTTGGGACATACTGCTGGGCTGACCATGTTTGAGCTAAAGAACTGATACACTGGAATATCAATAATGATGCTGAGTGTGGTACCAAAGGAACTGATGAACTGCTGGATCATAGTGACAGGGAGTCATACCCTCAATGGTACACTGAACTAGAACTAAACTGGGTACTCAAGGAAGCATATAACTGGATGGCTTCCGAATACAATCGCCAACGCAACCCGAACATTCATGGGAACATGTGACTAGGTGTTCCGAAGTGACTCACCTAGAGTTGGGGGAAATCTGGGGTCTTCGACCAATAACTGAACGACTATATACCCTGCGCAATTCTCAATGATGCGATCAAGGTGTTGAAGTCGAGCATGTGAGAAACAACCACTCGGAAAGGCACTGATGAATCCTCTCAAAATGATCCATAGGAACTCACCGCAGATGGTGATGAGTCCAAGGCGCAGGGACCTCTGGGTCTATCCTATGGAATAGATGGGTTGGCATTGATAGAGGGAGACTTGCAACTAGCAAGGTAATGATGTTTCCTTGATAGGAGCATAAGGTGGAGAACCAAAGTGTGAGAGTACTGAAGGTAGGACTGACATACTGGGGGGGTGGGGGATAACTGGGCGAGTAGAGTGGGTGGACTCAAACTTCCTTTTTTCAGAGTATTATGCCGGGGATGATCGAGCAGCATATGAAACTAACTGGTGGGAAAGGGATCATAGCTGTAATGGGTCAAGGATAGTGACTGGTATGAGTGATACTCAAGTTGGTGTAAGATGGCAGGAGATTGAAGAATACTCTGAACAAAGGCGACCTTATTGGGGGTGTTGCCGAGATGATCGATCACAGTGCCAAGAGGAATGGGGGGGAACTTCTTCATGGGTTAAGGAACTAGAAGAAGTGTGTTCAAAATGGTACTGTCGTGTGGATTTATACGAGCCCAGGACAGTTCATGCTCGTGATTGTTTTCAATTTTAAGGAGTCTAAAAGCGATAAGGAGACTCTGAAATAATGGAATGGTACCATCGTGTGGATTTGTACGAGCCCAGGATGGTGTGTGCTCATGGCTACTTTCAATTTTAGAGAGTCTGAAAGCAATAAGAAGACTC
Source organism: Larix kaempferi (assembly GCA_027924585.1). NCBI lineage: Eukaryota > Viridiplantae > Streptophyta > Pinopsida > Pinales > Pinaceae > Larix > Larix kaempferi. The sequence continues at coordinate 28,515,653 of BSBM01000229.1, read as the reverse complement.
CAGGGGGGTGCTTTTTCATGTGTTAGTCTCCAAGGCCTGAAGAAGCATAAAAGGATGCAATGAAGAACTCTTCTAGATAGTGTGACTAGAGTATTCCTTTTTCATAATTAGTCTACCAGGTCCGGAAAAGGGTTAAACTTATACTAGATAGACACCCTTTCAGGTACTTTAACGAGCATGAAAGGAAGCAAGATTGCTCGGCGATCTTTTCATTTTTTTAGGAGTCATAAAAGAGCTTAACCGAAACTCCCTAAGTGCCTTTTTCGTAAAGGACTTGTCCAGCCCGAAAAAAGGATAAAATTATACCGAACAAAAGGAATGGCCAGGCAAGGAGGAAGTGCTCAATCAAGGAATCATCGATGAGAACCAAGAATGAGGATGGGGAGGAACACTGGTGGGCCTCCTTGCGGGATGATGAATGGTGGCAAAATAATGAAATAATTGCAGTATGAGTGGAGTGTCTGGCTCATGTAAAAATGTGTAACAATCCGATGGCGACCGATGTGGCACGCAAATCGAGGCAGCAAGGTGTCGAGACACAATGTTGAAATTGTACCTGGTGAGAGAGAGAAATGATCTCAAGCATCATCACGAGCTCGAAAAAATGAATCTGGCGACATAAAAGGTGTCAAAAACGGAGAACGACCGAGGTGGCTCGTAAACCGAGGCGACGGGGGGTGTTTTGGGAAAAATACCTGAAAAATATGGGGGTGAGAGCGAGAAATGACCTCAAGCATCATCAAGGGCTTGAAAAAATGAATCCGATTATATATAAAAAAATGGGCTACGACCGATGTGGTGCGCAAACCGAGGCGACAAGGGGTGTCTAGAAAAAATACTCAAAAAACAGTGCGGAAAAAATAAGAAAACGAGTCGACCATCATGACAATCTCATCGTGCTGATTCCAGTGGTGGAAATGGTTCAGAAAATGGACTCCGTATGGGTTTAGAATGGCCGAAACAAGAAAAGTCAACGGGGTATAAATAGTAAGTGGGCCCAACATGACAAGCGTTAGTTGGACTTGTTGACTTTGACTAGAGATTAGAGTAGACCCAGAGCTCAGGTGGTGTTTCTGGATGATCCGACCGATCAATTTCAGATCCGGGAGTTGCAGGTATTCCGTTAAACTCATACCTGCATTTTTTGTTTGGTTTGGAGGGGTGGTGGGTCACCAGGGGGGTCTTGTATGGTCCACGAGGGTGTGGACCGCGGTTTTCCTCGGTGGAATCGTGGTCTGGGACCACGAGTTCCATTGATGAACATGCGGTCTTGGACCGCAAGTTCGGTGCCTACAGTAGTGGTCCCAAATCGCAACTTGGATCGGGAAATATGCGGTCTGCGACCGCGACTATATCCATGACATCCATGATCTGAGAGCGTGGAAAAGGGTCCTAAAGTCACGATCTGGATCGAGCTTTAGTGTTTTCTCGGGGGGTGGAAAAGGGTTATTTATTTGATGTGGGTCTGATGAGTTTGCATTGTGTGATTGATAGAGTGCCGGTAGTGCTATGGCGGGAGCGGGAGGTCCCGGACGACATAGTGGAGGTCATCCGGAGGGATCGGCATGTGTGGTCTACTTTGGGGTTGTGCGGGCTTCTGAAGTTCGCACAGGTTCCCATGATTCGTTCAGCAGGATTACTGCTGAACAGGTTGGTGGGCTTCTGGGAGTCCGACATACAGGCTTTCAGGGTGCAGGGGGAGAGAGTGGATCTCACCCTTGCAGATGTATATTTTTTTATGGGCTTGCTTTGTCTGGGTAGGGTGGCTGATATGCAGCCACGAGTGTCTGCAGACATGGATGTGGAGGATATGTTGGAGCGGTACTGCGTTTTAGAGGCTATAATGCATAGGAATGCACTCCGGATTGCGGACCTGCAGGAGCCATCAGTGAGGGCGATTGCTGCGTGTGTGGTTTGAGTTTTAGGGTCTCAGGCACTCGAGCGGGTGTTAGGGGACCAGATGCAGCTGGTGGAGCGAGTGCTGGATGGTATCTACTTTGCATGGGGCCAGATGTTCGTCACCTGTGTTCAGCGGCAGCTGACCTCGGTGAAGGAATCTGGCAAAGGATTCTGCTACGGATCCTTTCTCTGTTCCTTCTTCATGGAGTGGGTACCTACACTGCGACCGCGGGTGCCGGTCAGGGTGGGAGGACGGAGGGAGCCGCACATGGTGCGGTGGGGAGAGATGATGCACCGACAGGGTGGCGGTGAGGTTGGGAGAGACTTTACCCAGGAGCTCTACCTACAGTGGTTGCAGATGCCACTGACACTGGATGATTATCCATACAAAGATATGGACTACACAGGAGATCCGGAGGCACCACGGCCTCTAGGGTAGGCATGGGGCCTAGATGGTATGTATCTACTGTGCTTGATTATTTTGTATGTCAGATTTTGTATATGATAGGTTTGACATATTGATATGCTTGTACTGACTGATGTATGATATGCAGATGTGGGACCGAGACCACCACTAGGACACATAGATCGCCGGGGTCATGTAGCGATGCCAGCCCTGCCAGGCCGAGGGGAGGTGCGTCAACAGGACGCTGAGGGGACTCTAGAGTTCGTACGGGTGCTTCTTAATAGTTTGTTGGTTGGAGTGACTGATGATGGGTGGCGAGACTTGGATCAGGAGGTGATTCAGGACTGTCTTGGGGCACCACGGGATTTTCGATCGATCGCGATCCGGGTGGCCATTTTGGCGGAGAGGGGTCGACCACATGATCTGGAAGGGGATGAGGAGTTGCAAGAGGAGGAGCGAGGTGAGGACTCGGAAGTGGCCGATGCAGGAAGCGATAGAGGGTATGAATCTCAGTAGGGAGTACAGAGGACTCCCCCCCAATGTGTATGGATACTCGGGGTTTTTTGTAGCTTACAGCTTGTATTCTATGAGGCTTGTCGATGTATATACATTTTTTGTATAGCTGAGTGCTGAGGTACTCAGGACATGTGTAGAACATTGACGTTTATTTTTTGATATATATATGCACATGGATGCATCTTTTGTGATTATGATGTAATGTACGCACGTGGATGCGCTTGTGGTTTGTTATGTGCTTGTACTGCACGTGGATGCAAGTATCTAGGATGATGGGCACATGGATGCCCCTTGTTGTAAATGCAATCTTTTTGGGATTTTTAGATGTTTTTTGATGGGATGATATGGAATGATGATGCATGATGGATGGTTTACATGGTGTGATTGATATGCAAATCTAGTATGTTGTTAGTCATTTGATCTGCGACACTATTCTGAGCTCGTGGGACATGGGTGAATGATATGGATTCAAATTGTCGGCTAAGCTATTTTGTGCGTAGGAACTTTCTAAAGAGGCAAGGATCATGCACCTAGTAGCAGTTGTTGAGCTGGGAGACAAGTAGCTGGGAGACAAGTAGCTGGGAGTCAAGGAACACATGAAGGTGACATATGCCCATCTGAAGGGCAGCAGTCAGGAGACTAGTCACAGCATCATACTCCGCCTGGTTATTGGTAGCAGCGCCTATGCACATTCCGTCGAGGTGGATCAACTCATGTGAAGGGGAATATAAGACCCATGCTGTAGAGGCCAGGTTTGGAGACCAACGGTTCGCTCCATCAGCGAAGCCAATGTAATGAGGTGGAAGATGGTCCATCTATAATCATGCAAAGATGATGAATGTAAGGTTGTGGTAAAAAAGGTGAAAAACAAAAAGAAAGCAAACTGTACAATACGGACCAATGGGGCTGCAGGTTTGTTTAAGGATAAGAGCATTTAAGATACAACCCATTACGAGGGTTGCACAAAGGGTGGCCTTCAGAGTCAGTTAAAATATATGCCCCATTTCTGAGGCAGGTTTGCACGATGTAAGGGTCTTGCCACATGGATTCAAACTTTCCTTTACCGGTCTTGCCATGGGCTTGGTTATAAGCGAGAACAAGGTCTCCTTCACGGAAAGTTCAAGGGTGGACATGTTTGTCGTAACCATCTTTGGAGTGGTTCTTGGCAGCTTCAATGGTTTGGAGGGTGGTGCGATGGTCGTCATCAGCGTGCTCCAGTGATAATAGATGTTGCTCGAGTGGGGAGGTGTCTGGGAGAAGCTCGACGACGATGTGTAAGGCAGGTATCTGACACTCGATGGGGAGGACAAACTCTACACCGTGAACCAAATGGAACGGGGTAAAAACCAGTGGCAGTCTTAGTTGATGTACAGTAAGCCCATAATGCAGGGAAAAGCATGTGATGCCAATTGGACTTATGCTGGTCAACAGTGCATTGGAGGATGGATTTTAAAATTTTATTGATGGCCTCTACTTGGACGTTCCCTTGGGAGTAGTAAGAAGAGGAATATTGATGCTCGAACTTCAGTAGAGTGGACAACTCGCGCCAAATGGAATCTTCAAAATGTGAACCATGGTCTAAGACCAACTGTTTGGGGACCCCGAATCGTGTGATAACATGGTTAAAAAATAAACGGGCAGCGGTGTCAGCTTTACAATTGAAGGTGGGCATGGCTTCAGCCCATTTGGTGAAGTAGTCGATGGCGATGATGATGTACTTATGGCCATTTGCAGATGAGGGTTTACATTCCATGAAGTCGAGGGCCCATTTACAAAAGGGACCAAAAGTGACAACTGGGTGTAATGGGGTGGGTGGTGTCCGAGACTTAGGGGCAAAAAGTTGGCAATTATGGCAACGTTTGACTGCTGTGATGCAGTCGGTAAAGAGTGTAGGCCAGAAGTATCCGGTGCGGAGGACCTTTTGGGCGGTGGCCATTCCAGAGAAATGTCCGCCACAGGCGCCGCGATGACATTCATTGAGGACTTGTTCGACTTCCTTGTGTGTAATACAACGACGGAGAATCGTGTCAACCCCTTGCCGGTAAAGGACATCGCCCAAGAGGAGATATCGAGAGGCCTGGTGACGGATACGATGGCATCCATCATGATTTATGTTGGGTCAAAACTTCTATGTGCGAAGGTAGAGAAAAATATCACCGTACCATGGGTCATCCGATGAGATGATGAACAAGTGATTGTCGGGTAACTCATCAGAGATTTGTGGGGATGGACAAAGGGATGGCAGATCGATGATGAGCTGGGCAAGTGCGAGGGCTTTAGTGCTCTTAGGGGTTGTGAAAGTTAAGGCATATTCTTGGAGGATAATTACCCATTTAGCAACATGACCTTCCAGAAGTCACTGATTCAAGAGATAGACCATGGGGTTGGAGTCGGCGACAACTGTGGTATGACTGAGTAAAATGTATTGTTTCAACTTTTGGACAGAAAAGACGACGGCGAGGGCCAGCCTCTCTTCATATGGGTAACAGAGGGGTGGTCCAGATACGGTCTGGATGACATAATAAATGACATGCTCCTGGTGAGCAACGTCTTCTTGGACAAGGACTCCGGACACGGCATGATCAGATGTTGAGACGTAAAGGATGAAGTCCTGAGAGAAATCTGGAGGGGAGATCAAAGGGGCTTGTGTGAGAGATTTCTTAAGGGATTCGAATGTAGCTTGAGCCTGGTCATTCCAAACAAAGGGTATATGGGTATGAAGTAGGCGTAAGAAACCATGAACTATGGTGGCATAATCAGGAACGAAGCGATGGAGGAAATTAGATTTTCCCTGTAGACTCTGGAGCTGCCGGAGCGTGCGTGGTGTGGGCAGGTCTATGATGGCTTGTACTTTGAGGGGATCAACAGCAATTCCTTTATGGGAAACAATGAAACCCAACAACTGGCCTGCAAGAATGCAAAAGACACACTTGAGTGGGTTCAAGCGGATTTGATATTTGCGACAATGCAGAAAGACTTGCCGGACGTCATTAGGGTGGTCTGATCATTTCTGGGAACAAGCTGTAAGATCGTCAAGATAGACTAACAGGATATGGACCAAATCGTGGAAACAATAGTTCATGGCCTGCTGGAAGGTGGCACTAGCATTTGTAAGCCCGAAAGGCATGACACGATAGGCAAAGGTGCCCCATGGGGTGGTAAAGGTAGTCTTGTATTGATCTTCCTTGCAGATCTGAATCTGGTTGTATCCTGAGAAACCATCCATGAAGGATAAGACCTCATGGCCCGCACACACATCAATGAGTTGGTCAATGAATGGCGCGGGGAAGTTGTATTTGGGACATGCTCGGTTTAAATCGTGGAAGTCAGTACATACTCTGATGGTGCCTTGTTTCTTGTTGACAGGGACGAGGTTAGAAACCCAAGTGGTGTATGCAGTAGGATAAATAAATCCTGTTGCGTGAAGTTTTTCAATCTCTACTTTAACAACGGGGAGATTTGATGGATGAATAGGGCGCTGTTTCTGGCGGATGGGGGGTACATCTGGCCACGTGTCAATGTGATGCTCTATAATAGCGGGGTCAAGACTAGGCATTTCGATATAGGACCAGGAAAAGACATCGTAGAATTCTTGGAAAAGTTTCTTGTACTCTCCGATCTCGTGCTCGGTGCAGGAAGCTCCTAACGAAATGATTTCAGGAGCACCGCCTAGAACAAAGATATCAATATGGATGACAGGTGAGATGTTGGCCATGTTACCTTCCTTGAAGGCGTCGGGGGTAGGAATGGGGTCTTTAAACCAGTCGACTTTGGCAGGAAGGAAATCTTTGGACTCAACCGAGAATTGGGTGGCTGTGGTCGAGGAGGAGGCCTCTACGAGGAAATATGAACGATGGTGCATATCCTCCCAGGGGTAATCAGGGGCAGTAAGAGCCTCTAGAATCTCCTCATCATTGTGGAAACTTTGAGTGGTCAAATCGGTTGATGAGGGAATGGTAGTAGAAGAGATCATATAAATGGTATTAATCTCTCCGGATGAGGGGGATACTGGGGGGTGGATCTCCTCAATGGTGGGGGGCACCGTTTCAAGGTCTAAATTATTCATCTCATAGAGAGCTGCTTTGTAATATGGGAGATCTAGGTAGTGATGTGAGTAATGGCCGTAAATACCGCATATTGCAAAAGGGTGGTTGGTACGCAGTGATTTATCACGAGGCTTAGGGGTTGGGTCGAGTTGAACAACCGGGATGTTGGGGTCATCATCAAGCATTTGCATGTGTTCCTGTAATGCGGGTAATTGTGGACATTGATGAGTATCATGGCCTAACTCATCACACAACGAGCATTTGGGAGGAGCACGAAACATGGGGGTATTCTTAACTGGTTTAGGCAGGGGTAAAGCAGTGCATGGTTGTGTGCCTCTGCCCCCAGTGTGCTTGATAACAGGGGATGGATTAGTGGATGATGAAGGGGGTAGCGACAACGGGAGGTGGTTGACTAGTAGTGGTGATGGGTTGCACTGGTTGTAGGATGACATTTGGTGTTGGAGGGGTAACAGGAGGCATAATGTACCATACGGGTAATCCTAAGGTTAAATCGGGGAGGATGAGGGTAGCCATAACCGGGGTGCTTACTACTACCGAAGGGGGAAATAGGAAGGGGATTGTATGGATGGGTGTAACACCAACATGACTAGGTACCAATGGTGGTTGGGGTAGCAAGGGCGGTTGATGGTTGGGTGTTGGTGTATTGTGGGAAAGGGTACATAAGTCTGATACTTCAGTCGTGGGTGACTGGGGTGGAATGGCCTGGAATGTTGAGGTCATGGCCATATCTGAGTAGACTCTGGGTCCCACTAAGGAAACCAAAGAGGTAGTTGCACCGCAAGCAGGTTATTCGACCATGGGGAGAACATTTTCGGGTGCAGCGGGGAGCACTAGGATCGTAATAGGTGAGTTGGTCAACCTTGACCACGTGTCCGTCATGGGGGAACATCATGGTATGAAAAACAGATTAGGCAACCGCCCGCATGGCGTACATGTAACTGCGGCCAAGTAAGAGGTTATAATCAAGTTGGGCATTGATGACCTCTATGTTAATGAGCACTGTTTTACCAGCCAACTGGACGGGGACATTAGCTAAGAGACCTTGGGGTGGAGCAGAATGGCCGTCGTAGGCTCGCAACGAAGTGGTGGACTGTTGGAGAGTAGGGGATCCCAACTTCTGCCAAACGAATGTGGACATAACGCATGTAGAGGCACCTTCATCTATGATGCATCGATGGATGACAAGATTCTGAACGGATACAAAAACTTGGAACGCTAATGTGGAAGTCAGGAATGGTTCGGATTGGTCCAAATCGAAGGCCATCATTCGTGAATCATTTGGGTCAATAGCACCAATGGCTGAAAGCAAAGTCATGCACTGTGTAGGACAGTTTTTTAAGACTTCTAATGCATACATGGCTACGGGGGACTGGGCAAAGTCATCTACAATGTTGTAATTAGACGCAGCGCGAGCATTGGGGTTATTGTTGATGCGGCAAAGTGGGAAGCGAGGGGCTTTGGAGACGCCATCTAGTGGAGCCAGAGATATGCGTAATGACTGATCGATGGGATGAGCGTTAGTGTTTTTGTCGACGGGAGGGGATTCAGGGGTGGATCCATATTGGTTTCGACGGGTTTGAAGGTTGACATCGGTGGATGACATCATTAACAAGTGATGGGTACCTGAGTCTAACATGGGTTGATCAGGAGCGGCATAAGTGATTTGCTGTTGTGGTGGCATGTTTCCTTGAGGGGGAGCCAACGGCTGAGTGTTCACTATGCCTTGGGTGGGTAAAGGGTTTTGTAACACCAAGGGTTGATTCTGAGGTGGTTGGGGGTTGGGTGGTGCCTGAGGAGCCGTGTGCCCTTGGCGGTGGGCATCATCGGTCCAGAGTTGTTGAGCTCACTCAAAATGTGGGAAAACGTGTGTGTAATGTCCATAGACCCCGCAAATAGAACAAGGATGGTTTATTTGCAAATTAGGATTTTTGGCCTACTTGGGCGGCTGATCGGGGTTCTGGTTGGCAGGTGCTGCGTTATTGTTGTTTGAGGGATTGGGAGGTGGACCACCTTGGTCTGGGGGGGGGGTTGTTCCCACGGTTATGGCCTTTGCCGCGGTTTTGCTGGCCCTATTAGCGCTGGTTTTTTTGGTTTGGCTACGGATTTTGTTGCACATACACTTGCCCTTGGGTGGCAGGTGGATTCTGGGGTTGTGAAGGTGCGGAAGCAGGCTGCGGTGGATAATAAGTTGGTGGAGGCGGCACAGGTGCTGAATCTTGTGGGGGTTGTTGATATGCTTGAGCGACGGGTTGCGGGTTTGCCACAGGGGCTTCCTGTGGCGGGTAATAAGCAGGTGGGGCTTGAGAGGATACAAGAGCTGGAGCGGCCTGTGGGTGGTAATATGTCTGAGGTGCAACCGGGGGGGGCGTAAGCGGGGGATGCAAGACCAAAGCACTGAGGTGGACATGAGGGTCCATGGGAATGGTGATGATGTGCCATGGGGGCATACGAATTGGTTTCTCCGGACTAGGATGTAGCCCACGAAAGGTCGGGGCCAGGGCTAAAACATGCTATGGAAAAGGGCTGGTTATGTGAGTCTATACGACTATTGATGCCATCTGTGGCATGGGATGCTCCTGGCGCATTGTGCCAAGAGGAATCGCCACAGGGGGCGTCAGGGATGATGGAATATAGGTAACCAGACTGGGCATAAATAAGGTCAAATTGCTGGGCTTCGAGGATGGCCTCTTCTTCGGACTGGGGTCACTCGGATGCCACATCCTTGGCAATGACAGGAAGGAGAGATTTTAAAAACCAATCTAAGAAGATACGGTCATCTAACTTAATTTTGCAGAGACTGCAGCATCGACACCACTCATGAATGTGGTCAGTGATGTGGGTGGCCGTATTCTATCTGCAAGAAAGTAGGATCTCAATTCCCACGTCATAGCGAACAGGTAACTGAAAGAACTGTAGGAAGGTCAAGGCAAGGGAAGTAAAGGTGGCATGGGTCCCATGGGGCTTGTCAATGTACCACTTAGTTGCAAAGCCAATGAGGGTGCGCTGTAATAGACGGAGTCGGATGGAGTCGTCTACTATGGAGTTGGAGGAACACCATAGATGGAAGGAAAAAATATGGTTTTGGGGGTCTTCACCTGCCTTGCCCTCAAAATTTGGGATGTCTGATGGGAGCTTGGTGGGCATGTGAGGCCATGCAGGGTCATGTCTGATGGGGTCATTAGTCAGTCTGCCTAGGTCAGGAAGGTTGAGACTAGCGATGAATGGCAAACTAGTAGAAGGATGTGACATACTGGTGGTTGGGACCACGTTGGGGCTAATGCCCCCAAGTGGAGGAACTGGGTTCGAGTTGGGGATGTTGCCCCCAGGTGGAGCAATGAAGGTGGTATGGGATGGTCCTACACCGCCAAGGGTAGTGTGAGCCACTGGTGGAGTTGGGATGGGTATGGTAGTTACTAGAATAGGTACAGTGACCAAAATGGTGGATGTGGCCCCCATCGAGGGCATACCCAAAGCGGGTGTGGTAGCTAGGGTGGTGGTGGATGTTCCACCAATGGTCCCTACAAAGAAAGGGTTCAAAGTCATGCTAGCCATGGGGCTAGTTGGTGCAGTGTAAGTGGGGTTCTCGGACTCTGCCTCAAAATCAGAGGTAAAATAAGGGGCGTCAGTGATGGGGGATGGAGCTCTGCGTCTACGACGAGTGGAGTCGAGTGATGAAGCTTTACGTCTATGACGGGTGGTGTCAAGTGAAATGTGCTGTGGGGGCTGGCCCCGGAGGCACCGAGAATGTATCGGGGACTCAATGGTGACAGATGGTGTCAAGTATATGGGAGTTGTGTCGAGTGAAAAATAGCTCAAAAACACTAATGCAGCCGAGTGTGCAGAAGGAGAGTGCAAAAAAGACGGCACTGAGGCCAACATCCAGCTCAAAACACTTACTATAACAGCTGTGCTACAATAAGTGGAGTGTCAAAAAATGGTCAGAATACCGACAAGCAACAAGTTTCCTAAAAAATAAAAATAGTGGACTTGCTAGACCAAAGGGAGGTAAGGGAGCATGTAAACACCTAGCTAAATAGTATTTTGACTCAACCAGACATATCCTCTGCAAGGTGATGAAATCCAAGTAAGACAATATGGATAGTAGAGCTAAGTGGCTAAAGATATCCCCTTACCGGGAGGGACACCGAGTAGTCAATCCTAGAAGAAAAGCAACTAAGATACCCCGTTCATGACACGTTCGGTTGGGTGAATCTGCAGTTTGGTTCTATCGCCGCTGTACTCCCATACAGGTAGTACACCGAGAACTACGAAAGGTATCCTTCGGTTATTGAATGGATTGCGGTATTCTACTCAGGCTTCCGGAACTAGTCTGGCTACTTCAACCCTCCTAGGGGAGAGGCCTTCCCGATAAATTGGTTTTAAACCGTGTCAAAAAATACTAGGGGATTTTGGTTCCCTAATGGACAACAACTATGTCTCAAGTGTGAGCGACCGAGGGGTGTTATTTGGATGCCTATCCCCCCAACCCTACCTAACTACAATATTACTATGTGTTCCCCAAGTGGGGTTAGAATGTTGGTTGTGTTAAGTAGTATTTTAGGGATCACTTGAATTAGGTGACAGAGTGTGTGCGTGTGAGATAATGAACCCAAGTAAAAGTGCCACGGGGTGGGAAACTTTCTAACTAACAATAATAATGCAAAAATTAAACTTTGAAATGCAAAATTTTCTCTTTTCAATTAAAATGCTGAAATTTAAAAAATTCTGTTAATGGAATAGAAATAATACTGCAGGAAAATGCTGTAGATAAATATGGCTGTAGGTAGGACAGGTGGCAGTGCAGGTGCAGAAAATATTGCAGCAAAGTTTTGGGTTCAAATAGGGAAAAAATGAAGAAAACAGATTGCCAGTCTGCGGCAAAACTGCGCGATCGGATCACGGGAAATAGGTGGCGGACCGTAGGAAAATGGCTCAAAGTCACAGGTGGATCATAGGAAAAGGGCTCAAAGCCGTAGGAGGATCGCAGGAAAATGGCTGAAAGCCGCAGGAAGATTGCAGGAAAATGGCTGAAAGCTGCTAGTGGATCGCAGGAAAATGGCTGAAAGCCACAGGCAGATCGTAGGAAAATGGCTGAAAGCCGTAGGAGGATTGCAGGAAAATGGCTCAAAGCCGCAGCGGATAGCAGGAAAATGGATGAAAGCCGCAGGCGGATTGTAGGAAAAGGGATGAAAGCTGTAGGCGGGTCGCAGGAAAATGGTTGAATGCTGTAGGCGGATTGCTGAAAAATGGCTGAAAGCCGTAGGCGGATTGCAGGAAAATGGCTGAAAGCCGCAGGCGAGTCGCAGGAAAATGGATAAAAGCCGTAGGTAGGTTGCAAGGAAGGGTTGGACAGCCACGGTCGGACTATAGGAAACAGGCTGAGAGCCGCGGTCAGATCGCAGGAAACAGACTGAAAACCGCCGGGAGATCGTGGGAAACAGTCTGAGTGTCGCGGTCAGATCGCAAGTAACAATCTGAAAGCCACGGTTGGATCGCAACTGCGGGGACAAAAGACGCGGTTTACATCAGCAAACCCGACAGCCGAAAGGGACAGCCGAAAGGAAAAAACAGGAAAATATTGCAAAAAACTAAAAATTTCTTAAAGACTATAACCAGAAATTCAAAGGAACACTAGGGGAGTCACCAAAATTGTAGCTATGGTTTTCACCCTAGCTTGTGCAAATGAGCACCTACTAAGGAGAAGGGATTCCTTAGTAGCAGTTCAATAAAAATGGTAAAAATAATACAGTAAATGAAAACAGTAACTTTAAACTAGCATGTGCATAAACAAAAAAGACAAGATAATAAAATGTTTTTGTATTGATTATACCTCCAATGTGAGGTTGGTGAAGCTCTTGTAGAATTCCAGGAGGGTTGCTTCCAAGCTCCAGTGTTGTTCCTTCTCCTTCGTCCAAATATTTTTTGGAAATGGGGCCAAATGGGGTTCTCAAGTGGAAAGTAGCTCCAAAGGGAGAGCTAGGGTTTCATGAGAATTTTTGGCAGAGTGAGGATAGGGATGATTGTGGATATTAAATGGGGAGCCTCCATCACCTATTTATAGGTTTTTAGTGGTGGAGTGTTGACCCATGGTTTTGGGCACCATATGGTTTAGGTCAGCTGTATAGGGTTTTTGCTTCATTTTTTCCCTCTTTTTCCTCTTTTTTTATATTTTTTATTCCCTTTTTAGAGGGTTTTTGCTATTTTTGGAAGAATTTAGGATTATTTTGGGGGAAAAGGGGGTTTTTGGCCTTTTGGAGGCTTTTTAATGGTTTTTTGAGGTTTTGGAGGCAAATATGGTGGGAAATGTGGACCAATGAGTCATGTAATGGGGTAGATGAGGTAGTGAGCACTTTTTGGGTGTTAACAATATAAACTTCTGATTTCGACCTGGAAGTGTATTAAATTTAAATCTTATTTTGACTGATATTTTTATGATTTTTTGGCCTTGGCACCCTCAGAAGTGAAAACTAGCTCAATCGCTAGTTTTGAAGAGGTTTATTGAAGGAAGGATGTAATCCATTTGCAAGATCTACCTAAAATATTCAATTTCAACTTTATGTAAATTAATAAGTCATATCAAAGCCATTAATGTCTTAAAAAAATAGTATTACATTCTTTTAATAAGTTTTTACCCACCCGAATTGAAGACTAACTCAATGTGCACCTATAACTATCTAGTTTTGGCATATTTTCATGTATGACATACCTATGCTGAAAATTAATGATCTAATACTTGTATGTGTTCATCATAACACTAATAAATACCCCTATGCTCTGTTCCTAAGGTTTTGGTTGAATCTCATCTCATTTGGAAAATCCTTGAAATTTCCAACTTGTGCAATCCTCAATAGCACCCTTGTCGCCAATTCTTCCAAATACATACAGAACTTCCCAAATCATCAAGGGAATTGGTCCAAAATCTCTTTTATATCCCCATGACTGATATTAACCCTTTGGTTTCCTTTAGTAGTCCCATCCCAATCTAGTATGCATATAGTGGAAGCCAGGAAGCCTCGAAGTAGGGAACATAGTTATATGTTGTTGAAAAGTGAATGGATCCAGTACATGGTGCATAGGAATCACTGTTCAGACCTTACTTGACCCGATTCTGAACACATCCATACAAATTCGAGAACCTAAACCTTTCCAAACTCATTCCCAGAACCTTCTCAGTCAGCCCTCGACTAGCTTTTCCAAGACTAGTTCTGGAACTAGTTTTCCCTGTTTACTAGTTAGTGTTTTAAAGTTTTAATTTTTGGGATAAATTATTAAGTGATACCTGATCAAGGATATTAAAGTGGTATCAGAGCACTTTCCTCCACCCCTGTGGAAATAAATCATCTCTCTGGTGAAGAATATTATAGATCAAATACAAAATGTTGCAGTATGAGGCTCCCACCAGTGATGGAAGAAGAATTTGAACAATATGAAGAAGAGGTGGTCTCTGTCGGAGATTTTCAGTTACCAAGAATAGATGATGGTTACTTATGTGACCAGCCTTATGATGTTGACATGAGATATGATCCACCTTTGTCTGAAATTTTTAATGGAAAAAACACTTAGTGGAAGGAATCATAAGAGATCATTCCAGTACCTCATGGAATCCTATGCCTTAAAGGAAGAGATCTGGGATCTCTTATCTTTCCAATATTACTGTGAACTTGAGGTAGTTTGGATAATACAGAAAAAAAAGTATGGCTGCACTTACTATTGAGAAGGTGTGAAAATAAGTGAATCATATGTTGCAGCAGAGAGAAGGATCAAATAGCTCTTCCAATTTATGCCCTAAGACATCAGTTCATAAAGGAGGAAATACTAGTCAATGTATGATCGAAAATCTGATTGTTCATCACAGCCATCATACCATGAGGAAGAGTTTGCAAATATAAATCATCCTATTTTCAGCAGCCATAAGGTTGATGGGTTACCATTTTTTTCATCAAAAGAACATGAAGAAGGTCAATGCAGAGTGGAATATCCAACAATCAAACATTTGATTTTTGGTAACGTGGAAGGTGAAATCACTCCGAATTTCTTTATGGTTGATTCCATGATAAGTGCAGAAGCTATTGGTACTCTTAATGATGGTGAGACATCTTTTGTATCTGATCCAAAAGAGGAACACAATTCATATTTACAGTCACCCCTTGAGTCTCACAAGGAAGCATAAATTGAGCACACCTTAGTAGGGTGTGAAGCAGAGGAATGGGGGGATGAACAAACCATCATAATTCCACCACATAAGGAGGATAAAATGACACATGGTGATTTATTAATTTCTAGTTTTTATGTGTCATTATGTCAATCTGATATGGCAGCCACTTCTAGTCAAAATTCTAGAATGGTTGAGCCCCCAAGTGATGAGGTTCAGAATTCTTGTGTCAAAAAGGAATGCAGTGTGAAGGCTGAAAATTTGAGAGAAGATCTTTCTAGTGCACCAAGGATGAATGAGCACTTAATTTGCAGCCCAAATTATGTTGTTGAGGACCAAAAATATGAATATTTTGTAGCAGAAACATATGGATCACATTTCAAAACCTTGAGTGCATTGCATGAAATTGATCCGGTGATGGAAAATGGAGAGGAGGAACATCTACAAGAACCTCATCTTCTTGCAGGGTCATTGGAGATGGATGAACGAAATATCCAAGAGGCCCTGAATGTTAAATTTTCAGAATTTACTTCAATCTGATCTAGGATCTTAACTGAGAGAACAACATGTACAGTGAATCTACATCATATCATTCATGGACACAATAATGCAAGCATAGAAGAGACACAGAGTTTACTTGGGGAAAACCATAAAGGTGAAAAACTCCAATAACTTCCTCAGAGATAGATAGAGCAATGATACAACCGAAATACAAGAGATAGTCTTCTCCTAGTAGCAGAGCCTCCTCCTCCACAAGTGCGCCACTCTCCACAGTGTGAGTGAGAGAATAGAATGTGTAAAATGAGAGAGACACACTCTCTATTTATACACTAACTTGACTTGACCTTTACTCAACTAGGTTGGCCTCAACTTAACCACTTAACATAATGCTGATTGGGCCGACCCCCACTAGGGTGGTCTAATAACCCTTTGACCCACATGGCCGACCCCCAATAGGGTGGTCTAATAACCCTTTGATCCACATGACTTATACAGGGCCGACCCCAACAAGGTGGTCTAATAACCCATCAAGTATAAGTTACAACACTTACAATATAAATGACGACACTTCCGTATAGAGGAATAATAACATCTCTATAGGAATACAATATACATATATGTGAAATACATTCCGAAGTTACATATACATCAACACTGAAAAGTCTCCATGACACTCATGCTTTAGTGTCAAATTTGTGTTGGGAATCTGCTTTAATGGAAGGCCAATCTTCCTTTGACTCCATGGATAATATCCAGAAATCAATGTCCACAACCAAAGGTAATTTCTCACAATTGCTTTCAGATAAAAATGACATGTTTGAGCTTGTTGAGTTGTTGTGGGAAGCATCACGGCATGATGAAGAAAGTATTTGCATATATGAAGAAGAGAAATACAAGCTCAAAGGTGAGTTGTTGGCCACCAAAGATTCTTTGAGATACACTCAAAGTGCCCTCTTAGAATCACAAATGAAGATAGAACAATTCCAACAAGAGTGGCAAGAATTGACTGAATCCTCAATTTTTCCTGAGAGTCATCCATTTTGGGTAAATGAAATAAAAAATTTCATGGAGGAACCTCATGAGTGGGTGGACCATGAGGAGTAGTCTATTCGGTATGTGCTTGAAGAATGTGCAGAAAAAGTGGATGAAAAGCAAGCACATGATTGTTTCCAGAATGAACCTGAGAGGTTCATTGAATAAAGTCTCTCTTCCAAACATGAAGCAGATGAGTTCACCATAGATGGTTCATCCATCAATGGAGAGGATACATCCATAACTTCAGTGGATGAAATGTTTAGAAGCATGGCTCACCATCCTTCATTCCCCACTTCACATTCAACCACAAATTTTGGGAATGAAAATTGGGTACAAGGATTCTTCCTTTTTGTATCACATGATGGGCAGAAGGATCCTAGAATTGAGGCTGGTGACATGTTCCTTAACCTGCAGTAGTTGAGGCATCCCATGCATGTGTGTTCTGCCACTTTTGACAAAAATACATCATATCTACACTTACCTTCAATGTGTGGGTCAATTGATGGAGTTTTGTACCCTTGGATCAATGGCAGAGAGTTGAGCCATTGGATGAAGAGGGGAGCACCTGTAGATTTCCATAGAGATCATGAGATCTCTTTATTTGAGGAAGATAAACATATGGCTGAACACATTCCATATGGTTCAGCAAATAAAAGTGCTTATTCATCCATTGGTTGGATGGGTAGTGGCATCATTACAATGAGGACCTTGGGAGGTAAAAGGTTTTCTTGTTTTTGCAATAATTTTTTTGTTATAATTGACATTGTCTTGAATTGTGAGCAGCAACAAAGATATATTTTACAGCCATTAGATATCTCCATTACACATGAAAGAGATGCATTCTGATTTGCATGCTCTCAAGAAGTTCTATGTTTGGTGGAGTGGAGAATTATCACAATTATTCAGTTTTGCATTGGGAGTGGCACACTTCCACCTTGGTGGATGGATCTTGGCATACCCTGGAGTGACAAGTTGACACAAGTAACAGTGATGATAGATGGTATTCATCAAGGAACATGGGATCCAGGAATTAATTGGAGTGAAAACTTTCCAAAGGTAGAAGAAAAAGTTGGGTCCTTATAGAGGAAGCAGTGGACCCAGCAATACTACTCAGTCATCTTAACTGGGTTAAGATTTTTGTTCATGATTTAGTGTAGATAGAGTTTGCAGTGTAGTTTATTCTTCATAGTCATCTTGCATTTTTTTTAGATATTTTTGAAGGCCCCAAGTTTAATTTTCAGATTGTTTAGTGGATGGGAAAAATTATAATCAGAGTGGTGCAACAGAAGCTTGGTGAAATCATAACATTGCTTGAGGATAACCAATCTTGGGAAGGGAGGACTCTCATGTCCCCAATTTTTTCTATGGTCCATGGGGGTGATTTTGGCTTAAGTCACCTAGTAATTAATTAACTAATTAATGGGTGAATGTGGAAATTATCTTATGGAATATGCCTAAAGGTATATTGAGGTGATAAAATGGGTAAGGTGGCCCCCACTGAAGATATTAAACCCCAAACTAAGTATCTAAGATGAATTATTAATTAATTGGGGATTTTTTGAGCCAGGCTTATAAGTTTAATTAAATAATTAATGTATTTCAATTTTGGAGAAGGAATTAATTAATTTTATTAATTATCCTCATTGATTAATATTTTGGCAAGTGGATGATGTGTACAAGGAAAGGAGGGAGAAATAGGGTCAAGGTGGACCTCACTCACCCAATTCAAGAAGATAGAAACATCCATGTGTCAGCCAAAAGCAGGAAAGAAGGAAAAATAGGCAAAAGTTGGAGAAAATCAGGAAAAAGCACAAAGCTGTAAATTTTTAGAAGATGGAAAGAGCAACAAAATCTGTCAGTTGGAAAAAGAAGGAAACATCCCAGGCCAAGGAGGGCACACTTTCTAATTCTAGTGAAGGGGAAAAGCAAGGAAAGTTCAGAAAGGAAAAAATGTTTCCATATTTCTCAAGGAAGGTGCCTCCCTCTATCACACGTGTGGGTAGCTTGAAGGAGAAGCTATCCAAATATATAAAATAATGGATCCTTCTCCCATTATGAAGTTTTTATCATTTGTGAAATTTGCTTGAGAGCTCTGAGCTTCTCTAGTGTTGAGAGATGTGCCTCAACAACCTTGGGAGATGTGCCCCAAGTTCTTGACAGGTATCCGGTCTGTTCCATAGGTTCATGTTGTTGCTTATCATATGTTCATCATCCATACTTGAATATTGTGTGTCCATCAAAAGAGAATCCATTACCCATAAGTGCTTGAAGAGAAGACATTGGGAGATCATTGCAGAAAGAGAGTCTCATCACTGAAGGGGGAGCTCAGAATCTCTTAGAGAGCCCAGTGCACCATTTTAATCATTTATTTATACCTGTAGCAGATCATATCAGTCCCATACTGATATTTTGACCCTTCTACCCTTCTCCAACTCTTTCTCCTCTCCTGTGGGAGAAAGACTAGTAGATCCAGTGGGGAGAAAGCTCCCAGTCTTGAAAGAGGAGTCCAGTTCATCTCATAGAAGGTGTGTGCATCCCATGAGATCTTTTTTTCACCTGTAGCAACTCATCACTTATATATATATCAGATATCAGACCCTTCTACCCTTCCTCCATCCCTTTCTCCTTCCCTTTGGGGGGGAACTAGCTATTGGAGGCCTCCTGTTGCACTGTTGGTGAAACCGAATGTAATAATTCTTCCATAACTCTAATTTTGACTTAAAAATCATATTTTTATTATTTCATAGGTTAATATATGTTCATGGCTTATATTTGAATAATTTTGGTGGTTTTGGTACTCTTAGAGATCAAGACTAGCTATTTTAGCTTTGTGAGAATAGTAGTTATTGGAGGAGACTTAATATTTGAGAGATCTGATGTAAAATTTTGATTTTGAACTGGAAGTGTATTAAATTCTATATCAGAGCCTTAAATATTATTGTGACTGATATTTTTATTAGTTTTTGGCCTTGGCACCCTCAGAAGTGAAAACTAGCTCAATTGCTAGTTGTGGGAAGGTTTATTGAAGGAAGGAGGTAATCCATTTGCAATATATACCTAAAATATTCAATTTTGAGTTCTTTTACATTAATAAGTCATATCAGATCCATTAATGTCTTAAAAACAAAGTATTACATTCTTTTAATAAGTTTTTATCCACCCGAATTGAAGACTAGCTCAATGTGCACCTATAACTAGCTAGTTTTGGCATATTTTCATGTATGACATACCTATGCTGCAAATTAATGATATTATGCTTGTATGTGGTCATAATAACACTAATAAATCCCCCTATGCTCTGTTTCTAATTTTTTGGTTGAATCTCATCTCATTTGGAAAAGACTGGAAATCTCCAACCTGTGCAATCCTCAATAGCACCCTTGGCCCCAATTCTTCCAAATACCTCAAGAACTTCCAAAATCATCAAGGGACTTTGTATAGAATCTGTTTTATATCCCCATGATATATATTCACCCTTTGGTTTCCTTCATTAGTCCCATCCCAGTCTAGTATGCATATACTGGAAGCCCAGGAAGCCTCGAAGTAGGCAACAAAGTTATTTGTTGTTGAAAAGTGAATGGATCCAGTACATGGTGCATAGAACTCACTGTTCAGAACTTACTTGACCTGATGCTGCACACATCCATACAAATTTCAGAACCTAAACCTTTCCAAACTCATTCCCACAACCCTCCGAGTTAACCCTCGACTAGCTTTTCCAAGACTAGTTCTGCAACTAGTTTTCCTGTTTACTAGTCAGTATCTTAAAGTTTTAATTTTGGGATAAATTTTTAAGTGATATCTGATCAAGGATATTAAAGTGGTATCATAGCACTTTCCTCCACCCCTATAGAAAGAAATAATATCTCTGGTGAAGAATATTATAGATCAAATCTTCAATGTTGCAGTATGAGTCTCCCACCAGTGATGGAAGAAGAATTTGAAGAGTATGAAGAAGAGGTGGCCTCTATCGAATATTTTCAGTTACCAAGAACAGATCATGGTTACTTATGTGACCATACTTATTATGTTGACATGAGATATGATCCACCTTTTTCTGAATTTTTTAATGGAAAAACACTCAGTGGAAGGAATCATAAGGGATCATTCCAGTACCTCATGGAATACTATGCCTTAAAGGAAGAGATCTGGGATCTCTTATTTTTACGAGATTACTATGAACTTGAGGTAGTTTGGATGATACAGAATAAAATTATGGCTGCACTTACTATTGAGAAGGTGTGCAAAGAAGTGAATCATAGGTTGCAGCAAAGAGAAGGATCAGATAGCTCTTCCAATTTATGCCCTAAGACATCAGTTCATAAAGGAGGAAATACTATTCATAGGTATGACCGGAAATCCGATTGTTCATCACAGCCATTATATCATGAGGAAGAGCCTACAAATATAAATAATCCTATTTTCAGAATCCATAAGGTTGATGAGTTATGAAATTTTTCATCAGAAGAACATGAAGAAGGTCAATGCTCAGTGGAAGATCCAGTAGTCAAACATGTGATTGTTGGTAATGTGGAAGGTGAAATCACTCCCAATTTCTTTGTGGTTGATTCCATGATAAGTGCATAATACATTGGTACTCTTAATGATGGTGAGACATATTTTGGATCTGATCCAAAAGAGGAACACAATTCAGATTTACAGTCACCCCTTGAGCCTCACAAGGAAGCAAAAATTGAGCACATCTCAGTCGGGTGTAAAGCAGAGAAATGGGTGGATGAACAAGCCATCATAATTCCACCACATACGAAGGATAACATGACACATGGTGAGTTATTAATTTATTATTTTATGTGTCATTATGTCAATTTGATATGGCAACCAATTCTAGTGAAAATTCCAGAATGGTTGAGCCCCCTAGTGATGAGGTTCAGAATACTGGTGTAAAAAAGGAATGCAGTGTGAAGGCTAAAACTTTGAGAGAAGATATTTCTAGTGCACCAAGGATGAATGAGAACTTCATTTCCATCCCAAATTATGTTTTTGAGGACCTAAAAGATGAATATATTGCAGCAACAACATATGGATCAGATTTCAAAACCTCGAGTGCACTGCATGAAATTGATCGGATGATGGAAAATGAAGAGGAGGAACTTCTGCAAGAACCTCATCTTCTTGCAGGGTCACTGAAGATGGATGAACAGAAGATCCAAGAGGCCCTGAAAATTCTACATGACACTCATGCTTCAGTGTCAAAGTTGTGTTGGGAAGCTCCTTTAATGGAAGACCAACCTTCCTTTGAAGCCATGGAGAATATCCAGAATGCAATGTCTACAATCAAAGGTAATTTCTCACAATTGCTTTTAGATAAAAATGACATGTTTGAGCTTGTTGAGTTGTTGCAGGAAGCATCATGGCATGATGAATACATTATTTTCAAATATGAAGAAGAGAACTACAAGCTCAAAGGTGAGTTGTTGGCCACCCAAGATTCTTTGAGATACACTCAAAGTTCCCTCTTAGAATCACAAATGAAGATAGAACAATTCCAACCAGAGTGGCAAGAATTGACTAGATCCTCAATTTTTCCTGAGAGTCATCCCTTTTGGGTAAATGACATAAAAAATTCCATGGAGGAACCTCATGAGTGGGTGGACCATGAGGAGAAGTCTATTCGGTATGTGCTTGAATAATGTGCAAAAAAAGTGGATGAAAAAAAAGCACATGATTTTTTCCAAAATGAATCTGAGAGGTTCATTGAAGAAAGTCTCTCTTTCAAGGAAGATGCAGATGAGTTCACCATAGATGGGTAATCCATCAATGGAGTGGATACATCCACAAATTTAGTGTATGAAATGTTTAGAATCATGGCTCACCATCCTCCATTCCCCACTTCACATTCAACCACAAATTTTGGGAGTGGAAATTGGGTAAAAGGATTCTTCCTTTTTGTATCACATGATGAGCAAAAGGATCCTAGAATTGAGGACGATGACATGTTCCTTAACCTATAGTGGTTGAGGTATCCCATGAATGTGTGTGCATCCACTTTCGACAAAAATAATAGTATATCCAGTGGGGAGAAAGCTCCTAGTGGTAGAAAGACTAGTAGATACAATGGGGAGAAAGACTTGTAGATCGAGTGGGGAGAAAGATCCCCGTCTTGAAGGAGGAGTCCAGTTCATCTCATAGAATGTGTGCACAGCCCATGAGCTATTTTTTTCACCTATAGCACCTCATCACTTAGATATATCAGAGATCATACCCTTCTACCCTTCCTCCATCCCTTTCTCCTTCCCTGTGGAGGGAAACTAGCTATTGGAGTCCTCCTGTTGCAATGTTGGTGAAACCAAATGTAATACTTCTTCCATAACTCTGATTTCAAATTAAAATGAATATTTGTATGATATCATAGTTTAATATACGTTCATGGATGATATTTGAATAATTTTGGTGGCTTTGGTACTCTTAGAGATCAAGACTAGCTATTCTAGCTTTGTGAGAATAATAGTTAATGGAGGAGGCTTAATATTTGAGAGATATGATGTAAACTTCTGATTTAATCCTAGAAGTGTATTAAATGATTTATCAGAGTCTTAAATATTATTGTGACTGATATTTTTATGATTTTGTGGCCTTGGCACCCTCAGAAGTGAAAACTAGCTCAATTGCTAGCTGTGGAGAGGTTTATTGAAGGAAGGAGGTAATCCATTTGCAATATCTACATAAAATATTCAATTTTGAATTTATGTACATTAATAAGTCATATAAGAGCCATTAATGTCTGAAAAATAGATTATTACAATCTTTTAAAAAAAATTTACCCACCCGAATTGAAGACTAGCTCAATGTGCACCTATAACTAGCTAGTTTTGGAATATTTTCATGTATGACATACCTATGCTGAAAATTAATGAACTGATGATTTTATGTGGTCATAATAACACTAATAAATCCCCCTATGCTATGTTCCTAAGGTTTTGGTTGAATTTCAGCTCATTTGGAAAAGCCTGGAAATCTCCAACCCGTGCAATCCTCAATAGTACCCTTGGCCCCAATTCTTCCAAATACCTCCAGAAATTCCCAAATAATCAAGGGACTTGTTCCAGACTATGTTTTATATCCCCATGACTGATATTCACTCTTCGGTTTCCTTCAGTAGTCCCATCCAAGTCTAGTATGCATATACTGGAAGCCCAAGAAGCCTCGAATTAGGCAACAGAGTTATCTGTTGTTGAAAAGTGAATGGATCTAGTACATGGTGCATAGGACTCACTGTTCAGACTTTAATTGACCCAATGCTTCACACATACATACAAATTCCAGAACCTAAACCTTTCCAAACTCATTCCCAGAACCTTCTCAGTCATCCCTCGACTAGCTTTTCCAAGACTAGTTCTGCAACTAGTTTTCTTGTTTACTAGTTAGTGTCTTAAAGTTTTAATTTTGGGATAATTTTTTAAGTGATATATGATCAAGAATATTACATTTTGTGAGATTCGTTTGTGATAAGCGCTTCTCGGCGTTGTTCATCTAAGTTCTCTAAATGAAGCAAACGTTCCTCCAAAGCTGAAGTTTCACGAAGCAGTTGGATAGCCAACTTTAACGAGGGAATCTCGGATTCAACCAAAATCATTGCCTCCTCCTCGTGAACTAGTTGGAAAGGTGAGAAACCAGTAGCAGTATTAGCATTAGACTGGTAATCCCAAAGAGAGGGATAAAACATTATGTGCCTTTTAGATCTACTGGCATTAACAACCCTTTGAAGGATGGTTTTCAAAGTCTTGTTGACCGCTTCAACTTGACCATTCTCCTACGGATAAAATGAAGACGAGTGTTCTTGAAGAAAACCTAGCATGGTATACAATTCGGTCATCATGTTGTTTTGAAAATTTCGACCATGGTCCATGACGATCTCTTTGGGAATACCAAACCTAGCAATGATCTGGTTAAAAACAAAATAAGTAGCCATTTCTCTGTCTTCTCTCACAATAGGCATTGCCTCGAACCACTTTGTAAAGTAGTCGATGAAAACGATGATGTGATGATGTCCTCCTGCCGAAGCGGGATTACAAGTCATGAATTCAACCCCCCACTTAGTGAAAGGGTTTGCTGTGATAATAGGATGGAGAGGAGCCGAGTGTGCTCGCATTTTCTTGGTGAGAAACCGACAATGTTGACAGTGTTTCACAACTTTCACACAATCTTTGAAGATAGTGGGCCAAAAATAGACAGCACGCAGTATTATATGGGTTGTTTCCAACCTAGAAGGATGACCCCCATAGGCTCCACTATGGGAATCATTCAATACTGTTTTGGCTTCCTCTAGGATTAAACAACGTCATAAAATGGAATATATCCCACGTCTGTATAATGTGTCAGAAATGATGAGATAATTCCATGCATGATGTTTAAGTTTTCATCGTTCATCCCTGGAGAAGGTAGGGGGACACCTCAGAGTCTAGAGATATATTAGGATATCTCCATACCACGGATTAGAGATTGTAATGAGAAAAATGTGTTCATCTGGAAATGATGACTCTTCCTCATTGTTTGCAACGTCACTAGGGAACTCAGAAATAAGCTCGGCGAACACCAGATATTTCTTTGACTTGGCAAATTGGAAAGTTAGGTCAAAGTCCTGTAGAATGACAATCCAATTATTGAGCTTCCCATTGATGATACATCAAGTTATTATGTATTGAAAGGGATTGACCTTTGTAACAACTATGGTGGTTCACAATAAAATGTAATAATGCATTCTCTGAACAGAATGGACAATAACTAATGCCAACTTCTCGACATGAGAATACTTGAGCTCAGGAGTTACCAATGCACGCGAGAGATAATAAATGGCATGCTCTTGAATATTGTAATCCTCCTGAACAAGCATTATACTGATCATGGAAACAGATGCTGCAAGATATAGAAGGAATTCCTTAGTATAATCTAGAGGGATCAGGAAGGGGGATGATAGTAGTGCCTTTTTCAAGGAATCAAACGAAGTCTGTGCAGCCTCATCCCAGAAAAAATGGGTATCTTGCTTGAGAAATCTCATGAATCCCTTGGTGATCTTAGTGTAGTTTATAATAAAACGTCATATAAATTTTGACATGCCCTGCAGACTCTGAATTTATCTAAGAGTACGAGGAGGAGGCAGATTTACAATGGCCTCTACTTTCAATGGGTCAACCATAATGCCACGACTAGACACGATGAACCCCAGTAAGTGTTCAGACTTAAGTCAGAATATGCATTTTTTAGGATTCAAATGAATCTTATAGTATCTGCATCTCTCAAACACGAGTCGCAAATGATCAGGATGATCTCGTCTGTTACGAGATCGCGCTGGGAGATCATCCAGATATGTCTCGAATACATGTTTAATGTCGTGGAAATAAAATTTCATAGCTCGCTGGAAGGTAGCTCTAGCTTTCTTTAACCCGAACGACATCTTTTGATAAGCAAAGGTACCCCATGGAAAAATGAAAGCCATTTTGTGTTGGTCTTCAGGTTTTATTTGGATTTCATTGTACCCTGAAAAACCATCCATGAAAGAAAATATTTCATGGCCTGCACACGCATCGATGATCTAGTCTATGAAAGGTGTGGGGTATTTTTCTTTTGGATAGGCTTTTTTAAGGTCCCTGAAGTCCATAAAGACATGTATGGTTCTGTTGTGGCTGCAACATCCCCCAAAATTTTTTTGTAGATATTGGGGCCCCTCCTTTTTACTTATTTTATAAAGTTACTTATGAGTTAAACTTTCCTTAGAAGTTTTGTCATACTTAGTTTTTATAGGAAAAACCTTTCTTTTTCAGTTTATTGATCTTTTTCTTCTAAGTCGGAACTCAAGCTTTTCACCCGCAACAGCGGAATAACTCAAGCTTTTCACCCACAACGGCGGGAGAACTCATAAAGTTTGGCTGCAACGGGCGCCTCTTTTAACAAATATTTCTACCTTGTACTTTTCGGGCGAAGTCGCCAAGTCCATTTGAAACTTCGGGCGAACTCGGCGAGTCCTCCCACCACAGTGGACCAACTCAAGAATTTTTCCTGCAACGGCGGAAGGTTCTCGTCATTCTTTTACCAAGGCACAAAGAAAACTTCAGACAAACTTGGCAAGTGTCCCCGCAATCGTGGAAAACTCACAAAGTTCCGCCGCAACGTCGGAACGATTCCCAAACTTTGGCCGCAACGGGCGGACGCATTATTCAAGTCACATAAACTTCAACTGTAGATGGAACTTATGAGTTTCTACCGCAGCATCGGATAAACTCGGCAACTCCTGCCAAAATAGCGGATAGAACTTACGAGTCTTCGCCACAATGTCGGGTGAGCTCAGCCTTTCCTCCCGCTTTCGGCGGTTACGCTTCAATACCAAACGTGCCTAGGTGACCCTGCCGTACGCGTTTTAAATGCAGTTTTAAAGTCTCCACCAACCTATTAATTGCCTGCACATGTCAACCTTTATATAAGGTTTTGGGGAGTTTGTTTTGTTTCTATTGATAGAATTTGTACTAGATAACGCCGTTTTGAAGCTGTTAGATTGATCCAACTCAGCTCACCCATAGCATAGTCAACCTCTGCGACACCAATAATATTTTTCCAGGTAGGTGGCTCTACCACTGTTTTGTTATTCTACTAAAGGTGTAAATATTTTCTCGGTAACGATACCCCATGTGGGCTGCATGGCCAGTAGATGTCTGCATTTGTTGTTATTTTGGCCATTCCCAAGCCTACATTTTCTAATCATGTGCCCTTTCAGCTTTCCCCTAAGCCCCTTGAACCTACAAGCTTCAACCTTCCTGACCGGATTTTTACCCATCGCACCACTCACGCTGTCGTCTGAGGAAATCCTGAACAAAAAAAAAAAAAAAAGAGAACACAACTTAGTTAGCGCCGCCCCCGAAATGACTTATCTTGGTTGGGAGAAGTGTAGTTGTCCTGAAACAAAATCTTTGTTTTCATCTTCATTTGGCAGTATTACATATTATCATGTCGATATTTTGTTTTAAAAATTCCTGCATCTTGCTCTATTTTCTGTAGTATTTTGCAATCTTATGTTTATTTATGCATAGTTGCTTGATAGGATTAAGCCAGAATGTCGAAGAGTAGCAGAAAGAGAGCTAAGGTGGCTGAGCCATAACCAGCAGAGCCAAGAGTTGAAACTCTGTTTGAGGATACCAAGTCCACCACAGGAGTTCCTCCTGAGGTC
This sequence comes from Larix kaempferi, assembly GCA_027924585.1. Taxonomy (NCBI): domain Eukaryota; kingdom Viridiplantae; phylum Streptophyta; class Pinopsida; order Pinales; family Pinaceae; genus Larix; species Larix kaempferi. The sequence goes on along the minus strand of BSBM01000229.1, from coordinate 28,487,901 downwards.
AAATGGGGAGATGTTTATCGTAAGCTCAGAGACCAAGACATCCCAGGAGCACTCTTGGCAGAAGAGCACATCTATCAGAATATCAGAACCTCTAGGATAGCCAAAGCCTCCACACGTCCTGAGCTCTTTCCTTGCTCAAAAGTGATTGGATGGATCCTGGAGCATGCAAACCCGGAAACAAGAGTGTTGTATGATAGCAAAGGAGAGGCATTCTCCTCGTTCCACCCATCCTACATTGCAGTAGCCTACAAATTACCGCGCTCTCAGCAGCCACTAAATGATGAATGGCTGGGGCAGATGGACAATCTTGAAATGACTAAAAATATGCTAATTACAAGAAAGAAGCTCAGGAAAAGAGACAGTGATGAATATGAAGTTCAAAATCTGAGGGCCCCTTTTAGGATGATCGCCCTTATGTTAAGCACAATCTTTGGCATGGCTGACAGAACCATTTATAGGATACAATGGGCTCCCATAATCCATTACATAGCATTCAAAGGAACTGTTTTTGATTGGGCAACTATCCTCTCGGACAGTTTATCATCCACCATCAAAACAACCAGAGAAGGAATGGCTCTGAAGAAGTCATAATTGTTCATGTCTTCATATCTTGTTGATTGCATTTTGGAAAAGCTTACTTTCCCAAAGCCAGGATGCGTTTGGGACCAATCCAACACCCTGGTCTATACTGCCTATAAAATACTGTGGGATCAGAATTATAGGATGCATTACAAACTCATCTGTGAGGAGTTCATCATACCTCTGTATGAGCAAATGTTTAGTGAAGAACCCAATTGCTTATCAGAGAATGCCATGGCAATGCTGGAAAATTATGGCGACTTCTACTTTTCCGAAGACGGTACTTATATCAGAATGTATGGAGGCTCCAAGCCACCATATATCTTGCCCAGATATGCTACTAATTATATAGTCTTGAAAGAAGTAGTCAGGCAAGTTTTTCTTGATGGAGTCGGAGGATTTTTTAATAAATTGAAAAAGGATTCCTTCCCTTCTCTGCCATTCTATGTGGGAGCCTATAAGTTCTCAGGGGTTGCATTTGCTGAGGAATTCATTCAAGATTTGAATGGTTTTCATTTCAGGGAAGCAATATTTCATAGAAATGACAGATGAAGCAAAGTTGCAGAGCACTGTAAAGAATTGTATGCCCACTTTGATTATGCCCATTATTACGATGAGGATGAAGAAGTATATAGGGGAATCAACAACATGACTGAGTTGCAAATCTGCCGCTACAAAGGTGGAGCAAGATCTAGCTATACCAATGTCCAAAGTGCCTAAGAAGCCAAGTTACATAAAGAAAAGGAAATAGCGGAAGCTCTAGCTAAACAAGAGCAAAGGCTAAAGGAGGAAGTAGATATAACTCAGAAAGAAATTGTTGAAAAGTTGCAGAAGGAGCAAGAACAAGCCCTTAATCCTCAGGAGGTAGAAACTCTTAGGTTGCAAGAAGAAGAAGCCCAAAGGATTCAGGATTAAGAGTTAGAAGAGGCAAGATTGAAGCAAGCTGCTAGAGAGAACGAAGAGAGGGAGGCAGTTGAAAATCGGCTAAAGGATGAAGAAGAAGAAAGATGGCACAAGGCCGAAGAAGAAAACCAGGCAAATGAAGATGCACGAGCTGGTGTTTCTAATACAAAGGACATGGACATAGGTTCATCCCAATTGGTACAGACCCCGCCCGCTGAAGAGAATGTCCCCATAGAAAATCTCCCACTGATACCTTTCACCCCATCAAAGGATCATACTATGTCCCAATGGAACATATTTGTATATAACAGGGATAGGAAATCTATTGTTTTGAAGTCAGAGACAAGGTTAAAGAGACTTTTTGAGTCGGACATTGTCACCCATCGTGAAACTATTGTTATGCAAAACACGAAGCATGATCTTGTGGCTATGGCATCTACTGTTGTAGTAGCAGCCAAAGCAAGCGAGAACAATGTAATCAGCATAGTAAATAAGTTCGAGTCAACCAAGAAAAGGGCTCGTATGCTACAGCACACCGTGGCCAATGAGCAGTCTTATAAGGAGCTTGTAGTAAAGAAACATGATCACCTCCTGTCCGATCATAAGGAGTTGTTGGATAAATATCAACACCTGGAGAAGTAAAAAGAACACCTGGCAGTACAGATGATGGTACTTGAAGCAGAGAAGATGAATCCAAAGCCAAAGTTGTCCAGTTAGAGGAAGATAAGCAGTTGTTGGTTGAGCAGCTGGAACAAGAAAATAGCAGAGCAATGGATATGACTCCGTTTCATGAGCAATCCTGTGATGTGCTTAAGCAGATGCATGAGAAGCAAGAACTACTTACTGAAGAAGTTTGCAGGCTAAAGGCCATGCTAGTCAGAATGAAGGAAATCAACTCTGAAGTTTTTAGGATAAAGAACAAGTATACACGGGTAAAAGATAATATTTTAAGCCAGATGGAGTGGAGAGAAGGGAAGGTGGATTTCCCCAAGCACCTCCCGTTCAAACCTGTGGTTGATTTTAAGGAAGATGTAGCCTTCATGAAATTTTGTAGGAACTGCGGCGCTAAGCTAATTACTGTGATCCAGGTTATAGTGGGAAAGTGTAATATCCTTTATCAAAAGATTCAAGATGTGCATGTAAAGTGCAAGGTTGTATCTCCCCACACCCTTGATGAATTTCCAAGTAAAGAGCAGTGCCTCTCTGATTTAAAAGATGAGTTGAACATTCAATTGGGGTATGTGAGAAGAATCGATGTGTTAACCACAAAAGACCTCCATCAATGCATCGTGATTCCTTCAGTACACACTCAAATGCTCCATGAAATCCGCCAGACAACAATAACAGAAATGCAAGACATCGAGGCAGAGCTCGACAAGCATGTAACTTCAAAGAAGATCTGGCTCCCTTTGCCTACCAATGTTGTCATAAGAGACACTGGTATTTGGTTCAGCTACATTGAAGAAGAAGATAGGAAGGCAGCAGCAGCAACACTAATCGATAAAGGCACATCATCTACAGCAGAGGCACCAGCTGAGATAGAAGCGCACTCCGAAATGGCTGCTCTAGCTGCAGCAGAGGCACCGCCCCAAAGCTAGCTCAATAGCCATGATGCATCAAATTTTTCCTTCCCTGTTATCGAATCATAAAGTCAAAGGGACAACTATCCTCTTTTGTTTCTGTTATGTAAAGGGTGCCATGAGTCACTTAATTTTGTAAAGCATTTAAAAGAAATTTAAAATAGTTAAAGAAGAGAAGACGGGTGGAAGCCCTGGAGGTAGTTTGTAAACTTATAAATAGATAGTTAGTGAATAGTACAAGGACGTTTGGCAGGTGAAAGACTTTTTCTGTCTTGTACGTGAACTATTTCTCTGCATGTATAAGGAATTTGATTTTGCCTAAGGAAAGCCTGGGACACTACATTTTTGCCTGAAAGATGTGTTGAATGTGTGATGGATTACTCTTGTATCAGTCTTACACTACTGTGAGATCTTTCCTTACTATTGTGAATTAGTTCTCTGTAATGAATGATTTCTATATTTTCTATGCAAAGATGTCTGTCTCAAATGAGTAATTGAATGCATTAATTGAATTAAAGCTATCTTTAATATCTTGTATATTCTGCCGTGGATGCATCTTTAGGATTAAATAGCTATCTATCTGATCTTTAGATGTTTCTTTCAGTCTATTACTCATCTTTGATGTTTTCTCCTTGCAAGGATAGATTCGATTTTTTTGTACAATCTTAAATTAGCTTAGATTAGTTATCTGCATTTAACTTAGGGCACTTGCATCTCATCTTTAAAATAAAATACATAAACGGTGGATCTGGCCGCAACCGGTGTTGAGAATAAGAATCTTTAAATCTCACTGTAGCCGGAACCGCTAACCGGACGGATTCCCTACACCAAATGGTGAGCGATCTAATTGGGCTTGCTTACCGAGGAGAATCCCTTATTGATTGAAGCTACGATCTCTAAGGCATCAACAGTTTGTGGTGCTAGAAGGAGGGCCATGTAATGTCCCCTCCCATCATACCAGCATGATAGAGAGAACACGATGCTAAAACTGGGCATCTAGCCCCATGAACTTTTAAATAAGCATTCACATAATATAAAAAGACATATGGAAATGTATAATTATAAGAAAACATAGCGGAAGTAATTTCAATAACACATCCATCATACATTCACGATATTCATCAAATAAATAATTGCAAAGTTAACACAAGAGAGTACTTATCTTATAACAAAGTAGCCCCGAGCAACTGGCTATGCAACTGCAACATTCCACCCAACCATAGGCCAGTTGTGATTATCAATATCTCAACACATTGCCACCCCCGAGCTGGGCATGATCTCTACAAGGACTCAGGGAACAACAGATTCACACATAGCCCAAAGATACAACAAATCAGCTAAACCAAGCTACAGTTGGGTTTATCAGGCTGTTAGGCGATGGAAGGAAGAATTGCTAAGCTAGTGGGATCATCCATAGAGATATGGGTACCCTCTGCAAGATCTATCTAGCTTGGCTCCCACAATACCTACACACCTGGCACATGGAAGTACTCCCTTCACTACTACACAGTCCCTCAGGCCATACCTTCCAATCTCATATTGTTCAAGGTGTGCATAGAAGAGTAGCCAACCCTCTTGATCTTCTTGAGAGGTTATCCCCCTCACTAGGTTTATCTAGCCAATTTAGGTCCACTTCCACTCCTAATTTCTTGCTCACAGTTCAAACAAATGCAGGGATGCACCCAACACAAAAATACAAGTGCTGAAAAACGTGGGCAACCAAAATGAACTGGTAGATGGGAAATAAACCTTGGGAGAGCCATTCGTTTTCAGAAAATGTTTATATGCATTCCAGGGGCTGAAACGACCTCTATAAACCCCCAAAACATGACTCCCTTTCTCCCAGCCACTGTGCAACACAAAAACGAGCTCCCAACTATGGAAAAATGCAGGAAATTGGTAAAAAACGTGATGGGGAAAGCCCAGCTAACTCAGACTGCGTGAGAGAGGAAAGACTATGGGTTCAAAACGGATTTGGGCACCATTTCATGGGTGTTTTCTTGTAACAAAAGCAAAAGTACGTTTTCCCAGGTTGATGGCTTGCCCATGCATGAAATTGGCTGCCATGCCTCTTCATTCCCAAGGTCTTAACTGCCTCAACCAATTTCTGGAAGAATTAAATGATTGGGTGCATAAGTCAGAATGGGTAGTTGAGGGTTTATGGGTTTTCTCATTGACACATGGATTAACACCATTGGCTCAAGGGTTTGAATAATTTCCCTCCCTATTCCTTGTAGAATCATGCCCCCATCTCTTTGTTGCATTGCATAGCTAGTTGTGGGTTTTTTTATTAAAATTCGTATTTACATGATGTCTTAATTTACATTGTGCCTATCTAGCAGAAGAACCATAGGCATCTATTTTTTAATTGTCGATACATAAAACGCTAAATCAATGGTGGGGCCTTGGCCTTGAGCTCCTCACCATGATTAAATAACAATATTTACATCATTTACGATTTAATGCAAAGGGGATCAAAATGGGGACATTACATTCCCCTCCCCTTACATTAGCACTGTCCTCAGTGCTCATCAAAATTGAACAAAAATGGATATGCCACCCTCATGGCATCTTCCAGCTCCCATGTAGCCTCATCGGGACCATAGTGCTTCCATTGCACCTTTACCTGTCCGATGGCTCGGTTCCGGAGCAATGTTACCTTCTTGTCTAGGATGTACAACGGATCGGTTTGGAATTCTCCCTCGGGTTCCACCTGGATCACATCCCAATTAGTCACATGGTTAGGATCATGTACATATTTCTTAAGCAAAGAGACATGAAAAACATTATGAGCTTTAGTGCTAGCAGGCAATGCAAGTCTATATGCAACTGGCCCTATTCTTTCAAGCACTTCAAATGGTCCACAATATCTAGGTGATAGCTTGGCACAACTCCCAAGCTTCAAGGAAATCTTCCTTGATCTCACTCTAAGATACACATGATCCCCAACATTGAATTCCCTATGTACCTTATGTTTATTTGCATATCTTTTCTGTCTATCCTGGGCTGTTTTTAAATTCTGTCTGATCTTGGCAACTTCTTGCTCCATTTCCTTAAGCAATTCTGGCCCAAGTACAATTCTGTTCACTGGATTGTCCCAAGTCACTGGTGTCCTACACCTTTTTCCGTACAAAGCCTCATAAGGACTCATTCCCAATGATGCTTGTTTCCCATTGTTATATGCAAACTCTACCAAGTGTAGATAATCCTCCCACTTGGATGGTTTGTCCATTACATACATGTGGATCATGTCTTCAAGCACCCGATTTACTCTTTCTATTTGCCCATCTGTTTGAGGATGGTATGCGGTACTAAATCTTAGCTGTGTACCCAAATCTGCAAAGAGACCTTTCCAAAAATTGGAAGTGAACTTGGTATCCCTGTCAGAAATTATTGCCTTAGGCAACCCATGTAATCTGAAAATTTCCTTCATGAAAATATTTGCAATGGCATCGGCTTTATGTGTGGACTTAACCGGTATAAAATGTGTTGCCTTTGTTAACTTGTCCACCACAACCATGATGGAATCATGTTGTCTCACAGTCATTGGCAATCCTGTAATAAAGTCCATGGATATTACTTCCCATTTCCATTATGGAATTGGCACTGGGAGCAATAAACCTACTGGATGTTGGTGTTCACTCTTCACCTGCTGACATTCCATGCACTTAGAAATGTATTCAGCGATGTCCTTATTCATGCCTGGCCAGAAATAATATTTTCTTGCTGTAGCAATTGTTTTCTGATATCCTGGGTGACCAGAGTATGGAGCTTTATGGATTTCATCCATAACAATCCTCCTCAAATCTGCCGCATTTGGAATATAGACTATATTCTTATAAGTAATAAGTCCGCCTTCTTCCAAATGATAGCCTTCATACTTCTTGCCAAGGTCTTGCTGCTGCAATTTGTCCTTTATCTGCACGTACACTTCATCCTCAACAATATGGTTATCAATCTGCTGCTTCAAATCTGGTTGGCAAGTACTAAGTGTTGCCACATGCATTTCATGTACCTTCCTGCTGAGTGCATTAGCCACCTTGTTTTCTTTCCCTTTTATGTGTTTGATTTCAAAATCAAATTCACACAAAAATTCCAACCATCTGGCTTGCCTAGCATTTAAATTTGGCTGATCAAACAAGTATTTCAGACCACAATGGTTTGTCCTTAACTCAAATTTTCTTCCCATTAAGTAATGCCTCCACATCTTTAAAGCATGTACTATGGCTGCAAGTTCTATATCATGAGCATCATAGTTCTTCTCATGCTCCTTCAACTTTCTTAACTCATAGCATATCACATGGTTGTCTTGCATAAGAACTCCTCCAAGTCCTTGATTGCATGCATCGGTACACACCACAAAGTCTTTTTCTGGGTCTGCAATTTTAAAATTGGTGCACTTGTAAGAAGATTCTTCAACCGTTGAAAACTTTCTTCACATCTTGGTGACCATTCAAAATTTATCCCCTTCTTTTGCAAAGAAGTGATCGGGTTTGCAACCTTGGAGAATCCTTCGATAAACCTCCTGTAGTAACCAGCAAGGCCCATAAAAGATCTCACATCAGTCACATTCCTTGGAGTTCGCCAATTCATAATGGCTTCAATCTTCTGAGGGTCTACAAATATTCCTTCATCGGAGATGATGTGACCCAAATAATGAATTCTATCTTTATAAAAGTCACATTTGCTCAACTTTGCATACAGCTTATGCTCCCTTAGTAATTGCATTGTCATTCTCAAATGTTCTTCATGCTCTTCTTCATTCTTAGAATAGATGAGAATGTCGTCTAGGAATACAAGAACAAACTTGTCCAAATACTTGCTAAAAACATTATTCATGAAACACGTGAATGCAGCTGGTGCATTTGTGAGACCGAATGGCACCACTACAAACTCATAGTGTCCATACCTCGTTCTAAAGGCGGTCTTATGCATATCTTCTTCTTTGATTCTTACCTGATGGTAACCAGACCTCAAGTAAATCTTTGAAAATACCTTTGCTCCTCTCATTTGGTCAAAAGGGTCATCAATTCGGGGCAATGGGTATTTGTTCTTCACAGTGACTTTGTTCAACTACCTGTAGTCAATACATAACCTGAGTGTTCCATCTTTCTTTTTCACAAATAGAATAGCTGCTCCCCATGGGGACACACTTGGCCTAATATATTTCTTTTCCAGCAACTCTTGTAATTGCATTTTCAATTCTTGCAATTCTGGTGTACTCATCTTGTAAGGTGTCTTAGACACTGGTGCCACTCCTGGCACAAGTTCAATTGTGAAGTCAATGTCTCTCTTTGGAGGGAGTCCTGGAATCTCATCAAGAAAAACATCCCTGAATTCTTGCAATACCCGATAGTCCTCCAATTTAAGAGTTTCATTTTCTACTGCCTCTAAAATGTGGGCTGCATACAATTGACATCCCTTCCTACAGAACTTCTTCAGCTGCATGGTTGAAACCTGTCTAACAGAAGTCACCTTTGGAATGCCTTTTACAACCCTCGAGTTTCCTTCTTCGTCCATGCATTCAAATGTCTTATTGTAGCAGTCAAGTTTAACCCTGTGTGCTTCTAACCAATCCATTCCAATGAGAATATCATAGGAACCCAGTGGTAAAATATTCAGATTTGCGTAAGTGAATAGCGCATCCATATCTAATGGACATTTCTCTACAATTTCACTAACTTTTCTCTTGGTTCCAGTGGCTAGTTGAACTAACCATGATTTACTATGCTTTAATTTCTTGAAAGCACAAATCTCAACAATTCTAGGAGTGACATAACTGTGAGTAGATCCAGGATCAATCAAAATAGAAACAGATTGCTTAGCAATCTTACCTTCAACTTCAACCACAGTTGACTGATGATCTGCCTGGCGGTCGTCTAGTGCTGCATAGATTCTAGGGATTTTCCTCGCCACTTGACCCACAGTTTCATCTCCCTGGATGTTGTGGACTTGATTTGCATTCCTATTCCGATGTGGACAGTTCCTAAGCATGTGGTCTCCTCCACAACCCCAACATTGAAGTGGTTCTCTTGGCTCCTTTGGATCTCTTGGCTTGTCTCCCATCATCGTAATTGGCTTAGTCACAACTTGTGATGGCTACCTTTGCTGATTCCTGAATTAAGGAGGCTTGAACCCCTTCTTCCTCTGATCAAACTTTTCATTTTTCTTATCCTTCCATGCCTTATGGAATTTTGGTTTGCTTTTGTTTTGATCAAAGCAATACTTGGCCTTTCTTATGGCCTCCTCTAGAGTTCGAGGTTCATCAAACTCAATTCTATCTTTATACAACTAGGGCAGCCCACTTAGGAAATGCTGAATTTTCACCTTATCATCTCGAATGTACCTGACATATATTAGTAGTTCCAAGAATTTGTTTGCATATTCTTCCATGGCCAATTGTCCCAATCTTAGCTCATGGAACTCTTTGATCTTATCATCATAGTACCTGTCAGAGAGGTACTTCTGCCTGAAGTATTTCTTGAACTACTTCCACACAATCTTCCTTTCATTGATCTTCCTCACTTGCCTGATGTGTTCCCACCATATAGATGCTCTTCCATTCAAGTTGAAGATGGAAACCCTTGCCTTCATATTCCCAGAGTAGTCTTGGACTTGGAAATATTTTCTCATCCCAAGAAGCCAAGCTTCAGTTTCTTGACCAGATTTTACCTCTCCGTCAAATGTAGGAGGTTTTGCCTTCTTAAATTCCCCATGCGAACTATTCTTGTAGTGCCTCTTCCTCTTACTTCTGCGGGATGAAGAGCTTGAACCCTCAATGGATTCCTCTGAGTCAGATGATCCATTAGAAGAGTTTTCTGGAGTATATGTTATGTCTATAGAAACTCTCCTTGAGCTACTGGCCCTCTTGCGGGAATTCCTCCTGGAACTACTCCCACCCCTTTCTAGATTTGATGTCTGATGCCCAGAGTTTATTTGCCTTTGGATGTCTGTCAAACTCTGCAGCATGGATGCATTCAACTGATTTTGTTCTTCCTGAGCTTTAATCATCCTTTCATTATCTTCTCTATAGCTTTGCAACTCCACCCTTAGGCTTCTCATGGTAGCTGCAATACCTGGAGGAGTCTCTTGATTTCTTCTCCCATTAGATTCCGTTTCAGCATTTTCAACATGTATGTTCTCCCCCATGGCATTTGTCTCGGGCTCATAGGGATGCTGTGCATCATCCATGATGTTGATTTTCTTGGCCCAACCAAGATCCAAAACTTTCCAACTGTACTATCTAGAGTGTTTCCCTGATGTAACTGTGATTCTGCAAAATGTGTTCATCAACACAATTGTTAGCTGCATTATATTCTCAAAAATTCATAAATTACTTTCATGCACGTGGGAAAATATTATATTGACAATTTGTCAAATTATAGAATTTTATCAAAATCGACGACATATGAGGGGGACGACGGGGGTCAAGGGGGCTTTCCCCCTTGTGGCTTCCCTGCCCTCGTTTTTTTTTTTTTTTTTTGTAAATCCTTCCATTTCGCGCAATCTGGCTCATAAGTTCCATGGCAATTTTTTTCCATTTCGGCACTTGAAAATCTCCCTGAAAAATAGCTGAAATTTCCTGTTTCGGAGCAACTCATCCAGTTCTTTCGCCTTGTTGCGGAGCAACTCGCTGAGTTCTTCCATAATTTCGGGCCAACTCGCTGAGTTCTTCCATAATTTCGGGCCAACTCGTGGAGTTCTTCCAAAATTTTCCTTTGACGCCGAACACTTAGAAAATTTTCCGTTGTTTCGGGGCAATTCGGCGAGTTCTTCTGCCGTTGCAGACCGACTCGCGGAGTTCTTCCGAAATTTTGAGCCAACTCGAGGAGTTCTTCTGAAATTTCCCCTTGACGCTGAACACTTAGAAAAAAATTTCGCTGTTTTGGGGCAATTCGGCGAGTTCTTCCACTGTTGCGGACCGACTCGTGGAGTTCTTCCGAAATTTCTCTTTGACGTCGAACACTTAGAAAAAAATTTCGTTGTTTCAGGGAAACTCGACGAGTTCTTCCGCCATTACATACCGACTCGCAGAGTTCTTCCAAAATTTCAGGCCAACTCATGGAGTTCTTCCAAAATTTCCCTTTGACGCCGAACACTTAGAAAATTTTTCCGCTGTTTCGGGGCAAATCGGCGAGTTCTTCAGCCATTGTGGACCAACTCACAGAGTTCTTCTGAACACTTAGAAATTTTTTTCCGTTTCGGGCCAACTCGGCGAGCTCTTCTGCCGTTGCGGACCAACTCGCTGAGTTCTTCCGAAAATTTCCCTTCGACGTCGAAAAACACTTAGAAAATTTTCGCCGTTTCGGGCCAACTCGGCGAGTTCTTCTGCCGTTGCAGACCAACTCGCTGAGTCCTTCCGAAAATTTCCTTTTGACACCGAAAAACACTTAGAATTTTTTTCCACTATTTCGGGTCAACTTGGCGAGTTCTCCCGCCGTTGCGGCGAAGACTTCCGAGTTCTTCCCGAAACAGACTTAAACAAAAATTTTCAAAAACACTTAAAACAATTTCGGATTCTTCTTTTCTTCTTTCTATGATGACTGCTGCTGAGCAGGAGGTGATCTTACCTCTGTAATTTTATTCAACTTAGCCAGTTTAGGCCCGATGCTGATACCTATGGTGATCAGGAAGGGACCTTCCCATGTGACTGTAATCGGATTTGTCCCATAGAGGTCCAATGCTGCAACCAAAAACTCTAGTACCAAAATGTAATGTCCCCTCCCATCATACCAACATGATAGAGAGAATGTGATGCTAAAACTGGGCATCTATCCCCATGAACTTTCAAATAAGCATTCACATAATATAAAAAGACATATGGAAATGTATAATTATAAGAAAACATAGCGGAAGTAATTTCAATAACACATCCATCATACATTCACGATATTCATCAAATAAATAATTGCAAAGTTAACACAAGAGAGTACTTATCTTATAACAAAGTAGCCCCGATCAACTGGCTATGCAACTGCAACGTTCCACCCAACCATAGGCCAGTTGTGATTATCAATATCTCAACACACTGCCACCCCCGAGCTGGACATGATCTCTACAAGGAATCAGGGAATAGCAGACTCACACATAGCCCAAAGATACACCAAATCAGCCAAGCCAAGCTACAGTTGGGTTTATCAGGCTGTTAGGCGATGGAAGGAAGAATTGCTAAGCTAGTGGGATCATCCATAGGGATATGGGTACCCTCTGCAAGATCTATCTAGCTTGGCTCCCACAATACCTACACACTTGGCACATGGAAGTACTCCCTTCACTACTACACAGTCCCTCAGGCCATACCTTCCAATCTCATATTGTTCAAGGTGTGCATAGAAGAGTAGCCATCCCTCTTGATCTTCTTGAGAGGTTATCCCCCTCACTAGGTTTATCTAGCCAATTTAGGTCCACTTCCACTCCTAATTTCTTGCTCACAGTTCAAACAAATGCAAGGATGCACCCAACACAAAAATACAAGTGCTGAAAAATGTGGGCAACCAAAACGAACTGGTAGATGGGAAATAAACCCTGGGAGAGCCATTCGTTTTCAGAAAACGTTTATATGCCTTCCAAGGGCTGAAACGACCTCTATAAACCCCCAAAACATAACTCCCTTTCTTCCAGCCACTGTGCAACACAAAAACGAGCTCCCAACTATGGAAAAATGCAGGAAATTGGTAAAAAACGTGATGGGGAAAGCCCAACTAGCTCAGACTGCATGAGAGAGGAAAGACTATGGGTTCAGAATGGCTTTGGGCACCATTTCATGGGTGTTTTCTTGCCCCAGAAGCAAAAGTACATTTTCCCAGGTTGATGGCTTGCCCATGCACGAAATTGGCTACCATGCCTCTTCATTCCCAAGGCATTAACTACCTCAACCAATTTCTAGAAGAATTAAATGATTGGGTGCATAAGTCAGAATGGGTAGTTGAGGGTTTATGGGTTTTCTCATTGACACATGGATTAACACCATTGGCTCAAGAGTTTGAATAATTTCCCTCCCTATTCCTTGTAGAATCATGCCCCCATCTCTTTGTTTCCTTGCATAGCTAGTTGTGGGTTTTTCATTAAAATTCGTATTTACATGATGTCTTAATTTACATTGTGCCTATCTAGCACAAGAACCATAGGCATCTATTTTTTTAATTTTCGATACATAAAATGCTAAATCAATGGTGGGGCCTTGGCCTTGAGCTCCTCACCATGATTAAATAACAATATTTACATCATTTATGATTTAATGCAAAGGGGGTCAAAATGGGGACATTACAGGCCACCAGTGCATGGATGATAAATGAGACTCTTCTTTAAGAGGAGATCCAACTAGAACAGCAATCCTAGACAATCCTGAGCTTGAAGTAACAAATCAAGAAAATATAAATTCTGAATTTGAAAATCAAGAAATGTTATATGTTATACCTTTTGTTGAAGTACCAAATTTAAGGAGACATATGTGTGCTTATGTTAAGCAGCTTGGCGGCTTAAACGCAATTCCTTTTCTTCCTAGAAGAAGAGCTCCTAGGCGAGAAAGAAAATATATACGTGATTCAGTTCTTGTTCAGAGCTTTGAAGAATTGGTGGATTTATTGTATTGGAGAAAACTCACTATGGCTTGGGAATACCACAACAGACAGATGACTACCAGAAATCTACTCAATCCTCAAAACAATGTTATTATAAATGACAATGTTAAACAATGGAGAAATGTAACCAACCTCGATCCAACGTTTGATGTAGATCCCCGTTGGAGCTTTCAATCCACGCACATTCAAGCACTTGTAATCTGCAAATTAGTCTTGACAACCAATATGTAATAAGTACATGTGATATATAAACGACATTAACATTATCAATAACAATGGTCCATAATATCATAAGCAAATGAAACACAATGTATAATAAATGACATTCACACCATTAATGGACGAGAATATGGGTATTTCTATTAATGAACAAGAAGAAGTACAAAGCAATATGACCTCTTGCCGACAACCAATCTGAACCAAGATCTAGATCAATCCACTTGTTCCTCTACCACTCCAATCCTCCATGAATGGCAAACTCAAACTAGAAAGGAGTTTGGAAGGTGAACATAAATAGTTCACAACTAGAAGGATCAATAAGTGCAGACTCAAGATAGGGCAAAAATCCACTAGAGTGCCTTTACTCTTCTCCTCTTCCCCCCGTCCATAAGCCATATGTGCTCAATATATAGTCCTCTCAAAGGTAGGTGAAAGGACTCATCGAGACGTTACTTGGGCAGATGGAGAGCCAAAGGTCACCCAATGACCACTTTTTGGGAGTAAAAAGTGATAAAATAGTGGTTTTACCATTTTACTTGATACCCGCGGGCTATAGGGATGCAACTCGTGGGTACACATTCTATAGTGATGCAACATGCGGGTAGGAACAAAAATAGGATAGACTGGTATCACTGAAGGATGAAAATGGATCTGAGTCACTAAAATGGATCCTACAGGCCAAAGAATGCTGATGCTCACAGGGTGGAATATTTCTGTGTAACAGATGCTCCCTAATGTGTGAGGTCAGAGACTGAAATGTGCTACGATGGCCGAAATACATTATAAAACTTAGAAGTGGAGTGATGGAGACACAAGTGGAAAGAACAGTTCACTCGTCATAATACAATAGTATCTCTAGATACATGTCGGTATAGTACAATAATATGATACAGTGGCCATGAATAGGCAGTACATAAGTAGATACATGTCATAAGTGATCATAGCCATGATCCCTCTACAGTAAGATATGGTCTTCTATTGAAAAGAAGACAACTGGTGCAAACTGGAGGTACAAACTGCTGAAATTTGAGAGGTGATATCTCAGATGTAAAGTCAAAGTCATATGTAGCATACTGAATGCCACAATCGCCTGGGGTCTTCTACACAAGTCTTCGACAGTGCAAGTCCCATCAAGTGAATAAAGGAGTTGGGGTTGAACTTGATGAGACATCGTTTGATTACCAGTCATTGATGTATACCGTTAACAAACACGAGATGACCCACCGATAATGAAAATGGGCATCAAGGCACAGAGCACAATCATCAGAGTGTGAATAAATGGGTTGAAGTCGAACACTAGGATGAATCCATCGATCAGGGGACATTGATGTATTCCCAAAACTATCGATGGCGAGAGAACCTGCCACTAATGACTGCAAGCCTCAAGGTACTCAACCAAACTCTAAGCCTCAAGTCCTGAAATAAATGAGTTGAAGTTGACGGAACGAGACTCACTGGAAGGAGGGCATTAAGGCATCCCCCATCAACCAGCACGAGGTACCAGCAATGCTGAAAGATTTGGAAGATCTCAGGTGAAACGGACTGACTCAATAAAAATGGCCGACATGCAATAGTCAAAATATCTGAGGAGTGGCCGACACTGGTTTCAGGACTTCCTTTGAACAAGAGCATGAGCAGATGGATAGACTCAAACATCATAGACTTGACATAAACTATGAAATGCAGGAGGCATTACAAAGGGCTCCATAATGGCTGGAAGCTTAACCAATCGGTGGAGAAAACTGAGAAACAAGTACAGCTCCTAAGGCCCAACTATAGTCCCAACTCATAATGTATGGAGTGGAATGAATGCTCTGTTCAAAGGCGACACAGCAATTTCCAACAAGGAATAGTGACCATAATCCCGTCTGACTTTTTGGAATATTTGATTTTTTTTGTCTTTTTCATATTTGGGAAAAGCTGGAAAAAGAATAAAATTGCTTATAGTACAACAAGTGAGGGAACGAGTGTCAAATAGCTAGCAGACTAGTCCCAAGCAGTGGAACATACCTATGCTCAATGCAAGGAAGTGTGTGCAGGATGTGGACACTCAGGGGTGTGTTCCCTCAGGGTCAAAGGGTCATCAAATTATGAAGGGAAATTATATAAGCTCTGCAGGGCTCGACAGGGAAAGTGCTTAGGCACCAGGCTAACAATTGGGTAAGCGAGAGCTGGCACAAGGCTTCAAGCGGCAAGCAGGATGATGCAATGCAATCACAACATGATATAAGTGAAGGTAGTCCTTAAGGGAGATGGCCAGCATAAGACAAAGTAGAGTATGAGTATTCATCGCAATGTCATGGCGTGACTACAAAGGACTCCAAATCCTGAGGACAGACAACGGCATGGGCACCAAAAGCACAATGGGGTTCTAAATAGGGTACCCATGTTCGGGAAAGCTCTACCACCACATGACGACACTCCTATAACAGTGTGAAGGTTCCATGTCAGTCATGAAGCGGGGTCGCACCTAGGGTTTATGAAAAGTGGTCAAAGGTCAAATGCACAATGCATGTGGAAATGGCATCTAACCTATATTCCAGGTGTGAAACGTACCTACTGTAGGTGTGAAATGGATTAGAACAACTCTCGTCGAGGAAATCTGTTGAAAAAAGACTACTCCATGACACAATATTAGTCCATAATGGCCCAAAATGGACAAAACTATAGAAAAGTGGGTCTAGAAAATTATAAATAGTAATAAAATTTATCAATTTTCAATTCATTTGCACTATTCACCATTTTGGATTTGAGTGGTAAGTTTGAACTTGAAACTTCAAGCGCCGATCGTGGGAGCTACGAGCAACCGTTCAACGAACCGTCCGGAGCAGGTTAGTGGTCACCGCCATACCTTTCATTTAAGTGCTTTTATTTCAATTTTGGTTGGTGGGATATTTTGTTTGGCCAAGCCCTAAATGGATTCGGCACTACCCGCGGGCTGTAAGTATGTGGGTCATGGGTAGGGCATCAAACGTGCAGTCAAAAAACTTACTGCCCGCATCTACCCGCACCTGTCTACAATATAGCCCACGGGTATGGCCGTGAGGAAGTTTTTAAGCATGAAACTAACTAAAAATCTCTTGCTTTGCACTCCAGGATTGTTCTAGAGTAGAGGGAGAGAGAGCATGACCAGGTAGATGAGGCTGTGCACAACGATTTGCAAGTACAACAAGCATTGCAAGCATGTGGCTTATATAAATACTTGAGTCTCGGGGGCTTAAGGGCCCAAAACCTACTACTCCGACATTTGGTCAACTACTGGGATGTGGATGCTCAACACTTCATCCTCAATGGGAAAACACTGACACTAGATGTAGAGGATATCTATTTCATTACAGATTTGTCCTGTAGAGGGGAAGTGGCTAGTTTTCGGTCACGGACCGTGGGTGGTGGGATCACTGTGCAAGACTACATAGCACGGTATTGTCCCGCCGACACATGACCAGTGGGAAGTCAAGTGCTGGTCAATCTCATAGTGGACTTGAGCACAAAGATCATAGTGGAAACTCTGGTGCGGATCACGGGATCCAAAGCACTACATTAGGCATCTAGATCGGCGATGTTTTGTGCATCACAATGCTTGCAGCCTACTATATTCGACTGGTGTACTACTCTGCTGGTGTCTATGAAGACACAACTAATGAAATGCAAAGAGGGGAAGGCCAAAAAATTTGGGTATGGTAGCATCCTCTACAGTTTCTTCTTTGAGAGGGTTCTGGGACTTACCCGAGGGTGGATGTCCCTCCTCACAGTCTCCGAGATCTAGCCCTGACCCGGTGGGCTAAGATACTGACACGACAGGGTGGTGGCCGTATGGCGTCACCATATATTGAGGATTTCTTCCGCTGGTGGAACTGACAAGTGATTGCTATCGAGGACTACCCCTATGCAGGGATAGACTTCAGACAGGACCGTGACATGCCGCTCCCACCAGGTGCAATGTTCAGAGACATCGGTGAGTAGTCTTTTGGTTTTGTGTTTTTAAATTTTTATGGATTTTTTATTATAGTTGGAATGCAAAAAATCTTTTTGGTGGTAATGTCATGTGCTAATGGGTGACTGTTTGCTCGCAGACAAAGGCCCAGTGAGACCCAAGGGCTTCCCGAGACATGGTCGTTGGGGTAGAGATGAGGTGGCAGCAGATGCTGCAGCAGGGTGCACACTACAGACGTTGCGGCGCAACATATCACGGATGGTTGCCTGATTACTACCGATAAAGGTAGCCCGACTACCTGAGGCTATGCAGCACCAGGTAGTGGGTGTTCCTGGTGAGTGGGTGAGGATACTGCAGCGGATGGCCAATGCAGTGCAGTACTACTATGAGACTCATCCCGTCAAGTCGACAGTTAGACCTCTTCGGAGGGAGTAGATATCCCAAGGTCTCATCATTTTTTGTATCGATATGTATATTTTGAGGGCTACGGGCTCTAGTCTTGTATGACACTACCATTTTTGGACATATTTATATATATATACAACTTTGGTTCTTGGTTCTACTATATGTGTGTATGGTACAAATGTATGAATGTCTTTGTATTTATGTGCTTCATGATGAATGTGACAAATGCCAATCTAATACATAGTTAGCGTATGCATCAGATATATAATTATGACTTCTTGGAATGTGAATATATGTAATGGAAATAAAATGTCTCTCCAAGAGTCGTACCTTAAGGAATATCCTAGTAATGTAGGGTCTCGTACACGGTACTGCCCATTCAGCTGAGACACAACTAGTTGTGAATCCAGGTGGACTTCTAAAGACTAGATGTCATGTGAAATGGCATCCCGAAGTAGCTCAACAACGGCACTATACTCAGCCACATTGTTAGATGTAGGACCAAGACAAGCACCTCCTGAGGACACAACTAGATGGTTAGGTGAAAAGATAACCTAGGCAGCAGAAGCAAGCTGCTGCGTATGTCGGCTAGCACCATCCGTGAAACCTAAGAACGTAGGACATCCCGCTGACATCTGCCAATCAAACAGAGGCTAATCAGCAGACCCGAGAACCAAAAATGCAACCTAAACTATGTACAAAAGAACTATACAATAGTGTACAAAAGTATCAGCCTGAACCAGAGGTTCAAGCGTAATACTGCTTGAGGTAGAGCCCATTTCTAGGCTCCTTCAAGACAACTCCCTCGTAATATTCTAACTCATAAGCTCCTTTTTCAAGGACACGTCTCACAATGTAAGGACCGTGCCACATGGGATTGAACTTGCCTGCCCCCAGGGGTTCTTTAGCTTGGTCATACAAGAGTACCAAGTCACCTTCAGCATATTGCTGGGGACAGACAGACCTATCATATTGAACCTTGACATGATGCTTGTTAACATCAATGACCACAGCATCATCTCGACGGTGTTCATCAAGTTGCTCGAGGTGTACTAAACGTTGTTCAATCTCCGTCGTATCAGGGAGGATCTCTATGACTAGCTTGAGCGAAGGAATCTTGCATTCAATCGGTAAAAGTGACGCCACACCATCAACTAACTAGAATGGTGAGAACCCGGTGGCAGTCTTAACTGCGGTTCGATATGCCCACAAAGCAAGATATAACATGATATGCCAATTGGTCTTGCTTTGTTGGATGGTACGTTGGAGAATGGTCTTCAAAGACTTATTTACTACTTCAACCTAACCATTCACTTGAGGATAGTAGGAAGACGAGTGTTCCTGACAAAACCCAAGCTTGAGAGACAAATCCGCCATCATCTTATTTTGAAAGTGACTGCCATGGTCAGTGACAATCTCTTTTGGGATACCGAATCGAGTGATAATCTGGTTGAACATGAAATGGGCTGTAGTAGCACCATTGGCTTTAACGGTAGGCATGGCCTCAGCCCATTTGGAAAAATAATCCACGGACACAATAATATGATGATGCCCCCCAGCCGAAGCTGGTTTGTAATCCATGAAATCTACCCCCCACTTAGTGAAGGGATTGACAGTGACGACCAGATGGAGGGGCATTGGATGTGAGTGTATGTTCCGAGAAAACACCTGGCAAGGGTGACATCTCTTCACGGCGTTAATACAATCTTTAAAGATAGTAGGCCAAAAATAACCCGCTCGCATAATACGCTGGGCTGTAGCAAGCCCGGATAAGTGACCGCCACATGCCCCTGCATGGAAATCATTAAGTACTCGTTCTGCTACTTTGTGAGTCAAGCAACGACGGAGAATGGAATCCTTTCCTCAGCGATACAAAGTGTCACCGATGATAGTATAATCTTTAGCATGATGTCTCACACGCCGTCGCTTGTCTCATGAATAATGCGGGGGAAACTTCAAAGTTTGGAGATATCGAATGACATCCCCATACCAAGGGTCCTTGGTCGAGATAAGAAATAAATGTACATCCACAAAGGTATCTTCATGAATGACATCCTCATCAAGCCGTGGAAGATCCGACATAAGCTCAGCGAACACCAATGATTTCACCAATTTTGCAGAAGCAAACTCGAGATCAAATTCCCGAAGGATCACAATCCATTTATTATACTTACCCCCGATAAGGCGTTGTGATAGCACAAATTGAAACGGATTGATATGAGCTACGACAGTGGTTGTTCGAAGCAAAATGTAATGCCGTAACCGCTGTATTGCATGAATAGTCGCAAGTGGCAGCTTTTCTACGTGGGTGTATCTTAGTTCAATGTCTACTAAGTTTCGACTAAGATAATAGATAACATGCTCGACAAGCACATCATCTACCTGAACCAAGACCATGCCAATAGTCTCTTGAGATGTGGCCACATAAAGAATGAAATCACGTTGTAGCTAGGGTTTTACCCCTAGCTTGTGCAAATGAGCACCTACTAAGGAGAATGGACTCCTTAGTAGCAGTTCAGTAAATGTAAATAATTAAGTTAAAACAAAAAATTAAATTAATTCTAAAACATGCATGAAACATAAACATCAAATTTAAAGAATGGCTTTTTCTATTGATATTGTAACCTTCAATGTGAAGGTTTGATGAAGCCCTTTGCAACGTCCGAGAGGATGCTCCAAGCTTCAATATGCTCCTTCTCCTTCTCCAATGGTGGGAATGGGCCAAAAGTGGCTCTCAAGGTGAAAGTAGTTCAATGATGAACTAGGGTTTCGAGAGAGATTTTGGCAGAGTAAGGGTGCTTGTGATTGTGGATATGGAATAAGGGATCTCCATCACCTATTTATAGTTTTTTGGTGGTGGAGTGCTGACCCATGGTTTTAGGAAACACATGGTTTTGGGCAGCTGTATAGGGTTTTTTCCTCCTTTTCCTCATTATTTTATATTTTTTATTCCCCTTTTAGGGGATTTTTGCTATTTTTGGAGGAAAAGGGGGTTTTTTTAGCCTTTTTTAGGCTATTTTGGTGGTTTTGTGGCCTTTTGGAGGCTTTTTAATGGGATTTTTTTGGGATTTTAAGGGAAAAATGGTAGGAAAATGGACAAATGAGCCATATAATGTGGTAAATGAGCTAGTGAGCACTTTTTGGGTGTTAACAGATTGCCCCCTGATGTGCGAGGTCAGGAGCTCATCGTATGGCCGATGGACATCATAAGTCATAAATGGTTTTCCTGGGATGTGGAGAGAAGAGAAGAAACAAACTGAAGCCCGGAACAACGATCCCGAACAACTGCAAGAGCTAAAAGTACATAACCTCAATAATGGATGAGGAATCATCTGATCATATGGACGAGGCGGGCATACCCATGCTCGTATCAGAATATAACAATAACAATGGGGTCCAAAAATGGGGACCTGAAATATACATGACCTCAAATACTGACTGAGGAATAATCTCAATATATGGACGAGGCGGGCATACCCATGCTCGTATCAAGATACATAAAAAACTGTGAGGCCCGAAAAGGGGGACCTGTAAGATACATAACCACTGTGTACATCATAAGTGTCTAGAGGGGACACAAAAGCTGGGACATACTGCTGAGCTGAGCATGTGGTAACTGAAGAACTAGTGCACTGGAATATCAACAGTGCTGCTGAATGTGGTACCAAGGGAACTGATGAGCTGCTGGATCAGAGTGACAATGGGTACACTCGCAATGGTACACTGAACTGGAACTGAAACTGAGCTGGGTACTCAAGGAAGCATATAGCTGGATGGCTTCCGAATACAATCGCCAACGCAGCCCGGACATCCACGGGAACATACAACTAGGTGTTCCGAAATGACTCACCAATGTGCTAGAGTCGGGGGAAATCCGGGGTCTTCGACTAAAAACTGATGGGATATAATCCTACGCGATCCTCAACGATGCGATCAAGGTGCTGAAGTCGAGCATGTGAGGAACAACCACTCGGAGAGGCAATGATGACTCCTCTCAGAATGATCCATAGGCACTTACCACAGATGGTGATAAGTCCAAGGCGTAGGGACCTCTGGGCCTATCCTCTGGAATAGAGGAGCTGTCGTCGACAGAGGGAGACCTGCAACTATCAAGGCAATGATGTTTCCTTGACAGAAGCGCGAGGTGGAGAACCAAAATGTGATAGTACTGATGGCAGGACTGACCAAACTGTGGGGGGGAAACTGGGCAAGTAGAGTGGGTGGACTCAAACTTCCTTTGTTCAGAGTATGATAATGGGAATGATCTGGCAGCATATGAAACTGACTGAGGGAAAAGGGATCATAGCTGTCATGGATCTGGGAGGATAACTGGCTGAGGGAGACTCAAGCTGGTATACAATGGCAGGAGACTGCAGAATACTCTGAACAAAGGCGACCTGATTGGGGGTGCTGCCGAGATGATCGATCATAGTGCCATGAGGCACGGGAGGATACTTCTTCATGGGTTAAGGAACTAGAAGAAGTGTGTGGATAAAATGATACTGTCGTGTGGATTTTACGAGCCCAGGACAGTTCATGCTCGTGGTTGCTTTCAATTTTAAGGAGTCTGAAAGCGATAAGAAGACTCTGAAATGATGGAATGGTACTGTCGTGTGGATTTAACGAGCCCAAGACAGCGTATGCTCGTGGTTGCTTTCAATTTTAGAGAGTCTGAAAGCAAGTAAGAAGACTCCAGGGGGTTTCTTTTCGTAGATTTAGTCTCCAAGGCCCAAAGAAGCATAAAAGGATGCAATGAAGAACTCTTCTAGCCGGTGTGACTAGAGTATTCCTTTTTCGTAATTAGTCTACCAGGTCCGGAAAAGGGTTAAACTTATACCAGATAGACGCCCTTTCAGGTACTTTAACGAGCATGAAAGGAAGCAAGATTGCTCGGCGATCTTTTCATTGTTTTAGGAGTCAGAAAAGAGCTTAACGGAAACTCCCTAAGTGCCTTTTTCGTAAAGGAGTTGTCCGGCCCGAAAAAGGGATAAAATTATACCGAACAAAAGGAATGGCCAGGCAAGGAGGAAGTGTTCAATCAGGGATTAGTAATGGTGATCAAGAACGAGGGTAGGGGGGAACACTGGTGGGCCTCCTTGCGGGGTAGATGAAATGGTGGCAAAATAACGAGACATTTGCAGTGTGACAGGAGTGAATGGCTCATGTAAAAATGTGGAACAATTCGACAGCGGCCGATGTGGCACGCAAACCGAGGCAACAAGGTGTTGGGACACAATGTGGAAATTGTACCAAGTGAGAGCGAGAAATGATCTCAAGCGTCATCACGAGCTCGGAAAAATGAATCCGGCGATATAAAGGATGTCAAAAACGGGTAACGGCCGATGTGGCACGCAAACCGAGGTGACGGGGGCATTTTGAAAAATGCCCAGAAAATCTGGAGGTGAGAGCGAGAAATGATCTCAAGCATCATCACGGGCATAGAAAAATGAATCCGGCAGTGCAAATGGTGCGAAAAAATGGAGGGCATAATACTAGGTGTATCAAAGCAAATCAAATCTACAAGTGATATGTGACCTCAAAAATGGTTGAGATCACAAGTGTGAAAAAGTGAGCAGGGTTAATGACTTGCCCCCATGCTATGTGCATGGGGTTTGTGATTATGGATCACATATGTGTGGGTTTGAACAATGGGTTCATTGACGTGCTGAGATAGATGTGATGGGGAAGGTTTAAAATGATTGATCATGCCCCCTATCCCAGGGTCGAGGGAATCTATTATGCCCCTTGACTCAGAGGTGTCAAGGTGGTGCTCTATGATGGCGGGGTCAAGACCGGGCACTTCGATATAGGACCAGGCAAAGACATCATAGAATTCTCTGAAAAGGGTTTGGTAGTCTTCAATCTCTTGCTTACTGCAGAAGGCTCCTAAAGTGATGAGTTCAGGGGCACGTCCCGGGGCAGCGATATCAACTTGGATGACAGGTGAGATGTTGGCCATGGTACCTTCCTCGAAGGCATCAGGAGCAGGAATAGGGTCCTTGAACCAGTCGACCTTGGTGGGGAGGAAGTCTTTGGATTCAACCGCGTATTGGGTAGCGGAGCTAGAGGAAGACGCTTCTGGGATGAAGTAGGAACGATGATGCATATCATCCCAGGGATAATCCGGGGCAGTCAGGGCCTCAAGAATCTCCTCATCGGTACGGAAAGTTTGCGTCGTCAAATCGGTTGACGAGGGGGTAGTGGTTGAAGAGATCATATAGATGATATTAACCTCTTTAGAAGGGGGAGAAACCGGGGGGTAGATTTCTTCAATGGTGGGTGGTGCCGTCTCAAGATCTAGATTGTTCATCTCATAGAGAGCCGCTCTGTAATCCGGGAGATCGGGACAATGATGTGAATAATGCCCGTAAATACCGCATATGGCGCAGGAGTGGTTGGTACGTAGGGACTTATCTTTAGGCTTGGGAGTGGGGTTTAGTTCGACAGTTGGGATGTTGGGTTCATCATCGAGCATCTGCATATGCTTCTGCAATGCGGGTAACTGTGGGCATTGGTGGGTTGCATGGCCCAGCTCGTCACACAGCGAGCATTTGGGAGGAGCACGAAATACTGGAGGGTTTTTGACTGTCTTTGGGGGTGGTACAACAGTGTAAGGTTGTGTTCCTCTGCCCCCAGTGGGTTTGGGAGTAGGAGGAGGTGTCGTGGAGGATGAAGGGGTAGAGACACCGGGAGGTGGCTGAGTGGTAGTAGCCATGGGTTGCACCGGTTGGAGGACGACATCTGGTGTCGGCGGGCGAACGGGAGGCGAAAGATACCATACAGGTAATCCCAAGGTTAACCCAGGGAGGCTAAGGGTAGCCATGACCGGGGCGCTTACTACTCCCGATGGAGGAACTAGGAAGGGGATCGTATGGATCGGTGTAACACCAATGTGGCTAGGTACCAGTGGTGGTTTAGGCAACAAGGGTGGTTGAGTATTAGGTGGTAGGTTGTCGTGGGACAAGGTACATAAGTCAGACATTTCGGGCGTAGATGACGGCGGAGGGATGGATTGAAAGGTGGAGTTCATCGGCGCGTCTGAGTAGACTCCAGGCCCCGTAGAGGAAACAAACGAGGTGGTTGCAGGAGAAACAGGTTGTTCAACTATGGGGAGAACATTTTCCGGTGCCGCCGGAGCACTGGGATCATAGTAGGTGAGCTGGTCAATCTTAACCACGCGTCCTTCATGGGGGAACATCATGGTGCGAAAGACAGAAGAGGCAACCACCCGCATGGCATACATGTAGCTGCGGCCAAGTAAAAGGTTGTAATCCAATTGGGCGTTGATTACCTCTATGTCAATAAGGACTGTTTTACCACCTAACTGGACTGGAACGTTGGGTAGGAGGCCTTGGGGCTGGGCCGAACGACCGTCGTAGGCGCGTAACGCAGTGGTGGACTGCTGGAGAGGAGGGGATCCTAGCTTCTGCCATACGAATGTAGACATAACGCATGTGGAGGCACCCTCATCGATGATGCACCGATGGATGACAAGATTCCGAACGGAGACAGTAACTTGGAATGCTAAGCTGGAAGGTAGGCGTGGTTCAGACTGGTCTAAATCAAATGCCATCAAATGCGAATCGGTTGGGTCAATCCCCCCAATGGCGGAAAGTAAAGTCTTGCGCTGGGAAGGGCAGTTCTTCAAGACTTCTAACGCAGACATGGCTGCGGGAGATTGGGCTAGGTCGTCTACGATGTTGTAGTTTGACGCAGCGCGCGTAGTAGGGTTATTGTTGATTCGACGAAGTGGGAAACGAGGTGCTTTCGCAGCGCCGTCTATGGGCGGCGGAGGTATACGTAACTCCTGATCGGTGGGATGGGCGTTAGTAAGTTTATCCGTGGGAGTGGCTTCAGAGGTGGAGCCATATTGGTTCCGACGGGTCTGGAGGTTGACATCAGCGGACGACATCATCAGTAAGTGGTGGGTACCTGAGTCAAACATGGGTTGATCAGGAGCAGCGTAAGTGATCTGTTGTTGTTGGGGCGCATTGGCTTGATGGGGAGCCAATGGCTGAGTGTTCACTACGCCTTGGGTCGGTAATGGGTTTTGCAGCACCAAAGGGGGTTGTTGAGGTTGGGGGGGGTTGGGTGGCGCTTGGGGAGCCGCATGCCCTTGGCGATGGGCCTCGTCAACCCAGAGTTGCCGAGCTCGCTCCAAGTGTGGGCAAGCATGGGTATAGTGTCCATAGACCCCGCAAATAGAACAAGGGTGGTTCGTTCACAAATTGGGGTTTTTAGCCTGCTTGGGCGGGCGATCAGGGTTTTGATTAGCGGGGGCCGCATTGTTGTTGTCAGGGGGATTAGCCGGTTGACCAGCTTGGTCTACAGGTTGATTGTTTCCCCGATTACGGCCCTTGCCGCGGTTTTGTTGGCCCTGGTTACGTTGGTTGTTCTGGTTTTGCTGCGGGTTCTGTTGGGCGTAAACTTGCCCTTGGGCAGCAGGTGGATGCTGAGGTTGCGCAGGTGCAGGAGCAGGCTGCGGAGGATGATAAGCAGGTTGAGGCTGAGCAGGTGCAGCAACTTGAGGGGGTTGCTGATAGGACTACGGAGCAGGTTGTGGTTGTGCCGCAGGGGCTGCCTGGGGTGGATAATAAGCGGGTTGGGCTTGTGGAGGCGCAGGAGCGGGGGCAGCCTGCTGATGGTAGTAAGGCTGAGGGGCGACTGGAGGAGCATAAGCAGGAGTCGCATACCCGAAGCACTGAGGTGGACATGAGGGTCCATGGGAATGGTGATGTGTCATGGGAGCATATGAGTTGGTTGCTCCAGACTGGGAGGTAGCCCTCGACAAGTCGGGGCCAGGGGTAGGACGTGCTATAGAAAATGGTTGGGGATGCGAAGAAACACGGCTAATGATACCATCTGCAGCATGGGATGCCCCCGGCGCATCGTGATGGGAGGACTCGCCGCGAGGGGCGTCAGGTATAATGGTATAAAGGTAACCCGATTGGGCGTAAATGAGGTCGAACTGTTGGGCCTTAAGGATGGCTTCTTCTTCAGACTGGGGTCTTTCTGAGGCCACATCCTTAGCGATAACCGGGAGAAGGGATTTGAGGAACCAATCTAGGAAGATACGGTCGTCAAGTTTGATCTTGCATAAGCTACGACGTCGACGCCACTCATGGATGTGGTCCGTGATATGGGTAGCCGTGTTTTGTCTACAAGAGAGAAGGATCTCAACGCCCGCGTCATAGCAGACAGGCAACTGGAAGAACTGCAGGAAGGTCGAGGCCAGGGAAGCAAAGGTGGCGTGGGTCCCATGAGGCTGCTCAATATACCACTTGGCTGCAGAGCCAGTGAAGGTGCGCTGTAAGAGACGGAGGCGAACAGAGTCATCCACAATGGAGTTAGAGGAACACCATAGGTGGAAAGACATGATATGATTTTGTGGGTCCTCACCGGCCTTGCCCTCGAACTTAGGGATGTCAGAGGGTAGTTTGGTAGGCATATGAGGCCATGTAGGGTTGTGTCGAATAGGATCGTTGGTCAATCTGGCCAGGTCAGGTAGGTTGAGGCTAGCCATGAATGGAAAACTGGAAGAAGGCTGTGACACAGTAGTGCTATGGACCAAGTTGGGGCCATTGCCCCCAAGTGGAGGGACAAGATTTAGGGTGGTGCCCCCAAGTGGGGGAACTGAGGTAGTGGAGGATGGTCCAGCACCACCATGGGTAGTGTGAGCCACTGATGTAGTGGGGATGGGTATTCCCGCTGTGGGAATAGGTACCGTGAGGGGAACGGTAGATGGTTGCCCCATGGAGGGCATACCAAAAACAGGTGTAGTAACTGGTGTAGTGGTGGATGTGCCACCAATGGTCCCTATGACAAATGGAGTGGAAGTCGTACCAGCCATGGGGCTAGTAGGGGCAGTATAAATAGGGTTCTCAGACTCTTCGTCAGAATCAGAGGTAAAGTAAGGGGCGTCACTATCTGGTGACGGAGTCCTATGTCGCTGACGAGTGGAGTCAAGTGACAAGGCTCTAGATCTGTGATGAGTGGTATCAACGGACAATGATCGGAATCTACGATGAGTGGTGTCAAGAGAACCGTGCTGTGGGGGCTCGCCCCTGAGGCGCCGAGAATGTCTCGGGGGCTCAATGGTGACAGATGGTGTCTAGTCTCTGTGGGTTGAGGTGAGTATAAAAACAGCTCAAAAATCCTAATGCAACCGAGTGTGCAGAAGGAGAGCTAAAAAGCAAGGCACTCAGGCCAACAACCAACTCAAAACACCCACTGCAACAGCTGTGCTACAATAGGTGGAGTAACAACAAAGATGGTCAGAATACCAACAAGCAGCAGGTTTTCTACAAAAGAAAAAATGGTGGACTCACTAGACCAAAGGGAGGTAAAGGAGCATGCAAACACCTAACTAAAAGTATTCTGACTCAACTAAACATATCCTCTGCAAGGTGATGAAATCCAAGTCAGACAATATGAGTAGGAAAGCCAAGTGGCTATGATATCCCCCTACCGGGAGGGATACCGGGTAGTCAATCCTAGAAGAATGGCAACTAAGATACCCCGTTCATGACACGTCTAGAAAGGTGAATCTGCCGTTTAGTTCGTTGACCGCAATACCCCTATACAGGGATATCCCGCGAACCGCGAAAGGTAGCCCTTCGGTTACTGAATGGAGTGCGGTATTCCACTCAGGCCTCCGGAACCAGTCTCCCGACTTCAACCCTCCTAAGGGAGAGGCCCTCTGATAAACTGGTCGTGACCGTGCCAAAAAGTACTAGGGGATTTTGGTTCCCTATTTGGACAACAACTATGTCTCAAGTGAAATAACCAAGGGGTGTTATTGGAAGCCTATCCCCCTGATCCTACCTAACTACAATGATTCTTTGGTGTTCCCCAAGTGGGGTTAGAATGTTGGTTTAGTTAGGTACTTTTTAAGGCTCACTTGATTTTATGTGACAGAGTGTGTGCTCGTGAGGTGTTGAACCCAAAAATAGAAGTGCCACAAGGGGGGCAACTTCCAATCTATCAATAATATGGAAATTGAAAGTTTAACCTGCAAAATTTTCTGAATTAAAAATACTGAAATTTTAAAAAGACTCTGTAAAGGGAACATAAATTTGGTTGCAAAAAGGCTGTAAGGAAGTGGGCTGCAGGTAGGACAGAGGGCTGTTCAGATGCAGAAAATATTGCAGCAAAAGGGGCTGGGCTCAAGACAGGAAAATAGCAGAAATCAGACCGCGGGTCTGTGGCGAATTGGAACAGGCCGACCGCGGATTTAAGGGAAACAGCGGCGGTCAGGTCGCGGCTATCGGGCCAACAGAAGCAGTCGGGACGCAACAAACAGGGAAAAAGACGCAGTCGGGTCGCGGCAGAAGGGCTAACAGGCGCAGTCGGGACGCGCGAAAGAGGCAGAAAGCCGCAGTCGCGACGCTGGAAAAAGGCCGACAGGCGCAGTCAGATCGCGGCAAACAGGCTGATTAGCCACGGTCGGATCGCAGGTAACAGACTTGAATCCGCCGACAGAGCGTCGGAAGCAGTCTGAGAGCCATGGTCGGATCGCGGGTAAAGGCCTGAAAGGCGCGGTCGGGACGCGACTGCAGAGGAAAAAGACGCGGTATGCGGCGGCCGAAAGGGACAGCCGAAAGGAAAAAATTTAAAAAACGGAAACCAGAAATTCGAAAACTAGTGGAGTCGCCAAAACTGTAGCTAGGGTTTTACCCCTAGCTTGTGCAAATGAGCACCTACTAAGGAGAATGGACTCCTTAGAAGCAGTTCAGTAAATGTAAATAATTAAGTTAAAACAAAAAATTAAATTAATTCTAAAACATGCATGAAACATAAACATCAAATTTAAAGAATGGCTTTTTCTATTGATATTACCTTCAATGTGAAGGTTTGATGAAGCCCTTTGCAACGTCCGAGAGGATGCTCCAAGCTTCAATATGCTCCTTCTCCTTCTCCAATGGTGGGAATGGGCCAAAAGTGGCTCTCAAGGTGAAAGTAGTTCAATGATGAACTAGGGTTTCGAGAGAGATTTTGGCAGAGTAAGGGTGCTTGTGATTGTGGATGTGGAATAAGGGATCTCCATCACCTATTTATAGTTTTTTGGTGGTGGAGTGCTGACCCATGGTTTTAGGAAACACATGGTTTTGGGCAGCTGTATAGGGTTTTTTCCTCCTTTTCCTCATTATTTTATATTTTTTATTCCCCTTTTAAGGGATTTTTGCTATTTTTGGAGGAAAAGGGGGTTTTTTAGCCTTTTTTAGGCTATTTTGGTGGTTTTGTGGCCTTTTGGAGGCATTTTAGGCCTTTTGGAGGCTTTTTAATGGGATTTTTTGGGATTTTAAGGGAAAAATGGTAGGAAAATGGACAAATGAGCCATATAATGTGGTAAATGAGCTAGTGAGCACTTTTTGGGTGTTAACACACGTGTAAAATCCAGTGGACTAATCACAGGGGCCGATACCAAGGCTTTCTTAATGGCATCGAAAGACTGTTGGGCTCGCTCATCCCATATAAAAGGTGTGTCTTTCTTCAATAGGCGTGTGAAACCTTTAGTAATACTGGCATAGTTAACTATAAAATGACGCAGAAAAGTAGCTCTCCCTTGGAGGCTCTGAAGTTGAAGCAGACTACACGGAGGAGGCAACTGAAGTATTGCCTCAACTTTAAGAGGATCGACTCTAATACCCTCTTTCGAAACTATGAAACCTAGAGGGCGACCAGTCCTAACCGCAAAGATGCATTTGTTCGGATTCAATCGAATTTTGTAGTGGATACATCATTTGAGAATCATACGGAGGTGCTTGGGGTGGTCCACTCTCTTGCAAGAATGGCCAACAAGATCATCTAAGAAAACTTCCATAATCTTCTTAAGATCGTGAAAGGCATAGGTCATGGCTCGCTGAAAAGTAGTTCCGGCATTCTTGAGACCGAAGGGCATTTTTCGGTACGCAAAAGTTCCCCATGGAAAAATAAATGTTGTTTTATGTTGGTCCGTGGGTTTGATTTGAATCTGATTATAACCCGAGAATCCGTTCATGAATGAAAAAATCTCACTTCCCGCACAAGCATCCAATATTTGATCAATGAATGGCGTGGGGAAGTTGTCTTTTGGACATGCACGGTTCAAATCTATAAAATAAGTGCATACACGGATCATTCCCTGCTTCTTATCCACAGGAACGAGGTTTGACACCCATTCGGTAAGAGGAACGGGGTAGATGAAACCAGCTTTGAGCAGTTTCTCCACCTCAGCCTTAATAGCAACTGCCTTCCTAGGGTTCATAGCACATAAGCGTTGTCGAACCGGTTTAGCATCAGGATACGTTTTAATCTTGTGTTCAACAATGCGGGGGTCTATTCCTGGCATCTCCTCTTATGACCAGGTGAAAGCTTCCCAGAGTTCGGTAAACACATCAGTGTAAATAGCAATCTCCTCAGGAGTGCAATCAGCATTGATGTAAACATTTTCAATCTTTCCGGGAGTGTGAGAGATGTTGATCGAAGTGGTTGGGGAAATATTGGCCATACTCCCCTCCAAGAAAACATCATGCGACTGCAAAAAAGCCATAGGTTGACCAACCATCTCAGCTAGAGTCATCCCAAACTCCTCCTGCTTAATGAGCTCAAGGTTGGGAAGGAAATAAGATCGATGATGCATATCTTCCCAAGGCCTCTCACTACCACACATGGCTTCGAGGATAGCTTCATCCGATGGCAAAGTATCGTCGAGGAAATCGTGAGAGCAAGATGAGTTGGATGCCCAAACTGACAGCATAACGGGATCTTCTTCAACTATCTGGGGAGAAGAGAGATTCGGATCTGCAGTGGTTTGTTGGATGTGTTCATAAGTGAGCTCCACTATAGATAAAGGCATAGACATCCCGACGTGTGCAATGTCTCCAGACATAGAATCCGCGGATGGAAAAATACATGGATCATCACAATAGGATGTCCGGAATGGCATACTATTCGAAGGAGGAGGCACACTATCGGAAATGGTTCCAATAAAATTCACAGGTGCAGAATGGTTAAAAGTTCCCATCAACGATGGGTACATTCCAACACCTATGTTCCTAGTTGCCGATTGAGAATCAAAAACTTGTGGGACTACTGATCCTGTAGATGCTGTGGAAGGAGTGAGAACATAATCCAGCTGATCGATCGTCACAATCTTGCCTTCATGGGGAAAGCAAATAACTCGAAATTCAGTAGACGCGATAGCCTTCATAGCGTACATACAGTTCCGACCTAGTAAAAGGTTGTAGTCGATGGGCGCATCAACCACTTCGACTTCAATAGGCACGGACTTACCTCCCAAGGAGACAACAAGGGAAGGGATAATTCCGTGCGACGTAAAAGATCTACCATCGAATGCAGTGAGTGTAGTTCTAGACGCGAGTAAGGGAGGAGAGCCAAGAGCTTTCCAACAAGTTAGCGACATTACTGTCGCAGAGGCACCTTCATCAACCATAGTACGTTTGACAAAGATTTTAAGGCAAACCACCTGTTTGAAAAGCCACGTGGTAAGGCAAGCGAGGCTAGACATCAGTAGTGTCGAACTTGATAACACTAGGACTTCCCCCATCTTGAACTCCTAACGCACTCAAAAAGGCATGCTTCTGAGAAGGACAAGCTTGCAAAACTTCAAGAGCCGACATGGCACACAGAGTTTGGCCCAAATCTTCTACGATGGAGTAGTTCTAGACAGCTTGAGCATTAGGATTATGCGTGGAGTGCTTGAGAACACCTTTCGGTATCCGAGGCATAATAGAAGGCTTCTCGATGTGCAAGGGATTATCAGGAGGAGGGGGAGGCTCATTCCCCAAATTCGGTTGTGGTGCACCATAATCATGTTGATGAGTAGCAACACAAACCTCCGACTGAACCATATTCACGCATCCATAACCACTAGTATTGGAAGAAGACATTGTCATTTCATTAGTACCATAACCATTGGTGGGAGCATGCGAAGCCATGTTTTGGTGATGAGGTAGGGGATCCTTCAACAAAGCTGGGCTCTGTGCCAAATGCTTCGATGCTTCTTCCATATGAGGACATAAGTGAGTAAGATTATCCTCCCCACAAAGCTTGCAAGGGAATTTCACCTTACGCCTAGGTTTACGATCCTCGCTAGCATTACCACCTTCCTGAGGAGGGTTGGCATTCTCTTTACGAGGAGTATTACGATTGCTATTATTGTTACTTCCATTGTTTTCACCCCTACGATTATTTCTCCCCTTTTTCTTACCACCAGGTTGCTGGCTACCTGACGGTTTCGCTGATTGCACATTGTGTACATCAGACGACGGAAGTGGACAAGGTGTGAACCTGTCCGAGTGCAGATTGGTTAAGCAACAAATTTTGCATTTGATTGGCTACCAAGTCTAAGGGGCGAGTGCATGCGGAACCCACGATGCCATCGGCATGTGGTCCAGGAACTGACATGGGCTCATGTTTTGTTCTCGGTGCATCAGGAATAATGTCATACAAAATGCCAGACTGAGAATAAAGTAGATCTAACTGCTGGACTTTCAAGATTGCTTGTTCCTCAGTCACAATGCCAGACATCAAAACATCCTTAGCAATGTATGGAAGTAAAGACTTGAGGAACCATTCCAATAGGAACTTTGGAGGAATGTTGGCTTTCACTAATCTCTTCCGCCGACGCCACTCTTGAACGTGGTCAGAAATATGTGTGGCCTTATTCTGACGGAAGGTGGACAACAACTCAATACCAGTATCATAATGAACCGGCAACTGGAAATGGTCTAAGAAAACCAAAGCAATCTCATTGAATCCCCTATAGGTGTTTCCGGGAAACTCCACATACCACTTCGTGACTGCCCCCGTGAGGGTGCATTGAAATAGACGTAATCGAATGGAATCGTGATTCAAAGAGTTGGAGCAGCACCAAAGGTGAAACGTTGTGACATGATCTCCCGGGTCCTCACCACCTTTCCCCTCAAACTTTGGAATGTCCAAAGGGAGCTTGGTAGGGACCGAGGGCCAAGTAGGGTCGTGACACATCGTATCATTCATGAGCTTCGAAAGATCTGGGAGATTCAAGCGTGCAAGGAATGGGAGTTGCGGCTGGAAAGCTTGATTATAAGCTCCCATAAAAGGTTGATTGAATGGAACTGTGTTATACGATGGACCAAAAGCTTGACCATGAGGGTTAAACTGCTGATACTAAGGACCTGACGGCCCATAAGCTTGCCCATGGCCATAAGATGGATAACCTCCCCCTGCCTGACCCATTTGAGAGTAAGCAGGTATATGTGCATTTTGAGCACCATATTGGGGTGGTGGGTGATACTGGTGGCCAGCACCGACTATGTTGTAGTAAGGGTTGCCACCATGGGTATGGGGCATGTATGTACTATTCACAGTGGGAACCGTGTTGTACTGACCGTAATGATATGATATGTTCCCACCCCAAATATTAGGATTATCTTGAGCAATCGTGTGATGGCCATAAGCATGATAAGTATTCCCAGGTCCAATATGGGTGTGACCAGTAGCAGGGTTGGTGGTGTGATGTCCATGTGGCTAGGAAATATTCCCACCCCCTACATTACTATTACTAGCGGCAGTAGTGGACACAAAAGTATACGGTATGTGTCCACCCCCGTGGTTGGGAGGAATGGTATCCTGTGCGAAAGTGGTCCTAGGTTGACGAGTAGCGACATGTGTATTAGGTGGTGGATGGCAAGTCGTGTTTTGGATAGCATTCCGACTAGGTTGGGTATTCCTACGAGGTGGTCACGTTCCAACATTAGCATGGTTAGGAATCTAACTAGTCCCCGTACTATGTGAGTGGGTGGATAACGTAGTGCCCCCAGCTAGGGTAGTGCCCCCAGTGGGTATAGTATGGCTAACACTTTGACTAGTGCCAGCATGAGTACCAACCATAGTGGAAGGTTCGACGGTATTGTGACTAGGCATACCAAAATAGAGTGCAGTGGGGTTGACCATAGGGCCGGAATAATCATGAGTCTCAGGCCTCCTATATCTAGAATCGTGTGGAAACGAAGGAACGAAAGGTTCGTCCTGTTCTTCCTCCTCGGGTAAGTCGGGCATCCCGTAAAGATAATTGTCTGGATTCGAAGGATCAAACGGATCCCTATCAAGTGGATTAGGCCAAATAGAACCAGGTTGAGTCGCAGGTGGATCACCTCCCCAATCCTCATGAGGAGTCTGGGGATCAGAAGTATGTTCAACTCTACCCAAAGGAGTAGAAAGGTCTTGCCCGATATCAGGTTGTGTAGCCATGTAGTCCTCAACTTAAGTCATGTAAGAATTTGAAGACTCAGAGGGAGCCCTCCGGTGTACTCTAGTAATACGTTGTGTAACCAAAGCTGGCTTTAAACCAGCCAAACGACGGGACTGGTGGAGAGTAGGGCTATGCACCACGTTCTCTTTGGAGAGAGACACAACATCTCCTAAAGGCCAACTATCGATCAAAAAACAGTAAATCAAAAGCACACACCTAGAGAATCTACAGCCAAGAGCAAATAGACATAGTGGCTAAATGAGCTCCCAACACAAGAGCTGGTATGTTTTGCCTAAGAGAGGCTTGAGACTCCCAAACTATAGCTGGAGGTAACATAATCAGTTATAGAGACACCCAGGCTTCATTGTGTCAACAGGGTCAAGTCCACTGCATGAACACAACTGTGCTGTCTAATCCCTATCTGACTCAGGACACAAATAGCATAACCATTGCAAGTACCCTGTGTGGTACCTAGGTAAGGAAACTATGTCTACCGCAATATAACCAATGCTCAGGGGGACAGTCGTAGGTGGGATCCGTCGTATGGGCAGGGTAGCTAAGCCTGAAGCACAAGAGGATGAACCTCCGATACCCCCAGATATGAACAAATCCTGGATATATCTCCCACGTTCAGCCGGTATCAGAGCGATATCTTCTCAACCAACCTCCCGTGACCTCGTGCTTAACTCTGGTTTGAGTAGATCTTTTCTTGAGAACACCGATCTATACCATGGATTCCTCCAATCCCTGGTCAGACACCTAATGTTTCATTCAGTAGTCTTGGATTGTTAACTCATAATGATTTATTCCAAGACTCTAAACCTATGCTAGTTGGTGTACCCTATAAATAAAATAAGTCTAATCAATTTTATGATTAAGCGTTAATTTTAGTGGCCGTGATTACTCAAGGGATATGGTCGTGAAACTAGTGATGTGTAGACTCAATAGTATGCACCATCGTCCAATCCTAGACTCATCTATCCAATAAAACAATGTCACTAATATGCAAAGTCAATCAACAATTCCGAAATAAATATGCAAACTTTTATCTTTTCAATGCACAAGCAGAACCTAAAATGAAGGCAACAAGCACTCAATGCAAAATGCAATACATGGAAATAAAATATTTTTGTATTTTCTCTTATAAACAGAAAGGAAAATGCAAAAACTAAATGAATATTTTTGTATTTTTTCAATATATATGGAATGAAAAAATGCAAGCAAAATCCTACTATTCAGTCACTGAAGTGCCGAGAAGATCACTAAGACAACCCAACAGATCCTAAACGGCAAGACTCAGCCAAAAGAAAGAGCTCAAAAGGTAGAAACCAAGAGGTTAAAACCAAAGATTGGTAAAAAACCAAGAAGGCTCAACTAAGAGAAACGAAGAGATCTGGTCACAACCAAGGCATGAAACAGTCAAGAAAGAGGCCAACAAAGACTCAGGAACCAACCAAACTCACCTAGCAACAACCAATAGCCATAAACCAACAAAAGCCGAAGTTACACGCTATTGTCGAAGGAATACCTGCGGGTACCCGCGAGCAGTAGTGTAAATAGAGGCGGGTATACGCAGGCAGAACTAAGCTATCCCACGGGTGAGGAAAAGCAAATGGTCAAATAAAGAGTCCAGGGGCTCAGAAAAAGCAGGTTTTCTACAGTGTATCTTAACGGCCAATCAGTGACACATAGCTTTGATAGACAACAACTCTAATTATGGACTAATGCTCAAAACATTTCCCAAACATGGATGTTTTCCCCAACGGAGTCACCATTTTTGTATTGGAGAAAACTCATTATGGCTTGGGAATACCACAATAGACAGATGACTGCCAGAAATCTACTCAATCCTCAAAACAATGCTATTATAAATGACAAATGTTAAACAATGGAGAAATGTAACCAACCTCGATCCAACGTTTGATGTAGATCCCCGTTGGAGCTTTCAATCTGCGCACATCCAAGCACTTGTAATCTGCAAATTAGTATTGACAACCAATATATAACAAGTACATGTGATATATAAACGACATTAACATTATCAATAACAATGGTCCATAATATCATAAGCAAATGCAACCCAATGTATAATAAATGACATTCACACCATTAATGGACGAGAATATGGGTATTTCTATTAATGAACAAGAAGAAGTACAAAGCGATATGACCTCTTACCGGCAACCAATCTAAACCAAGATCTAGATCAATCCACTTGTGCCTTCACCACTTCAATCCTCCATGAATGGCAAACTCAAACTAGAAAGGAGTTTGGAAGGTGAACATAAATGGTTCACAACTACAAGGATCAATAAGTGTAGACTCAAGATAGGGCAAAAATCCACTAAAGTGCCTTTACTCTTCTCCTCTTCCCCCCGTCCATAAGCCATATGTGCTCAATATATAGTCCTCTCAAAGGTAGGTGAAAGGACTCATCGAGACATTACTTGGGTAGATAGAGAGCCAAAGGTCACCCAATGACTGCTTTTTGGGAGTTAAAAGTGATAAAATAGTGGGTTTTTACCATTTTACTTGATACCTGCAGGCTATAGGGATGCAACTTGCGGGTATGCATGCTATAGTGATGCAACATGCGGGTAGGAACAAAAATAGGATAGACTGGTATCACTAAAGGATGAAAATGGATCTGAGTCACTGAAATGGATTCTACAGGCCAAAGAATGCTGATGCTCACAGGGTGGAAGATTTCTGTGTAACATTTATCTTTAGAGGAAATCACAGAACCCCTTGGAGAAATCGAACTCAAAGATCCTCTATATCTTGAAGAACCTTTCACTCCAAAGAATTCTCCACCTAATACTCCACACAATTCTCCACCTAATTCTCCACGAGGAGCCATGGATGTACTGGCATGGCGAACAAGAGGAGCTTTGAATTTGGTTGGACCTTTTCACATCCTACCTAAGAATCCTGAGAAAGTTTTGCCTAAATACGACCCTGGTAAAGGCATCTCTGCTGAAGATCACCTAAAGAGCTTTTATTTAGCTCTAAACCTTTTAAATGTGCAGCACGAGGATATCACTGTAGGATTTTTCCATATACTTTTGAACCGAAAGTTTCTTCCTAGTATTTCAGTTTACAAGCTAGTTCACTATCGAATTGGGAGGAATTTGAAAATTATTTTTTGAAAAAGTATGGAAATCAGAAAACTTTAGCTACACTCATGAAAGAATTGTTGTCCATGAGAATGGAAAAGAAAGAAAAGGTCCAAGAATTCATCCAAAGATTCACGACACTGTTAAATAAATTTAGTGCAGCAACTAGACCAGCTGAAGAATCCTTAGTTAAGTACTACACTACAGATCTTTATCCTCCAATAGAAATGTTTGTCAAAAGAACCAAGAAAACTACTTTAGTGGAAAATTTCAAAGAATCTAGGAAGGTAGAGGAAGAAGTGGACAACATTGCTAAGCATTTTGTAGACGCAAAAGCAAAACTAGAAAACACTAAGAAAACCCTGCTGCTTACTAGGAATAAAGACAAGTCATCAGCGGATATGGAGAACGTAGTCAAAATGATGCAGAAGTTGTCCAATAAAATTGTAGATCTTGAAAAGGATAAGGCAGCTAGTGCAGCTAGGAAACCTTTCAAACCTTTCTACAAGAAAAGGGAAGAAAACGACTAGCTTCATCCGCCTACAAACAACTCTCCTGCTTTGAATTTAAATGAGGTAGGAATGGAACATTTCTGCACCTTTCATCAAGAACCACACTCTGAGAAGAGCTATCCGCAATGGATAAATTCAATGAGATTGGTAATGAACCAAATGTTGGATGCACAGATACCAGATCAAGACAATCCTCCAGAAGAGCCAATTCTCTAACTAGAAGAGCCCGCTCCAGACACTACCATGGTGTTATGGGACTGGGTCCCTTTGACTGAGTTAATAGAAGATGACTCTGAGGAAAGACAGGTCTCAGCTGTAAACATTAACACTCGCAGTAAAGGTCCAATTGCTGATCCGAGTTCAAGCTCGGCTATAACCAAGCCTAAAATATCCAAAGAAGTACCTAAAATACACATCACGGTTATTCCTCCACAACCTAAAGCTAACCACACGCCTACCAAAAAACCAAACATGGAGACAACAACTCAGCAACCTAAGAACACTTCAAGTAGGACAGATAATCAACCAAAAGTCGTAAAAAAGTGTGATATGGGATATGACATAATTGAAGATATAAAGAAAGTGAAAGAAAATGTTTCGATATTCGATATGTGTAGTTTGCCCCAGCAACGAAATAAATTATTGCAAGATCTTGAACCCCAATCCAGCGCACCATTAGCATATACTCAGGAAGACCCTGAAATTAATGAAGCTAGTATTGGCGGGAAATCTAAATCCCAAACGCTGCCTTTCCTTTTAACTTTTGAAATTTTCAATCACAATGTGCATAACTGTTTGGTAGATTCTGGAGCATCTTCAAATGTCATTCCATTGTCAATCTGCAAAAAGATTAATGGGAATCCAATTCCATCCCCAGCTCAGATTATCCATCTAGATAGAACGGCTATTAAAGTCATTGGGGAAATGAAGGACGTCCTTATTAGATTATCAGCGAATCCTAGGGTGTGTTAGTTTATCGATGTAATGGTTGTTGATATTCCTGAAGCATATGGTTTGATCTTAAGCAGAGACTGGTCTACAAAAATCAATGGCTACTTTACAACTGATTGGTCCCATTTATGGTTACCATATCAGAATAGGAAAAATTAGATTAAAGTTTTGAGAGAACCACACATGAAACAAAATGTAACTCAGCTAGAGGAAAAGAATGAAGCAGTAGCATTTTCATCTTCAGTTCTGGGAAATTGTTTTTTAGAAATTGAGCCGGGTAACTATCAATCAGATAATGTTAGCCATGAATCAGATGAACATTCCAATCTCCTTCAATTTTCTCGGACTGGTGATATCGACTGTAACATAGTTAGCTTAGTCACTGACTTAGATGATAAAAATACTAACTTAGTTAGATCAAAGAATTTTTTTTGGATTTTATACTTTGATGGTTCCAAAACTCTAGAAGGATCCGGAGCTAGTTGTGTTTTACTTGATCCTAAAAATAACAAATATTTCTTGTCCTATCGATTATAGTTCGATTGCACTAACAATACAGATGAATATGAAGCTTTAGTTCACGGATTAAAGAAGGCCATCGCTTTGAATGTTAAATACCTGAA
Source organism: Larix kaempferi (assembly GCA_027924585.1). Taxonomy (NCBI): domain Eukaryota; kingdom Viridiplantae; phylum Streptophyta; class Pinopsida; order Pinales; family Pinaceae; genus Larix; species Larix kaempferi. The sequence goes on along the minus strand of BSBM01000229.1, from coordinate 28,447,263 downwards.
AGTCTTTGGTGACTCGGAAATAGTCATCACGCAGGTGAGAGATACCATTCATCGTATTTCACCACAGTTAAAAGGCTATTAGGCTGAGGTATGGGATTTAATTTCGCATTTTGACGCTTTTAATATAAAATATGTGCCTAGATTGAAAAATGTTGGTGTTGATTTATTAGCAACTTTCACTTCTAGGTTGGTACCTACCAATAATAAATGTTCGATTGAATTGATTTTCAGGCCTTCGGTTCTAGACAATATCACAAATCTCAGAGTTTTTGATGATGATGATCAGATCATTAATTTGCTAACAAATGAAAATCTATTCCAAAGAGATATTATAGAAGAGGAAAAGCATGATTCCGATTTGCAAAACAAAGACACAGTCAAAGGAAATTTCATGCCCAAAGGGGTGAGATCACTTGAAGGTATATTTGATCTGCAGGGCAAGTTCAAGAAGCCGACGAATTTCAAAACTCACAGCTCTTCTATGCAACACGAGTTAGTAAATGGGGGCACCGAGGCTGAACCAAAATATATTAATCTTGGTAAATGTTGTTCACCGGGTGAGAGAGATAAGTTCATTAATATTTTTCGGCAATATAAAGATGTTTTTGCATGGATTTATGAAGATCTAAAAACATATCACACCGGCATTATTCAGCATATCATACCAATGAAAGTAGGTGTTAAACCATTCCAACAGCAGTTGAGAAGAATGCATCCCACTCTCAAACCTTTAATTCAAAAGGAATTGAAGAAATTATTAGATGCTAAGATCATTTTCAAAGTCCGACACTATGAATGGGTTGCTAACCTAGTTCCCGTAAGAAAGAAATCAAGAGAAATACGATTATGTGTTGATTTCAGAAATTTGAACAGAGCCTCTGATAAAGATAACTACCCCCTCCCTTTGATGGAACAAATTATACAGATGGTATCAGGATCGGAACTCTTCTCTCTCCTAGATGGTTTCTCTGGTTACAATCAAGTATTAGTGGCTGAAGAAGACCGTCTTAAGACTACTTTCCACACTAAATGGGAAACCCTTCTCCTACCGGAGAATGTCGTTCAGCCTGATAAACGCAGGAGCAACTTTCCAATGAGCAATGGACATTTCCTTCAAGGGATTAGGTGGTCATTGTGCCATGGTCTATCTAGATGATGTGACCATTTTCTCAAAGAAGAGAGAAGACCATGTTGTTCATTTAAAACAGATTTTTTATCGTTGCCGAACGTATGGTATCTCTTTAAACCCCAAGAAAAGTGTTTTTGTTGTTCTTGAGGGTAAGCTCCTGGGTCACATCATATCAAAAGGGGGAATTTCAATAGATCAAGAGAGAGTATAGGTGATCAATAAAATCCCCATGCCCCACAACAAAAAATCTATGCAATCGTTTATGGGCACTATCAATTTTGTCCGAAGGTTTGTTACCGATTTCGCGCAAATTGTTAAACCTTTGCAACAAATGGTCAAGCAAAGTGTACAGTTCAAATGGATAGAATTGGAAAAGAATGCATTCAAAGATATCAAAGCAGCCATAGCTAACGCTCATTCTCTAAGAAGTCCATATTTTGACAAAGACTTTATTTTGTATACTTTTGCTTCGGATGACTCTCTCGCGACTATGCTTACACAAAAGGTAGAATTAGGATATGAATATCCAATTTCCTTCATGAGCACTGGTCTACAGGGCGCTGAACTGAATTATCCTGTTGTTTATAAGCAAGCTTATGCCGTATTCAAAGTGGTAAAATAGTTCAAGCCATATATTCTTAAGAGTAGAACCAAGTTCATAGTCCCTCATCCGGCTGTCAAATCTCTTTTCGTTCAAAAGGAATTGGGAGAAAGAAGAGGGAATTGGGTCACAGCTCTTCAGGAATACGATTTAGAATTTAAACCGGCTACTATCATCAAAGGTCAGGGACTATGTAAGTTGCTCACTAAACATCCAGTTGATGAAGAACAGAGTTGGGAAAATGAAGCCGAACTAAATATGATTGAGGTATGCCCTATTTTCACCACTCCTGAATCCTGGTACAGAGATCTAGTACACTATCTGCAACAGAGATACTTGCTAGAGCATTGGAGCTCTAAGCAAAGAAGGGCACTTCGTTTGAAATTAGCAGCTGATCAAATCATTGAGGGAATACTCTTCAAAAAAAATTATGATGGCATTTTTCTTAGGTGTTTAGAGAAAGATGATGCAAGTAAGGTAGTCAAGGAATTACACAATGGCCCTGCTGGGGAACATTATTCCAGAGATACTACAACTCACAAAATATTGAGGGCTGGATACTATTGGCCCACCTTATTCAAAGATACCCACGCCTATGCAAGAAATTGTGATGTGTGTCAAAGGAGTGCTGGGAAACTACCCAAGGCAGCAGGACCATTGTAGCCCGTGATTATCTCAGAGCCTTTTGAACAATGGGGCATAGATGTCATTGGAGAAATAAAACCAAATTCTTCTATACAGCATCGGTATATCCTGACTGCCATAAACTATTTTACAAGATGGACAGAGGCTGTCCCATTACGCAAAATCAACGAGGATGTAGTTATCAATTTCTTAAAGGAAAATATCATAACCAGGTTTGGGGTTCCAATTTCCCTAGTCTTTGATAATGCAACTTATTTTTCGTCTTTTAAGATAAATGAATTTGTTTATGAGAGAGGAATTCAGCTACACTATTTAGCCAATTATTATCCTCAAGGAAACGGATTAGCTGAATCTTCAAACAAAAACCTCATTCGGATTCTTAAGAAAATAGTGATTGAAAATCAGAGGAGATGGCACACAGATCTCCCAAATGCTTTATGGGCATATAGGGTTACTCCAAAACACACTTTAGGGGTTTCCCCGTATACCCTTGTCTATGGTAAAGAAGCCATCCTCCCTCCCAACATATTACTCCCATCTTTGCAATTAGCCCAAGCCTCCCAAGGTTCCAGTAGCTAGCTTTTACAATCCATAATTAACACCTTGCTGAAACTTGAAGAATCCCGAGAGAAAGCTAAAGACCGATTCCACCAACACCAAAACATAGTCAAGAGGTGGTTCGATAAGAGAAAATATGGCAAAAGAAGTTTTGAAGTAGGTGACCTAGTTCTGAAATGGGACCATTCCCATGAAGGTAAAGGAATGCATACAAAATTTCAGCATTTATGGGTAGGCCCTTACCAAATTTCTGAAAAGCTTGGCCCAAATACCTACAAACTGAAAGATTTATAAGGAGAGGAGGTAACCTTGCCTCTAAACGGCCTCGCTTTGAAACAGTATTTCTCATAGTCTTGTGAAGTCTCCTTTGTACATAAACTTTTGTTTCCGTTTTGTCTTTTATCTTTTCTTTGAAGTCAATTTTTTTGTTTTCTACACTCAGTGTTTTCTTTTATCCGTCAATAAAATCCAGTTTAGCTATTGGTAAGGCAGAAGATAGATCTTCAGGCTAAACTCAATCTTGAAAGGGTGAAAACCACTTACAAAGAATTGTTTTGGTGACTTTGTCTTCAATGATTGATTTTCAGGAATATTAGAGATCCTCTCGTTGATTGGTCAAAGCAACCCTATTTTAATAACTAAGATTCAACGTTTCTTTCCTACTATCTTGTGGCCCCATTCACTTTAACATAATTATCTGCCTCAAGGATTTCGCTATAATCAGACCCATGGAAAGGAAGCATGTCTTACAGATATATGGCATTTAAAATGATCCCATGCTACAAACGATAGCCAAAAGGCTTATTTTAGAGAATTGATTTCCAGAAATTCTCGCCTCAATCAAAGCACGACAGAGAGATACTAAGCATTTTCAGTCAAGAAAGCTGTCCAAATAAATCAACTCAACAAGGTTCTTCTCCATCCGTGAGGCATGATAATCAAACAAACTTATCACTCACACAAAAGGACATTATGGATTGAAGAACCAGAGAAATCAAATATGCAAGTTGAAGAAACTCATTTCTAGAAGACTCAAATGACAAAAGTCATCAAGAAATATCCAAAAGGGTATAAATAGCATGGGAATGAGGAACAAACGAATATGACTGTAATATATTGTTACGATCCTGTGGATTCTTTTTAATTTGATCTCTAAAAGGAAGAATTATAATATGAACCCCATACTCAGGCCCTGAGAGAGTCGAAAAGAAATATGATTCTAAGATACCCTCTCCCAAAAAAACCATGATGATGAGAGTGATCACTGTATTCATGAGAGCTGAACTATGAAGACATTTCATCACTCATATAAATTAGCGGTTTGTAAGTTTTCTACCCCTAAGGAGAGTGTTTTTTCAAAGATCTGTGTTCACCAGAGAATCGCCAATTGTTGTGGCTGCAACATCCTCCCCAAATTTTTTGTAGATATCGAGCCCCCTCCTTTTTACTTCTTTTATAAAGTTACTTAGGAGTTAAACTTTCCTTAGAAGTTCTGTCATACTTAGTTTTATAGGAGAAACCTTTCTTTTTCAGTTTATTGATCTTTTTCTTCTAAGTCGCAACTCAAGCTTTTCACCCGCAACAACGGAAGAACTCAAGCTTTTCACTCGCAATGGTGGGAGAACTCATAAAGTTCGGCCACAACAGGCGCCTCTTTTATCAAATATTTCTACCTTGTACTTTTCGGGTGAAATCACCAGGTCCATCTGAAACTTCGAGCGAACTCGGTGAGTCCTCCCGCCATAGTGGACCAACTCAAGAATTTTTCCCGCAACGGAGGAAGGTTCTCGTCATTCTTTTACCAAGGCACAAAGAAAACTTCGGACAAACTTGGAAAGTGTCCCCGCAACAGCGGAAAACTCACGAAGTTCCACCGCAACATTGGAACGATTCCCAAACTTTGGCCGCAACGGGCGGACGCATTATTCAAGTCACATAACCTTCAACTGTGGATGGAACTTACGAGTTTCCACCGCAGCATCAGATAAACTCAGCAACTCTCATCGAAATAGCGGATATAACTTATGAGTCTTTGCCACAACATTGGGTGAGCTCAACCTTTCCTCCCGCCTTCGGTGGTTACGCTTCAATACCAAACGTGCCGAGGTGACCCCGCTGTACACGTTTTAAACGTCATTTTAAAGACTCCACCAACCTATTAATTGCCTGCACGTGTCAACCTTTATATAAGGTTTTGGGGAGTTTGTTTTGCTTCTATTGATAGAATTTGTACCAGAGAACGCCATTTAAAAGCTGTTAGATTGATCCAGCTCAGCTCACCCGCAGCATAGTCAACCTCCACAAGACCAACAATCTTTTTCCGGGTAGGTGGCTCTACCACTGTTTCGTTATTCTTCTAAATGTGTAAATCTTTTCTCTGTAATGATACCCCATGTGGGATGCATGGCTGGTAGACATCTGCATGTGTTATTATTTTGGCCATTCCCAAGCCTACATTTTCTAATCATGTGCCCTTTTAGCTTTCCCCTAAGTCCCTTGAACCTACAAGCTTCAACCTTCCTGACCGGATTTTTACCCATCATGCCACTCATGCTATTGTCTGAGGAAATCTTGAACAAATAATAATAATAAAAAAAGAGAACACAACTCAGTTAGCGCCCCCCGAAATGACTTATCTTGGTTGGGAGAAGTGTAGTTGTGCTAAAACAAAATCTCTGTTTTCATCTTCATTTGGCAGTATTACATATTATCATGTCGATATTTTGTTTTAAAAATTCCTACGTCTTGCTCTATGTTCTGTACTATTTTGCAATATTATGTTTATTTATGCATAGTTGCTTGACAGGATTAATCTAGAATGCCGAAGGGTAGCAGAAAGAGAGCTAAGGTAGCTGAGCCAGAACCAATAGAGCCAATAGTTGAAACTCTGTTTGAGGATACCAAGTCCACCACAGGAGTTCCTCCTGAGGTCAAATGGGGATATGTTTATTGTATGCTCAGAGACCAAGACATCCCAGGAGCACTCTTGGAAAAAGAGCACATCTATCAGAATATCAGAACCTATGGGATAGCCAAAGCCTCCACACGTCCTGAGCTCTTTCCTCGCTCAGAAGTTATTAGATGGATCCTGGAGCACGCAAACCAAGAAACAAGAGTGTTGTATGATAGCAAAGGAGAGTCATTCGCCTCGTTCCACCCAGCCTACATTGCAGCAGCCTACAAATTACCGTGCTCTTAGTAGCCACTAAATGATGAATGGATGGTGTAGATGGACACTCTTGAAATGGCTAAAAATATGTTAATTACTGGAAAGCAGCTTAGGAAAAGAGACAGTGATGAATATGAAGTTCAAAATCTGAGGGTCCCTTTTAGGATGATCGCCCTTATGTTAAGCAAAATCTTTGGCATCGCTGACGGAACCATTTATAGGATACAATGGGCCCCCATAATCCATTACGTAGCATTCAAAGGAACTATTTTTGATTGGGAAACTATCCTCTTAGACAGTTTATCATCCACCGTCAAAACAACCAAAGAAGGAATGGCTCTGAAGAAGTCAGAATTCTTCATGTCTTCATATCTTGTTAATTGCATTTTGGGAAAGCTCACTTTCCCAAAGCCAGGATGCGTTTGGGACCTGTCCAACACCCCAGTCTATACTGCCTATAAAATACTATGGGATCAGAATTACAGGATGCATTAAAAACTCATCTGTGAAGAGTTCATCATACCTCTGTATGAGCAAATGTTTAGTGAAGAACCCAATTGCTTATTAGAGAATGCCATGGAAATGCTGGAAAATTATGGCGACTTCTACTTTTCCGAAGACAATACTTATATCAAAATGTATGGAGGCTCCAAGCCACCATATATCTTTCCCAGATACGCTACTGATTATATAGTCTTGAAAGAAGCAGTTAGGCAAGTTTTTCTTGATGGAGTCAGACGATTTTTTAATAAATTGAAAAAGGATTCCTTCCCTTCTCTGCCATTCTATGTGGGAGCCTATAAGTTCTCAGGGGTTGCATTTGTTGAGGAATTCATTCAAGAGTTGAAAGTTTTTCATTTTGGGGAAGCAATATTTCATAGAAATGACAGACGAAACAAAGTCGCAGAGCACTGTAAAGAATTGTACGCCCACTTTGATTATGCCCATTATTATGATGAGGATGAAGAAGTATTTAGGGGAATCAGTAACATGACTGAGTTGCAAATATGCCGCTACAAAGGTGGAGCAAGCTCTAGCTCTACCACTGTCCAAAGTTCCCAAGAATCCAAGTTACAGAAAGAAAAGGAAATAGTAGAAGCTATAGCTAATCAAGAGAAGAGGCTAAAGGAGGAAGCAAATAGAACTCATAAAGAAATTGCTGACAAGTTGCGGAAGGAGCAAGAACAAGCCTTTAAGCCTCAGGAGGCAGAAACTCTTAGGCTACAAGAAGAAGTAGCCCAAAGGCTTCGGGATCAAGAGTTAGAAGAGGCAAGATTGCAGCAAGCTACCAGAGAGCAGGAAGAGAGGGAGGTAGTTGAAAATCGGCTAAAGGCTGAAGAAGAAGAAAGACGGCGCAAGGCCGAAGAAGAAAACAAGGCAAATGAAGATGCACGAGCTGGTGGTTCTAATACACAGGACATGGACATAGGTTCATCCCAATTGGTATAGACCCCTCCTGCTGAAGAGAATGTCCCCATAGAAAATCTCCTACTGATCCCTTTCACCCCATCAAAGGATCATACTGTGTCCCAGTGGAACAAATTTGTATATAATAGGGATAGGAAATCTATTGTTTTGAAGTCAAAGACAAGGTTAAAGAGACTTTTTGAGTCGGACATTGTCACCCATCGTGAAACTACTGTTATGCAAAACACGAAGCATGCTCCTGTGGCTATGGCATCTACTGTTGTAGCATCAGCCAAAGCAAGCGAGGACAATGTAATCAGAATAGTAAATAAGTTCGAGTCAACCAAGAAAAGGGCTCGTATGCTACAGCACACCGTGGCCAATGAACAGTCTTATAGGGAGCTCGTATTAAAGAAACATGATCACCTCCTATATGATCATAAGGAGTTGTTGGATAAATATCAACACCTAGAGGAGGAAAAAGAACACTTGGCAGTACAGAGGATGGTACTTGAAGCAGAGAAGAATGACTCTGAAGCCAAAGTTGTCCAGTTAGAGGAAGATAAGCAGTTGTTGGTTGAGTAGTTGGAACAAGCAAACATCAGAGAAATGGATATGACTCCGTTTCATGAGAAATCCTGTGATGTGCTTAAGCAGATGCATGAGAAGCAAGAACTGCTTACCGAAGAAGTTTGCAGGCTAAAGGCCATGCTAGACAGAATGAAGGAAATCAACTCACAAGCTGTCAGGCTAAAGAACAATTATACACGGGTAAAAGCTAATATTTGAAGCCAGATGGAGTGGAGAGAAGGGAAGGTGGATTTCCCCAAGCACCTCCCATTCAAACCTATGGTTGATTTTAAGGAAGATGTAGCCTTCATGGAATTTTGTAGGAATTGCAGCGCTAAGCTAATTACTATGATCTAGGTTACAATGGAAAAGTGTAATAGCCTTCATCAAAAGATTCAAGAAGTGCATGTAAAGTGCAAGGTTGTATTTCCCCACACCCTTGATGAATTTCCAAGTAAAGAGCAACGCCTCTCTGATTTAAAAGATGAGCTAAACATTCAATTGGAGTATGTGAGAAGAATCGATGTGTTAACCACCGAAGACCTCCATCAATGCATCGTGATGCCTTCAGTACACTCTCAAATGATCCATGAAATCCGCTAGACAGCAATAACAGAAATGCAAGACATCGAGGCAGAGCTCGACAAGCATGTAACTTCAAAGAAGATCTTGCTCCCTTCACCTGCCAATGTTGTCATAAGAGACACTGGTATTTGGTTCAGCTACATTGAAGAAGAAGATAGGAAGGCAACAATAGCAACATTAATCAATAGAGGCACATCATCTACAGTAGAGGCACCAACTGAGACAAAGCGCCCCCTGAAATGGTTGCTCCAGCTGCAGCAGAGGCACCGCCCCAAAGCTAGCTCAATAGCCATGATGCATCGAATTTTTCCTTCCCTATTATCGAATCATAAATTCAAAGGGACAACTATCCTCTTTTGTTTCTATTATGTAAAGGGTGCCACGAGTCACTTAATTTTGTAAAGCATTTAAAAGAAATTTAAAATAGTTAAAGAAGATAAGACAAGTGGCAGCCTTGGAGGCAGTTTGTAAACTTATAAATAGATAGTTAGTGAATAGTACAAGGACTTTTGGCAGGTGAAAGACTTTTTTTGTCTTGTACGTGAACTATTTCTCTACATGTATAAGGAATTCAATTTTGCCTAATGAAAGCCTGGGACACTACATTTTTTCCTGAAAGATGTGTTGAATGTGTGTTGGATTACTCTTGTATCAGTCTTACACTACTGTGAGATCTTTCCTTACTATTGCGAATTAGTTCTCTGTAATGATGATTTCTATATTTTCTGTGCAAAGATGTTTGTCTCAAATGAGTAATTGAATGCATTAATTGAATTAAAGCTATCTTTAATATCTTGTGTATTCTACTGTGGATGCATCTTTAGGATTAAATAGCTATCTGTCTGATCTTTAGATGTTTCTTTCAGTCTATTACTCATCTTTGATGTTTGCTCCTTGCAAGGATAGATTAGATTTTTTTATACAATCTTAAATTAGCTTAGATTAGTTATCTGCATTTAACTTAGGGCACTTGCATCTCATCTTTAAAATAAAATACATAAATGGTGGATTGGGTCGCAACCGGTGTTGAGAATAAGAATCTTTAAATCTCATGGTAGCCGAAACCGCTAACCAGACGGATTTCCTACACCAATTGGTGAGGGATCTAATTGGGATTGCTTACTGTGGAGAATCCCTTGTTGATTGATGCTACGATCTCCGGGGCATCAATAGGTTCCTTTCTTTTTGTCGACCAGGACTAGGTTGGAAACCCATTCTGTCATGTTGATCGGATAGATGAAACTAGCCTTAAGCAGTTTTTCAACTTCGGCCTAAATGGCTGCTACTTTCCGAGGGTTCACTAGACAGAGCTTTTGTCTCACTGGTTTAGCATTAGGGTAAGTTGTGATAATGTGCTCCATAATGGATGGGTCGATGCCTGGCATCTCCTCATAAGACTACACAAAAACGTCACGGAATTCCTTAAATAGATTGGTATACAAAGTGATCTCCTAAGGAGAACAGTCTACTCCAATAAAGATCTTTTCCACAACATTGGGTTTAGTGGAGATATCGATCGGTATCATCTTCAAGATGTTTTCCATGTTACCTTCAACATAAATTGTCTGTTTAGTAGAAGGAGTGATGGACAAATTGATATCCCCACTGGGTCTCAATAAAAAATCACCCTTCTCAATACTTTCTAGATCCAGAAGAAAGTAGGACCTGTGGTGCATGTGTTCCCACATATGGTCCAGGCCTACCATGGCTTCCAGGATAGCTTCATCGGAAGGAAAAACAATATCAAGATAGTCAAAAGAATGGGTAGAGTCAACTGACCATGTGGGTGCATAATCAAAATATGACTCAGCAAAGATTGGTGAAGTCCCATTGCAACATTTTTTGATGCTTGTTATGCAACTTCTGCAACTGATAAGGGCACTTTGGTTCTTCTTGCGTCAGAGGGATCCATGGATCAGTCGTATGGCTAACCATAAGGACTTCACGAGATGATTTATCGCTAGTACTCGTAGAACCAATATAATGTACAGGAGAATGTAGGTCAAAAGTGCCCATAAACGATGAATACATGCCTACTCCGAAGCTCTCACTGGGCGGATGATTTCAATCAATCTATGGGATGTTTGAATCTGAAGAATTCATGTTGTTCTTCCGAGTGAAGGTTAGTTGATCAACAGTGATGATCTTGTGAAAATGCTCACAGTAGATCCAAGAGATGATGTAAACCTCACAATGAAAGAATTTAGGAATAATAGAAGAAGAATAGAGCAGTAGAACATAGATCCAAAGGAGCTCAGATAGAGGCAGAATAATTACACATGTTACATTAATATGAATAGTAAAACAATAATTATACAATGCTCAGGATTCAAATACACTAGGTGTGATTCGAATTAGCCTGCATGGATAGATCCAAAATCAGTGGAGTGTCATCAAAGCACAACTAAAAGTCTATCTCATCATCAGTGGAGTCATCAATGCACAAGTAACTGTCAACCATCAGTCAAACTGAGTCTAACTGAGTGTGGTAGGTGTAACTGGCACATGGAGGCACTAATTGAATGAAGGAGGCTCAGTGGAGGGTGCATGAGGAGCTATCTGGAGTCAGAATGGGCAGTCTAGTCTCATCGGAGGTCCATCAGAGTGATACAGACAGTTGAGAGTTAGTCTATCCTTAAATCAAGGAGAGAACTAAGGATAACTCAACTAACTGAAGTGCACTGAAGTGGTTGGTGAGAAAAGGCACCCTTCTCAAGTGGTGGGTGAGAAGTGGGCGCCTCCCTGTCTAGGAGGGATAAAACTAATTTGAGAAAAGCTCCCGGGGCTAGCTAACTGAGGGCTAGGTGCTGGGACTGATGACTGGGATGCATGCATGTAGAAATGCATGCAAGACTGATAATGAAAATAACTAAGATGCTGGTAGGATGAGGATGGAGTATAGGAATATCCTAACACCCCACCTTAATCCATCCTGGGCCTTGGTAACTAGGACCAAAGTTCATCCATACAATCAAAATAAATGATAGAAAAATAAAGAACTGTCCATAAACCGAGGAAATGGGGAAAACCTCATGGTAAAAATACCCCCCTCAAAAGAACAGTAAAATAACTCAAAGAACCATCATACTAAGTAGAAAAGAAAGAAGCTTTATTCAGTGAAAAATTTTGTAAAAAAATTGGCAAGCTGATCCTCTGTAGGATGCCAAAACAGGTGCTAGATATGGATCTGGTCTTTTGATGTGCCTCCCACTGTGTAGAGGGTGTATTGGACGAAGCAAGTCTTTCAGGAATTCTTTCTGCAACTAGAACGAATGGGTCATGACGAGTCTTCCCAATAGATGGAAGAGAGAACCCCACCATCATGCTGCATCTCTCATGGAGAGGTAGATGGCATAATGAAAGGTTGGCATGATGTTGAAGTCTTGTAGTTCTGTGATCAAACGAATCCTCAATTGTGTTCTCAGTAGCTGCAAGGAGTCTGTGAGCCCATATTGGCCTTGGCGCTTTATTGAGAACATGTGTTGGTTCTGGATATGAAACTGAATGTTCTTGAACTTTGATCTCAACATCAAGATCTTGTTCTATATCTTCATCAGAAGAAGAGTCACTTGAAGCTTCATCGGATTATGAGGAAGTTGGAAGAGAGAAGGGCAGAAAATGAGCAAACTCATATGCCTTGGAGGCATGATTTGCAAACCCTTTTGCTATAGTCTTCCAAGTGGAGATCTATGTAATCTCAACTGTGTCAGGACCAAAATTCACCTTCTTAGGTGATCCGGTGTGAGTCATCTGATATACCGACAACAAATTTGTTGTCAAGGAGGGAACGAATAGAACATTCTTGAACTTGCCATGCTCCATATGTACTGTACCCAACCCTTTGGCAGAGATCTGAGAGTTGTCTCCCATGTGAATAGTAGGCCCATCATTTAGATCTAAAGAGGAAAATGATTCTTCAGAGGAAACCATGTGGTTGGAGGCTCCAGAATCTATGAGGAGGGCCTTTGATTTTGAAAAACTAGCCATCAATGCACGGAAATCCTCATGACCATCATATCCACTTCCTGAATTAGACATCTTTGCATCTTTTGGAATAGCAATTTTTTTCTGTTCAAGAAGCTTGGTTAGTAGGTCTATTTTCTTGTTCATGCAAGCTTCCTCAGGATGGTTTCCTCTCTTGCAATAGGGACATGTAGATCTCTTATGTTTGTCCTTCTTGGAGCTGGAAGCTCCTTTTGATGGACTTGACTTATTATTCATCTTGGATTTAGATGACTTCTTATCTTGTCTTTTTGCCTCCCTTTTACATTCGTCCCACTTGCTTCTCCAACTAGAAGAGCTAGATCTTTGGAGGCCTTGATGGCACCCATTTGAATCAATTTGTCCTCTTCTTGAATGAGAGCTTCAGTGAAGACATCTAAGGTTGGAAACTTCCATCCAGGGATTGACATTCGTCCAGAATAGAAGGTAGATACAAAGACTGAAAACTGAGATCCTAGTTTGCTCAGAATGGAGAGCACCAATTTTTCATTAGTTTTAGTGATGCCATAATGCTTGCATTGAAAAACCAAGTTCTTAAATTTTGAGAAGAATTATTGAATGCTCTCAAAATTGCTAGGTTGTAGGGAAACCAATTCATTTTCGAGAATGTGGCCTCTTAGCCCATACTGTTTGCCAAACAAATTCTCCAATTTTGTCCATAACTCATTAGGAGACTTCAATCCTTCAACATGAAGCAATAGATCTTTAGACATATGAAGGCATATGAAACCAAAGGCTTCATCCATTTTATTTAGATGCTTGGTTTTCTCCATAGCTGCATGTGGTATGGGATCTTTTTCAAATAACAATCTGGATAGCTGTCTGGTACAAAAGTGTAATTTCATCTCAAGCTTCCATTCAAAGTAACTGAAGGGAGTGAGGATCATACGAGAGGAAGGAGCATTCGAATTGCTCATCTTGACTGTTGGAACTTTGAAATACCTGCAAAAAACTCTCAAGAATGGAGGTAGAATATACTCTCAAATGGCTCTGATACCATGTGAAAATGCTCACAGTAAATCCAAGATATGATGTAAACCTCACAATGAAATAATTTAGGAATAATAGAAGAAAAATATAGCATAGAACATAGATCCAAAGGAGCTCAGATAGAGGCAGAATAATTACACATGTTACATTAATCTGAATAGTAAAACAATAATTATACAATGCTCAAGATTCGAATACACTAGGTGTGATTCGAATTAGCCTACATGGATAGATCCAAAATCAGTGGAGTGTCATCAAAGCACAACTAGAAGTCTATCTCATCGTCAGTGGAGTCATCAATGCATAATTAACTGTCAACCATCAGTCAAACTGAGTCTAACTGAGTGTGGTAGGTGTAACTGGCACATGGAGGCACTAATTGAATGAAGGAGCCTCAGTGGAGGGTGCATGAGGACCTATCTGGAGTCAGAATGGGAAGTCTAGTCTCATCGGAGGTCCATCGGAGTGATACATTCAGTTGAGAGTTAGTCTATCCTTAAATCAAGGAGAGAACTAAGGATAACTCAACTAACCGAAGTGCAACTGGAGTGGTAGGTGAGAAAAGGCGCCCTTCTCAAGTGGTGGGTGAGAAGTGGGCGCCTCCCTATCTAGGAGGGATAAAACGGATTTGAGAGAAGCTCCCGGGGCTAGCTAACTGAGGGCTAGGTGCTAGGACTGATGACTAGGATGCATGCATGCAGAATGCATGTTGCATGCAGAAATGCATGCAAGACTGATAATGAAAATAACTAAGATGCTGGTAGGACTAGGATGGAGTATAGGAATATCCTAACAGATCTTACCTTTGTGAGGTAACATGAGTACTCAGAAGATGGACGAGGGGATAGATTGTATAGCATATGTCCAGCTTCTTCCCAACAACAGATTGCAATTGAGAGAATCATCTACAACTTATACTTCTATGGACACTACTTGCCGGCAAGTTGAATCTCAAAATCTGACAAGACTCCATGCAGATGGCAATATTTTTCGTTAAAATCGGTAAGTAGTGTAATCGACAGGGCTAACTTGGGAGAACCCAAGGATTTCCAATAAGATATGGACATTACACACATCGATGTGCCTTCATCTATGATATTTCATCCAATGGTCTTCAAACCATGGACTACTTCAATCTGGAAAGCTACGTGGTACAAAAATCGTGGCTTGATATTAGACATATCAGACCTAGCAAGCATACTTGATGAGTCCATACTGCCTATTGCCTCTAAAAGTGCATTTTGATGTGAAGGGAATCTTTGCAAGACTTCTAATGCAGACATAGCAAAAGGCATTTGAGCTAGGTTCTCCACAACAGAGTAGTTGGGAGTAGCCCACACATTAGGGTTTTACATAACCCATTTATAGACACCCTTAGGTATCATCAGAAAAGGATATGCTGGCCTCTCGATGTGGAGAGGAGTAGATGACTCAGGAATCTCCTTATTTTTTTGCTGCATTTTCGAGTTATAGTTATTGGTTCTTGTTTGCAAAAGAGTGTGCGAGTTAACCGTGTTGATATATGACTGATCAACTGACGTGGCATGGTTGGTGCCTGTTGGAATATTCTCACCATCATTTTTTAGTTTTGCATGCATCCAG
The DNA here is from genome assembly GCA_027924585.1 of Larix kaempferi. NCBI lineage: Eukaryota > Viridiplantae > Streptophyta > Pinopsida > Pinales > Pinaceae > Larix > Larix kaempferi. The sequence continues at coordinate 28,432,005 of BSBM01000229.1, read as the reverse complement.
TCATCATCATGGTGGAACTCCCAGCTCCTGGAGCTTCATTCTAGCTCTCCATAGCGTGTCTACAGCCCCCAGACGACCTCTTACCTACCAAAGGCGCCCTTCTTCATGCCAAGTGCGCCTTTCTCACCTACCACAGCCAGTTAGCCACCATTCTCACCTACCAGTCAGTTATCACTTAGTTCTTCCTTGATTTGAGGCTAGATTGACTCCCCCACTAACTGTTTCACTCTGATAGACCTCCAGTGAGACTAGTCTATCCATTCTGACTCCAGTTAGCTCCTCATGCACCCTTCACTGAGCCTCCTTCATTCAGTTCATATATACCTCGCTGAGTTAGACTCCTCATGCGCCCTCCACTAAGCCTCCTTCATTCAATTAGTGCCTACTTCACTTAGTTAGACTCAGTTCACTGACTGTTACATCTGATGACTGATACATTGACTGGATGATGACTCCACTATCATTCAAGCCATACTCTAAGTTAGGATTTCGAATTCCCTACTTGGCCTATTCAAATCCTATATTATGCACCTTATTGTTCTATTGTATTCAATCACTTACATTCTTATTCATTGTATAATACTGAGATTATGTTCTATTCTATTGTGTTTATGAGTGATCATTGAGTGTCTCATTCTCGCATTCTTTGCAACATATTTGTGAGTTTGATTGTGAGTTGCTAGAGCTGTCAGATCATTGCATATTATTACAATGCCCCCAGTATTAGAGGTGCCAAAGGATGAACCTTGTCCCTTGGGAAAAGGATCCTTTAGAACAACAGGTTTCTTCTCACTTAACAGCTTCTAGGCTTCGTTGATAAGATGACACTGATGAGTAAGGTGATTGTCTCTGCAAAGCTTGCAGGGAAACTTCACCTTCTTCTTATCTTTTTTTCTCTCCTTGACATTTTCATATTTTTTGGGATTTTGATAGTTACCATCCTCTTTCTTACCCTTATTTTTGTTGTTGCACTGCTGAGGACCCTTTTGGTTTGTCTGCACATGTTGTACATATTTTGTTTGTCAGGGGGATGGTGCAACAGTAGTTGCTTCCGCAGCATATTGCTTCATGGAAAGTGCATGCACTTGTTTCGTCAAAGCCTCCAGTGCGGATGAGTTGACTGAACCAACGATGCCATCAGCATGCGGTCCAGGTTTGGGTTTACCAAGATCAATATTAGATCTCGGTGAGTCAGGTAGTGGTCAAGTATGATATCGTAGAGGATCCTAGATTGAGCGTAAACTAAGTCAACTTGTTGGGTCCTTAGTATTGCTTCCTCTTCAGTTGTTATCCTAGAAGTTGAAACATCTTTAGAGACGTAGGGGAGCAGTGATTTCAAATGCCACTCCAAAAGGAACTCTGGGGGAATCTCAACATTGATGAGCCTCTTCCCTCTTCGCCACTCATAAATGTGATCATAAAGGTGAGTGGCTTTGTTCTATCTAAATGTAGACATAAGATATGTGTCGGAATCACACCAGATAGGAAGCTAGAAGTGATTCAAAAGGACTGTTAGGAACCTATGTCAACCCTTCTCTTTACTATGTTAGTATATTGTTGTTGGACGCATATGATTTGTAAGTCGTCCCGTAGTATTTGTTGATCCGTAGTTTATATTAGCCCATAGTATTGACCCATAGTATTGGACGCATATGCTTTGTAAGTCATCCCGTAGTATTATATGTCCCATGGTTTTGACTCATAGTATTGGGCATAGACTTAGTATATAAGTGTGTGTTGAGGTCATTGAAGGACGGTGAAGTTAATTGTATTGAGCTTGCTCAAAGGAGGTTGCCCCCTCGAAGTGGCCCGTGATCAATATAAAAGTGATTCTGAGTTTTGTCATTTCTGCTATTTCGCATATTCTTAGTAATTAATTGTTGTAGGTGCATCACATCTGGTATCAGAGCACTTTCTTGGGCTCATTGGGTGGAATTTCTGCCAAATTTGTTTTTTGCATCTGTTGCAGCTTCGGATTTGGGAATAATCCCTATCCGCTTAACTATGGGAAGTACTTGGGAATAAGCCCTAAAACTCATTGTGAGGAGTACCACAGGAACCCCAAAGTAGCTGGCCCATTGAGAGGACCTACCAGTGAAAAGGGCAACAACCCCTACCTGATTGACTAGTTCCCACCCATGAGGTAAACCAAGAGCTGTCGTTTATGGCAAAGCGGTTATCATTTTTACCTGAGCCGTGGAGTGAGGGGTACTTCCCCAATACGCAAGCCGTCAGACAGCATTGGTGGCCGAGTGAAACACCTAAACTGTTAGGAAGCCGTACATACCTGGGGTCCATATCTATTTTCAGTTGAACTATTGCCGATCACTTTCGCTCTAGATCCAACCATTTCAGATCTATTATGAAAGTCATTCCAAATCTAGTCGCCAATTTAGATCCAGCCGTTTTCGATCCCTTCCACGCCGTTGCGCCGCTGTTGCCGATCCATTTCTGAAAAAAAAAATAATAATAAATAAATATATATATATATATATAATTCAGTTTTTTCTCCATATCTCCCTTGTTTTCACTCTGTTTCCCTTGAAATTTTTGGGGAACCCCTGTCATCCCATTTTGCATCTTTCATTCTTGAGGACCCTATCCCCAATTCCCCTTCCCAAAGCCCGAAATCCCACATTTGTCTATTTTTAGGGTTTGCCATAACTTCCTCAGCTTTCACCCAATCACCTTCAAATTTTACCACAGAGTTCCTTTCTGAATTCTGCTTCTTTGTCCCTCTCTGCCAAATTTTCTCATTCTATCACCCTACTTCTGAAATCCCCCTTTTTGCTTTCTTGTCCATTCGACAGTGTCCAAAATCTAGTCAAACCCCAATTACCCATCAGATTGTTTCCCCAATCCAAATTTCCCTTTACTAAATCAGCTTTTGTTTGTGTTTTTCTACCCATTCCACCAAAAAAAAGAAAAAACCTGGTTATGGTTGTCACCGGTGCAGGAGCACACACCATGGAGGAAGCACTTGCAGCCATCCAAACCAAACTCCAAGATCTGGATGAAAAATTTCTCAGCCTCCATCTTCAGCATTCAACCATGAACAATACCAGACAGCCAGAATCTTTTGCAGCCACTGGGTTCTCTTCTTCCAGCAATTTTCGTGGGCCGAAGCTTGATTTTCCTCGCTTCAATGGTACTGATTCGACTGGATGGATATATTGAGCAGAACAATATTTCAGTCTGCATAATACTTCTGATTCCCAGAAAGTTCCACTTGCATCCTTTCATTTGGAACATGAAGCCCTTCAATGGTACCGTTGGTACATCAAAGCTCATCCCGAGCCAAACTGGATAGATTTTTGCCAACTCATTTTGCCACGATTTGGTCCTAGTACTTATGTTGATTTCACAGGAGCACTCACTAAACTTCACCAAATTGGCACACTGAGAGAGTATCAGACAGAATTTGAGAAATTGGCCAATCACACAGAAGGATTGTCTGATGAATTCTACAGGAGTTGTTTTATCAGTGGTCTCAAGGATGAAATCCGCTCAGAGGTCAAAATGTTTTGTCCCAACACAATGATGGAAGTACTAGGGTTGGCTAAGCTGGCCGAGGATAAGATCGCAGCTCAACAACGCTCCAAACCCACCTTTGTTCCCTTCAGAAATATGGGTTCCCAACGACCTCCCATCACAACTACTCCTCAACCAACTCCTATCAAGCATTTGTTTGAAATAGAAATGCAGGCACGCTGAGAAAAAGGGCTTTGCTATAATTGTGATGAGAAATTCACTCGAGGACATAGATGTGTTCAACAAAAGCTCTATCTCTTGGATGTGGATTCTCCGCCTACCTTAGAACTTGGTGAAGAAGCTACAAATATAGTTGATGATCAGGTCGACATTCAACACCTGCCTGTTGACACCCCATCTCAGGACGACCCACCCGAGATCTCTCTCCATGCTGTAACCGGCGTCACCACCCCACAAACAATGCGGGTCAGGGGATACTTCAAGAAGCTCCCTCTTACCATACTCCTTGCTTCTGGTAGCACTCATAACTTCATTGACCCTCGGATTTCCAAACAGGCTGATTGTTTTGTCCATCCTTGCTGAGATGCACTTGCAACAATTAATTAATAAGAATATGCGAAATAGCAGAAATAATAGAACAGAATCACTTTTATATTGATCACGGGCCACTTCGAGGGGGCAACCTCCTTTGAGCAAGCTCAATACAATTAACTTCACGATGCCTTCAATGACCTCAACACACACATATATACTAAGTCTATGCCCAATACCATGAGTCAAAACCATGGGACATATAATACTACGGGATGACTTACAAAGCATATGCGTCCAATACTATGGGTCAATACTATGGGCTAATATAAACTACGGATCAACAAATACTACGGGACGACTTACAAAGCATATGCGTCCAACAACAATATACTAACATAGTAAAGAGAAGGGTTTACATAGGTTCCTAACATCCCCTCTCCCTTAGAAAAATCTTTGTCCTCAAAGCTTTGGTTGGAGAAATTGCTGCAGAAGCTGAAGGAGTGGTTCCCCGATAGCATCCTTGGGTTGCATTTAAGGCCACTGACGCCTTTGGAGTGTCAAGGAGGATTGCTTGGAAGACTGTAGATGAAGAAGAACCCTGTCAGCTGCATGGAAAATGCACTCAGAATGGTGCTGATCGGCTTGTTGATTCAGGCAAATTCTGGCCATGTGAAGATTGTCCTGCAGAATGAGAAGAATCTGATCGCAGTTTCGAAGAACCGAGTCAATTGCCTGAACTGGGGAGTTGCTAAGGGTGTATGGAAGAAGAACTGGCGGTGTTTTTCCAGAGACCGCTTCATATGGTGTCCGGTGAGATGTGGTATTGTACCACTAGAGCGTCGCTAGGAAATCCATAGAAATAGTTGGCCAAAGATGTTTAGGGATGGGCAAGGGTTTGAGCAATCCCGAAAGGAGTGTCGTTTCACCCTTGTTGACTTGGAAAGTATCATCGTCAGCCACCATCTGTTGAATTGTCATTTTTAGTCCCTTCCAAAAGAAGTTACATTGTTCTTGGTCATACATGTTGCAGAACCCAGAGTGCCCTGTTGATGAAGAAGCATGGAGTTCATAGAAGAGAGAGCCCTGTTGAACACATGGCACCCAATTTGGAACAAGCAGAGAAAGAGTTGTAAGCGAAACTGGGTCATCAATTGTGCAAGAAGGAGCATCTTCCACCATATTGTCCTTACCCTTCTTGTAAGTGATCACATAGGGATAACCCATGAGTTGGATAACCCATTTCAGGTGTGTTGGGGAGGAGACCCATTGTTCCATAAAATTTTCCAAACTCGGGAGATCAGTCTTGATGCAGAATAATTCCCTAATAGGTATGGATGCCACTTCTGTACTGCATGCAACATAGCCATCATTTCCTACGGAGAGGTAGATGTGGCTAAATTCTTACCGGAAAGGTCTCGTGAAGGTAGCAAGCGCATTGGTTCAGCAAAGATACCTGCATATCCATCCAAGGAAGTAGTGGAGACTGTTGATGGGTGCATCTGAAGGGAATTGAGCTGAGCGATGACACCATGTGAATTCTTCTTAAGGATTTTTTCCAGGCGATGTGAACTAATGATGCAGAGAGACCTTGGTTGTAAGCCCATAAATTTGTGTTGTGCCCCATTGACTTTAAACTGCATCCAAAGTTCAGCAAAATCCCATAAGATGGGGCCAAGTGTGCATAACCATTGAACGCCCAAAACCACATCACATCCGCCTAAGGGCAAGGCAAACATTTCAGAGCGTAGGTTATAATCTTCCATAGAGATACGCACATTGTGACACTTCCCCTTGCAAGGTAAGGTGCCCCCATTGGCAACCATGACTTCAAAGTTGGAGCAAGGATGGACAAAACAATCAGCCTGTTTGGCAATCTGAGGGTCAATGAAGTTATGAGTGCTACCAGAATCAATGAGTATGGTAAGAGGGAGCTTCTTGAAGTATCTCCTGAACCACATTGTTTGTGGGGTGGTGATGCCGGTTACAGCATGGAGAGAGATCTCAGGTGGGTCGTCCTGAAATGGGGTGTCAACAGGCGCTTGTTGAATGTCGATCTGATCATCCACTGTATCCGTAGCTTCTTCACCAAGTTCTAAGGCAGGCGGAGAATCCACATCCAAGAGATAGAGCTTTTGTTGAACACATCTATGTCCCCGAGTGAATTTCTCATCACAATTATAGCAAAGCCCTTTTTCTCTGCGTGCCTACATTTCTATCTCAGACAAATGCTTGATAGGAGTTGGTTGAGGAGAAGGCGTGATGGGAGGTCGTTGGGAACCCATATTTCTGAAGGGAACAAGGGTGGGTTTGGAGCGTTGTTGAGCTGCAATCTTGTCCTCAGCCAGCTTAGCCAACCCCAGGACTTCCATCATTGTGTTGGGACAAAACATTTTGACCTCTGAGCAAATTTCATCCTTGAGACCACTTATAAAACAACTCCTGTAGAATTCATCAGACAATCCTTCTGTATGGTTGGCCAGATTCTCAAATTCTGTCTGATACTCTATCACTGTGCCAATTTGGTGAAGTTTAGTGAGTGCTCCTGTGAAATCATCAAAAGCACTAGGGCCAAATCATGGCAAAATGAGTTGGCAAAAATCTGTCCAGTTTGGCTCGGGATGAGCTTTGATGTACCAATAGTACCATTGAAGGGCTTCCTGTTCCAAATGAAAGGATGCAAGTGGAACTTTTGGACATCAAAAGTATTATGCAGACTGAAATATTGTTCTGCTCGGTATATCCATCCAGTCAGATCAGTACCATTGAAGCGAGGAAAATCAAGCTTCGGCCCACAAAAATTTTGGATGAAGAGAACTCGGTGGCTGCAAAAGATTCTGGCTGTCGGATATTGTTCATAGTTGAATGCTGAAGATGGAGGCTGAGAAATTTTTCATCCAGATCTTGGAGTTTGGTTTGGATGGCTGCAAGTGCTTCCTCCATGGTGTTTGCTCCTGCATGGGTGACAACTATAACCAGGTGTTTTTTTTTTTTTTTTTTTTGTGGAATGGGTAGAAAAACACAAACAAAAGTTGATTTAGTAAAGGGAAATTGGGATTGGGGAAACAATCTGATGGGTAATTGGGGTTTGACTAGATTTTGGACACTGTCGAAAGGACAAGAAAGAAAAAAGGGGGATTTCAGAAGCGGGGTGATAAAATGAGAAAATTTGGCAGAGAGGGACAAAGAAGCAGAGTTCAGAAAGGAACTCTGTGGTAAAATTTGAAGGCGATTGGGTGAAATCTGAGGAAGTTATGGCAACCCTAAAATTAGACAAATGTGGGCTTTCGGGCTTTGGGAAGGGGAATTGGGGATAGGGTCCTCAGGAATGAAATAGGTAGAATGGGATGACAGGGGTTCCCCGAAAATTTCAAGGGAAACAGAGTGAAAACAAGGGAGATATGGACAAAAAACTGAATTTTATACTTTTTTTTTTCCAGACTGGAGCGGCTACGGCTCGGAAGGAATCTGGAACAACGCCGAACGGTTGGATCTGGAACAGCTTGCAAAATGGATCTGAAACGGCGCAGCAGTGATCGACAATAGTGCAGCTGAAAGTAGATATGGACCCCAGGTATGTGCGGCTTCCTAACAGTTCAGGGTTTTCACTCGGCCACCAATGCTGTCTGACGGCTTGTGTATTGGGGCAGTACCCCTCACTCCACGGCTCAGGTAAAACTGATAACCACTTTGCCACAAACGACAGCTCTTGGTTTACCTCACGGGTGGGAACTAGTCAATCAGGTAGGGGTCGTTGCCCTTTTCGCTGGAAGGTCCTCTCAATGGGCCAGCTACTTCGGGGTTCCTGTGGTACTCCTCACAATGAGTTTAAAAGTACTTCCCACAGTTAAGCGGATAGGGATTATTCCCAAATCCGAACCTGCAACAGAAAAAAAATTGGGCAGAAATTCCACCCAATGTTCAAAAACCGGATCTATATTGCTCAGAATCACTATTATAGCATGTTTCCGGAACTGGAACAACCACTTTGCTTCTACCCATGAAAGCGGAATAGAAATCTGGGCACTCGGTCAAAAGATTTTCTCGCCGCAATTTTCGCTGCCATCACCGAAATTCTGAAAAATTGCTGATTTTAAATCCGCGATATCTCCACTTTTAGAACTCCAAATGAGATGATTTTTTTTTTTTTGAAATTGCTTATTTTTGAAAGAGGAATTCAGATATGCAATCAGTTTCTTCTGATTTTGTGCAGAAAGTTTCAGAAATTGATCTGAAAGTCGCCGCCCAAAAAAAGAAAAAAAAAATCCCACTTGTGCCAAGGAAAGTGCTCTGATACCAGATGAGATGCACCTGCAGCAATTAATTAATAAGAATATGCGAAATAGCAGAAATAATAGAACAGAATCACTTTTATATTGATCATGGGCCACTTTGAGGGGGCAACCTCCTTTGAGCAAGCTCAATACAATTAACTTCACGGTGCCTTCAATGACCTCAACACACACTTATATTCTAAGTGTATGCCCAATACCATGAGTCAAAACCATGGGACATATAATACTACAGGACGACTTACAAAGCATATGCATCCAATACTATGGGTCAATACTATGGGCTAATATAAACTACGGATCAACAAATACTACGGGACGACTTACAAAGCATATGCGTCCAACAACAATATACTAACATAGTAAAGAGAAGGGTTTACATAGGTTCCTAACACTTGCTCCAACTTTGAAGTCATGGTTGCCAATGGGGGCACCTTACCTTGCAAGGGGAAGTGTCACAATGTGCGTATCTCTATGGAATATTATAACCTATGCTCTAACATGTTTGCCTTGTCCTTAGGCGGATGTGATGTGGTTTTGGGCGTTCAATTGTTACGCACACTTGGCCCCATCTTATGGAATTTTGCTGAACTTTGGATGCAATTTAAAGTTAATGGGGCACAACACAAATTTATGGGCTTACAACCAGGGTCTCTCTGCATCATCAGTTCACATCGCCTGGAAAAAATCCTTAAGAAGAATTCACATGGTGTCATCGCTCAGCTCAATTCCATTCAGATGCACCCATCAACAGTCTCCACTACTTCCTTGGACAGATATGCAGGTATCTTTGTTGAACCAATGCGCTTGCTGCCTTCAAGAGACCTTTTCGGTAAGAATTTAGCCACACCTACCTCTCAGCAGGAAATGATGGCTATTTTGCATACAGTATAGAAGTGGCAGCCATACCTATTAGGGAATTCTTTCTACATCAAGACTGATCTCCAGAGTCTAGAAAATTTTCTGGAACAATGGGTCTCCTCCCCAACACACCTGAAATGGGTTATCCAACTCATGGGTTATCCCTATGTGATCACTTACAAGAAGGGTAAGGACAATATGGTGGAAGATGCTCCTTCTTGCACAATTGATGATCCAGTTTCTCTTACAGCTCTTTCTCTGCTTGTTCCAAATTGGTTGCAATCTGTTCGACAGGTCTATCTCTTCTATGAACTCCATGCTTCTTCATCAACAGGGCACTCTGGGTTCTGCAAAATGTATGACTGGGAACAATGTAACTTCTTTTGGCAGGGACTAAAAATGACAATTCAACAGATGGTGGCTGACGATGATACTTTCCAAGTCAACAAGGGTGAAACGACACTCCTTTCGGGATTTCTCAAACCCTTGCCCATCCCTACACAGCTTTGGCCAACTATTTCTATGGATTTCCTAGTAGCGCTCTGGTGGTACAATACCACATCTCAAAGGACACCATATGAAGCATTCTATGGAAAAACACCGCCATTTCTTCTTCCATACACCCTTAGCAGCTCCCCAGTTCAGGAAATTGACTCGGTTCTTTGAAACCGCAATCAGATTCTTCTCATTCTGCAGGACAATCTTCACATGGCCAGAATTCACCTGAAACAACAAGCCGATCAGCACCATTCTGAGCGCATTTCCCATGCAGCTAACAGGGTTCTTCTTCATCTACAACCTTCCAAGCAATCCTCCTTGACACTCCAAAGGCATCAGTGGCTCGAAATGCAACCCGAGGATGCTACCGAGGAACCACTCCTTCAGATTCTGCAGCAATTTCTCCCACCAAAGCTTTGAGGACAAAGCTTTTTCTAAGGGAGAGATGATGTTAGGAACCTATGTCAACCCTTCTCTTTACTATGTTAGTATATTGTTGTTGGACACATATTCTTTGTAAGTCGTCCCGTAGTATTTGTTGATCCGTAGTTTATATTAGCCCATAGTATTGGACGCATATGCTTTGTAAGTCATCCCGTAGTATTATATGTCCCATGGTTTTGACTCATAGTATTGGGCATAGACTTAGTATATAAGTGTGTTTTGAGGTCATTGAAGGACGGTGAAGTTAATTGTATTGAGCTTGCTCAAAGGAGGTTGCCCCCTCGAAGTGGCCCGTGATCAATATAAAAGTGATTCTGAGTTCTGTCATTTCTGCTATTTTGCATATTCGTATTAATTAATTGTTGTAGGTGCATCACAAAGACAGTCGCTAAATCCCAAAATTTATCATATGCTGCAGCAGAAAATTCGATGTACCATTTCGCTGCTACACTCATTAAGGTTCTCTGAAAGATACTTAATCGAATTGAGTCATCATTTAAGGATTTCGAGGAGCACCAGAGATGAAAAGTAGTCACATGATCTCCAGGATCTTCACCAGTCTTAGCTTCAAATTTCAGAATGTTCGAAGGAAGCTTGGTTGGATCGGAGGCCAAGTAGAGTTGTGACACACCAGATCGTTTATGTGTTTCGAAAGATCTGTATAATTCAAAGTTTCCATAAAAGGAAAGCGAGGTCGTGCCGATGGCATGTGATGTGGAGTTTTTTAAGGGGAACCACCTAAAACCTGGCTCCTATATTGTTGGTTGGGGTTGTCCCCAGCCACCGATTGTGAAGAAGGAACGTTCTGAAAGTTTCTCCAGCCAAAGGCTAATGGATTACTTCCTTGAGGTGTTTTCCACTGCGGTTGGGTATTGGCACCCCTGAAATGTGGGTTATTATTACTTCCCATTCCACCAAACAATGAAAAGGGAGTACTACTTGTAGGTACACGAGAATTTTTCACATTGGATGAATGTGCATTAAAAACTGTGAAGGGGTTATAACCTAGTGTAGATGTAGTAGACGAGGTAGGCATTGAGCCTACAAGCGACATAGAAGGAGCTATGTGTCCTCCAATCCAATGAAATACTTGATTAAATGAAGCAAAAGTAGGATTAACTTGGAATTGTTGAACGAAGGGGGAATATGTGAAAGACACCGATGGTATTCTTGAAAAAGGAACACTGGATGGGCCAACGGAGGATCCAAAAGGTATAGATGTTGTTGTACCTTGAGTACTTGAAAGACTTGAGGAACCAACATTGAAAATAAAGGGGGTGATTGGAGTAGAAGTAAACTGCAGTGAGCTCGGTGTAGATGTGTTAAAATGAGTAGGAGATACTCCTCCTAACACAATAGCTGTGGTGGGAGTATGGGGCACTCCCGATCCTTCCCCTGTGTTATCCATACAAAAACCAAGTGTAAAACTATACACACTTAACTCTAGAATCCCTAGAGAAATTACTCTTTCCAACAAAGGATCGTTGGGTCCAGTTAATGGAGGGTTGAAGGGTGTATTAAACTCTTGAGAATTCAAGTCTTCAACCTCAATAGTTTCTTGAACCGGTTGACCTTGAGAGATCAAGTGAGGTTCTCTAGGGAGTTCAGTCATACCCGTGAATTCATAAGAACCACAAGATTCAGTTCAGAACCACTGAGGTGGCAGTGGAGGATCCATTATAAATGGAGGAAAGTTTTGCAACCTTCATGACCTATGGATAGGGTATCCCTCCACAATTGAAAAAATATAAACTAAGTATTAAACCTAGTGGCCACTACAACAGTGAAGAACAAACAACACACCATTAAAAATTTCCTAAAGTAGTCAAGACTAAGCAAACAAAGATGAACTCTCAAAATCAAGTCTTGGATGATTAGGGCCCTGAACAAACTAGTAGAGTAACGAAGGACAGTTACCTAGGGTCCACAATACAATATCTATGGGTGCAAGCGTTTGAATCACCAACCGCCCTCCCAAAGACTTGTAAGGGATTCCCCCCCACGTCTTTCCTAGGTACATCAAAAATAACCTTTTGTTGTCACCTATGTAGATCCCTAAAATTCAAAGATACTAAAGGCTACCAAAATTGCAGAAATAGCCCAGGAGGACAGTCCCAGGTCCAACCAAGACTCATGGGCCGGGTAACAAAGCCTGAAATCCAAGAGTACACAAGGCACTAATGGATCCACATACGCAAATCAGCTCTGGTGTATGCTCGAATGAAAAGTGGGGGGTATCCCCAACAGTCCATTCTCGGACGATCTCAATCTTAACTTTGGTTTGAGTAGAGCTTCCTAAACACCTCCACAAAAATGGATTTAACTAAAAGACAGTCTCACTACCATTTGAGATTTTAAATGGTTTCGGAAAGTTAAAGGTGTTCTGTTCTGAAACCCTAGCATAAGCTAGTTGGTTTGTGTGTAACCCTCAAAAATAAAATGTTACTAATAAATTGTATTAATGGTTCTTTTTAAAGGTTGTTACTTACTCAAAGGATAGTGCTTTGTGTGGTGATGGTTGCAACTAAAAGAAAATGTGTATGTAAAATGTAAAACTTCACAATTTATCTGGCTTGCTTTATCTTTCAAAACATGAAATGCAAAGTAAACCTAAACATAATTTTTTTTTGTATTTTTCAAAGATGAAAAGCACAAATAACTTTTAACTACTTCGAAAAGAAAATGATAACTCTTGCTATAAAGGGAAAGTTCCCTTCTAATTTGATATTTTCTTTAACTATGAAAGAAACACAAATAAATATGAACAAACAAGACTGATCAAATAGTGCAAGTAAAGAGAATATGACCCAAAACTAGAGCAATAAGACCTTATGCAAGACCAACAAAGACCAACCCAACAAGTTTCTCAAGGAAACCCTAAAAAGTAACTTAAGTTTGGAAACAAAATGCAAGCAAAGACAACTGATATGTAAGGCGGAAAAGCGGAAAACAAAGACAGAGATCAGTCTGTTCCTGAATACTAGTGATCAAAGAGGATGAAATCCAAGCACTTTCCAAACACAAAATGGGCTAGAAAGTAAGGGTAACTTCACAAGCACAATAAAACAAAGCAGAACTCTTAAAGAGGATACAAAAAGACTCATAATATACTGAACAATTTCCAGAGGATATCAGATCATCAAAAGACTTCCAAATCCACTGAAAACCCACCCTAAGACCAAACCCTAATTAAAAAATAAAAGTCTCAGGAAAAACCCGCAACTGTAACATGCAACAACGCGTGGTTGACTCACGGGTACATATACCAGCAACTCGCGAGTAGGGAATAAAAGCTGCGACTGTATGTATATTGTTGGCATAGTGTTAGACCACATGAAGTGCGGAAGCCGACAGTGATGAGAAGGATCATCCGCGGAAGAAAGGACCATTCACGGAGAACAAGGAGCCGACGAAAGCACAAGATTAGTTTAGTTAGTTAGAATGGGCCATTTAGACCATTTTGTAACCGCATTAATTGGCTATAAATAGGACTATGATTGTAAGCCTAAGGGCATCAGTTGATAGATCGATAAGTGGATGAATTGTGCAATGTTTCTCTCTTCCTTCTGCAAGTTTTGTATGGATCCACGATAAGTTGTCTAGAACTGTCCCTGCGAAGGTTGTACCACAGGTTTTTGATGAGTTAATGCATGAAGCTGTTCGACTATGTCCCTGTATATGTTGAATGATGATGTCCCTTTATTGTTTTTCTATTTATACTAAATGATGAATGCGACCTAGATAATGTGTTATGCTTAAGTTTTGTTGCTACGTAATTTCTATTGATGCGAATGCCAGTTATACAATGTTGGTGTGAATTTTAACTACACATTCATAATGCGAATGATAAATGTGTGAACTGTTAAGCATGATGCGAAGGTAAATATCTGGTTTCTGTAGTGATAGAGTGAGAAAAGATGCATGTCCTCCCTCCACTACGGAAACCTGGTTCCTGTAGCCCCCTTAATCATCTCAAGTGAGACTTCACTCGCTCCGTGGGTGTTGCTGGAAATGGTAAAACCTTTCTGGGTTGATGCTTAAGGGTGTTTCGTTGGTGTTTGTTGATAGCAGTGCGAAGTGAACCCCTGTCAATAGAACTGTGTCAACAAATGGTTCTTTTTCTGGGACCTTGAAGAAGAAAGAAGAGGACATGCTATGGCATCCAACGAAACCGGAGATTTAGGATTGGTTCAACAAAAAGATAGAGGAATTCGCGGAAGGAGAAAATCGAAACCCTAGTCAGAAGACAAGAAGCTGGTTGCAAAAGCATATCTATTATGATATCCATGAGGTATTTTTCTATGAATTCCAAGTATTGCTACATGATTGGTTGGCGCAGCTGATATTTTAGAAGAAAAATTTCCAGGTAGGTGAACCCGACCATTGGACCCCGGAATTGATCCAACAGTTGAAACGGGTCGACAATAGGGTATCAAGGGCTGTTGAATTATGGGTAGAAAACATCCCATAATGATACATCATAGAGTTTTCCATTAACACAATCAAATCATACAGTGACACATAAAGAAATTTTGTCAAAGGACCTAGAGGGCGAATTTTACTATCGCTGAAGTTGTGGATTAAGATGCTCATCTGCGAAAAGGGTATACTGAAAATGAATTCCGACGAATAGAGATCGGTGTGCGGAGGTTGTGGGTACCGCGTGAATGTGGGTCTAATAGAAATATGTGGGGTAGATGGACATGAGCAATGAAGAATTTCTAAGCGAGGCTGAGGAATATTGTGGGACCTTTAGAAGTGGGGTGATATTCCGGCGACCAAAGAAGAAGAGGAGGACTGAGAGAGAGTCTCATGAGGTGACCAAAACGAAAAAATATGAAACGGGACCACAAGGGACGAAGCGACCTTATTGCAATGAAGAAGGTGACCAGGCTACCCCAGAAGCAGAGAGGGATGGACCCTAAGCTACAACGTACCCTCAACTCCGCGCACTACTCAGAACTTTGTAGTAATAAATACAAGTTATTCATAGGGATTCCCTACGTGTCAAAACAACGGTAAGAGTAGTGGATCAGTAAATAATAATAGTAGGAATGCAAGAATGGTAGGTGACAACGTAAAAATGCCAATTTTCTAGGGTAATGGGACCGGTGATCCTGAACAATATTGGTTTTTGTGTGAAGTGGTATGGACTATGAAGCAAGTCCAGGACAAAGATATCAAAAAGGGACAATTGGCGACGACCTTTAGGGGTCATGTGCTAGACTAGTTTATGAAATTTACTAAGGTAGCGACAGGAACTACAGATAAAACACTATAGAAGATTAGGGCAGGACTGATTGATGAATTTAGAAAACCAAATTTTGAGTTGCAGTACATCACAGAGATGAAGGAAATCAAGCGGCTTCCAAATGAATCAGTGTGGGGATTTTAACAACGATATAAAATGCTAATGGAAAAGGTAAGTTTCGGGATGAGAGACATGCAGCACAAAGAGTGGTTCATCGCAGGATTGGTGCCGCACATTCATGGGTCACTGATGCAACAGAAGGTAGTGACTAAAGCAGAAGCACTAGAAACTACAATGAAGCTGGAGGCTTCACTGATCGACGAAACAAGCGTAGCAATGGATCAGACACAAGCATAGTTGGAAAACTTGATGATCTAGCTACAAGATATTAAGAAGGGGAAAGAAGTCCGCGAAGATATATGGTGCAATAGATGCAAAATAGAAGACTGTACATCACAAGGATCACTGCCCAGAATTTTGAGAGTATTTACAGTTGGGTGCACCGAATCCCCTCAGTCAGGGAGGACTACCTTGGTGTTGTATATGTCAGAGGAGAGGACATCGACAAGAATAATGCATGTACCTACAGAAGATGGTGTCAAATCTAGTTCATTTTTATTTCAAATTCTATTGATCGGTTGGCCATGAAGAAAAAGATTGCAGGGCTTACGACCTACTCCAAGAAAGGACTGTAGATACATTTTTCATGAAGGGAGAGGAGCAACCGTCGGTACAGCAACAATAGTAGTACAATCAGCGGTAGCCTCACTATAATCCACGGCCGCAGTATGATCTGTCGGAGTATGGTCAATCGCAATATCAACAACCGGAGTATGGTCAACCGTAATATCCACAACCGCAGTACCTGCCATACGGGCCACTACAAGGAGGTTTCATAGTAGGGTTCCACGGAGGTTGAGGAACTGGTGCTGGCCGAGGAGGAGATTTTGGGCGAGGTCGAGGGCCAATAATTTGTTACAATTGTGTTCAACAAGGGAATTACCAAAGGGATTGCCCGAATCCAACCCCACAATGCACTTACTGCAGCGCTGCGAACCATGGTGTCGAGGACTGTCCTCAAATTATCACGAAGTGGCAAACTAAGAACCTACCCCTGCCTCCACCAAATCAGAATTAGAACCAAAATTCAGCACCAACAGTACATAAGATATCAGCAGAGGTAAGAGGTCGAACTACGACTGTTGGAGTAGTGACCCACGAAGGAGCTACGACAAGGGAATATAGGCCACAGTCAAGCATCTGACCGAAAGCGATAAAACAAGTCACATTTGATGTGGAAGAAGAAAGGGATATTTTATTGAAATCACAGGAGGCAATGAGACAAATGAAGTAACCACCTCTTCACCAGAAAGAATTCACCTATGACATGCTACCGATATTCGACACAACAAATTCACAGAGAAATACTAACACTTTATGAGCCTTCCTAGAGAGATGCCTAGAGTTGGCAAAAGATCATGGCTCATTGGCAAATATATCCATATTATTGCATTGAAAGAAGGGTGCATGACAGGATCAAATGATCAATCGAATACATAAGAGGAAGACAGGAAGAGAAATAAGGATGTCTGCACAAATCAGAGCATTCGATGTCGACTCCATTATATTAGACCCAGGATCAAATGTAAACATTCTGACAAAACAAACCTCGGAAACGATGGGGAAACCACAATTGGCATGGTCCCTAATACAACTACGACTAGTGAATCAAAGTAAAGTCACCCCAATTGGTTGATTATTCCAGGTCCCAGTTGAAATAGAAGGACTCAAAACATATGGATACTTTGATGTGATAGAGATTGTCAACAACACAAGCCCCTATCTAGTGTTGTTAGGGATATACTTGGCGATGGAGAATTGGGCCATCATCAACTTCAAGAAAAGAACCATGTCGTTCAAAAAATGCGAGATGAGGGTTGTCGCACCTCTCGATCCAACATAAGTGCAGAGATATGTTGAGGCGACGAAGGATGAATCCACTAAGGGATAGGATAGTCTCCATAACATATCATAGGACTATGTCAATCCTACCATAGATGGAGAGTTAGGATGGCACAACGTTAGTTTAGCTTCGTCAGATTCCGATGAAGCACTTGAAAATTGGCAGAATCGGCTACATGAAGTATCGTTTAGGAGGTGTGCAAGGATCACCCAGTCGCTGAGGCAGGTGGATACAGAAGTGTGCGAACTACCAACATATGAGGGGTTTCCAAACTTGGATGCATTTATCATTGAGTTCGAAGAAAAAGTGTTAGAACCATAGCGACTACTGGCCTTGGAAGAAGCCCTGAAGGCTACCCCAGTGCGATGGTGGGAGGCGCACAAGTAAACCATAACAAACTGGCCACTATGTTGACACCTAATGGAGGTTAGGTTTGGCGACATTGAAGGATAGTGAGGAAGAAAGTACAGTGGCCGAGGAGATCCAAAGGAGCATTTGAACGAATGTCCAAGTAAATGGGGAACACGATCGAAACAGGAATGGGTCCACGCATTCAGTCACACATTGGATGAAGTACCGTGAAGTTGGTACATCGCAGCAGAGATGTGACACAAAACAACATCATGGGAACAGCTGAATATTGGCTTTAGCCAAACCTTTAGTTTCTCCGACGAAAACCCCTTCACCCATAGCATGTTATAGAAAGTCCACGAGAAAGTACTTGAAGCAATTCTGATAGAAAAACCTATGGGACTTCAGTGGACTGCGACACCAGAAATGCTGATGGAATGCTACAACATAACAGGAGAACCGGATGATGAGGATGATATGCGGGCTACATATATACCAGAGTTAGAAGGAAGTCGAAATGTTGAAGCACCATATATTCCCTTCGACAAGTTCCAGCATCCATTGCGAATCAATAAAGTGAGCATTGGATCAGAGGAGAATCCCAAGTTCGCAAGAATCATATATTATTGGGACGACTTGACCATTTCCAAGATGACTGGCCTATTACACGAGTTCCAAGACTTGTTCCCGATAAAATTTTTGGAGATGAAAGGAATTTTTGGGGACCTGGGAGAGGTGAAGATCCCACTGAAACTTGATGCGAATCTAGTAAAGCAACGAACTTATAGATTGAATCAGAGGTACAAGAAGTGTGCGAAGGTCGAAATCGAGAGAATGTTGGATGAAGGAATTATAGAACCGGTGGAGGAATATGAGTGGATCAGCCTAATGGTGGTACAAGACAAGAAAACATGTGAAATCAGGATTTGTGTTGACCTAAGGAAACTAAATGATGCATGTTTACATGATCCATTCCCAACACCTTTCACTGACGAAGTACTAGAAGGTGTTGGAGGTCAAGAAATCTACTCATTCACAAATGGATTCTCAAGATACCACCTGTTGACACTATATATGAAAATGCTCAAACCCTAAAAAAATTTGCCAAAAAATATCCAAAAGAAGGGAAATCACTACAAATGAGTTGAATTAAAAGGTTTGAAATACAAAAAACAACAAGAAAAACCCACATATGCAAAGTCCGAAAGCAATTATTTGAAAAGGTTAACTCTGGATCAAGTTTCAATGGCGGAGATGACAATGGCCGAGATCAACGGCTGTTATAGTTTCCCGCACCGCCAAAAGGATTGTTTGCAAATAGTAGTGAGTGGTTGCGAACTCAATACCGCCGGATACGCGTCACAATTTCATTAGTCCACATATACGTGATAGTGGTATCATAAACCACCACAACGCCGTGCGGAACCACCAAAGGATAAGGTGCGGCGGGCCATATCACGTGGCAGGATAATAAGTGGTGGGACATGGCACGTGGCAGATGGAGAAAGTGTAAGGGAATACGCCATATGTCGATATCAATCGGAGGGACAATATACATCGGGACAAAATCAACGGCCAATTTTCATCCGCATCAAGAAAGGTGCACACTCGATAGAAGGAAGAATGGTCACGGAAAGTAAACCACTCAAACAGGTGTCATTAAATGGTTGATCCGCACAAGGAATAAACCGGAGAAGAAAACCATTTTAGGATCGCGGATACCACCATAGGGGATAAAAGGACGCAAGATCTAACGGCTCAAATCAAAAGGCTCAAGATCAACGGTTGGATATAAACTACATTCAGAAAGCTGCCAGGAAGTTAATAAAAAAGACTTATATAAAACAAAAAAGGCTTCACATAACGACATTTTGTATATGTGTCGCTATCCCTAGGAGCTCTGAAGACTGGTGGAGATCAACGATTGCGACAGAAGGATAAAGACGTGTATATACAGGTAGGGTCTGGTGACCTGGCCCACTTTTTTAAATAGAATTTTGTTTGAAGAAACGTTTTAAATGGAAACTGTACATGATATAGATGTTTTTAAAGCAAAAGAAGCCCTAGAAGATAGAGACTGAGACATTCATGATACCCTAACCAGGTTACCAGTCGCTGAAATTAAACTTAGGTTGTCTGAATTATTAAAAGAAGGTATAGACCTGCATAGAGTCCACCAGTCATCCTTGTTAGCTTTTTGCCCAGACCAAATCCCATCTTTCCCAGAATTTGTATCTTGGGGTGCTGAGAATTACTCCAGAGAAGAAAGAACTGTCTTAGACAATCAAAAAACCAGAGTCGTTTGTAAAATAGAGCCGGCCGCAATAATTAAAGCCCTAGAAATAGAATTTTCCCAAACCCTCGAATCTGAGATTTTTTCTGAAACCTCCGTTATTGAATATTATCATCAAACCCTTCAAGATGATAGAGAAAAGTTTTTGTCTTCGTGTCTTAAACCAGAAACCAACATTTCAGAGGTCCCGTACCCTATAGATATCGATTTGTTTGATGAAAATACCCAATTGGTTCTAACATTGTTGGCTTTAATCCTTGGGTTTGATACAGACATGCATGTAACCGAGTTTCAGTTGAGTATTTTGTATAAAATAAGTGCAATTCAGTCAGGGATTGATGAAAATAAAATCCCTCGACTTAATTTTGAAGAATTTTTGACAGAGAAGATTCATGACCAGATGGTTAATTTCCCCACTTTGAGGCAGTTCAGATTTCAGTCTTTTTTGATGAAAATGATCATGGTAGCCAGTCATGAAGAGTTGCAATTCCCTGAGATCATTTTCACAACTTTGTTAGAAAATAACATGTTCAATTACATAAATTATATGCTCTCTGAGATTTACAGAATGATCTTTGGTAAAAAATTGCCGAGAGTATTACCAAAAATGCAAGCATGCATGCAATTGAGTGTAGAGTACGTTGTAGGAGATTGGTTCTTGTCAAAGGACAGTACGGTGATCAGATTATACAGGTTCAAACATAAACCTTATGTTTTACCATCATTTCTTACCTTAAGGGTTTTTTCTTTTGAGTTCCTGAGACAAAAGTTAATTGTTGAAGATAACAATTTCTTGGTTTACAAACAAGCAACAGACATCAAGTATCCATTCACACTTGGCCCATTCACAGTAAAGAATAAAAACGTTGCTGTGTATATAGAGGAATTATTGAAGGATATGGGTTTTGAGACAGACATGGCTATTGAGTATGATCCGTTAAACATAATATCAAAATGGAGAACGGATCATTGCATCAAAGCGTTGAACCATCAGATGATTGAAGGAATGTCTGATAGAGCCAATTGGTTGTAGTATAAAGAAGAAATCATTCCAGATGCACATGATAAAGAAATGGTATTGACAGATACAACAGCAGAGGCAGAAAACACGATGAATACTGCATTGGTGGGGTTTAAAAGACCCATACAGGACGTAATGAACATTGAGGATGAAGGAACAGAAAAAGGAAAAAAGTTGAAAATGAATGAACAACAAGAATTGATAGCAGTTTCAGAAGAGGGAAAAAGAACTGAAGAAAAAATACCAGAGGTCATGGTAAAAGAATACAGTATTGAAGAATCCCCAGTGGAAGGTGATGTAGATAGACCCCACAATATAATGGATGTATTTAATGAACACAGTCAGAATAAATAGGAATCCTCTAGGTAAACCAGCCAGTTGTTTCCAAAAGTTAGAAATATATCCAACACTGAAGTAAGTTTATTTACTAGTAGAAATATCAAAGAAAATTCTTTAAAGTTTTCAGTTGTTACTAAAGATAAGATCTCAGAGATGAAAGTAGATTTGACAAAAATAAATGCCCCGGATAAAATTTTATTGCACAGACAAACATGAGAGGTTATATATTCAGATTATTTGGGAGCAATATTAAAGGTAGAAAAATTGAAAAGTTCACTAGATAAATTGAATAATCAGTTGAGACAAGAGAAAGCAGAAAATAAGTCTCGACAACAACAGATAAAAAGATTGCAAGTAGATTTGATAAATAAAGAGGGAGATGCAGCAGCAAAATTGCTCAAAGAAAAAGATGATACGATTCTGATGTTAAGACGAAAGCTAAAAATTCCAGACATTGTGCTTATCCAAGGAGCCGAACTAACAGTACTGGAAAAAGAAAAAGAAGAACTATCAAATGAGGTAAAGGATGTTACTGCAAAAATGTTAAAGCTCTCTGAGGAAAGAGATCATTGGGAAAGAGAGAAAATTGTTTTAGAAGAGCAATTGGAGGAATCAAAGAAAAGATTAGCAAAAATTGGTCAGCAACAAGTACAGACAGATACAGATGAAGATAAAACTGGATTAGATGGTCTCTTACAAGACATGTCCCAAGTGAGTTTGAAAGAAGGTGAAATTAAAGAATTGAAGATGGAAATACAGAAGCTGAAAGAAGAAAATGAAATTAAAGATAAGGAAATAAAAACTTTACAGATAAGGAATCAGGAATTAAGTGATAATAATAAAGGTTTGGCAGCTCATGTGACAGGGAAAGCTGCTATGCAAGGTTGCAAACATATGGTATGGAATCAAATTATAAAAGAAGTTGAAAAATTAAGACCCTATTTGGATTATATAAGAGTCAAAGAAAAAGTAGCCAAAGATGCCTTTGAAAGTTGTAGAGCAGTCAGGGAGAATTTAAATAAAAAGCCAAAAGAAATAGCACAAAAAGCTATAACTTTCTTAAACAGCTTAACTGAAGCAGAATTGACAGCAATGAATATAATGAACAAAATTTCTGTCATTACATGGGCTAGAAGAATCTTGGGAAAGTATTCGCATGTTGAAAAGATTGAATCTAAAGCTGGAGATATAAGGGAGGAAGTAATAAAGTTTAAGAAGCAATTTGAAAAATTAATAAACAAAGGATTCCCTGCTTTTTGGAATGAAAAGAATGAATTGATTCCTCCTAATGAATATAAGAGATTGCTGTTTGACATAAGAATGGATCACAGAAAGTTTCAGCAGTTGGATCATATGCTTATAAGGAAAATTTTAATGGAGAAAATAGCAGAAAACTTTGAAATTTTAAATATGCTGATCTCAACTTATGAGAATCTTCTTTCTGTTTCTTATGCAGGTCATGTTGAAATGCGAGTCTTGGTAAAAGAAATGACCAATTATGATTTACCCATGGCCGACCAATGGAACTATGTGGACAAATATGGAAGGACAATATATTATGTCCATTCATAGATACATTCAAAACTCTTGCCAAGTGGCAAAAAGGATGCTATTCAGAATTTTTGCCAAGTGGCAAAAAGATACTTTTATTTTAAATTTGTAATATTATTTGAAGACAGTTATCTATTGTTCAAAGACAGTTATCTTTCGAGTTAAAATATTTTCAGTTATTAGTTAGAAGAAGCAGTTATGTCAAGCTTCTTCCGAATTTTGTATAAAGAACAATGAGAGTCATTTTTTAAAGGGTTGGAAATTCTTTGAGAGACGAGTATGTTTTAAAGTCTATTTTTGATAAAGAAAATGCAGTACAGTGAAAATACCTATCTTTTGAGACCAGAGATTCATGTGTTGATCAGTTTTACAGTCTGTTTTTCCCTTATCTTTATATGTGCATGTCCACTTTCTTTGTTATATCTTCCATTATGTTTTTCTTCTATATTTGAATGAACGTTTGAAATAAATCGAGATTCATACTGGTTATGCCTTGTTTTATCGCATTTAAATATTCACTATTTTCTCCAAAGTTGACAATAGATTCATCCCAGTTAGATGCCTGTTGTTGATGGAATGGCATTACTTCTTTCTATACCACCCGAAAAATCAAATTGACTGTGATATGATTGCTATCTTGCCTCTGTGGAAATATGTTTGGTATAAATCTCTTACTGGCATATTAAATATTTGAAAAGTTGACTCCATGCCCAATGTTTCTTGTTTTCCTTTTCAACCCAGAAAATCCTTTTGAGAAATTTTGAACGTACTTTTATATATTTTTAGCATTTACATATATCTTGTGAGAGAGCCCTCTCTGGTGGAAAAAATGGCTAAGTTTTCTACCTAAAGCTTGGTTTGAAATAGGTTACCTTAGGTGTTATTCTTTTACAACCGGGATAAAATCTAAGTGCTAACACCACCAGATAAAAATTGCAAAGGAAGATCGGCACAAAACAAATTTCGTCATAGAATGGGGATGTTTTCAATATATAGTGATGCCATTCGGCCTGAAAAATGTGCCAGCGATATTTTCAACATTGGTCGTCGTTGCATTCAAAGATTTCATCCATAAATTTTTGGAATTATACATGGATGATTGGACAGTATACGAATTAGTAAGGATCATGTCGTGAATATGAGGTTGATGTTGGAAAGGTGTCGACGACACCAGATTTTGCTAAACTTGAAGAAGTGCATTTTCTACACTTCGTTTGGGATTTTGTTGGGACATATTGTACGCAAGGAAGGAATGCTGGTCGACCCTCCAAATATTGCAATTATCGTGGACCTGCCACCACCAACAACAGTAAAGAAATTAAGAGCGACATTGGGAAACACGGGATACTACAGGAATTTTATCAGAGGTTATGCAGTGATCACGGCACCGATGGAAAAACTGTTGAAGAAAGATGCCAAGTTTGAATGAAACAAAGAGTGCCAGAAGAGCCTTGATATATTGAAAGCAAATATGGTCGCAGCACCCATACCAGGGTTTCCAGATTGGACGAAGGAATTCCATGTTCATGTCGATGCATCTTTAGTCGCATTAGGAGTAATATTGGCCCATCCAAGAGAAGGAGCGATCGACCACCCGATTGCATTTGCAAGTAGGAAGTTGTCTACTACGGAGAAGAACTACACGACGATGGAAAGGGAAGTTTTGGCGATGGTCTACAACCTACAGAAGTTTCAACTTTTTCTATTAGGAGGCCATTTTAAAATGTTCACTAATCATTCAGCGCTCAAATACCTAGTGAACAAGCCTGTTTTGGGGGGCGGGAATCTGTCAATGGTTATTACTCTTCCAATAATTTGACTTCGAGATAATTGTAAAGCTTGGGCGACTGAATGAAGGACCAGATCATTTGTCACAGATAGAATCAGGAGAAGAACCAAGGAATATTGACGAAGGATTTCCTGACGCTCAGTTATTCAGGGTTGGAATGGTCAATGACCATTATGAGCAAATTATCCAATTTCTGGTGATAAGGAAGGCACCGGAGGAATTTAATACCAACCAAAAGAAACAGTTAGTTTTCAGAGCTGCATATTTCCAACTAATTGCACGGAAATTGTATAATATGGGACCAAATGAGATACTTCAACAATATGTCCTTCCACATGAACAGGAAAAGATCTTGGTGGAAGCTCACGATGGGATCGCAGGAGGACACTATGGAGGATGTGCCACTGCTAGAAAAATACTTCGAGCTATATTATGGTGGCCGACGATGCATGGAGATGCTTCAGGTTATACAAAAAGCTGCAACATATGTCAAAGAATAGGGAAACCATCACGAAGGGATGAAATGCCATTAGTGTCTCAATTAACACTGCATGATTTCGACAAATGGGAAGTTGACTTTGTGTTGATGTATATGTAACTTCGAAATGTATTTCACATATATGTATATTGTATTCCTATAGAGATGTTATTATTCCTCTATACAGAAGTGTTTGTATTCCTATAGAGATGTTATTATTCTTCTATATGGAAGTGTTGTCATTTATATTGTAAGTGTCGTAACTTATACTTGATGGGTTATTAGACCACCCTATTGGGTGTCGGCCCAGTCAGCATTATGTTAAGTGGTTAAGTTGAGGCCGACCTAGTTGAGTAAAGGTCAAGTCAAGTTAGTGTATAAATAGAGAGTGTGTCTCTCTCATTTTACACATTCTATTCTCTCACTCACACTATGGAGAGTGGCGCACTTGTGGAGGAGGAGGCTCTGCTGCTAGGAGAAGACTATCTCTTGTATTCTATTTGTATCATTTCTCTATCTATCTCTGAGGAAGTTATTGGGGTTTTTCACCTTTATAGTTTTCCCCAAGTAAACTCTGTGTCTCTTGTGTGCTTGCATTATTGTGTCCATGATTAATATGTTGTAGATATGCTGTACATGTTGTTCTCTCAGTTAAGATCCTAGATCAAATTGAAGTAAATTCTGAAAATTTAACATGGTACCAGAGCTAGCCTGAAAGAAGGCATGATATGGCATGTATGACACTTGTTGCACTTACGATGCTAGGGCTTGATATAGCAAAACCCAGTCATCATAGCACTTTCGCTATAAATCCATTTTGGCGAAGTTTTCAGATCTGAAACTTTTACAAGTCGAAGATAAGATCCCCGTGTACCTTGTGTCCAAGGGAAAACCTCTAATTCATTGTACTTTGTGATTTATGATCTGTACAATATAGGGTTTTTGCCTCTTCCAGATCTGAGTCAAAATCAAGTGACCTTGGGAAAAAGGTCATAACTTGGGCTAGGAAGCTCCAAATGAAATTTCATAAAACGTGACAGGTATTACACAGACTGGACTATCTCAGGAAACTGTTTCAGAGGTCGAAGTTGAACCAGTGACACGTGGAACTCCGTACAAGTTCGCTCTCCTGTTTTATCCCATAAACAGGTCACGTTGCGACACTTGGCATAACTCTCTCTCAGAGAATCCAATTGAGGTCAGACCTATCGGGATGGAAAGATGACAGGTCGGGCTATCTGATGAAAATGTTTTAGACCCTGTGGATCAAAATGTTCGGAGTTACACCAGAAACAATAAGGTACATATTTTTGTCAAAACAGAATTATTTTTGAGCACCTTCATTCATGGCTTCCGAAATTTAGGGTTTTGGATAAAGTTGTAATTTTTGTAATTGGAGACGACGGTTGAATGCTACTCATCAAAATCAAAATTTAGAGACCAAGATCAGAATTTTTGGTTGGGAAAAAGGTCGGGCTTCATCAGACCCTACTTCGGGACTTTGATCAGAAAAGTGGAAAATGAGGGCTTCTGCAAAAATGGGAATTTTTGAAATCTGTGACCACGGCTGGAAGGTCCTAAGAAAAATAGAAGCTTAGAGCCTTGGATCAAATATTTTGATTGGGCAGAAGAGTGGGCTTCATCAAACCCCAGTTCAGGGTCACGTCTAGTGAATCCGGAAGTTTCAAAGGAAAAATTGAGGAGTGAAACATTGCAGTTTTCAAATTCTGAATATATGAGCTTGATCAGCTCATCAAGGCGCATATTCTATCCTTTCGGAAGTTTGAAATTCAATGTTTGAATTTTTGGGGTTTCTCTGACAAACCCTAATACAGCTCCAGATCCAGTTCCTGGAAATCAAGTGGATTGGTTTAATCCTAGAAGAGGATGGATTGGTCACCTGCATAAGTGAAGAAGTTCCTATTTCAGAGGGAGATGAGGCTAAGGCCTTACATAAGAAGATTACAAGCAATCTTGATAGGTATGGCTTATAGGTATGTTTCATGGTTAAGTTTATCATATGTTTGTCTTCATATCATTACAGTACAATCTTGATTAATTACTAAACTTGTCGTATCACATTAATAGAAGATATTCATTGATTAAGGTTTTGACACTTATGAATGTACTAATGCATTGTGATGTTGTATGAGGTTTATGTTGTTCGCTAACATAAAAGGTACACCAAGAAAGACAAATCATGTTCTACTTCAAGAACATATGATCATGGTGATGGATCACATAGAAGATCTACTTTCGAGGTATGTATAACTTGGTCCTACAATGGTTAACCTATGAGATATGTAGGTTACTAGCACAAGTCACTGAAGAGAACCAGAAGACATTATGCAGGTATGTTAGACATAACTATCTAGCATGCTAATCCAGGTATGTTTTTCCTATATCAAGCTAGAATCCTACCTTGTGTTAGGATCTTATACTGTTGTGCTGTTGATAATGATTATTCATGAAGTCATAGGTTTGAATAGTCATGGTTGTATGCATATTATGTTTCTTACCATAATTGATGATATGACTAGCCAGAAGAATCATGAAGGTATAGGTTTGAGTAATCACGGGTTTATGCATTGATGATTTAACTTATCAGAAGAGACCTATGATCAAATAAGAATATGCATGAGTAAAAGAAGACTTCCCTGAAACCTTGAATACTAATGTTTATTATCTGTGAATGATCATGACTATACATGTTTAAGATTATTGTGTTTTGATAGTATTAAGATTATACTAATAAATGTGTGATTATGTATGAGACCTCAAGGATAACAAAATGATGATACTAATAAGCATGCATAGTGATTAAGGATGGATATAAGTTCAAGGACAAGTAATCTAGAAAGCAAAGATCAAGAGGGAGCACACTCCAGTTGTTCCTGCAAGAAAGCAAAGGAGCACACTTCAGTAGTTTATGCAAGGATGCAGATATTCAGAGGGAGTTGACCACTTCTCACAATCCACATCAGAATGGAGTTGCAAATATTCAGAGGGAGTCAACCTAGCAACCAAACAAAGATAAGTATTTGAATTGTCATTTCTTACATAATGTTATTCAATGATGTATATGCTTATGTTCCTAGAATTAGGTTGTGTATTATGCATATTAGAATAGTTGCATTGATGAACAGTATACTACTAATATACATGAGTAAGTGGCCTATGGCATTGTAAAACATTCCATTGCTACTTATCTAGAATGAAATCTCTTTGCTGACATGTTAGAAGTTGTGCACACTCTTAACAATGTTCTGGTAGAGACTGGAAGGCATCTAGAAAGTTATGGAACATGGATAAATGTTGTATTGAAGCACTGGCTTAAACAATTGCATGACTATATGACATATTTCTTTATGTGAAAGAATTTGTTTTGAAAATTATGAGATGTTTCTAATCATGCAATTTAACTGTATTTGTAGGAAAGACCATATACCTTCACCTACAAAAGAAGGACTACAACATTTGTTCAAAGCAACAAAATTTATCTATTGAAGATATTGAAGTTCCCAGGATACGGGAAGAATTCCATGATCCATTGATCATGAAGAATGATGTTTGGGACATAGTCCCAAGACCTGAAGGGAAGTTTTGTTATGACTTCTATATGTCAGATCAAGCATGCTGCAGATGGCAGCATAGAGAAATATAAAAGCGATGAAATAGAAGATACACCAGATGGATTTCAAGACAACTTTCTTGAATGGTGTAGTTGAAGAAGAAGTGTATGTGAAGAGGCCACTTGGTTCTAAGACACATGACATGGAGTCATATATGTGCAGAACTTGGTATGGTAGGATAGACAGCTTTCTATCCAGTTTGGGCTTTACCAAGAGTAAAGCGAATTCCAACCTTTACTACAAGGTTGAGGAAGGCAATCCAGTGATACTACTATGTGGATGACCTGTTTGTAATAGTTGAGGATATATTGATTGCCGACATGCAGCGGAAGCTTGCTGCCGAGTTCAAGTTGAAGAAATTGGGGATGATGCACTATTTGTTTTTGGCATGGAGGTGTGGCAGAGTGCAGATGGAATCTTCCTTGGACAAGGGAAGTATACGGTAGAGATATTGAAGAGGTTCAGGATGATGGACCGCAAGGCTATGGCCACACCTATGGCATCGGACCTAAATCTTCTATGTGATGCTTCATCTGAGCCGGTTGATATCACTATGTATCATCAGATGATTGGGTCCTTGATGTACCTAACGAACACGAGACCAGATATTTTCTTTGTGGTGAACACATTGAGCTAGTTCCTGACGGATCCGAGGAGTGTTCACCTGGTTGTTGTAAAGCATATTCTAAGGTACCTGAAGGGTATAGTTTATTATGGGTTCAAGTATGATGCGAATAAAAAGTTTAACCTACAGGGTTATGTTGATTCAAATTGGGCAGGCAGTGCTGTAGATAGGAAGAGCACATCTGGGTGCTGCTTCAGTATGGGATCAGGTGTGATCTCTTGGTTTAGCGGGAAGCAGTCCTACGTAGCACTAAGTACAACTGAAGCAAAGTATGTTGCAACGGATGAGTAAGTTGCAGATGTATTGACCAAGCCATTGGCTAAAGTGCAGTTTGAGTACTTCAGAGAGAGGCTTGGTGCACTTCAGATCGAGGTTCTTTCCAAAGGGAAGTGATGAGTCGGAAAGATGCAGATGCACATGAGCTTTTATGACATGGTTGATGTGTTCTCCCTTGGTCATGATGTAATTGCTGAGCCACTTTTCACATGGTGGTAGATGTATTCTCCCATGGTGAAAAAGTAAGGGCTAGAGCCTTCCCTGAATGGTGGTATATGTGTTCTCCCATGTAAGTGGTGTAAGTGCTGGATGATGTGCATCTAGGCTGTGCTTTGTGGACGATGAGATGATCTGAAGAGGACAATGCTATGATGATCAGGAGGATCATGGATGATGAGCATTAGGACGATGCTCCAGTTACTACTCTGTATATGTATATGCATCATGTTGGATGCTAGATATGATCAGTTGGATCATTTATGTATGTATGCATCATGTTGGATGTTGGATATGATCAGTTGGATCATTTATGTATGTACGCATCATGTTGGATGCTGGATATGATCAGTTGGATCATTTATGTATGTACGCATCATGTTGGATGCTGATGGATACATTGTGTGGATCATCTATCTTTGTACGATCAGGTAGATAATGTATGCTAATGGATACATTGTGTGGATCATGTATCTATGTATGTATCAGGTAGATACATTGTATATGTTGATATGTATTAGGTAGATACTTGGTGTGCATCAGGTGGATGCATTGTATGACCAGGATGATCATGGATGACGAGCTTCTCCAGATGGAATGCATCAGGACGATGCAGTGATAATGATCAGGATGATCATGTGTACATCAGGATGATGTATGGTGAGTATCAGGATGATACTTTGTGGCCGTGGATCAGTTTGTGCAGATGAGCATGTCTGGGAGATCCTATAGGTCAGATTTGTGCACCCGTAACAGCCTGGGATGCTCTTTCGAGACATTGCTATGGGAGGACATGTAATTTGTGCCCTGGGAGATCTTCAGGTCAGAGTTGTGTACCCATAACATCCTGAGATGCTCTTGCGAGGTTTTGTCCTATGGCATGTAATTTGCTCCTGGGAGATCTGGACAAGATGAAAAAGGCCTCAGATGATTCAACCATGTTTTGCCATGACCACATGTAATTTTCTCCTGGGAGATCTGGACAGGATAAAAAAGGCCTCAGATGCTTCATCCAGGTTTTGTGGTGGACCACATGTAATGTGCTCCTGGGAGATCTGACAGGTAGAGCTGTGGGCTCATAACAGCCTGGGATGCTTCAACTAGGTTTTGTGGTGATATCACATGTAATGTGCTCCTGGGAGATCCGACAGGTAGAGCTATGTGCTCGTAGCATCCTGGGATGCTTCAGCCAGGTTTTGTGATGGGTCACATGTAATGTGCTCCTGGGAGATCCGACAGGTAGAGCTGTGTGCTCGTAATATTCTGGGATGCTGTAGCCAGGTTTTGTGATGCACATAATAAGTCCTGAGGATTCCACAGTATGGCCAGTGATGAAAAAGACCTACAGGTGGTGGGCCTACATCCAGTATGAAAAAGGACTGGCTCTGTAGAACTTCCTATGACGAGTAGATTCAGAGATTGACTGAGATAGCAGCAGCAGTGATGATGACGATGATTCGAGGATGATGATTCGCTGATGATGATATAGAGAAGAAGACTTGTGCTAGCAGACCTATGTCAAGAAATACCTTCCTAGTTAAGGGGGAGTGTTGATGTATATGTAACTTCGGATTGTATTTCACATATATGTATATTGTATTCCTATAGAGATGTTATTATTCCTCTATACGAAAGTGTTTGTATTCCTATAGAGATGTTATTATTCCTCTATATGGAAGTGTCGTAGCTTATACTTGATGGGTTATTAGACCACCTTGTTGGGGTCGGCCCTATATAAGTCATGTGGGTCGAAGGGTTATTAGACCACCCTATTGGGGGTCGGCCATGTGGGTCAAAGGGTTATTAGACCACCCTATTGGGTGTTGGCCCAGTCAGCATTATGTTAAGTGGTTAAGTTGAGGCCGACCTAGTTGAGTAAAGGTCAAGTCAAGTTAGTGTATAAATAGAGAGTGTGTCTCTCTCATTTTACACATTCTATTCTCTCACTCACACTGTGGAGAGTGACGCACTTGTGGAGGAGGAGGCTCTGCTGCTAGGAGAAGACTATCTCTTATATTCTGGTTGTATCATTGCTCTTTCTATCTCTGAGGAAGTTATTGGGGTTTTTCACCTTTATGGTTTTCCCCAAGTAAACTCTGTGTCTCTTGTGTGCTTGCATTATTATTTCCATGATTAATATGCTGTATATATGTTGTACATGTTGTTCTCTCAGTTAAGATCCTAGATCAGATTGAAGTAAATTCTGAAAATTTAACACTTTGTGGGACCTTTTAACCCACCAGGAAAAAGAACAGAGTCGCACTAAATAATTACCGCAACAGATTATGTTATGCAACAGCTTTCCAAAAAGAGTATTAAAAGAGCAGAAATAGATCAGAAAGAGTACTCCACGACTTGATTGAAGATAATAGCTTAATAACAAGCCTCTTCGAGGGGGAAACCTCCTTACACCATGCACTAAGTACACAAGACAAGATACTCCAAATGAAAGGTCTCCTTCCTATATATAGGAGACTAAGGGGTACAATCCCAACTAACTGACCCAAGCTGACATAACTAATATAACCATATTAATGAAAATTACCACTAATGGACCAAAGTCGACATCAAAACTAATGTAATGAACCACAATATAGGGGGAAATGTTCCCATATTTAGGGCTTAACATGGCCCTCCCATTCATACAAGTGTTGTCCTCAATGCTTGATTAGTTGCAGATGCTTATGTATGAAGGACTCATCTTTCCACGTTGAATCTTCAATTGGTAAGTTCTTCCACTTTATGAGGTACTCAGTAATAGCCCGGTTTCGTAGTTGTTTAGTCCTTGTTTCAGTGATTTTTTCAGGTTCCAATATGAATTTTTCGTCTTCATCAAGCTCTAGAAAGATTGTTTGAATTGGGATCTTGTCTCCTATTACCTTATTTAAGCAAGAAACATGGAAAACTGGATGTACTCTTGAATATGAAGGGAGCTCCAATTTGTAGGCCATACTACCAATATTTTGCAACACTTTATAAGGACCATAATACTTGGGTGCTAATTTATTGTCCTTCTTTAATAGCTTCAGAGACATCTTCTTGTAAGGTTGTATCCTGAGAAATACCCAATCCCCTTCTTCAAAACTCCTTTCACTGTGATGTTGATCAGCTTGTTGTTTCATCCTGTTTTTTGACATAGTCAAGCTGTCCTTAAGTATCTGCAGAACTCCATGCTGGTGCTTGTTAATGTAATTGTAACTTCGAAATGTATTTCACCCACGTATATTGTATTCCTATAGAGATGTTGTTATTCCTCTATACGAAAGTGTTTGTATTCCTATAGAGATGTTATTATTCCTCTATACGGAAGTGTTGTCATTTATATTGTAAGTGTCGTAACTTATACTTGATGTGTTATTAGACCACCTTGTTGGGGTCGGCCCTGTATAAGTCATGGGGGTTAAAGGGTTATTAGACCACCCTATTGGGGGTTGGTGTTAACACCTAAAAAGTGTTCATTACCTCATCTCCATCAAGACATGATTCATTTGTCTATTTTTCCCACCACCTTTGCCTCCAAAACCTCAAAAAAACCATTAAAAAGGCACCAAAAGGCCAAAAAAACCCCTTTTTCCCCAAAAAATAATTTAAATTTCCTCAAAAGATAGCAAAAACCCTCTAAAAGGGCCCTAAATTCCCAAAAATCAAAATAAAAGGGAATAAAAAATATAAACAAGAGGAAAAAGAGGGAAAAAGGAAGCAAAATCCCTAAACCATTGACCTAAACCATATGGTGCCAAAGACCATAGGTCAATAACCCACCACTAAAAACCTATAAATAGGTGATGGAGACTCCCCCTTTCACATCCACAATCTATCCTAGCCTCACTCTGCCAAAAGCACTCTTGAAACCCTAGCTCACCATTTGAGCTAACTTCCCATTTGAGTGCCCCTTTTGGCCCATTATCCAAACACCTTGGAGAAGGAGAAGGAACCAATTGGAGCACGGAAGCATCCCTCCTGGACTACTGCAAGAGCTCCACCAACCTCAACATTTGAGGTAAATGTAACTTTGTTCTCATTTTTAATACAAAATAAAAATTCCCATTATATTATTGTCTTTTTATTTTTTGTTGATGCACATGTTAGCTTAGATTTTACCTTGTTTTACTGTCAAGTTTTACTGTTTTACTGAACTGCTACTAAGAAGCCCCTTCTCCTTAGTAGGTGCTCATTTGCATAAGCTAGGGTGAAAACCCTAGCTACAGTTTTGGCGACTCCACTATTGGACTTTGAATTTCTAGTTAAAAATTTAAAAGTTTTTATTTTCTGCAAGTATTTTTCTGCTTTCCCTGTTCGGCTGTTGCTCCAGCCAGTTGGGTTTTCTGCCGCAAATCATGGATCTGTTCGTCGTAGCCTCGGCTTAGATCGTAGCTTTCGATCATTTTTTCGCGATCCAGATCACAATTTTCTGCCCTTTTCCCGCAGCCCAGACGGCAACTTCCTGTCATTTTTTCGTGACTCGACTGTAGCTTTCTGCCTCTTTCCCGCGGCCCAGACCGCAGCTTTCTGTCCCTTTGCTGCACTCCAGACCACTACTTCCTGCCATTTTTCTATGACCGGACCACATCTTTCTGCCTCTTTCTCGCATCCCAAACCGCAGCTTTCTGGCGCTTTGCCACGCTCCAGACCACGCATTTTGGCCACAGACCCGCGATCCGACCGCAGCTTCCTGCCCTTTTGCCGTGCTCCAGACTATGCATTTTGGCCACAGACCCGCGATCCGACCATAGCTTTAGGCCCTTTTTCCGTGCCCCAGACTGCACATTTTGGCTACAGACCCACAATCCGACTGCAGGGTTCAACCCTACAGCCGCGCTCCAGGCCGCGCATTTTACTCACAAACCCGCGATCTGTTTTCTGCAATTTTACCCTTTTTGGAACCCATAATTTTTCTGCAATATTTTCTGCACATGCACAGCCTCCTATTCTGTCTACAACCACAGTTACCTACAACCTTTTTCTGCAGTTTGCTTTGTATTCCATTTACAGAATTCTTAAGTTTAAGCATTTACATTGAAAAAAGAAAATTTTGCATCGCAAGTTAAAATTTTTGCATTATTATTGGTTAAAAAAGTTGCCCACGCGTGGCACTTTGATTGGGTTCATTACCTCACACGCACACACTCTGTCACCTAATTCAAGTGAGCCTTAAAACACTACTTAACACAACCAACATTCTAACCCCACTTGAGGAACACATAAGAATATTGTAGTTAGGTAGGACAGGTGGGATAGGCATCCAAATAACACCCCTCGGTCGCTTACACTTGAGACATAGTGGTTGTCCTTTAGGGTACCAAAACCCCCTAGTATTTTTTGGCACGGTCACCACCAGTTTATCAGAGGGCCTCTCCCTTAGGAGGGTTGAAGTAGCCAGACTGGTTCCGGAGGTCTGAGTGGAATACCACAATCCACCCAGTAACCGAAGGCTACCTACTCGTTGTCCGCATGTGGTGTTCCTTTTAGGCCCACACAGTGATAGGACAAGAGCTGCAAATTCACCTTTTCTGGACGTGTCATGAACGGGGTATCTTAGTTTCCTTTCTTCTAGGATTCTCTTACCTAGTGTCCCTCCTGGTAGGCGGATATGTTTAGCCACTTGGTTCTACTATCCATATTGTTTGACTTGGATTTCATCACCTTCCAAAGGATATGTCTGGTTGAATCAAAATATTGTTTAGCTAGGTGTTTGCATGCTCCCTTACCTCCCTTTGGTTTAGTAAGTCCACCATTTTTATTTTTAGGCAACCGTTTGCTTGTTGGTATTCTGACCATTTTTTCTGATACTCCACTTATTGTAGCACAACTGTTATAGTAAGCATTTTGAGTTGGTTGTTGGCCTAAGTGCCGTATTTTTTGTGCTCTCTTTCGGCACACTTGACTGCATTAGGGTTTTTGAGCCTTTTTTCACTCGACACAACCCCCAGATACTTGACATCATCTGTCACCATTGAGTCCCCGAGACACTCTCGGCACCTCCAGGGTGAGCCCCCGCAGCACAGTTCACTTGACATCACTCGTCATAGACGTAGAGCTGCATCACTCGACACCACTAATCATAGATCTAGAGCTTTGTCACTCGACTCCATTTGTCGATGCCATAGAGCTCCATCCCCTGACTCTAACGCTCCTTATTTCACATCTGATTTAGAGGCAGAGTCGAAAAACCCTACTGACACAGCACCAACCAGCCCCATGGCTAGCATGACCTCTAACCCCTTCTTTCTAGGAATGATCAGTGGAACATCCACAATGACCCCAGTGAGCACACTAGCCACAACCACACCTACCTTGGGTATGCCCACAATGGGGCCCACATCTACCTTGGGTATGCCCACGATGGGTCCCACACCTACCATTCTTGTTACTATTCCCATTGCAGCAGCTACCATACCCAACCCAACCCCATCTACAACCCACGTTACACTTGGTGGAGCAGGACCCTCCCATACCACCTTCGTTCCTCTGTATGGGGGTAACATCCCCAACATGAACCCAACTCTCACACTTGGGGGCAGTGGTCCCACAATGACCGCCCCCACTAGTACATCACATCCTTCTACTAGTTTTCCATTCATGGCCAGTCTCAACCTTCCTAACCTATCCAGATTGACCAACGATCCCATCAAACACGATCCCACGTGGCCTCACATGCCTACCAAACTCCCATCAGACATCCCCAAGTTTGAGGGCAAGGCAGGTGAAGACCCACAAAATCACATTATGTCCTTCCATCTATGGTGTTCCTCCAAATCCATAGTGGACGACTCTATCCGACTCCGTCTGTTACAACGAACTCTCACTGGCTCTGCAACCAAGTGGTACATCGAGCAGCCCCATGGGACCCATGCCACCTTTACTTCCCTCGCCTCGACCTTCTTGCAGTTCTTTCAGTTACCTATCCACTACGACGCAGGAGTTGAGATCCTACTGTCTTGAAAACAGAATACGTCCACCCACATCACTGACCACATTCATGAGTGGCATCGACACCAAATCCTGTGCAAAATCAAGTTAAATGACCGTATCTTCCTAGATTGGTTTCTCAAATCTCTCCTTCCCATCATTGCCAAGGATGTGGCATCTGAGCAACCCCAGTCTAAGGAAGAAGCCATCTTAAAATCCCAGCAGTTTGACCTTATCTACGCCCAGTATGGTTAGTTATATACCATTATACCTGATGCCCCCCGCGGTGATTCCTCCTGAAACGATGCGTCGAGGGAATCCCATGCTGCCGATGGCATCATTGGCCATGTTGCATCGCATAACCAGCCCTTTTCCATGACACATACTAGTAATGGCCCCGACCTTTCACGGGCTACATCCCACTCTGGAGCAACCAATTCGTATGCTCCCATGGTGCATAACCGCCATTCCAATGGACCCTCATGTCCACCTCAGTGCTTCGGCCATGCATTCCCCGCTTACGTTCCCCCGGTTGCACCTCAACCATATTACCACCCGCAGGTCGCGCATGCTCCTGTATCCTCTCAAGCCCCCCCCCCCCCTTATTATCCACCACAGGAAGCACCTGCGACAAATCAACCACACGTCACACAGACGTATCAACAACCCCCACAAGGTCCAACACCTACACCGCCTCCACCCCCACCCACTTATTATCCGCCACAGCCTGCTCCCGCACCTGTACAACCCTAGCACCCACCTACCACCCAAGGGAAAGTGTACGCGCAACAAAATCTATAGCATAACCAAAATACCCAACGCCAACAAGGCCAGCAAAACCACAGAAAATGATGTAACCATGGGAACAACCCCCCTCCAAACCAAGGCGGCCAGCCACCTAATCCCCCAAACAATAATAACGCGGCACCTACCAACCAAAACCCTGACAGGCCGCCAAAGCAAGCTAAAAACCCTAACTTACAAACGAACCACCCTTGTTCTATTTGTGGGGTTTATGGCCATTACACACACGCTTTCCCACATTTGGAGTGGGCACGACAACTCTGGACCGACGATTCCCACTGCCAAGGGCACGCAGCACCTCAGGCGCCACCTAACCCCCCACCCACCTCAAAATCAACCCTTGGTGTTACAAAACCCTTTACCAACCCAAGGAGTAGTGAACACTCAACCGTTAGCTCCCCCTCAAGGAACCCCTCCACCACAAAAGCAAGTCACATACGATGTGCCTGCCCACCCCACTTTAGACTCAGGCACCCATCATTTGTTAATTATGTCATCCACCGATGTCAACCTTCAAACCCACTGGAACCAATATGGCTCCACCCATGAATCCCCTCCCATCGAAAAAACCACCAACGCTCTTCCCACCGATCAACCACTACGCATACCTTCGGCCCCATTAGATGGAGCCCCAAAAGCCCCTCGCTTCCCACTTCGCCGCATCAACAATAATGCCAATGCTCACGCTGCGTCTAATTACAACATTGTGGATGACTGAGCTCAGTCCCCCGCAGCCATGTCTGTGTTAGAGGTCTTAAAGAACTATCCTACATAGCACAAGACTCTATTATCAGCCATTGGTACTATCGACCCGACTGATTCACGAATGATGGCCTTTGATTTGGACCAATCTGAACCACGCCTACCTTCCACATTAGCATTCCAAGTTTATGTATCAATTTAGAATCTTTAATCCATCGGTGTATCATCGATGAGGGTACCTCTACATGCGTTATGTCCACATTCATTTGGCAGAAGTTGGGATCCCCTACTCTCCAGCAGTCCACCATTGTGTTGCGAGCCTATGACGGTCGTTCGGCTCAACCCCAAGGTCTCTTAGCTAATGTCCCCATCCAATCGGCTGGTAAAACAGTTCTTATTGACATAGAGGTCATCAATGCCCAACTTGATTATAACCTCTTACTTGGCCGCAGTTACATGTACGCCATGCGGGCAGTTGCCTCATCCATTTTTCGTACCATGATGTTCCCCCATGAAGGACGAGTGGTCAAGATTGATCAACTCACCTAGTATGATCCCAATGCCCCCACTGCACCCGAAAAAATTCTTCCCATGGTTGAACAACCTATTCGTGGTGCATCTACCTCATTGGTTTCCTCAGTTGGACCCGGAGTCTACTCAGATACGCCGATGACTTCCACATTCCAATCCATTCCACCCCCTTCACCAGTGACCGAAATATCTGACTTATGGACCCTCTCCCACAATACACAAACACCCGACCATCAATTGCCCTTGCTACCCCAACCACCATTGGTACCCAGTCATGTCGGCACCACACCTATCCACACAATCCCCTTCCTATTTCCCCCTTCAGGAGTAGTAAGCGCTCCGGTGATGGCCACACTAAACCTCCCGGGGTTAACTTTAGGACTACCTGTACGGTACATCACACCTCCCGTTTCCCCTCCAACGCCCAATGTCATCTTATAGCCAGTGCAACCTATCACCACT
The DNA here is from genome assembly GCA_027924585.1 of Larix kaempferi. Lineage (NCBI taxonomy): Eukaryota > Viridiplantae > Streptophyta > Pinopsida > Pinales > Pinaceae > Larix > Larix kaempferi. The sequence continues at coordinate 28,392,694 of BSBM01000229.1, read as the reverse complement.
ACTAGTCGGCCACCTCCCGGTGTCCCCACTCCTTCCTCCTCTACCAACCCACCCCTTCTTTCCAAATACACTGGGGGCAGAGGCCCACAACCTTACACCGCTCCACCCGCGCCTAAAGCCACTAAGAATCCTCCACCATTTCGTGCTCCTCCCAAATGCTCTTTGTGTGATGAGTTGGGCCATGCTATCGATCAATGTCCACAATTACCCACATTACAAGAGCACATGCAAATGCTTGACGACGACCCCAACATCTCAGTTGTCCAACTCGACCTTACCCCTAAGCCTTGCGATAAATCACTGCATACCAATCACCCTTGTGCAATATGCGGTATTTACGGCCATTACTCACATCACTGCCCTGATCTCGCAGATTACAAAGCCGCTCTCTATGAGATGAATAACTTGGACCTCGAGACGTCTCCTCCCATCATTGAAGAGATCCACCCCCTAGAGTCTCCGACAACAGGAGAGATCAATACCATTTATATGATCTCTACTGCTAGCATCCCCTCGTCAACTAATTTGACTACAAAATGTTTCCGCAATGATGAGGAAATTCTTGAGGCTCTTACTGCACCTGAGTACCCCTGGGAGGATATGCACCATCATTCCCATTTTCTCCTGGAGGAGTCCTCCACCACCACAGCCACCCAATTTTCGGTTGAGTCCAAATATTTCCTCCCCACCAAGGTCGACTGGTTTAAAGAGCCCATTCCCGCTCCCGATGCCTTCTAGGAAGGTAACATGGCCAATATCTCACCCACAATCCACATTGATATCTCTGCCCCAGGTGGTTCCCCTGAACTCATTACTTTCGGAGCATCCTGCACCGAGTACGAGGTCGGAGGGTACAAAAAACTTTTTCAGGAGTTCCGCGATGTCTTTGCCTGGTCCTACACCAAAATTCCTGGTCTTGACCCCGTTATCATAGAGCACCACATTGACACGTGGCTAGATGTGCCCCCCGTTCACCAAAAACAACACCCCATTCACCCATCAAAGCTCCCTGTAGTTAAAGTATAGATTGAGAAACTTTGTGCAACAGGTTTCATCTACCCCATCGCATACACCACTTGGGTTTCTAACCCCATCCCTGTTAACAAAAAACAAGACACCATCAGGGTATGTACTGACTTCTGCGATTTAAACCAAGCATGTCCCAAAACAACTTCCCGATGCCATTTATTGACCAACTCATCGATGCGTGCGCGGGGCATGAAGTCCTATCCTTCATGGACGGGTTCTCTGGGTATAACCAGATTCATATACGGAAAGAAGATCAATACAAGACTACCTTTACCACCCCATGGGGCACCTTTGCCTATCGGGTCATGCCTTTCGGCCTTAAAAATGCTGGGGCCACCTTCTAGCAATCCATGACCTATTGTTTTCACGACTTGGTTCATATCCTATTAGTCTATCTTGACGATCTCACAGCACGTTCCAAGAAATTATCTTACCACCTTAACGACCTCCAGCAATTTTTTCTGTGTTGTCACAAATATCAGATCCGCTTGAACCCACTCAAGTGTGTCTTTTGCATTCCGACAGGCTAGTTGTTAGGTTTCTTTTTTTCCCACAAAGGAATCACTGTCGACCCCCTCAAATTTCAAGCCATATTAGACCTTCCCACACCACACATGCTCCGGCAGCTACAGAGCTTACAAGGGAAATCTAATTTCCTCTACTGCTTCGTTCCTGACTATGCCACCATAGTTCATGGTTTCTTACGTCTGCTTCGTACTCACATACCCTTTGTTTGGGACGACTAGGTGCAAGCTACATTCGAAGCCCTTAAAAAATCTCTCACGCAAGCCCCTTTGATCTCCCCTCCAGATTTCTCTCAAGACTTCATCCTTTACGTCTCGGCATCCGACCACGTCGTGTCAGGGGTCCTTGTTCAAGAAGACGCTACTCTCCAGGAGCATGTCATTTATTATGTCAGCCAAACCTTGTCTGGACCACCCTGTTAGGAACCTATGTCAACCATTCTCTTTACTATGTTAGTATATTGTTGTTGGACGCATATGCTTTGTAAGTCATCCCGTAGTATTTGTTGATCCGTAGTTTATATTAGCCCATAGTATTGACCCATAGTATTGGATGCATATGCTTTGTAAGTCCTCCCGTAGTATTATATGTCCCATGGTTTTGACTCATAGTATTGGGCATAGACTTAGTATATAAGTGTGTGTTGAGGTATTTGAAGGCACAGTGAATTTAATTGTATTGAGCTTGCTCAAAGGAGGTTGCCCCCTTGAAGTGGCCTGTGATCAATATAAAAGTGATTCTGAGTTTTATTATTTCTGATATCTCGTGTAATTGCATTAATTAATTATTGCAGGTTCATCACATCTGGTATCAGAGCACTTTCTTGGGCTCGTTGGGTGGAATTTCTGCCAAATTTTTTTTCGCATCTGTTGCAGCTTCGGATTTGGGAATAATCCCTATCCTCTTAACTGTGGGAAGTACTTGGGCATAAGCCCTAAAACTCATTGTGAGGAGTACCACAGGAACCCCAAAGTAGCTAGCCCATTGAGAGGACCTGCCAGCGAAAAGGGCAACGACCCCTACCTGATTGACTAGTTCCCACCCGTGAGGTAAACCAAGGGCTGTCGTTTGTGGCAAAGCGGTTATCAGTTTTACCTGATTCGTGGAGTGAGGGGTACTGCCCCAATACGCAAGCCGTCAGACAGCATTGGTGGCCCAGTGAAACACCTGAACTGTTAGGAAGCCGTACATACCTGGGGTCCATATCTATTTTCAGTTGAACTGTTGCCGATCACTTCCGCTCCAGATCTAGCCATTTCAGATCTATTCTGAAAGTTTTTCTAGATCTAGTCGCCGTTTCAGATCCATCCATTTTCGATCCCTTCCGCGCCGTTGTTGCCGATCCATTTCTGAGAAAAAGAAAAAAGAAAAAAGCTCCCTTTTCAGTTTTTTCTCCATATCTCCCTTGTTTTCACTCTGTTTCCCTTCAAATTTTTGGGGAACCCCTGTCATCCCATTCTGCATCTTTCATTCTTGAGGACCCTATCCCCAATTCCTTTTCCCAAAGCTCGAAATCCCACATTTGTCTATTTTTAGGGTTTGTCATAACTTCCTCAGATTTCACCCAATCACCTTCAAATTTTACCATAGAGTTCCTTTCTGAATTCTGCTTCCTTGTCTCTCTCTGCCAAATTTTCTCATTCTATCACCCTGCTTCTGAAATCCCCATTTTTGCTTTCTTGTCCTTTCGACAGTGTCCAAAATCTAGTCAAACCCCAATTACCCATCAGATTGTTTCCCCAATCCAAATTTCCCTTTACTAAATCAGCTTCTGTTTGTGTTTTTCTACCCATTCCACCAAAAAAAAAAAAACCTAGTTATGGTTGTCACCCATTCAGGAGTACACACCATGGAGGAAGCACTTGCAGCCATCCAAACCAAACTCCAAGATCTGGATGAAAAATTTCTCAGCCTCCATCTTCAGCATTCAACCATGAACAATACTAGACAGCCAGAATCTTTTGCAGCCACCGGGTTCTCTTCTTCCAGCAATTTTCATGGGCCGAAGCTTGATTTTCCTCGCTTTAATGGTACTGATTCGACTGGATGGATATATCAAGCAGAACAATATTTCAGTTTGCATAATACTTCTAATGCCCAGAAAGTTCCACTTGCATCCTTTCATTTGGAACAGGAAGCCCTTCAATGGTACCATTGGTACATCAAAGCTCATCCCGAGCCAAACTGGACAGATTTTTGCCAACTCATTTTGCCATGATTTGGTCCTAGTGCTTTTGATGATTTCATAGGAGCACTCACTAAACTTCACCAAATTGGCACAGTGAGAGAGTATTAGACAGAATTTGAGAAATTGGCCAATCACACAGAAGGATTGTCTGATGAATTCTACAGGAGTTGTTTTATCAGTGGTCTCAAGGATGAAATCTGCTCAGAGGTCAAAATGTTTTGTCCCAACACAATGATGGAAGTCCTAGGGTTGGCTAAGCTAGCCGAGGACAAGATCGTAGCTCAACAATGCTCCAAACCCACCTTTGTTCCCTTCAGAAATATGGGTTCCCAATGACCTCCCATCACGCCTGCTCCTCAACCAACTCCTATCAAGAATTTGTCTGAAATAGAAATGCAGGCACACCGAGAAAAAGGGATTTGCTATAAAAAATCTTTATCTCTTGGATGTGGATTCTCTGCCTGCCTTAGAACTTGGTGAAGAAGTTACAGATATAGTAGATGATCAGGTCGACATTCAACACCCGCCTATTGACACCCCATCTCAGGACGACCCACCCGAGATCTCTCTCCATGCTGTAACCGGCGTCACCACCCAACAAACAATGCGGGTCAGGGGGTACTTCAAGAAGCTCCCTCTTACGATACTCATTGATTCTGGTAGCACTCATAACTTCATTGACCCTTGGATTGCCAAACAGGCTGATTGTTTTGTCCATCCTTGCTCCAACTTTGAAGTCATGGTTGCCAATGGGGGCACCTTACCTTGCAAGGTGAAGTGTCACAATGTGCATATCTCTATGGAAGATTATAACCTACGCTTTGACATGTTTGCCTTGTCCTTAGGCGGATGTGATGTGGTTTTGGGCAATCAATGGTTACGCACACTTGGCCCCATCTTATGGGATTTTGCTGAACTTTGGATGCAGTTTAAAGTTAATGGGGCACAACACAAATTTATGGGCTTACAACTAGGGTCTCTCTGCATCATCAGTTCACATCGCCTGGAAAAAGTCCTTAAGAAGAATTCACATGGTGTCATCGCTCAGCTCAATTCCATTCAGATGCACCCATCAACAGTCTCCACTACTTCCTTGGATAGATATGCAGGTATCTTTGCTGAACCAATGCACTTGCTGCCTTCAAGAGACCTTTCCGGTAAGAATTTAGCCACATCTACCTCTCAGTAGGAAATGATGGCTATTTTGCATGCAGTACAGAAGTGGTAGCCATACCTATTAGGGAATTCTTTCTGCATCAAGACTGATCTCCAGAGTCTGGAAAATTTTCTGGAACAATGGGTCTCCTCCCCAACACACCTGAAATGGGTTATCCAACTCATGGGTTATCCCTATGTGATCACTTACAAGAAGGGTAAGGACAATATGGTGGAAGATGCTCCTTCTCGCACAATTGATGACCCAGTTTCTCTTACAGCTCTTTCTCTGCTTGTTCCAAATTGGTTGCAATATGTTCAACAGGGCTATCTCTTCTATGAACTCCATGCTTCTTCATCAATAGGGCACTCTGGGTTCTGCAAAATGTATGACCGGGAACAATGTAACTTCTTTTGGCAGGGACTAAAAATGACAATTCAACAGATGGTGGCTGACGATGATACTTTCCAAGTCAACAAGGGTGAAACGACACTCCTTTTGGGATTGCTCAAACCCTTTCCCATCCCTACACAGCTTTGGCCAACTATTTCTATGGATTTCCTAGCAGCACTCTGGTGGTACAATACCACATCTCAAAGGACACCATATGAAGTAGTCTATGGAAAAACACTACCAGTTCTTCTTCCATACACCCTTAGCAGCTCCCCAGCTCAGGAAATTGACTCGGTTCTTTGAAACCGCGATCAGATTCTTCTCATTCTGCAGGACAATCTTCACATGGCCAGAATTCGCCTGAAACAACAAGCCGATCAGCATCGTTCTGAGTGCATTTTCCATGCAGCTGACAGGGTTCTTCTTCATATACAGCCTTCCAAGCAATCCTCTTTGACACTCCAAAGGCGTTAGTGGCCCGAAATGCAACCCGAGGATGCTACCGGGGAACCACTCCTTCAGATTCTGCAGCAATTTCTCCAACGAAAGCTTTGAGGACAAAGCTTTTTCTAAGGGAGAGGGGATGTTAGGAACCTATGTCAACCATTCTCTTTACTATGTTAGTATATTGTTGTTGTACGCATATGCTTTGTAAGTCGTCCCGTAGTATTTGTTGATCCGTAGTTTATATTAGCCCATAGTATTGACCCATAGTATTGGACGCATATGCTTTGTAAGTCGTCCCATAGTATTATATGTCCCATGGTTTTGACTCATAGTATTGGGCATAGACTTAGTATATAAGTGTGTGTTGAGTTCATTGAAGGCACGGTGAAGTTAATTGTATTGAGCTTGCTCAAAGGAGGTTTCCCCCTCGAAGTGGCCCGTGATCAATATAAAAGTGATTCTGAGTTCTATTATTTCTGATATCTCGTGTAATTGCATTAATTAATTATTGCAGGTTCATCACACACCCCTACGTTACCCATATGAGGAAAGGATGGCCCTTGTCGTTGTATTTTTCGTACAGAAATTGTGACACTACATTCTCCTAAGTCATACTATCGTTGTCGCCGACTCTAACCCCATGATCTACCTCTTGAACTGTCGCCTTCTGCAAGGCCGCGTCGCTAAATGGGTAATTATCCTACAAGAGTAGGACCTGACTTTCACAACTCTGAAAAGTACTAAATCCCTTGCGCTTGCCCAACTCATAACCAACCTCCCATCCCTTTTGTCGTTCCCGCCAATCCTCGATGAGTTACCGAACAATCATTTGTTCATCATCTCGTCAGATGACCCATGGTATGGTGAAATTCTAATATACCTTCACAAACTGAAGTTTCACCCCGATATCGATCATGATGGACACCACCGTATCCATCACCATGCCTCTCGGTACCTCCTTCTAATCGATTTCCTCTACCAACGCGGTGCCGACACTATCCTCCGCCGTTGTCTCACATGAGAGGAGGCTGAGCAAGTCCTCAACGACTATCATAGTGGTGCCTATGGTGGAAATTTTTCTAGGATGGCCATAGCCCAGAAGGTAATCCATACCAGATATTTCTGGCCCACGTTGTTCACTAACTGCATCACTGCGGTCAAGCATTGCCATAATTGCCAATTCTTTGCCCTGAAGGCACGGACACCACCTGCCCCGCTCCATCCGGTCCTTACCGTCAGTCCCTTTTGTAAATGGGCCATCGACTTTATGGAGTGTAAACCCTCATCCTCCAATGGCCATAAATACATCATCATTGCCATCGACTACTTCACCAAATGGGTTGAAGCCATGCCTACCTTCAATTGTAAAGCCGACACTGCTACCTGTTTCTTTTTTAACCATGTCATTACACGATTCGAGGTCCCAAAACAGCTTGTCTGGTACCATGGTTCACATTTTGAAGATGCCATTTAGCGCGAGTTGTCAACTCTCCTTAAGTTCAAACATCAGTATGCCTTTGCTTACTACCCCTAAGGGAATGTCCAAGTTGAGGCCATTAACAAAATTTTGAAAACAATCCTCCAACGCACTGTTGACCGACATAAGTCCAATTGGCATCACATGCTTTTCCCCACATTATGGGCTTACCTTACATCAACTAAGACCACCACCGGTTTCACCCTTTTTCACTTAGTTCACGGTGTCGAATCTGTCCTCCCCATCGAGTGTTAGATCCCCGCCCTACACATTGTTATTGAACTTCTCCCCGACACCTCCCCACTTGAACAACATCTTATGTTATTAGAACAAGCTGATGAAGACCATCGCGCAACCCTCCAAACAATTGAGGCGGCCAAGAATCGCTCCAAAGCTGGTTACGACAAACATGTCCACCCACGAGCTTTTCATGAAGGAGTTCTAGTCCTCGTTTACGACCAAGCCTATGACAAGACAGGTAAAGGGAAGTTTGAATCCATGTGGCAAGGCCCTTACATAGTGCATACCTACCTTGGACATGGGGCATATATTCTAACTGACTCAAAAGGCCACCCCTTGCACAACTTCCGTAATGGGTTGTATCTTAAATGCTTTTATCCTTAACAATCCGACGGACTCGCTGTTCTGTATTGTACAGTTTGATTTCTTTTTGTTTTCCAATTTTTTCCTGCAACCTTACATTCGTCATTTTCCTACATAATCACAGATGGACCATCTTCCACCTTATTATGTTGGCTTCACCAATGGAGCAAGCCGTTGGTCTCCAAACCTGGCCTCTGCAGCTTGGGTCTCATATTCCCCTTCACATGAGTTGATTCACCTTGACGGAATGTGCATAGGTGCTGCTACCAATAACCAAGATGAGTATGATGCTGTGACTGGTCTCTTGACTGCTGCCCTTCATATGGGTATATGTCACCTTCATGTGTTTCTTGACTCCTAACTGCTTGTCTCCCATCTCAACAACTACGACCAAGTGCGTGATCCTTGCCTCTTTAGGAAGTTCCTGTGCACAAAACAGCTAAGCCAACAGTTTGAATCCATAACATTCACTCATGTCCCAAGAGCTCAAAATAGTGTCACAGATCAAATGGATAACAACATCTCGACTGGCATATCAATCACGCCATGTAAATCATCCATCATGCATAATCATCACTTTACACTTGCTTTGACACTGCAAGCAAATCCATGAACTTTCCACTCCCTTCATACTACAGTTATTTTGTTATTTTACCACCATTCACCATCCCGCAAGGACGCACCACCAATGTTCCCCCCCAACCCTCATTCTTGGTTCTCGTCGATGTCCCTTGATTGAACACTCTCTCCTTGCTTGGCCATTCCTTTTGTTCAATATAATTTTATCCCTTTTTCGGGTCGGACAAGTCCTTTACGAAAAAGGCACTAAGGGAGTTTATGTTAAGATCTTTTCTGAATCCTAAAAGAATGAAAAGATCGTCGAGCAATCTTGCTTCCTTTCATGCTCATTAAAGTACCTGAAAGGGCATCTATCTGGTATAAGTTTAACCTTTTTCTGGACCTGGTAGACTAATTACGAAAAAGAAATACTCTAGTCACACCGGCTAGAAGAGTTTTCCATTGCATCCTTTTATGCTTTTTCGGGCCTTGGAGACTAACACACGAAAAAGAAATCCCCTGGACTCTTCTTATTGTTTTTATACTCTCTAAAATTGAAAGCAACCACGAGCATGCACTGTCCTGGGCTCGTATAAATCCACATGACAGTACCATTCCATTATTTCAGAGTCTTCTTATCGCTTTCAGACTCCTTAAAATTGAAAGCAATCACGAGCATGAACTGTCCTGGGATCATATAAATCCACATGACAGTACCATTTTATACCTTCTTTGAGATTCTTAAACCATGAAGAAGGACCCAACGGTGCCTCTTGGCTCCATGAAAAATCATATCTCGTCCCCACATTATGGCAGCAACCCCAATACGGTCGCCTTTGTTCAGAGTATTCTATGATATGCCACCCTTAAGAGTTTCCGAATCTCATACATCATTTTGACCCCCCATGCGTCTCCCATTACAGTCATATCCCCTGATCCCTTAAGATATGACCCCTTTCCCTCAAAATTCAGTTTCATATGCTGCCAGGCCAACCATGTCATCATACTCTGAATGAAGGAAGTTTGAGTCCCCCCCTGCGACCCCAATTATTCCCCATCCCAAAATATGTCAGTCCCACTATCAGAACTATCACCTTCTTGTTGTTCACCTCACGCTCCTATCAAGGAAACATCATTTCCTTGATAGTTGCAAGGTCTCCCTCTGTCGATACCAACTAATCTATTCCAGAGGATAGACCCAGAGGTCCCTGTGCCTTGGACTCATCACCATCAGTGGTGAGTGCCTATGGATCATTTCGAAAGGAGTCCTTAGTGCCTCTCTAAATGATTGTTTCTCACATGCTAGACGTCAACACCTTGATTGCATCATTGAGACTCATACAGGGTATTAGGCCTTTCAGTTATTTTTTGAAGACCCCGAACTTCCCCCGACTCTAGCACATTGGTGAGTCACTTTGGAACACCCAAGTATATGTTCCTAGGGATATCCAGGTTGCGTTGGCGATAGTATTCGGAGGCCACCCACTCAGGTGTTTCCTTGAGTACCCAATATAGCTACAATCCAGTGTACCATTGAGGGTATGACTCCCCATCATTATGATCCAACAACTCATCAGTTCCTCTGGTACCACACTCAACAACACTATTATTATTCCAGTGTATCAGTTCATCAGCTCAAACATGGTCAGACTGGCAGTATGTCCCAGATTTGTGTCCCCTATGGACTCTTATGATGTACACAGTAGTTCTCCATGTATCTTTCAAGTCCTAGTAAAGGTTATTAGGCAAGTCAAGTCAGCATTATGCTATGTGGTTAAGTTGAGGCTGACCTAGTAAAGGTTATTAGGCAAGTCAAGTCATGTATAAATAGAGTGCGGGAGGCACTCTATTTGATCATTCACTTTCTCACTCATACTCTCATTGGAGAGTGGCGCACTTGTGGAGGAGGAGAAGCTACTTCTAGGATGAATATCTCTTGTACTTGGGTTGTATCATTTCTCTATCTATCTATGAGGAAGTTGCGGGGTTTTTCACCTTCTTGGTTTTCCCCGGTGAAACTCTGTGTCTCTTGTGTGCTTGCATTATTGTGTCCATGATTGATATGCTGTAGATATGTTATAGATATGTTGTACATGTTATTATCTCAGTTAATATCCTAGATCAGATTGAAATTTCTGAAAAACTAACATGGTATCAGAGCTAGCCTAAAAGAAGGCATGGTATGGCATTTATGACACTTGTTGCACTTGTGAAGCTAGGGCTTGATATAGCAAAAACCAGTCATCGTAGAACTTTCGCTATAAATCCATTTTGGAAAAGTTTCAGGATATAAAACATTTACAGGTCGTATATGACATCCCCATGTACCTTGTATCAAAAGTAAAACTTCTAATTCCCTGTACTTTGTGAGTTATGATTTGTACAATCTAGGGTTTTGGCCTCTTCCAGATCTCAGTCATAAACAGGTGACCTAGAAAAAAAGGTCATAACTTGGGCTAGGAAGATCCAAATGAAATTTCGTAAAATGTGACAGGTAGGGCACGGACTTTAATTTCTCAAGTTTTTTCAGAGGCCGAAACTAAATCAGTGACATGTGGCATGCCGTACAAGTTCGCTCTCTTGTTTTATCCCATAAACAGGTCACGTTGCGACACTTGGCATAAATCTCTCTCAGAGAATCCAATTGAGTTCAAACCTATGGTTTTGGAAAGATAACAGGTCTGGATACCATAGAAAGAATTTTTAGACCCTGTAGATCTGAAACTTTAGAGTTAGACTAGAAACAATCAGGTGCATATTTCTGTCAAAACAGAATTGGATTTTGAGCACCTTCATTCATGGCTCCGGGAATTTAGGGTTTCGGAGAATGTTGTAATTTTTGTATCGGAGACCAAGGATGGATGCTCCTCATCAAAATCAAAATTTAGAGACCAAGATCGAATTTTTTGGTTGAGCAGAAGGCCGTGCTTGATCAAACCCTGGTTCGGGACTTTGATCGGAAAAGTGGAAAATTAGGGCTTCTGCAAAAATGGGAATTTTTGAAATTTGTGACCATAGATGGAAGCTCCTTGGAAAAATCAAAGTTTAGGGCTTTGGATCAAACTATTTGGTTGGGTGAAGCTCCAGGAAAATAACACCCTAATTCAGGGTCCTCCCTAGTGAATCCGGAAATCTAAAAGGCAATTTCAAGGGGTGAAACTTTGCAGTTTTCAAATTCTGAGTATACCACCTTGACCAGCTCAAAAAGGTGCATATTTCTATACTTTCAGAAGTTTGAATTTTTATGGTTTCCCTGACAAACCCTAATCCATCTCCAGATCCAGTTTCGGCAAATCAAGTGGATTGGGTTAATCCTAGAAGAGAATGTTAATTTTTTAGCATTAATTCACAATACTCTAGGATATTTACTGAGAGAATAACATGTACAGTATATCAATGCATATCAATCATAGCAAGCATATCAATCATCACAAGATGTAATCATAAGAGACAATAGACACACTGAGTTTTCATGGGGAAAACCCTAAGGTGAAAAACCCCACAACTTCCTCAGAGATAGATAGAGAAATAGCACAACCAAAGTACAACCCAATTACACAGAGATAGACTCCTCCTAGCAGCTGATCCTCCTCCTCACATGTGTGCCACTTTCCGAGTGATGGATAAGTGAGTAAGTGAAGTGATCAAATAGAGAGATCTCGCTCTCTATTTATACTTGTTCTGAGCATCCTAATAAACCTATGGGGCCGACTTGTCTAACTCAGCCTAATAACCCCAGGTTAACTTAATCAGGGCCGACCCCACACATGGTGGTTTAATAACCCATCGGCAAGTTATGACACTTGTGACACTTGTCAATAAAAATGACGACACTTCTGTATAGAGGAATAATACATCTCTATAGGTGTACAATAAAATACATAGATGAAATACATTCCAAAGTTACATATACATCAACACTCCCTCTTAACTAGGAAGGTATCTCTCGACATAGATCTGCTAACACAAGTCTTCTTCTCTGGATCATCATTAGCAAATCATCGTCATCATCACTGCTGCTGCTATCTCAATCAATATCTGATCTACTCGTCATAGGAAGTTCCACAGAGCCAGTCATTTTTCATACTGGATGTAGGCCCACCACCTGTAGGTCTTCATCATCATTGGCCATGCTGTGGAATACTTAGGACTGATTACGTGCCTCAACAAAACCTTGAAAGAGCATCCCAGGACTAATTACGAGCACACTGCTCAACCTATCGGATCTCCCAGGATCTTTTACATGTTGACCTTCACAAAACCTACTCAGAGCATCCCAGGATGTTACGAGCACACCGCTCTACCTGTCTGGATCTCTATAGAGCATCCCAAGCTGTTACGAGCACACTGCTCTACCTGTCCGGATTTTAAAGGATCTTTTCTATGTGAACTTTCGCAAAACCTACTCAGAGCATCCCAGGCTGTTATGAGCAAACTGCTCTACCTGTCTGGATCTTGATAGAGCATCCCAAGATGTTATGAGCACACCACTCTACCTGTCTGTATTTTAAAGGATCTTTTTTATGCGAAATTGTAGCAAAACCTACTCAGAGCATCCCAGGATGCTACGAGCACACCGCTCTACCTGTCCGGATCTCAATAGAGCAACCCAGGATGTTACGAGAACACCACTCTACCTATCCAGTTTTTAAAGGATATTTTCTATGCTACCTGCACAATGTGTCCACGCCCACAGTGTATCAAACCGATACTCACCATACATCATCCTGATGTACATCATCACATCATCAACCTGATCATCATCATAGCATCAACCTGATGCATATCATCTGGAGCAACATCCTGTAGCTCATCATCTGTGATCATCCTGATCATCATCATAGCATCAACCTGATGCATATCATCTGGAGAAACATCCTGAAGCTCGTCATCTGTGATCATCCTGATCATCATAGCATCAACCTGATGCATATCATCTAGTGCAACATCCTGAAGCTCATCATCTGTGATCATCTTGATCATCATAGCATCAACCTGATGCATACACAGTATCTTCCTGATACATATCATCATACATGATCTACCTGATCATATAATGTATCCACCTGATACATATACAAATACATGATCCACCTGATCATACCTGATACATATCAACATTCATGATCTACCTGATCATACAATGTATCCACCTAATACATCTATAGATACATACACATGATCCAACTGATCATATCCAGCATCCAACATGATGCGTACATACATATACATATAAATGATCCAATTGATCATATCCAGCATCCAACATGATGCGTACATACATATACATATAAATGATCCAATTGATCATATCCAGCATCCAACATGATGCGTACATACATATAAATGATCCAACTGACCATATCCAGCATCCAACATGATGCGTACATACATATACATATAAATGATCCAACTAATCATATCCAGCATCCAACATGATGCATACACAAATACATGATCACACTGATCAAAGCATCCAACATGATGCATATATAGAGCAGTAACTGGATCATCGTCCTGATGCTCATCATCCAGCTCTTACATCCATAGCCATGTGAAGGATCCTCCTTCCACCATGCTTGGAATGGCTTCAACAAATGTCTCCATCACTTCTTCCTCGAACTGTCATCGATCTGAAGGACACCAAGCCTCTCTTTGAAGTACTCGAACTTCACTCTGGCTACTAGCTTCGTCAGCACATCTGCAATCTGCTCATCTGTCGCAACATACAGGAGCTTCACTTCTCCTCTTTGCACCATATCCCTGATATAGTGATATTTGATCTCTATGTGTTTCGACCTGTTGTGGAACACTGGGTTCTCAGACAACTTCACACAACTCTGGTTGTCACAAAAGATACCAATAGCCTCCAACGGGAGATCAAATAGCTTAGACAGTAGATTCCGGAGCCATACTGCCTCATAACTAACTGAACATGCTGCAACATACTCTGCTTCGGCTGTACTCAATGCTACACAGGATTGCTTCCTGCTAAACCAAGAGATCACACCTAATCCCATATTGAAGCAGCACCCAGATGTGCTCTTCCTATCTACAGCACTGCCTGCCCAATCTAAATCAACATAACCCTGCAGGTTAAACTTTTGATTCTCATCATACTTGAGCCTATAGTCAATTGTACCCTTCAAGTACCTTAGAATATGCTTTACAACAACTAGGTGAACACCTCTGGGATCCATCAGGAACTAGCTCAATGTGTTCACCGCAAAGCAAATATCTGGTCTAGTGTTCATCAGGTACATCAAGGACCCAATCATCTGACGATACATAGTGACATCAATCGGATCAGATGAAGCATCACACAGAAGCTTCAGGTTCAATGCCATAGGTGTGGCCATGGCCTTGCAATCCATCATCCCAAACCTCTTCACGATCTCTACTGCATACTTCCCTTGTCCAAGGAAGATACCATCTGCACTCTGCCACACCTCCATGCCTAGAAAACAGTGCATCATCCCCAAGTCCTTCATCTCGAACTCGGTTGCAAGCTTCCTCTTGGTATCGACAATCAAACTATCATTACCTGTTACAAATAGATCATCCACATACAGAAGTAGTATCACTGGATTGCCTTCCTCAACCTTGTAATAAAGGTTGGAATCTGCTTTACTCTTGGTAAATCCCAAACTAGATAGGAAACCGTCCATCCTACCATACCAAGTCTTGGGAGCTTGCTTCAATCCATACAAGGCTTTCTTCAGTCTGCATACATATGACTCCCTATCATGTGTCTCAAAACTAATTGGTTGCTCCACATACACTTCCTCCTCGACTACACCATTCAAGAAAGTTGTCTTGACATCGATCTGCTGTATCTTCCATTTCATCACTGCAGCCAAGGAAAGTACTGATCTGATGGAAGTGTACCTGGCTACAGGAGAAAAAGTATCTTCATAGTCTATTCCCTCTTTCTGAGAGAAGCCACGAGCTACGAATATTTTTTTGTATTTCTCTATGCTGCCATCTGCAGCATGCTTGATCTTGTAGATCCGTTTGGAAGTCACAACAGACTTCCCTTCAGGTCTTGGGACAACATCCCAAACATCATTCTTCATTATTAATTGGTATTCCTCAATCATGGCATCCTTCCATTCTTTCTTTTCTGTTTCCTCTTCATAACTAGAAGTTTCTTTGTTCATGATATCACAGAGTAAAGCAACATAGCTGGTATGTGATCTGGTCCTCTTCTCTGCTCTGTGTTCTTCTTCTGGAATGCCATACCTTTCTACATCTTGAATGAGCTCTCTGGCCCATGCGGGTTTTCTCTTGTGAGAGTCCTTCTCACGAGGTGGATCTACAAGTATTTGCAGATCTTCAAATTCACGGTCTGCTTCTGGAATTGCTTCAGTCATGGTAGTGGCTTGAAATCTAGTTTCCTTAGGTTCTTCATAATCTTCAACAGGTGTCTTCCTTGATTTGATGAATGCTAAGTTTTCATCAAATGTCACATCTCTGCTGACATCAATCTTCTTGAACCCCAAAAAGTATATGTTGTAAGCCTTTGAGCTTTCACTGTAACCCACATAGATACCCTTCTTTCCTGAAGGATCTAGCTTGGTCCTCTTTTCCTTTGGGACATGTGTGTATACTGGACAAACAAATATTCTGAGATGGCTAACTTCAGGTTTCTTACCAAAAAAGACCTCTTCTAGTGTCTTATTGTCCAATATCTTGTGGGGTGTTCTATTATGCACATATACAGTTGTCCTAGTTGCTTCTTCCCATAGATGCATAGGTAGATCCTAGTCATGCAGCATTGCCTTTGTTGCTTCCATGATTGTTGTATTCTTTCTTTCTGCAACTCCATTCTGTTGTGGATTGTAAGGAGCAATCATGAACTCCCTCTTAATCCTTGAATCACTACATAACTTCTTGAAGTCACCTGAAGTGAATTATCCACCATTGTCGGATCTGAATGTTTTGATCTTCTTATTAGTTTGGTTCTCCATCAAGGTTTTGAATTCCTTGAACTTATCAAACACTTCATCTTTGTTCTTCAAAACGTAAACCCAAGTCTTCTTGGAGAAGTCATCAATGAAAGAGACATAGTAAGCATACCCACTCAGAGAACTGGATGACATCGGACCACATACATCAAAGTGGATAATTTCCAAGATACTTTTTGCCTTGCTTTCACTGCTTGGAAATGCCTTCTTTATGTTCTTTCCTTTTGCACATCCTTTGCAAACACCTTCATGCTTGGTCTTGATTTCAGGAAGACCTTCTACAGATTTACTTGCAATTGGTAATGCTCTATAGTGCATATGTGCAAGTCTTCTATGCCAAAGTTCATTTGGCTCCATGGATTCATGTACCATGGAATGTTCAGGTTGTCCATTCAAGTTGTACAATCCTCCCTCTTGCTCTCCAATCACCATTGCATCATCAATAGTTTTACCCTTTGGCCACATTAGGACTTGGCCATATACAAATGAAACCCTCATGCCTTTTGCATCCAATATAGAGATGGAGAGTAAGTTCTTCTTGAGTCCAGGTACAAATAACACATCTTTCATCTTCAAGGATTTTCCAGATTCTAGGTTGTAGGAGGATTCCCCACTTCCTTTGATAGGGTATTGATAATCATCCCCAAGTTTCACTTTATGGGGTGATTCATGTTCAAATAGATTTACAAAAGATTCTTTAAACCCAGTCATGTGTTTAGAAGCCCCACTTTCAATTAACCAATCATTACAACCATGAGAAATAGTACCTGTGAGAGCAGAGATTAGAACATCCTCTTCTTCGCTTGATGAGTCATCATCATCACTTTCTGCTCTAGCTTTCTTCATCATCCTCAGCAACATGAGCATGATATCTTCTTTTATTATTCTTATTCTTTTTGTTGAAGTTGTTGTCTTTCTTCTTCTTGGGGCAATTTGAAGCAAAGTGTCCCATTTCATTACATTCGTAACATCGAACATGAGATAGATCTTTCTTCTTGTGATGAGGATGAGAATGTTTCTTGTTATGATATTTCTCCCTCTTAAACTTGCTTCCCTTGGTGTTAGTTGTGACAGCTTGATATTCATTCCCCATCTTTTCTTCTCGTGTCACAATCCTAGCTTCTTCTTGAGAGCATTCCTCCCACAGTCTAATGAAAGAGATCAATTTCTTTCTTGCATGGATTCCTTGAATAAAAGTGTCCCATGACCTAGGTAGGCCATTCAGAGTGGTCATAACAACTTCACCATTGTCCACTACTTCATCCACGGCTTCAAGTTGTTCCTTGATCTGAGAGACCTTGGAGAATTAGGATTGAATGGTCTCTCCATTCAACAGCTTGACCCCTTTCAATTGATTCCGCAGAGTCATCTTCCGATTTATGTTCTTCCCTTCAAATATCTTGGTCAAAGAGTCAAACATCTCCTTGGATGTCTTCAGAGATGACACATGTGGTATGAGATGGTCTTTGATAGAATCAACAATGATTCTCTTTACTTTGACCAAGTTCTTCTTATGCAATTCCTTAGCCTCTTCATCCTCTGGGATAGGGACCTCAGAGCTGATGTAGGTGTCCAATTCATTTTCTTCCAGGATTAACCCAATCCTATACTTCCAGGCTCGAAAGTTATCAGCCCCTTCAAGCTTATCCTCAATCTTGGTGTGGTGAGACATCTTAAAGAGTACTTCAAATGGAATTAGAAAAGATTTAGGTCTTACCACTTGATTTGCTGAAAACTGGATTTGGTCCCAGATTAGGGTTTGTCAAAGAAACCCTAAAAATTCAAAATGTGAATTTCAAGTTTCTGAAAGCATAGAAAGATGCACCTTGATGAGCTGATCAGCCTGGTGTATTCAGAATTTGAGATTTGCAAAGCTTCACCCTTCAGAAATGCCTTTTAGGCTTCCCGGGTTCACTAGGGAGGACCCTAAATTAGGGTTTGAGTTTCCCAGAGATTTATTCAGCCAAAAATATCGATCCAAATCTCTAAACTTCGATTTTTCTAAGGAGCTTCCAGTTATGTCTTCAGATTTTAGAAATTCCTCTTTTTGTGGAAACCCTAATTTTTAGGGCCAAACCTGAAAGTGCTCAGAACTGAATTCTGATTAGATAGAAATATTCACCTTGCTGAGGAGAGTCAATCTATCATATTGCTTTTCCAAAATATGTGGAGAGAAACCTAATAAATAAGAAACCCTTGTTTCCGTCACTACACAATGTCTTCTTCTCAGGTTAGCTCTGATACCATGTTAATTTTTGAGCATTAATTCACAATACTCTAGGATCTTTACTGAGAGAATAACATGTACAGTATATCAATGCATATCAATCATAGCAAGCATATCAATCATCACAAGATGCAATCATAAGAGACAATAGACACACATAGTTTCCATGGGGAAAACCCTAAGGTGAAAAACCCCACAACTTCCTCAGAGATAGATAGAGCAATAGCACAACCAAAGTACAACCCAAGTACACAGAGATAGATGACTCCTATCAGCTGATCCTCCTCCTCACATGTGTGCCACTTTCCAAGTGATGGATAAGTGAGTAAGTGAAGTGATCAAATAGAGAGATCTCGCTCTCTATTTATACTTGTTCTGAGCAGCTTAATAAACTTATGGGGCCGACTTGTCTAACGCAGCCTAATAACCCCAATTTAACTTAATCATGGCCGACCCCACACATGGTGGTCTAATAACCCTTCGGCAAGTTATGACACTTGTCAATACAAATGATGACACTTCTGTATAGAGGAATAATACATATTTATAGGTGTACAATAAAATACATAGATGAAATACATTCCAAAGTTACATATACATCAATAGAGAATGGATTGGTCACCTGCATAAGTGAAGAAGTTCCAGTTTCAGAGGGAGATGAGGTTAAGACCTTACATAAGAAGATTACAAGCAATCTCGACAGGTATGACTTATCAAGGTATGTTTCGAGATCTGTTCATGATTAAGTTTATGGTATGTTTGTCTTCATTAAGGTTAGTACAATCTTGATTAACTTTAGACTTGTCGTATCACCTTAATAAAATTATGAATGCAGATATTCATTGATTAGGGTTTTGACACTTATTATTGTACTAATGCATTGTGGTGTTGTATGAGGTTGATGTTGTCCGCTAACATGAAAGGTACATCAAGAAAGACAAATCATGTTCTAGTTCAAGAACATATGACCATGTTGACATGAAGACAAAGATTCATCCATTGTCATGGATCACATAGAAGCTCTACTTATGAGGTATGTATAATTTGGTTCTTCAATGCTTAACCTATGAGATATGCAGGTTACTAGCACAATTCATTGAAGAAAACAAGAAGACATTGCCAGACATAACTAGCAAATATGGTAACCAAGTATGTTTTTACTATATCAAGTTAGAATCCTACCTTGTGTTAGGATCTTATACTATTGTATGGTTAATAATGATTATTCATGAAGTTAGAAATGTAACTAATCAAGGGTTTATGCATATTATGTCTCTTACCTTGATTGATGATATGACTAACCAGAAAAGTCCTTTTGGTCAAATAAAGAATATGCATGAGTAAAAGAAATATTCCCTGAAACCTTGAATACTAATGTTTATTATCTGTGTTTGAAATGATCATGACTATACATGTTTAAGATTATTGTGTTTTGATAGTATTGAGATTATACTAATGAATGTATGTATGAGACCTCGAGGATAACACAATGATGATACTAGTAAGTATGCATAAGTGATCGAGGATAGATATAAGTTCAAGGACAGGTAATCGAGGAAGCAAAGATCAAGAGGGAGCACACTCCAGTAGTTCTTGCAAGGAAACAAATATTGAGAGGGACTCCACCCTACAACCAAATAAAGATAAGTATTTGAATGGTCATTTCTTGTATATTTGAGTGTTTAAATAATATTGATCAATGATGTATATGCTTGTGTTCCCAGACTTAGGTTGATTATTATGCATATTATAATAATTGCATTAATGAACAGTATACTACTAATATGCATGTGATGGGTAAGTGGCCTATGGCACTGTACAACATTCCATTGCTACTTATCTAGAATGAAACCTCTTTGCTGACATGTTAGGAGTTGTGCACACTCTTAACAATGTTCTGGTAGAGATTGGAAGGCATCTAGAAAGTTATGGGATATGGATAAATGTTGTATTGAAGTATTGGCTAAAATAATTGCATGACTGTATGACATATTTCTTTATGTGTAAGAATTTGTTCTGAAAACTATGAGATGTTTCTAATCATGCAATTTAACTTGCTTTGTAGGAAATATTGTATACCATCACCTACAAAAGAAGGACTACAACATTTGTTCCAGCGACAAAGTTCAAACTATCTATTGAAGATATTGAAGAATCTGAAGTTCCCAGGATACGGGATACAGTAAAAGGATGCCATGGTCGAGAAGTACCAATCGATCATGTTTGGGATGTGGTCCCAAGACCTGAAGGGAAGTTTGTTGTGACTTCCAAATGGATCTATAAGATCAAGCATGTTGTAGATGGTAGCATGGATAAATACAAAGCGAGGTTTGTAGCTAGTGGATTCTCATAGAAAGAGGGATTGACTATGAAGAGACTTTTGCACCTGTAGGCACATACACTTCCATCAGATCAGTACTTGCTCTAGCTGCAGTGATGAAATGGAAGATATAGCAGATGAATGTCAAGACATCTTTCTTGAATGGTGTAGTCGAGGAGGAAGTGTATGTGGAGCAACCACTTGGTTTTGAGACACATGACAAGGAGTCATATGTGTACAGGTTGAAGAAAGCCTTGTATGGCTTGAAGCAAGCTCCTAGGACATGGTATGGTAGGATAGACAGCTTTCTATCTAGTTTGGGCTTTACCGAGAGTAAAGCGGATTCCAACCTTTACTACAAGGTTGAGGAAGAAAATCCAGTGATACTACTTTTATATGTGGATGACATGTTTGTAACAAGTGAGGATGGGTTGATTGCCGATACCAAGAGGAAGCTTGTTGTCGAGTTCGAGATGAAGGACTTGGGGATGATGCACTATTTTCTATGCATGGAGGTGTGGCAGAGTACAGATGGGATCTTCCTTGGACAAGGGAAGTATGCAGTAGAGATCCTGAAGAGGTTCGAGATGATGGACTGCAAGGCCATGGCCACACCTATGGCATTGAACCTTAAGCTTATGTGTGATGCTTCATCTGATCTGGTTGATGACACGGTGTATCGTTAGATGATTGGGTCCTTGATGTACCTGAAAAACACGAGACCAGATATTTTCTTTGCAGTGAACACATTGAGCCAGTTCCTGACGGATCCCAGAGGTGTTCACCTGGTTGTTGTAAAGCATATTCTGATGTACCTGAAGGGTACGGTTGATTATGGGCTCAAGTATGATGCGAATCAAAAGATTAACCTGCAGGGTTATGTTGATTCAGATTGGGCAGGCAGTGATGCAGATAGGAAGAGCACTTATGGGTGCTACTTCAACATGGGATCAGGTGTTATCTCTTGGTTTAGCAGGAAGCAGTCCTGTGTAGCACTGAGTACAGCCGAAGCAGAGTATGTTGCAGCTTGTTCGGCTAGTTGTGAGATAGTATGGCTTAGAAAGCTGTTGTCTGAGTTATTTGATCTCCCGTTGCATGCTACTAGTATCTTTTGTGATAACCAGAGTTGTGTGAAGCTGTCTGAGAGTCCAGTGTTCCACAACAAGTCGAAGCACATTGAGATCAAATATCACTATATCAGGGATATGGTGCAGAGAGGAGCAGTGAGGCTCCTATATGTTGCAATGGATGAGCAGGTTGTGTATGTGTTGACAAAACCACTAGCCAGAGTGAAGTTTGAATACTTCAAAGAGAGGCTTGGTGTTCTTCAAATTGATGACACTTCGAGGAAGAAGTGATGGACACATTTGCTGGAGCCATTCCAAGCATGGTGAGAGGAGGATCCTTCCCATGGCTGTGGATGTAAGCGCTGGATGATGAGCATCAGGATGATGCTCCAATTACTGCTCTGTATATGCATCATGTTGGATGCTGGTATGATCAGTTGGATCATGTATATGTATATGCATCATGTTGGATGCTAGTATGATCAGTTGGATCATGTATCTGTATGTGCATCATGTTGGATGCTTGATATGATCAAGTGGATCATCTATTTGTATATGTATCAGGTGGATCATGTATTTGTGTATGTATCAGGTGGATACATTGTATGATTGGGTAGATCATGTATGATGATATGTATCAGGTAGATACTTGGTATGCATCAGGTGGATGCATTGTATGATCAGGATGATCATACTATGATGGCATGCATCAAGAGGATGCTTTGACATGATCAATTGGATCATGAGTGATGAGTCTGAAGACACAGATACACAAAGCCTTTCTGACATGGTGGTATATGTGTTCTCCCATGTGCGTTGATGTAAGAGCAGAGCCTTTCTGACATGGTGGTAGATGTGTTCTCCCATGTGCGTTGATGTTAGAGCAGATCCTTTCTGACATGGTGGTAGATATGTTCTCCCATGAGCATTGATGTGAGTGTTGAGCCTTTCCCAGATGTTCAAAGGAAATTCCTTCCATGCCAGTGAGTGTAAGTGTTGTGTTGTGTGCATCTGGACTGTGCTTTGTGGACAATGAGATGATCAGTATGATCATGAGTATCAGGATGATACTCTATGGTCGTGGAAAGGTTGTGTAGATAAGCATATAATAACGCCCTGGGAGATCTGGTAAATTCTCTTGCTAGGTTTTGTTCGTGGCATATAATTTCTCCCTGGGAGATCTTGCAGGTTGTGCTGGGCATGTAATTATTCCTGGGATGCTCTTGCTAGGTTTTGCCGGTTGCATATAATGTCTCACTGGGAGATTTGCAGATACTCTTGCTAGGCTTTTCCTATGGCATATAATAGCTCCCTGGGAGATCTAACAAATGCTCTTGCTAGTTTTTGCTTGGTCACATGTAATAGCTCCCTGGGAGATCTTGCAAGTTATGTTGGGCACATAATCAGTCCTGAGATGCTCTTGCTAGGTTTTGTTGATGCACATAATAAGTCCTGAGGATCCACAATATGACCAGTGATGATGAAGACCTGCAGGTGGTGGGCCTACATCCAATATGAAAAAGGACTGGCTCTGTAGAACTTCCTATGACGAGTAGTGCAGAGATTGATTGAGATAGCAGCAGCCGTGACAATGATGATGATTCGATGACGATGATTCAGTGGTGATGATCCAGAGAAGAAGACTTGTGCTAGAAGACCTGTGTTGAGAAATACCTTCCTAGTTAAGAGGGAGTGTTGATGTAATTGTAACTTCGGAATATATTTCACCCATGTATATTGTATTCCTATAGAGATGTTATTATTCCTCTATATGGAAGTGTTTGTATTCCTATAGAGATGTTATTATTCCTCTATATGGAAGTGTCGTCATTTATATTGTAAGTGTCATAACTTATACTTGATGGGTTATTAGACCACCTTGTTGGGGTAGACCCTATCTAAGTCATGTGGGTTAAAGGGTTATTAGACCACCCTATTGGGGGTCATCCCTGTCAGCATTATACTATGTGGTTAAGTTGAGGCCGACCTAGTAAATTTTATTAGGCAAGTCAAGTCATGTATAAATAGAGTGCGGGAGGCACTCTATTTGATCATTCACTTTATCACTCATACTCTCATTGGAGAGTGGTGCACTTGTGGAGGAGGAGAAGTTTCTTCTAGGAGGACTATCTCTTGTACTTGGGTTGTATCATTGCTCTATCTATCTCTGAGGAAGTTGTGGGGTTTTTCACCTTCTTGGTTTTCTCCGGTGAAACTCTGTGTCTCTTGTGTGCTTGCACTATTGTGACCATGATTAATATGCTGTAGATATGTTTTAGATATGCTGTACATGTTAGTCTCTTAGTTAAGATCCTAGATCAGATTGAAATTTCTAAAAAACTAACAATGCTCTATGTGATGTTCCACAGCGTGAACTTTAGATTTTCCTTTTAAGGGAGATGTGATAGATGGAGGCCGGTACCCATAAAGTGCCATAAATGGAGACATTTTTTATGATGTATGGAAGGAAGTATTGTACCACCATTCTGCCAAAGACAACCATTTCACCCACTGTGTTTGATTATCAAATGCAAAGCAACAAAGATAGCCTTCCAAACACTTGTTCACGATCTCAGTTTTCCCATCAAATTGAGGGTGATAAGATGAACTGTGAGCCAATTGGAGCCAATTGAGTACCCAAACAAGAAAATAATTTAGTCCAAAATTTTCCAATGAAAATTGGATCTCTATCACTTACAATAATCTTCGGATTTCCATGTAACTTCTAAACAGTCTCCATAAAGGCTACAACTACTGTACTTGCATTAAAAGGGTGATCGAGTGCACAAAAATGTGCATACTTTGTGAGTCTATCAACAACCACCATAATAACATTCTTTCCTTCTGACTTGGGTAGACTTGTGATAAAATCCATGGATGCTTCCTCCCAGCACTGACAAGGTATGTCTAACAGTTGTAGAAGTCCCGGGGTCTTGACTGTTTCACCCTTATTCTGTTGGAAAACCAAGCATTCAGCCACAAACCTTTGAACATCAGATTTAAGACCTTCCCAAAAAAAATCCTTCTTGACCCTGTGGTAAGTTTTCAATAATCCATAGTGCCCACCTATAGGAGAGGCATGTAATTCAGAAAGGATCTTCTACTTGAGTTGGGAGTTTTTTCATAAATATAAGCGATCCTTATACCATAGTGAATCATTTTTCCACACAAAAGTATCTGATACACTGGGATCATTCTGTAGCTTTTGAATGAGTGTCCACACAGATAGGTATTTTTTCCATTCTCCCCTTGCTGCTACCATCCAATCTGGTTGTAGAATGGAAATGGAACAAAGTAATGCCACAACATCTTCATATTTTCTGGAGAGTGCATCTTCCACCACATTATGTTTCCCTTTTCTATAGATGATTTCAAAGTCATATCCCAACACCTTGGTTACCCACTTTTGCTACTCTTCTGAAGATAGTATCTGTTCCAAGAAGTATTCACTACAACAAAATAGCCCTTTAGGGGTGGTTTTGGCTTGCAAGGGTCTTGGTAAAACCCCCCCTAAAAGTTTTTCCAGACCTTTGGAGGCAGTTTTTTAAAACCGCCCCTAAAAGTCATGGAAATTGGACTTTTGGGGCATTTTTTTAAAATCTGCCCCCAAAAGTCCTGGAATTTGACTTTTGGGGGCCGTTTTTTGAAAACCCCCCCTAAAAGCCCAATTCTCATAACTTTTGGGGGCGGTTTGTCAAAAGCCCCCCTAAAAGTCATGATAATTGAACTTTTGGAGGCAGTTTTTTTTGGAATCCCCCTTAAAATTCATGAAAAATGAACTTTCGGAGGCGGTTATTTGAAACCCCCCCCTAAAAGCCCAATTATCATAACTTTTGGGGGTCGTTTGTCAAACCCCCCCCAAAAAAATGTCATGAGAATTGAACTTTGGGAGGTGTTTTGTTTGGAACCCCCCTTAAAAGTCATGAGAATTGAACTTTTGGAGGCGGTTGTTTGAAAACCCCCCTTAAAAGCCCAATTCTCATCACTTTTGGGGGCGGTTTGTCAAAACCCCCCCTAAAAGTCATGAGAATTGAACTTTGGGAGGCGGTTTGTTTGGAACCCCCCTTAAACGTCATGAGAATTGAACTTTTGGAGGTGGTTGTTTGAAAACCCCCCCTAAAAGCCCAATTCTCATAACTTGTGGGGGTGGTTTGTCAAAACCCCCATTAAAAGTCATGAGAATTGAACTTTTGGAGGCGGTTTGTTTGGAACCCCCCTTAAAAATCATGAGAATTGAACTTTTGGAGGCAGTTTTTTGGCATTGAACTCATGAGTATGCCTAGGGATTTTAACATTGAACCATGACATATGCATTGAGAACCATGTCTAGTATTAGGAAGAGTAAAATGTCTATCATATCTCATTTGTAGGCTAATGATTCCCTATGGAGGGTATGTGTGGCGGCTTGAGGGCTTGAAAATGGACCATGAGTTTAGAGAAAAATGTTATGACCTAAGACCCTTATTTAACCTTATATCATAACATGGGCCTTGAAAATCATCCCTGGCATGCCTTTCCTCAAAATGGTGAACATATCTCGCATATAGGCTAAGATTCCCCATGTAGGCCTTGTGTTATAATCTAGGCCTCCATTCATGGGCCATGATCCCCAAGGTAATTCATATGGCCTTGCACCCTAAAACCTTGGTCCATGGTCTAGAGACTGAAATCCATACTTGGTGTGCCAAACCTCAAAATGACCAACATATCTTACTCATTGGCTAAATATTACCTATGTAGTATATGGGGCCTTTGAGGTGGTCTAGGGCATCACACATGACCCATGTGCCCCTTACCCTTAGATGTTATGTTTTGACTTGATAATATGGCCCAATCAATGATAACCATTCTTGGTCGCATAGAGCTTGAAATGGCCATTTCTTGCTTATAAGCCAAATATTTCCCACATAGAGATGACGTTATGGACTAGGGCCCTTTTGTGGGCTCCGATCCCTTGAGGAAAATGTTATGGCATAGGACTTTATATGTTTACCCTAGAACATGGAATAGGCAATGAGAGCCATCCTTAGTGTGGCAAATTTGAAATGAACACTATATTCCACTTACATGATAAAGATTCCCTTAATAGGGCTTGTATGGTGGACACATGGGGGGGTCATTTGTTAGGAAATATCTTATCACGCCCATTCATATTGGGGAATAAACTATAATACAAAAATGAGAAAATATATTGCCATGTATTAAGGGGCCAAGGGGCTTAATTATGTTATATCGCAATACAAATATTTAGGGTATATTTTATTACAATTCGTGTAGAAGAAGTGAAGGGGAGGCAGAGGAAAAATCATGGGTTAAGGGAACAAGGTATTTGGTTAATGCACTATGAGAAAAAATGCCTACGGTGGCGATCATGCTTGTGACAGACCTTAAAGGGTTATCACCAATATCACATATGATGACGGGCCTTAAAAAATCGTCGATGTAGTTGTCTTTAGAGACATTCATTTAAGGATCATCACCAAATCCCTTTTCAATGACACTTTTTGTGACGGTTGTTAAAGGCTCGTTACTAATTCTCTCTTTGGTGACACCTCTAGTGACAACCCTTTAGTGTCCCTCACTAATACACATTGGTGAGGGTTATGCTTGTGACGAGACTTAAAGAGTCATCACCAATGTCACGTATGATCATGAACCTTAAAAAATAATCATTGTAATTGTTTTTGGAGACATTCATTTAAGGTTTGTCACCAAAGCCTTTTTTAATGATACTTTTGGTGAGGGTTGTTAAAGGCCGATTTCCAAATCTCACTTTTGGTGAAAATTCTAGTGATGATCCTTTAATGAACCTCACTAATACTCTTTATTAGTCTGGGTTAGATTCAATTGGTGGCCCTTTGACGGAGCTGATTTCTCTTTCAGCTACTTCGGGTAAGTCTTCTCCTACTACTGAAACCCCATATTTGAATATGTCGAAAGCTGAATTAGATTTTATTATGGATGCGGAGTTATCTCTTGATAAACGTATTTCCAAAGGGGAAGTGGTCTTAAATTCTGGGATGCCTGAGATTCCTGATACTACCCTTTGTCGACATATAGGTGATTCAGAAAAACCTCATGTTAATAGGGATTTATTTGGGGGGGATATTGCGCCTACTTTGGTTGAACCCCCAAATAATTTGGACATCCCTTTGGCTGGGGTAGATACTAAGGCTTCAAGTCCTGATATGAATGATGGGGTTACTAGTGGCCCAATTGGTATTGTTCCAGGAGTATTTATGCAAGATGAGGAAGAGATCCTTACTTCTTCTGGATATCATACTGGTAACTTTAGGGAAGCACTTACTCCTCTGCCTATTTATGCTAAGAACCCTTCTATTAACCCGGATGTTAGGTCATTTAATTCACTAAGGTTTCAGAATGTCACTATCAAAAGGAGGAAGAAAGGGGGAAGAGAGGTTATAGACTCTGGTTAGGACACATATCAACTTGTTTCTTCACGTATTGAGAAGGCAGATTCTGTTGTTCAATTATTGGAAAACTTTGGGGGCGTTAGAGCAGTTTCCCCCCATGATATTGGTTTTTAATGTCACTGTGTTCATTGAATATTCGGGGTTTGGGTAGGGCTGTTTGGTTCAGGGCCCTATCAAAACTTATTTCAACTATTGGCTCGGGTATCATCTAATTACAAGAGACTATGTGTGTAGATTGGGTGGCAGTAAACACAAATTGTAGGTATCCTTCCTGGTTGGGAGATGTCGGCGATTAGCTCTTTTGGGATGTCAGGAGGACTACTGGTGGCTTGGAACCCTAGATTCTACTCCCTTAGTGTATTCAAAACCGATTGGGGAATACTATTGGATGGTCATTGTAGATCAAATGACATGCTTCTTACTATATTAAATTGCTACGATCCATATAAGGATAGGTGCTTATTTTGGAATGGGTTGAAACAATTTGGTATTTTGAATATTGAAAACTTGATTGTTGCAGGTGATCTTAACTTTACGAGGCTGGCAATGGAAATTTGGGGTTCATATGCCATAATGGATGAGTTAGCAGATTTCTTTACTAAGATGTTGGAATCCTATAATTTGATTGATGTCTGCACAAATTTCATTACCCCAACTTGGACAAATGGGCGTTCTGGACAAGAAAGCATCCTTAAGAGACTAAATAAATTTATGGTTAAAGCAACATTACTTGATACCTGTCAGCGGTATAGAAATTGGGTCGGGAGCAATAAAATTTCTAATCATTGGCTGATCTATCTGCAGTTGGGAGATATGGTATTTTCACATAAGTACCCTTTCAAGTTCAATTGCTCTTGGTTAACAAATGTAGAATTTTGTTCATTGGTGAGGCATTTCTGGTTGAATACTGTTATGGATTCAGATCTGAATCCATTGGACACTTTTTGTTAGAAGTTGAGAGCTCTTAAGGATAAGGTATCGGGTTGGATTCATTAACAGAAAAATTGGATCAGGAGACACTGAATGACGTGGAGGAATAAATACAGGATCTATATACTAATATTTTGGTGCCCCCCTTAGATAGTAAGGATTATGAGAAGCTAAAGATATTGGAGGCAAATAAAGAAAGTATTCTCCTTCAGGAGGGGAAGGAATGGCAACTAAAGAGTCGAGCATTGTGGATAGAACATGGAGATAAGAACACAAAGTTTTTTCATTCCTTTGCTTCATCCAGAAGGAATAATAACAGCATCTGGA
Organism: Larix kaempferi; assembly: GCA_027924585.1. NCBI lineage: Eukaryota > Viridiplantae > Streptophyta > Pinopsida > Pinales > Pinaceae > Larix > Larix kaempferi. Next base: position 28,363,046 of record BSBM01000229.1, on the reverse strand, counting down.
ATCTATTGGATGATGATGGGAACAAGGTTTCAGGTCAACAAAAGCTCCAGGATCTAGCTAACGACTATTTTTAGCAGAATTTATATTGTTGATGTGGGTTGTGATCTTCACTCACAATTGAAGGTGGCTAAACATTATCCTAGATTTTTTAATAATCAGGATGTCGAGGATCTGGGTAGGGAGGACACCTTAGTTGAAATTGAAGAAACACTTAAACTATTTTCCAAAGAGAAGAGTCCAGGGCCTGATGGCTAGATAATGGTATTATTTTTACACTTCTTTGATATCATGGGGAGTGACATTCTGAGGATGGTTGAATTTACTAGAAAATTTGGGTATATTACAGGTGCATTAAATTCTACTTTTATTGCTTTAATACCCAAGGTTAGTGATCCTAAGTCATTTGGGGATTATCGGCCAATTGCATTGTGAAATTTGGCTTATAAAATTATTTCAAAGATCATTGCTGATCGGTTGAAGCCTACGTTGCCAAAGTATATATCCCCTGACCAATTCGGTTTCTTACAGGACTGCCAAATACATGATGCTGTTGGTATTACACAAGAACTATTTTACTCTATTAAGAAGAATAAACATAAAGCTATCCTTCTAAAATTGGACTTGGAAAAAGCGTATGATAGAGTGAATTGGGATTTTTTGAGAATCATTTTGATTCAGATTGGGGTTCCTGCTTTGATCATTAATTGGATAATGGCTTGTGTGACTACTATGAGTATTGCAGTATTGGTGAATGGAGCACCTACAGGTTTAGGGAAAAGTTCTATATGACACTTAATATTGATGTGTGCTGGGGAATGGGAACTTTTGAATCAAGTTTAAAATTATGGATCAGTTCATGTAAAGTGCATTATACTCTTCTGGTCTTCATATCCTGGACTATCTGGCAGATGTGGAATAAAGTGATCTTTGAAGAACATATCCCTAGTATTGATACAACATACAAGCAAGCACTGAGTCATTATTTGGCTTTTAAACAAGAGGAGAAGCCTCCTAGAACCAGGAAGGTTGGTTTTTTTCATTTGATAATTGATGATCCAGTTATTTTCTTTGATGGTGCAGCATCCTTTGGACATTGTGTAGCTGGGGGGGTGATAATATTGAATCTGGATCATTACTTTACCTTTCGTCTTAGATGTGGTAGAGGCACAAATATGACGGCAGAACTATTGGCATTATGGTGTACTATTCGAGCAGCCAATTATTTTGGGCTAACAAGGATAAATTTTTTTGGTGATTCTCGAGTTACCATAAAATGGGAAAAAGGTGAGTATAAATTGAATGTGGCATCTTTATCACATTGGTGCAACAGAATCAGATTTGAACTTAAACAATTCAGCAACATTATACTCGAACACATATATCGGGAGCATAATTCCTTGGAAGACAAGATGTCAAAATAGGCATTTGAAGGTGAAGATGGCTATTTGAACTAGGAAGAATATTTCGACAACATTGTCTAGGAATATGGTTCTCTATATTTTCTGGAGTAACGTGTTTATTTTTTGGTCCCAGATATATTGTATGAGATGTAATATTTTTTTTTTGTTGGTTTTGAAAAGACAAAAAGCTTAGTTTTGTATATGGCCTGAAAATGTGAAGATTACAGATATAGTCAGTATATGACTTGAACTATCGTTGTATTGTTTGATTCAACTCTTGAATATCAATAGCACGCTTTTTTTTTCGTTGAAAAAAAAAGTTTAGATACATGCATGCTTAACCTTGTATGCTTATTATTCCAAAGGAAATAAATACTTTTTTTTTTAAATAGAAGTAATTGGTTCAGAACCCCTAATCATGGCTATGGTAAAATTGGAAATGAGGCGCTCAGAATTGGGGTCCAAAAATTTCTTATAACCCAATGGTGACCTATTAAAAGCCTCCTATAATGGTGGTGGTATCTACACAACTTTAATTAGTAACTATGTAATTAATAGCTAGTCGTGGATACAATTTAGTTTCATTATTGTTGCATCTATAAGCAAATTTTTTATTATTATTATTTTTTCCGAGGTGGATAACGTTTGAATGGAACTCAACCTCCTAGGAACACAAGTCCCTCGGATTAATGTATCGATGGTTGTATTATTACCAACTCCAAACTATATGATATAAACCGACATGGCTATCAAATTATCAATCTCTTGTCATGATAACAGCTGGTGGGTAGATTAATAGATTACTCGGATTTCTGCCATTTGGCAACAAGTTGAGCTCCATGGTCTATGGGGATTGTTGTTGAACTTCCAAGAGTCTTATGGCATACATTCCAGGGTGTGGTTGGATTTCATTCCTCTTGAGTTCTATTCGAAGGTTGTTAGGGTTTTGGTGCAGTTAGCAATGTTGTAGCCATGGACTGCATATTCAATATTCTATTGAGTAATTGATAACCAAAGTTATGTCGTCACCTGAGGTGAGTTAGAGATGATGGTAATGCGTCTGGTTTGGTGGTTATCTTGGGTGTATATGATATTCTCCCTTAAGGTGCTTGTGAAGAGGTCAACCCTTCTTTTTGTGATCTTCCTTTAACGTCCCTTTTTCCTTGGCTTTGCTAATCATGCGACAACCTCATATAGGCTCCTCCGACACTCTCTCTCTCACAATATAGAAGGTAAACTTTTTTTTTCCTTTTTAATTCTCAATCAATAATTAGTTTATATGCATTGTGCCAAATTTGTATTAGCCCTAACTGATCTCTATAAATCTCTTATTGGCAGGTGGTCGATGTGGATTCTCGCTCGTTACCGCCCACCAGTAATGTTTGGGTGGGAGTTTGATTTATTCGCCCGGGTTATGCCTATTGGTTATCATAATAAAGGTGATGCGCAAGTTCGCTGGAGGAAATTTAACTTCATTCCGAAGTTCCTAGGACTCACCGATTCCAGGTATGCACAAAACAGTTAAGGGAATTCCTGGGCTTATAACCCTTAAGAGGGTTTTCTGTAATTTTTTGTTTAAATATTTGCACTGATTACAACCTAGTGAGGCTACACTTTGGATTTCAGCATAGGAGCACCGTTTCAGTTACCATTATCCCTTCCGCCTATTTCTGGTCTCTGTCGTGGTATTGTATTTCATAAAAAAATTATGGTTATGGCGACTTACAGTTAATGTAAAAACTCTGGTTGCAAGTCTGGTAAGGTGTTGTTGTAATCTATGTATTGCTTACCAAATACCCAAGAAACTCATACTTGTTAACTTCACCCCTGAGCCTGCTCACTGCACCATGGGGAGGAAGTATGCAACTGCAAATGAACCTTTTATCATGTACATAGTACTTATCTCGAAGTATGTGACTCTGTAGTAGATATGTGGACATTCATACTAAATCAACAGCTTTTTCTCCCCAAACTCATCGAACATCGTCCTATTCATTCCTGTCTTGGCATCCATGATATGGTGAATGTCAGGGAACTCAAGCTATATGAGCTCCCTCACTTGGAAGTATCTGTTCCAGTCATACATACAGAGAGGCCACATTCCAAATGTCAGTGAGATCAAGCTGTATGAGCCCTGTCACTTGGAAGTATTTGTCCCAGCCATACATATGGAGGCCACAATTCAAAATTTTTAGCCTCCCCTTCCAAAAGATATTCTTCTTGATGCTTGTGTAAGATCCACTAAACAGTGTCACATCACCACTTACTTGGTGGGCTTGCAAAGACACTTTGCCCACTCAAGCCAAGTGTCTATCCCAGTCAATGTTTGAGGAGCAGTTTCCTCATCTTCGACAAAAAAAGGGGTAATTTTCTCTAAGTGGGGAGGAATCACGAGTAAAGATCATTAATATATATATAATGGGTGAACATATTGCAGTTTAGCAAGCCATAGGAAGAATCATGAGTAAATATCATTTGATAACTTTTCTTAGATCTTCATTGGGCACATTGTGACCCAAACAAGAGCAGAATCCCACAATTACTATTGGCTTTACATTTTCAACATAAGCTAGGCTGCTAGCATAGAAATAAACCAGCAAATTACAAATTCAACATGGCCATGATAAACTATAATCTCATGAAACAATAATTAACTGTATTGCTTAGTCATGATGAGCTTCACTCACACTTTCTACATTAGGGGACACAAAAAAGCAACAAATTCCGAGTTAAATTTGGCCATGAAAAGTAATGTCGCGTGAAACTGTAACATTTCTAGAAAACTCTAAACATGAAGTCTATGATGAGATTAATTTTCATCGAAAGAAACTGCAAAAATTAATGGTTTAAAGATTCAAGAGACTAAAGAAAATAAGCTTACTCGGTAGGAAACAATTCTTGCTTCTACAAAGCTAAAAATTTCCCTTTTGAAATTTTTATAAATATCTAGAACAGGAAGAATAATAGAATCCATACTAATGTCAATATTCTTCTAACTAGTTCTCTAACCCAAAATTAAAAATATCTAGATCTAAGTTATATTACCAAAATGTAATGTGAGATACACCATTTAATAGATTGTATAATAATAGCTAACTTGCTCACTTGAGTTCAAGACTTGAAGATAAGTAAAACAACAAATTTAGTAATGACAAGCAATCTCAGAAGCTGGGAGAAGAAAACACATATAAGGATTTTTTGAAGTCCTGTACAGCCCTGCTCACAAGTTTAGAAAAGGATTCTGGACTCTGTCATAAGCTTACAGCTCGTTAAGGAGGCTTAAAGGTGAGTAATGGTATCCCCAAAATATCTCTTTTGTGCAAGTTGTCCAGTGGTATGCATGATATCTGGGCTTACAAGGATAATTAATATTTTCAAGTGCATGACAAAGTTAGAGACATTTCAATAATGAAAAACGAATGTGACAATACTCAGAGTGAGTAACCGTATCCCCTAAAGGTATCCTTTGTGCAAGCTTTGTGGAATGCATGATAACTGGGTTTCAAGTAGCATTAAAAAATGCAAGTGCATGACAAAATTAAAGAGAGCACAATGATAGAGAATAAGTGTGAAGATGCATTCGGTGAAATTTGAAACCACAACAGGAAGGAAATCATAGATATGTTTAACAACCCCTATGAAAGCTAAACATTTTATATTTATTTTGTGGAAATCATTTTCAGTAGGTTGTAATCTTTTCTTGCTTTGTATGTGTCTGCAGAGATAGATATATTAACTCTGAATATTGGGATAATACATGATGACTTATTGTTCCAGTGAGTAATCTGCATAGAGACTGAGCCTATCATGTTGTCTTGCATTGCAACCTGCCAAGTCATACAAATGGATGAAAAATTGGCAGGCAATGAGTTTGACATCTTTGGTGGAATTCTACTTCATGAACTTTTCTCTACATAACATTTTGCCTAATGACACAAATTGTAGGAAAATTAATGTTCCTGCATGGCTAGAGGAGATTCAAACTTCAAGCATACACACATTGCTACCTGCCAAGAAGTCATACAAGCGGATGAAAAACTTACTGTCAGCTTGCTAATGTGTAGGCTTCATCCCAAAATTGGCAAGCGATGAGTGTGATTCTATCCAATCTTTTGTGGAGTTCTACTTCATGAACTTTTTCTCTACATAACATTTTGCTTAATGACACAACTTCTCGGAAAATTAATGCTCCTACATGGCTACAGAAGTAAATTCAAACTTCAACCACACACTGTAGTGTTAGCACTGAGCAGAGGTGGACTTGGATGATCATTTTCATTTTTACCTTGTACAGTGAAAGATTCCTTAAGTTGAAAAAATTCTATCTAAGACTACTGAATGCTTGCTTTGGAATACATAAATACTAATTCAAGCAAGGTGTAAGGAGTGCAATCCCTACAAAGGGTGTCAAATGTGTACCTTGGGAAGTGGATCAGGTGGGACAACGCAACAGGAGATCAAGTAGCAGTTGTTCCCTATGAAAAATCCAATTGAAATGCACCAGTTAAATATTCAACAATGAAGGTGCCAAAGAAATTCAAGCAAATCAAGAGCACACTTAAAGCCAGTGTAGCAAGTAAGAGATGTTTCACCCTACGGATGCACAATCATGGTGCACAATACCTCCATACAAGGAATTGAAACTATACACCGCAGTGAGAAGCATGAGTTGTTTTACCCAAAGAGTTCTAGAAAAGAATCTTCACTGAGATGGGATGCTCAGGAACCACCAGTTTTGGAGAAAACTATTGAGCCTAGAGAACACATCCCAATCCCAATTAGCGCATTGATGGATGCTACAAGGTAGTGTTCTTTCAAGAGGTTGCCCATTTTTAACCTAGAGCATTTACCATGCATTGACCCTAATGCTAAGATTTAGATTTTGCGGGTTTCTGCTACACGATTTTAGGTGAAAAATATGCATTAAATGGCAGATACTGGTTGGTCCCCAATGATCCTCATCTTATTTCAAATTGCTCTCCCAAACAATTGTCTTCCTTTTTCAAACCTATGTCTTGAAAGATTAGCAATGCATCAACTCCAATAGAAGGCACATGAGATAAATGAATCAAGTTCATGTTTTTCATATGTGGATGGAGTACTAACATAGATGTATTAGGAAGGTTCAAAAGGTCAGCAATCATGCCAACACATTACACTCCAAAGAGAGAAATCAAGTGTTAGTTTTTTTTTTAATTTTTTGTGAGGTCATATTATTCAGTACCTGGAAAACAAGTAAACAAGTTGTACACAATTGGATCAAAATGTTTGTAAGAATTAAAAGTTGGGAACAATCAACAATGAAAATTGGTTTACAAATGCTCACATTGTTTACAGATTTGTCTGATTGCTCCATATTACATAAAGCTCAGGGAAAATAACTACGTAAAACATCAAGGATGTTATCTCAATTCCCCTACATAATCACTATATCTATCCTTTAAATCTACTACTTGTACTTGTAGGCTTGAAATCTTATTTAAAAAGGATCCTGCTCCTCAGAATTATTCTGGTTTGGTTTAAGAGATGTCTCTTTATGCTTCATCTGTATCTGAACCACTATCAGTCCCTAAAATTCTGTTTCCAACATGTGATTTCCCATTTGCATGCTTGTCAGTCCTAGATTTCTCCTTGGGTTCACCTTCCTCATCATCACTATATTCACTTTCATAATCATCATAAGTTCCTTCATCTTCTTCATTTTCTTCTTCTTCAATTCCATCTTCTTGAACAAGTCCCTCTTCAGAAATCATGGCCCTTGTGCCAAGCTCTTCTACGCTTTGCTACCTTCAACTTCACAATAACCTTCTTGTCACAACCTATCCAAGCATCAGATAAACAATAAGCTATGAGATTGTATGTGCTTTCAGCTGGTGCCTGGAATTTAACCATGACCAACCTTGAGCCACTCTTCACTCTCTCGACAGCATTCTTAACTGCAACATTTATCTCCTTAACACTTGCACCAGAACCTTCCAAAGATTCTTGAATAGCTTTGGAAGCAGCAGTAACTGCAGTAGCCTCATCCATGAAACTGACCTTTTGCCAAACCCACACAGTATTAGAGACAAGATCACCAAGCAATAACCAATAATTTTCTTCTTTACGGAATGGGAAGTAAGGAGCATGAGGAAAAGCAGCAATAAGACCATTTCCGCATTTCAATGAAATCCAAGCTCTCACTGTAACAATGTCACCTTCTTGAATTCCTTCTTCACCTTCAGTCTCACACGTAAAATATATTGTTATTGAAGGCATGATGTCAAGCACTGCTTCCACATCATTTGCCTCTATGTCAGAAAAACCTGTTTGAGTTAGCAAATCCATACGATCATTGGGAGTCATTTCCCTCAGGTCTTGAAAAGTGCGTACCTTTTGCATATAAAGTGAACTGAAATGTCATGGTAATATACCAATGAGATTATGAATGTATGATCTGTAAGGAAGTTTATATATGCTCATAATTCCAAATAAAAAAACAGGTTTATGAGCATGAACCAATTTCTTATTAAGTAACGTGTTTACTCACTTTGCGGGCTAGTTTCTTTACACAGCCTCACTAAAGTGAGGTAGCTGCAAAAATGGAGCAATCCCCTCAGTGAGGACACCGACATTTGCATTTCGTTCTGTGACTTTCCTGGCACTGAGTGGCACAACTTGCATTAAGAAATCACAAGCCCAAAGGAAATACAGATACAAAACGTGAGTATCAAACATGCTTAAGGTACAGAACACAATGACACTAGGAGATGGAAACTGTGACAACCATTTGGACAATGCCCACCGATATTTAGAAAAGAAAACTCTGCATCATTTCAAAAAAATAAAATGTTCATACATTATTCAAATGATCACTTAAGCAGGACTGTGAGGAATAAGTGTAGCAACCTGATCAAAAGATTACATCCTCCATTCATTTATCTGGGTTAGAACTAGCTTAGATCAATCTTAACACCATATTAAGAACCAAGAGGAATCAAAAGACTCAAGGTGCAAACTCAAGTCTTTTTGCACCCTCTGATACTATTTTTATAAACATTAAGGTGTTTGCACCTTGACTTTTTTAATGCATAATTGATGTAAGGTTAAGATCGATCTATAGTTGATTTATAATTGTTGTTCATTTATGCTTAGATAAATAAAATGTCATCTTTTTTTGACATTACAGTAATTTTAAAAAATGGCGTCTCTTGTTTTCATTTTATTTTATTAGCGTTACACACATACACAAGGACATCCTCCCCAACCTAGACTACAGAACACCTTGTTTCTCTTGGTATAATAAGCAATTACCTCTAGTGTATATCCTTCTTAACTCTAGATCTACAAAGTGCTGAAAGCGATCAAATCTCTTGAGGTGCAAGCCTGTTTAGAGTGCAAAATTTGAGGAAAGGTTTGCAGCTCAAGGGATTTGATCCTTTTCAACACCTGTAAATCCAGAGTTAAGATGGATCTAAATTTTTGGTTGAAGAAATGGAGTGTGGGACTAGTGTGTTCAATCCTTGGTTAGAATGGAGTCTTTATATCAATTTTCCTTGGGCCTTGTTTTAGTTTACTTGGCTGGAACACATGCAAAAGAGAATGACAAATTCCCCTAAGACTTCAGGTTCCTTGCAAATCCTTACAAGGAAAGGTTGCCTAAACATACACCTTCAATTAAAAATCTAGCTCATACGCTCATGCATTTTTGAACTTTATCTCTCCTCCATGGTTTTTTTCCAACTGCACATAGCTAAGCTGAAAATGAAAAACTGAGCATCTCTCTTCTCCATGGCTTTTTCCAAGTGCACATAGCCAAACTGCAAATTGCCAAGCTGAAAATGAAAAACTAAGCATCTCTCTTCTCCATGGCTTTTTCCAAGTGCACATAGCCAAACTGAAAATGCAAAAGTGAGCATGAAGTAAGGGTTTCAAGCTATAAAAAGGGGGCCGCACTTGGTTTTTATAGGGTTTCATACTAGGATCATCCTAAGAGTAGCCTATTGGGGTCTCTTAACTATTAAAAACTCTTTTTATGCTAAAAGCAACATTGATGTACCTGAAATTGGAGTATGTCTCCAAATTCACCACAATATAGTAGAGTACGTGAAGGTGTTGGAGGCCAAGGTGATGTATGAGAGGGTACTCTAGTATGTTATTAGTTCATGTGTATAGGCATGGGTACATATGTCCATGCTACTTATCTTCTTGAGTATTTCTTTGGTTGAGTTCCTTGTAAGGCAATTATTAAGCCCTGCTGGGTCAAGGAGGTCTAGAAGCCATAGGGATGTTGTTTGAGCACTTGAAGCTTGACAAAAGTATTTTTAAGCTTTCATTTTAAGAAGTATCTCACTGTGCAATCATTGTTGAAACACATTATTGCTTTTGATCCTATGGGTTCAACATGTTTATTTGTGTAGTTTTCCCAGTTGTGTTGCCCTTTCCTTCCCATGCAATTTTGGTATTTCTTAAACAACTTGCAAAGTATATTAACCTCTTCACTAAGTGTCTCTTGTAATTGTTCAGATCATAGAATTCAGGATTGCCCCCTTATGGTCAAACATGACACCCTATTGCTCTAGATAATTTTTTTTCACTCCCAAGGTCAAAATGCCTCTCAAGTCAACAATGAGGATAGATATGGGAACAAGTAGTCTAAGCCAGTTCTTAGGGAAATAAGGAAATTGCAACCTAAAATTACTATTGAACCAAATCGATCATTGCTTTAATGTTGTTGACCCCTAACAAGCCCATGGCATTGGTCATTGGAAAGATGGATTTTGGGCTCATCCCATGCTTCCTCCCCTTGTGGTGGGGTTTGAAGGGTTAAAGTTTGGATCATAGAATTTGGGATTGACTCCTTATGGTTAAACTTGACAACCAATTGCTCATTTTGCAAGTATGCATTCAAAAATTTTTATTTGTAATTACATCAATTGTTTAGATCCAATATCGTATTTGAGATTATTATGCATATCTTTTATTTAAATACCAACTAGGAAATCTTCAAAATATGATTTTTATCATGCCCATGCAGATAGCCAAAAGCATTCTTTAAAATTTTTGAATTCTGGTTCGTTGATGTTAGGAGTAGGTCAAGAGAGGATTCAAATCATAACCATTCATGTGGTAAATTTCATTCCTTCATTATTAGCATTCTTGTTGCACTAAATATGTATTCCCTGTCAATGTGTGTCAATGTGTCATTGGGGTTAGAGTGATGCCCCCTGCATTCTTCACATTACAGTGGGGAATGTTCAGTCATTTCAATGATGACACTATGTATTGTGAATGTTTGAATAGGTATTATTTACAGTTGGGAGACATTACCCATATCTCAGGAATGCCAGATGACTAGAAACATATTTTAGAAACATACTTCTTCATTTATATGAATAAAAGGTGGTATGAGAATGTCTCCTATGACACTTTGTTTAAAGATAACTTGTTGTTTTCCGAGGAAAATCTTGCGGGAATCCCAAGGGATACTCACATTCATGAATGGAGTCCCTAGTGAACTTGTTGGCATAGACTAGTGTTTCTCAACTGTGTGGATTTGAATTGGTTACCTGCCAGCACCAAACTAGCCAAATGCCTAGATGTGACAACAATTGGTTGAACTAACACCTTGGGCTTTAAACTTTACTCATTTATGGAAAGACTGAAAATGATTTCCAATACAAAAATGATTGCTTGGTTTGAATCCCTTTAAATTTAGAAGTATCTAACTTGCATCTGAGCTGGTGCAGAAATGAAAAATACTAGGAGAAAAACAATATAATTATTAATGCCATAAAAACTATACACCTGATCACGGAGATCAATGTATTATGAGATCGGTACAAATCCCTGTATTGCAGCAAGTTATGTGATATCTGTTGTAATACCCCCAATTCGACCCCTAGGATATATTAGCCTATAATGTAAATAATGTGTACAAGTGATGTATGTTTTCCTAGCGTGGAGCTCAAGGCCAAGGCCCCGCTAGTGAAAGCCGAATTTTATTTAAAGGGCAAGTATTTGATATTTGATACCATGTGCTCTTAAGCCATGGAAATTGTAATAGGATGTAAATAAACATCAGGCAATATAAAATGTCCAAAGCTGGCTACGGAGGCAACGAATGAGAAGGGGCCACGTGTATCCACTAGGGAGTGGTGAGAGGGCTATGGGAGTGAACCATAGGTTTCCATTTGTCATTATGTGAACCCATTGACTTCCTTAGGTGACATTAATGCCAATTGTAAGGAAGTGGTTGAGATTTCAGCCCATGACTTTGATGGAGTATGGGCAGCCCTGAAATTCGTATGGGAAGGTATGGGCTCTTTTGACTTGTCCCACAAGTCACTCTACATCTTGGGGGTTGCTCCATCCTTATCCCCATTCCATTGTGGAAGTATGGGACATCTTTGCCCAACCAAAAACGAGCTCCCAGCTATGAGAAAACCAGAAATCGCGACTTGAAGGAAACCCACGTTTTGGGAAGCCAAAAAACGTCCCGATTTGGTATTGGACAGAGAAATCCAATGGGGGATCCATTGGTAGGAACCTTGGGGCGAATTTGGGAGCAATAGCTACCCCAAAAGCCATGGGAAAACCCAGTTTTAACTGCTCAGAAAACGAGTGACGGATTTGGGTTATTTGCTGAACGAAGCTGTGAGAAATCCGATTGTGGATGTGTGAATAGAGGATGGGATTGCTGAGTCTAGCTTGAAGGGTATGTGGCTCTGGGATTGAGCTCAGTGGACTAGCATCCTCCTCCATCTCCTATTGCATGCTTGAGAAACCCAACCGTGTGTTGGCTTAGCATGGCTGTTTGAGTGAAACCTTGACTGTGAGTGAGCCAACTAGTTCCTCCTTAGTGGATACACAGCCCAGCTCGGGGGTGATCTCTCAGCTGAAAGAATACAGGCTGGACAGAGGTCTATGGTTGGGTGGAACGTTGCTCTCACGTAGCCAGTCGTTTGGGCCATTATAATTCGAGATAAGTATTCTTGATGTTAATTCTATGCCCTGCAAGCATTATAATTAATGACTGTTGTTTATATGTTGAATGCATGATGAAACTGTGTGCAGATGCATTGTTTAATTCCGCTGTGTTTATATTGAATCGAATCTGCATCTAGAAGTTTTAAATGTTAGTTATTTATGTGCAAAAATTATTGGGGCTAAATATGCCATAAGCCCGGTATGTTGTTAACGTTTCCTTCCTTGTTGTTCTATGGGGAAAGGGACGTTACAGAGTGGTATCAGAGCTCTAGGTTCAACCCTACGGCTGTTGGGCCCTTCACAGAAATATAAGTCATTGTGTGTGTGTACATGCATTTTATAATTGGAACAAAAATGCATTAAAGAAACCTCAAGATCGCATGATTGTTTGGAGATTTTTGCAAGCTGCTTGCATTAGTTGCATTGATGGCATTCTATGAAACAGAGAAAGGAGCATGGGCAATCTCTGCCATCTTAAGCTGTTTTGTTGTTTTGTTGTTGTTGATTATTGTTAAGCATGGTTGGAAATGAGTTCTGTTTGTTAATTTCCTGAATAAAAGCATGAACAGTCAGTTGTTAGGAAAGCTTGCAAATTACGCCTTATACTCATGAGTTTCCTTGCCCATGATTGATTGTTGGTTGTTTGGAGATTAATGGTGAATAAATTGGTTGGATTGTCGAAATGAATGAAAGATTTTGAATTTTTCTAAGTCTGTTTGAAAAATCCGTTTAAGACTGTTTCGGAAGGAATTCCCGAATGCCTTCCGAAATAGCGGAAGCATTCGGCGAATCGTTCCGAAATTTCGGAAGCGTTCCGAGAATTTTTCCGAAAATTTGCGAAGGGAAGTTTTTCGGAAGGAATTCTCTTCCGAAATTGCGGAAGGAATTCTCTTCCGAAATTGCGGAAGCAATTCTCTTCCGAAATTTCGGAAGGATTCCGCGAACCGCTCCGAAACAGCGGAAGAATTCAGTGAACCGCTCCGAAACAGCGGAGAAAAATTCGTTTTTGTGAAAAAATTTCTAAGTGTCGGCGTCGAACGGAAACTTTTTCGGAAGGAATTCTCTTCCGAAATTGCGGAAGGAATTCTCTTCCGAAATTTCGGAAGGATTCCGCGAATCGTTCCGCAATGCGGAAGAGTTCGGCGAGTCGTTCCGAAATTGCGGAAGACTTCGGCGAATCGTTCCGCAACGGCGGAAGACTTCGCCGAATCGTTCCGCAACGGCGGAAGACTTCGCCGAATCGTTCCGAAACGGCGGAAGACTTCGCCGAATCGTTCCGAAACGGCGGAAGACTTCGCCGAATCGTTCCGCAACGGCGGAAGACTTCGGCGAATGGTTCCGAAACGGCGGAAGGATTCCGCGAAGGGCTCCGGAATCGCGGGAGGATTCGGGAAAGTCTTCCGAAACGGCGGAAGCCTTCGCCGAATGGCTCCGTAGTTGCGGGAGAATTCAGCGAATCGCCCCGCCATTGCGGAAGCATTCGCTGAACTGCTCCGCATTGCGGAAGCATTCGGTGAACCGCCCCGCAGTTGCGGGAGCGTTCGCTGAACCGGCCCGCGAGAAAAAAAAAAAAAAAAAAAAAAAAAAAACAAAACTTGATTTTTTGATAGCAGGAGCATCCGGACTCAGAATGCGATGATTCCTGTGGGGCTCGGAGGCCATTGACGAGGGCCATGAAAAGACCAGTGAAGACCCGTAGCCCATTACACTCCGATTTGACAGAAAATGGATAATAGTGACTTTTGAAGGACAGAGTCCCGAGGCTTGACAGAAGGCCGGTTTAAGCTGAAATTGATACGAGGCAGTCATGAAGCAGGCACAATGTTAAGTTCCGAATCTTGGAGACAAACTCCAAGGGATGTGGAGTCGGGGTGAGCAAGAAGGCCAAAAAGCACTGTTCCGGGCCACTTTTTCGGGATTTTGAAAAGCTTGTGGGCAGTAAAAGTGACCCTAGAAGTGGGAATCAGAAATTTTACTGAACTAGACATTTCATATTCTCATTAAGACGGACAGCTTCCGTTAGACGAAGATTTTCCAGAAATGCACCGTTTGGGAGATAGCCGTTTTTGGCCCAAAATTTGGAATTTTGGAAAAATGTGAAAAGTGAGAAGTAGCAAAACCTAGAAATTCATAGAAGATGAACGGTACATCGGAATTGGGATCTGTAAATTTTTGAGTATTCCTTGTTATATGGACTAACTCCGCCCGATAGAAAAGTTTTTGTGATTCCTCGTAGATTTTCTTCCACAGGTGGCTGAAGTTGGCATTCGGAACCAAAATGCAACTGTGTAAAATGTGCAAAACAGGAGTGAAAAGTTGTCATTTTTGAAGGGATGCAGTTTCCACACCTGATGTCGGAATGAAGCCTGGAAACAGGCATTGGAAAGCTTGTCCAGCAGGGAACAATGATGCATGACCAGAGTTTGAATGAGGTCTACAGATATCATAGTTATTTAGTGCAGAAGAGTGCCAGCGGTTGTTTTGACAAACAAATTTTGTTGTCAATGTGGGCAATTTTTACAATTGCATGATATGGAAGAAAAATTCCATGATACGAGGAGGGATCGAAGAGGGAAGAATTCTTTAAACCTCTGTTTGTTATCATACTTGTAATTATGAAATTGTCATATGGCATAAAAATGTTAAAAATGTAAGGGATTACATAGATGTATATGCACTAGATGGCACCTTAACAAACATTGCATAGTGCATATGGAAATGCTTGTGCATAAATGGGATATTGCATATTGGTAGAATAATGAAGTCTGGATATGCAATAAATCACTAATGGAGAATATTGTGGCTGATAATCATTATTGATGTTGGTATTGGTTGTAGAACCAAAGATAACAAAGAGCATGGCTAAATGTGCTGAGGATGTTGTTGCATGAAGCCAACAAATCTATGATCATAAAGTTGGCAAAAGGACTGAGCAGCTTTGGTAAGAGGCCAACTGATCAGGTAACATCAGGCGATGTTAATGGTAGCCATGCAGGTAATGATTATTGGTGCCAAATTGCATGAATGTTGAAAGAGGATTTGGTAAGATCCCTTCAACTATGTTTGAGCTATGTTGAGATAGTTTGCATGTGATATTGAATACTGATTGGGACTGTTAACCTACCAAGCTTGGTGAGGTGTGGGTAAGTGAAGGAAATGATCCTTACACCCTATGACTGTTTAGGAATATCAATGCATTCCTATGAATTTATATCCTGTCATGTGTATGTTGGTTATGTGCTTAATAACCAAACCAAGTAAAGACTGGTGGTCCTGATTATGATAATGCAAGTTATATGAGATAGTCATGTCTCGATCATAATATGCTTGAATGCATAGTACTCATGAAACAATGCAAGGTAGCATTGAGTAGATGTGCATTAAGAGATTTTATAAATCTTGTGATGCATTGTATGAATGCATAGGGATGATGCATATGTTATTGCAAAATAAATAATGAATGAAATGACGAATTAATGATAATTCTAGGATCATTTCATGAGTTGTTGTGAATGCAAAAATAGTAAGTGCATGAAGAGCCCAATCATGACCAATGAACTGCTAGAATACCTTGTGGAAGGACAAAGTTGTATGAATGATATGACTGTGAAATAATGAGTATTTACGATTTAGTTAAGCAGCATGGATAGTGGGACTATGTCTTGAAAATTCTATTATGATAATGACGCATATATAGAAGTGTATATATATATTTCATTGCATTCCAAATGTTAACAGCTGAAGGTGTTTGAATTATTGAGAGTTATAATTCTGAGATCACCTCAGTAATTGTTGTGGCAATGAAATGATAATATGCATAGATACTCATGACATGTTTGGCTGATTGAAGTTTCAGTTTCCGGTAGGAAGGTCTTACATATGGCAATGAGGATAAGTCCATAGTAGAGACCAGGATCTACCACATGCAAAAGCCAAAGGTTATGAGAAGGTTCTCATGGTTGAGAGCTCTAAGTTCTGTTAATAAGAACAGTTGTAAATATCAGATTTGTAAATGTTTCGGATTTGAAATTTTACTAATAAATGTTGTTGACTGTTTGGCTTATATGAAAATGTGTCAGGAAGACATGCTGTAAGTGGATGCTCATGTATGGCAGCAGGCATAAGACCATAACGGGTAGAGTGGTGTCACTTACAAGAGCCAAACAATATGAGGATAGCCTCATGGATAAGAAAACCAATTTCTGTAGTAGACAGAGTTGCAAATGCATACTGAATTTAATTATTAGTGCCATGGATTGGTTATGGAGCAATCGGATTTGAAATTGTATTGCTAAATGTTGATTGACTGTTTGGCTGTTTAATAAGTGTGCCAGGGAGACACATTGCAGTAAGACCATGACAGAGGTCCTGCAGAAGCCAAACTTCATGGGAAGGGATTCCATGATTTGAAAATGGGTTCCAGGTGGAATGCCATAAGACATTATTAATGTTTCATCTGCACTGCATGATTGGTAAACAATATGAGTGAGATGGTAAAGGTTATGTCAGTAAGACATATGAAGGATATGTAACATCAAAAGGAATTGGGATGGAAAACCGAGGGACTGTCAACTCAGAGAAGGAGCCTCCATTCCTCATTAAAGAAGAGAAATAACATCGGCAAAATGGATAAGTTTTCCACAAACCCTGAATGATATAAATATATATATCTAATTATTAGAGTTAATATGCAGAGCATGTTTTGATTTTATTTCCATCATGAAAGACTGCTTGAAGTATGATTAGGACCTTCATAGTTCACATCAGTAAGGAGTGCACGCCTTTCTGGTACTGAATTATGTTAGGGACGCCAATATTGACTACACCTTAAGGGAATGGACGCATTCCTGGTGTTTCAAGGTTGGATAGTGAATGTTATGAAATATGTTTACAATTCTAGGGCAGCGATACTAATGAGCTCACTATCCATTTTGTGTTGACAGATTATACATATGAAACTAAGTGTTGCACCTGAAAGAGAAAAGTGAAGAAAATAGTACTCAAAAAGACTGTATGAGCAGTGGTAACCCTTGCGCAGGGTGAGTGGGTATCATGAGGCCATGATAGCCTGCAGTTAAGAAAGTCACCTAAAGAATTCCTTAATGGAACCGCCGGCTTACATAAGAGAAGAAGTGCCACCCTTGTGTGGGTGAAGAATTGTTATGCGCATTGAGGGTTTGTGATACCGTGAAAGGCTGATGCAAGCCTAAGGCAGAGTAGTGGAGCCTTGACCTGTAATGGTCGGTGGCGCAGTTACCTTCCATTGGTCGATGACCCAGACGTATGTGCTGGCTCGGCAATGGAGAGGGCCAACCAGGTATGGGACTGGTTGGGCACCACCAAATGCTTGGTAAACCCAGTCGGCGTGAAGGTGTACTGGTAGGGCATTAATTAATTGATGATTTGGAACAGCCTGCGTGCTGGCCAAACATCTTAGTCCGCAGGAGGATCCCAAGGCTTATAAAGTAAAAGCAGGACCCTGTGGACCAGAGAGGAAATGCACAGTACAGATAAGTATTCATTTTCATTTCACTTCTTATTTGAAATAATGAAGGTTTCAAGCATAAAGCTTGTAACAGTGAGCTGATGCGTTATTGTTTCTTTGTTGGAAACCTTGGTCAATACAGGAAGCAAGGACCCTGAAAGAACTAAAAGTTGCTTGGTAAATCCAGAAAGTGGCTGGTTGAGCGAGATTGTTGATGATTTGGAGCAGCCTGCGTGCTGGCCAAACATGCGAGATTGTTGATGATTTGGAGCAGCCTGCGTGCTGGCCAAACATGCGAGATTGTTGATGATTTGGAGCAGCCTGTGTGCTGGCCAAACATGCGAGATGGTTGATGATTTGGAGCAGCCTGCGTGCTGGCCAAACATACAAGGTTATTTGATGTTGTGGAGCAGCCTGCGTGCTGGACAAACATACAAGACTGTTAGATGTGGAGGGGCAGCCTGCGCGCTGGCCAAACACCCAAATCCATAGGAGATTCCAAGGCTTGTAAAGCAAAGAAGAACCCTATGGAATAAAGTGAAGACATCTAGTGCAGGTATTGTTGGAAGCAATGACTATGGAAGAATCTTAAGGATGCATGTGGACATGTAACCACCCTAAAGAGCTCAACATGAGCAGTAATGAAAGATGGGGCTAGTGGAACTGTGTGAGTCCTAGCAGCTAGGAGTTTGACCAACCAAGTGGAGGAACTCCATGGTTGAAAGATCTGGAATAGACCATAGACACTACGTGTCATAGCCGAGAAGGGCAGGTCAAGCATTCACATGAAGTGAAAGAGGACAGGAGCATGAAAACCACAGTGGTGGTGTGGGTTCCAGAATGGAACAAAACTAAGAGGAGAAACTCTTACTGCTCCCTCTCTTTCCTTTTTATTGATGCATTTATAAAATTAGAAAATTGTTGAATGCATGCATGATTGAAAGTAAGAGTGGGTTTATTTAATTAGTGAATTGTGAATGCTAATTAATGAATTGTGAATGGATGAACATGAAGGAATTCATGTGTATGTTGGGCAAGCATAAAAAGTGTGGAAGTCTCATGAGTAAAGCATGGACTATCCATGTCAACTGGGGATAAACCATTGACTAATTTTTTAAATGTTTGGGGTTATGCTTGGCCTAACGAGAATTGTAATGATGAATTTCACAGGTGGAAATTGAATCGATTGGTTGCAGCCGGTGCAGGCAAGTGTTGCTAGTAAGCAAAGCGTGGTCAGTTGTTTCCATTGACCATGGCAGCAGACCAAGGGCTATCAGGATTGGCTGGAAGTCTTCTTCAAACAATTGCCAAGACCCAAGAAAATCTTGGAGAGATGCTCAAGATGCAAAAGCAGCAGAACGAGATGAACCACAAGGTCTTGCAGGACACTCTTCGTCTGCAGAAAGAGGTAAAAAGCATTATGAAAGCAATCAGTAAGGGAGAGAAAAGTGGATCAATGAAGAAGCATTCATCCAATCGTCCGATTAAGGAACGCTCCAGGTGGAAAGACTCAAAGGAAATTGAGCATGCAAAGATGAAGCAACCAATGAAGTGTTGGAAATGTGGAGGGGATCATTGCCTCCGCAATTGCCCAACAAAAGAACCTCAAGAAGATAGCAGCCATAAAGTTTTCAGACTTGTGGACGAGCTGGAAGATCCGAAGCAGCAGGAGCAGCTCGTGAAAATCAAAGGACTTGGTCCTGAAAGTTCAAAGTGAAGGATAGAATGCAGAGCAGATCTGCAAAGTCTTGAAGTTTTGGATATATGTAAATTGTATATATATATATGCCTAGGTCTTGGAACACCGAGGACGGTGTTGTTCTAAGGGGGAGGGGAATGTAATACCCCCAATTCGACCCCTAGGATATATTAGCCTATAATGTAAATAATGTGTACAAGTGATGTATGTTTTCCTAGCGTGGAGCTCAAGGCCAAGGCCCCGCTAGTGAAAGCCGAATTTTATTTAAAGGGCAAGTATTTGATATTTGATACCATGTGCTCTTAAGCCATGGAAATTGTAATAGGATGTAAATAAACATCAGGCAATATAAAATGTCCAAAGCTGGCTACGGAGGCAACGAATGAGAAGGGGCCACGTGTATCCACTAGGGAGTGGTGAGAGGGCTATGGGAGTGAACCATAGGTTTCCATTTGTCATTATGTGAACCCATTGACTTCCTTAGGTGACATTAATGCCAATTGTAAGGAATTGGTTGAGATTTCAGCCCATGACTTTGATGGAGTATGGGCAGCCCTGAAATTCGTATGGGAAGGTATGGGCTCTTTTGACTTGTCCCACAAGTCACTCTACATCTTGGGGGTTGCTCCATCCTTATCCCCATTCCATTGTGGAAGTATGGGACATCTTTGCCCAACCAAAAACGAGCTCCCAGCTATGAGAAAACCAGAAATCGCGACTT
This sequence comes from Larix kaempferi, assembly GCA_027924585.1. Lineage (NCBI taxonomy): Eukaryota > Viridiplantae > Streptophyta > Pinopsida > Pinales > Pinaceae > Larix > Larix kaempferi. The sequence continues at coordinate 28,342,773 of BSBM01000229.1, read as the reverse complement.
GAAGGAAACCCACGTTTTGGGAAGCCAAAAAACGTCCCGATTTGGTATTGGACAGAGAAATCCAATGGGGGATCCATTGGTAGGAACCTTGGGGCGAATTTGGGAGCAATAGCTACCCCAAAAGCCATGGGAAAACCCAGTTTTAACTGCTCAGAAAACGAGTGACGGATTTGGGTTATTTGCTGAACGAAGCTGTGAGAAATCCGATTGTGGATGTGTGAATAGAGGATGGGATTGCTGAGTCTAGCTTGAAGGGTATGTGGCTCTGGGATTGAGCTCAGTGGACTAGCATCCTCCTCCATCTCCTATTTCATGCTTGAGAAACCCAACCGTGTGTTGGCTTAGCATGGCTGTTTGAGTGAAACCTTGACTGTGAGTGAGCCAACTAGTTCCTCCTTAGTGGATACACAGCCCAGCTCGGGGGTGATCTCTCAGCTGAAAGAATACAGGCTGGACAGAGGTCTATGGTTGGGTGGAACGTTGCTCTCACGTAGCCAGTCGTTTGGGCCATTATAATTCGAGATAAGTATTCTTGATGTTAATTCTATGCCCTGCAAGCATTATAATTAATGACTGTTGTTTATATGTTGAATGCATGATGAAACTGTGTGCAGATGCATTGTTTAATTCCGCTGTGTTTATATTGAATCGAATCTGCATCTAGAAGTTTTAAATGTTAGTTATTTATGTGCAAAAATTATTGGGGCTAAATATGCCATAAGCCCGGTATGTTGTTAACGTTTCCTTCCTTGTTGTTCTATGGGGAAGGGGACGTTACATCTGTATGTACCAAAGGCAGACAAGAGAATGGGTATAGTATATATTAACGGGAAGAGAGTCAGTTCTACAACTCTTATGCTTCTTGGAGCATAAGTTGGGAATAATTTATAAAACATTTTTGTAGTGAAGGGTGCATATTACATCCCAGATGGGGATATGGTAATGTAATATGACAATGATGTGGCATAAGTCAGCTTAATATAAAATTATTATGCAAGGAAAACCTCATGGATCTCCTGAGTCCCCACCCCCAGCTCCTGGAATATCCAGATGGAGGGCAACTCAACTGCCAACCACAATAGCAGCTTGTAACCTAACAGGACTCAACCAGACTCGAACCTCAGAACTTGAGACCTCACAGCAAAGTCTTCCTTGAAATGGTCCTTTCAAACTAATTGAGCTAACCCACTGGGTTAAGTCGGCTTTATATATATATATATATATATATATATATATATGTTCAGTTTAAAATTATAAAAATATATTTACTTATATATATCTTTGCAACTGCCCAAACATAATAGAATTTATAGCATTTCATATAGTTAATTAAACAAAACTGCTACTGCGTGTTCATAGACGGATTTGAATTCAGGGCATCTGCATCTTTGGAGGACATTTGGATTTGATAGACAGGAATCAACAAGTTCATGGCTACCTTCTCTGAACATTTTATTGAATCATATTGCACTGTATGGAGAGGTCAAATACAACTACTAATAAAAAACAACTAGTTTAGATCCATCTTTACCCCAGTATAAGTACCGAATGAAGGTGAGTTCATTAACAATTTTATGATTTCTTGCATTTACTTTCATTGTCATTGGATTAGTATAATCTTGTAATGCTTTTATGGTTATGGTGTTTATCAATTTTGAAGTATACCTTCTGGATATAGTATATGATCAATGTTAATTATCTGTAAACGAGGGACTTAAATCCCAGTTTCTTTACCAACATAGATCCTATGTGAAATTACTTATGTAGATTTTTGTGGTTAGAAAACTTTGGGGTCTCTTCAAACAGTTCCAACAGTTAGAAGGAGCTCTAGGCTTATTATGATAGATTTTTGTGCTTATCAATGTGTTTTGAAAAATAAATTGGATTTTAAGCATAGTTGCCTTTGAATATTATTGTCTTTTCTTAGAATTATAAATGATGCAATATTGGTGTTCATATTCTCCTCTCCCCAATTCTAAAAGGGTTCTAGCTCAATGGAAGAGCGCCTGCCTTACAAGTAGGAGGTTGGTGGTTCGATTCCTTCATGCCATATTGATATTGCAATATTGGTATTTTTAATAAAATATATTTTATTATGATTTATTATGTCTATAGAGGGGGTTTCAAACCGCCTCTGTAGGCCTCTATGAGGGGGGTTCCAAACCGCCCCTATAGGCCTCTACGAGGCGGGTTCCAAACCACCCCTATAGGACTATACGAGGGGGGTTCACAACCACCCCTATAGGCCTCTACGAGGGGGGTTTGAAACCGCCCCTATAGTCCTCTATGAGGGGGGTTCCAAACCACCCCTGTAAGTTTCTATAAGGGAGCTTATGAGGGGGAATCACAACCGCCCTCATAGGTATCTATGAAGGGGGTTCAAAACTGCCCCTGTAGGTCTCTAGGAAGGGGTCTACGAGGGGGGTTCAAAACTGCCTCTGTAGACCTCTACGAGGGGGGTCACAAACCGCCCCCAAAAGTCACTTTTGGGGGCAGTTCCAATCTCATCAAAAACCTCCCTTAAAGGACAAAACTTTTAAAATTGGTTCCTTTAGGGGCGTTTTTGCCAAACCCCCCCACCCCGTAGGTCACTTTTGGGGGTGGAAGACAACCCCCCTTAAAGGCCAAAAATGTAGTAGTGATTTAAGACTATCTTGATTTGTTTTGACCTTGAAGTGCCTCCCTATTGTTCGGGTACATAGGGTACTCCCAAAAGACGAACACCTAGAGAAACCACTTCACACAAACAGATCGAAGATCGATACACTGATGTTTTGATGTGGTTTAAACTCTCAAGAGGGAAACACTCCACGGCCCCAACCAAATAGATTATACGAAGCAATTTATTATGCAAAGAAAGAAAGTTACAAATGAGATTCTCATAATCGATCAACTAAACAATGACCCTCCATGCTCTTTAAATAAAGATCATGGACCAATCGGGTGTTAAGCCACGGGTCAAGATTAGGTATGATCTAAAAGAAGTTAAGCCATTGGATCACAACATATCGTGACCGTCGAATTAAATATTTACAAATGCATACTAATGCATACTAAAGAAACACACTTTTCCTAATGGATATATTACACAAGTTGATCTTAACTAGCTCCTAAGTGTCTAAATATTCTAACATCCCCCCTTAAGAACAACTTGGGATAGGATTGAAGGATTTACAAAAGTGACACTATTAGGAGAAAGAAGGAGGCATTAGAACCTACCCCCCCTTAATGACAAGTTCCTGAACTCCTAACATAGATCTAAGTTTAGAAAACTTCGCTTCTGTAAGAGACTTGGTGAATATGTCTGCAACTTGATCATCTGTAGGACAAAAGAGCACTTCAAGAACATGATCATGAACAAGATTTCTAATGAAGTGCATGTGTAGCTCAATGTGTTTGCTGCGTTGATGTAGGACTGGATCTTTGGCAAGCTTGATGGCACTTTGATTGTCGCACCAAAGTGGAGTAGGCTGCTGCTCGAATCCAAACTCTGAAAGGATATGTCGAAGCCATAAAGCTTCCTAATTGGTATTAACTGCGGCTCGATATTCTGCCTCTACTGAAGAAAGAGCAAGAGCTTGTTGTTTCTTACAAGCCCAAGTGATAGGTCCAGATCCCAGACTGAAAACATAACCCGCACTAGACTTTCGATCATCAGGATCGTCGACCCAATCTGAATCAGTGAAACCAACCAACAAAGGTTTCCCCCCTATACTGTAATGACTCCCAAACTGAATTGTACCTCGAATATATCGAAGTATTCTTTTAGCTGCTTTCCAGTGAATTTCATGAGGTGTTTGCATATAACGGGAAACATGACCAACGGAAAAGGAAAGGTCAGGACAGGAATGAGTCAAGTATAAGAGACTTCCAACAAGCTAACGATACAAGGTGGAATCTACTTTAGGTGAAGTACAAGTGGCAGAAAGTTTGACTCCAGACTGGAAGGGAGAAGGGGCTGGTGTACAATCTTCCATGTGAAAGTGATAAAGAAGGTCACAAGTATACTTAGACTGAGAAAAAAAGATTCCTTATTTGGTTGGAAGGACTTGGATACCAAGAAAATAATGCAAATGTCCTAAGTCTGACATTTTAAAGTTTTGCTTAAGACTAGATTTCACATGGGTTATAAGCTTAGGGTCACTACCAGTAAGAATAAGGTCATCAATATATAGAACCAGTATGATGAGATGGTTTCCTACTTTCTTGGTATAGACATTTGGGTCAGAATGGCATCTAGAAAAACCAGTGTCAAGGAGAAAGCTATCCATTTTGGCATACCAAGCTCTAGGAGCTTGCTTAAGGCCATATAAGGATTTCTTAAGGCGGCAGACAAGGCTAGAGTTATTATGAACATATCTAGGAGGTTGTTCCATGTAAATTTCCTCCTGTAAATCACCATGCAAGAAGGCAGACTTGACATCCATTTGATGGACTTCCCAGTTATGTAAAGATGCAAGGGAAAGAACAAGGCGGATGGGGTTCATTTTTACGACAGGATCAGCAAAGGTTTCATTGTAGTCAATCCCTTCAACTTGGGAAAAACCTTTGGCAACTAACCTTGCCTTAAGTCTTTCAACACTTCCATCTAATGCATACTTAGTTCTGTAGACCCATTTACATCTGACAAGTTTTCTTCCTTTTGGAAGAGGTACAAGATCCCAAGTATCGTTCTCCATTAAGGAATGATATTCTTCATCCATAGCTGCATCCCAATTTGGATTTCCTGAAGCTTCTGCAAAGGTTTCTGGATCATGATTCTCAGAAACTTGATCCAAAAGAGAAGAAGCTCGCTGAAACTGAGAACGTGTTCGACATTGATCTCTAGGATCACTGGAAAGATCACCAGCTGCTTCACATGTTGAACGGACCCATCGAGGAAGCACTTGTGATGGTGCAACTGGAGGAACATGAGCATGTGGAGGTGGATTTTCATTCTCACTGTCATCATCATAAATTGGAGTTGGAAACCTGTCAAGGAAGTTGGAAGAATAAGAAGGCACAATCGCTGAATCAGGCTCGCAAGACAAAGATGGGACAATCGCCAAGTTAGGCTCGCAGGCCAAGATTTTTTCATTAAATTTAACATCTCTTCTAATGATTACATCATGGGAATGTGTTTGAAGAAGTCTATAACCTTTTACGTCTTCAGAATATCCAACAAATATGCACTTTTCACTTTTAGGCTACAATGCTTTTCGTTTTTCATCCAGAATGTGAGCCCATGCTTCACTACCAAACACACGGAAGTGACTTACATCTGGTTTAATTTTACTCCATGCTTCTTCTGATGTGATACCTTGTAAAGCTTTAGTGGGGGTGCAATTAACTATGTAATTTGCACAATTTATGGCTTCAGCCCAAAATTGAAGAATTAGTCCCTTAGATTGGATCATACAATTAGCCATTTCTTTTAAAGTGTGGTTCTTCCGTTCAGCTACACCATTTTGTTGTGGTGTATATGGAATAGTGTGTTGTTGTTAGATTCCTTGTTTAGTGCAGAAAATAGTGAACTTTTTGTTAACATATTATCCTCCATTATTAGATATTAACTTAATAATTTGATGACCAGATTGTTTTTCAACAAGGGTCTTGTAGGCCAAGAACATGTTAAATACTTCGCTCTTAAGTTTTAGGAAATAAACCCAAGTGTGTCTGGTGTAATCATCAATGAAAGTTAAGAAATATTTGAAACCAGAAAAGGAAGTAGATGGAAGAGGACCACACAATTCACTATGCACAAGCTCCAAGGGAATCAAGGCGTGCCAAGAGGCACATTTGTCAAAACTATCCCGATGATGTTTTCCGAGTACACAACCAGAAAAGACACCATCACTGCAAGATACCATCGAAAGATCTGTCACCATATTGTATTTACATAGATGTTGCAATGAGTGATAATGTAAGTGACCAAATCGCTCATGCCAAAGTTTGCTCAAGTTATCACTATGAGCAACAAAAACTGAAGGAAAAGGTGATGACCCAAAGTTGTTAAATTCGTACAATCTGGTAATATCATCAACAATTCTGGTAGCTAGGACCTGTTGAGAATCTTTAAAATCCTTGATTACAACTTGGTGAGGTGTAAACGTCATAGTTTTACCTTCACCAGAATGAGTGATTTGATAGACTAATAACAAATTGCATGAAATTCTTGGAACACATAGTACATCACTAAAATTACCATTATCTACTGGAACTGTTCCAGCTCCTACAACACTTAGAGATCTATCATCACCAACAAATATTTGTTTGGTGTTACATTCATGCATAGTAGAAAAGATGGCTTGATCCTTAGCCATATGATAAGATGCTCCAGAATCAATGAGACATTCATTTGAAGTAGAAGAAGAAGATGCATTATAAGAATAACCAAAAGCACAAAGTGCATGTCCATGAGAGGTAGATTCTGAAGGCGAATCTAGGCTGATGTGGTGCTTCTTCATTGCTACTTCCAAGGCTGCCATCTTCTTGAAACACTTAGATTCATCATGATTATCTTTCCTGCAATAGTTGCAATGACGCTCAGTCTTCTTTCCTTTTGTCTTGGATCCTTTGTCATATTTTAAAGAAGGAGCTGACTGAGATGGTTTGGAACCCTTGTTTGACTTATTATTGCGAAATTTTTTTTTCTTGGGAGGCCTGGACTTTTCTTTCTATTGGGACAATAAGGCTTTCCCAGATGTATCTGCATTGTTAATTATTCCAAGATGGATGAACTTATCTTGCTCTCTAATCAAGGAATCACAAAAGGATTCAAGACTAGGCTCTTGATAGCTAGCTTCATTCAAGGATTCTTTCATGGAGTAAAATGTAGATACAAAAACAGAATATGCATGTCCAAGTTTGGAAAGAATATGATAAATGCATTATTTGTCTTCCCTCTTAATCTTGCATTCTTCACATAAGAGTTTAAGAGTTTTATACTTAGATAAATAATCTTGTATGCATGAAAAATCACTTAGATTTAAAGAAATCAACTCATTTTCAAGTTGGTGATCTCGAATTTCATTGTGTTTACCAAACACAGATTCCAACTTGTCCCAAGCAGCATCAAGTTCATCAATTTCAGATATGTGGAATCGCAAATAAGTAGAGATTGACATCCCAATCAATCCATGAGCTTCGTCACATCTATTTTTCCATTTGATTTTCTTATCATCATCAGTAGGTTTTGTTTCTTTCCCTGAGGTAATTCTGAAAATTCCTCTACTTCGTAGAACATCCTCCATACGAGATTTCCATGAGAAATAGTTGGAACTGGTAAGTAGAATATCACAAGGGGCGGCCATATATATAAATTAATGGTTATAAAAATAGAAACCATTATTCTAGATGCGAAGAGCTCGAAAAAATAGGCGGTTTAAAAAAAAACGGCACTGAAAACTGACTCCGTATGATGAAGTTATGCTTGAACAAAGAAAATGTTGAAGATGTCCACAATAGTGACATGGCAGATAGAGAATGACCATCTAAAAAAAAGGACCCCCCTCTTCCCAAGATGAACCTTTGACAATCACTTTACAAGAAAGTTGTTTTAAGTGAATCACTTTTGTAAAATAAGTGATTTCACTTTACAATGATGTTACTTTAAATAGTGCAGCAATAAAAATGAACTTAAGTGACTCACTTTTTATTTTTATTTTTTATTATTTAAGTGACATGCATTTTTACAATAAAGTAACTTGAAAATAGAAATTGCATGCACTTTTTTCTTTTAAAAGTAACTTCCTAAGACTTGAACTCAATACTTATTAAGGAATAAAACAACTTTGAACCAAGTGAGTTAAATTAAAGGGTATGTAAAATATGGGAAGGAGGAAGGGTTTTTTTTTTTTTTTTTACTCTTCTTGCTCGGTTTCCATGTTTGCCTTTTTTCCTACAAATCACACCATAAACCAAAACAAAAAAAACTTTTCCACACTTGTGGGGTTAGATCTCGTTAGCTTGCCCAGAAAGTCTACGTTTTCTCTCTGTTTCTGATTTGCCGAGATCGCACAAGGTACACGGCAAAGAGCATACGCAGCCGAGAAAAACCCTTTCCCTTTCTATTTCTGATTCGTCGAGATCGCACAAGGTGCACGGATCTAACAATAAAAACTGATAAAATATGAGATGTTTTTTCTTCAAAACAGAAATAAATAAATAAAAACGTCACTGTAACATTATACCTTCAGATATGATGAAATACGCGTTTCTGAAGCAACCGGGAACCATTTTCGATCAAACGAAAACTATTTCCTAATGGAAACGGCGCTCCAGACACAATGGAACACCTCCCATAGCCCAGAAATGCACATAAATACAAGAAACAGAAACCCTATCAAGTTTCGGCAACAACAGTTCAAGATCTAGATCATAACCGGAAGCGGCTCTTCATAAAAGATCTGATACCATGTTCGGGTACACAAGGTACTCCCAAAAGACCAGACACCTAGAGCAACCAATTCACACAAACAAATCGATACACCGATGTTTTGACATGGTTTAAACCCTCGAGAGGGAAACACTCCATGGCCCCTGCCAAATAGCTTCTACGGAGCAATTTATTATGCAAAGAAAGAAAGTTACAAATGAGCTTCTCTTAATCGATCAACTAAACAATGACCCTCCATGCTCTTTAAATAGAAATCATGGATCAATCAGGTGTTAATCCACGAATCAAAGTTAGGTATGATCTAAGAGAAGTTGAGCCGTCAGATCACAACATATCATGACCGTCGGATTAAATATTTACAAATGCATAGTAATGCATACTAAAGAAACACACTTTTCCTAACGGATATATTACACAAGTTGATCTTAACTAACTCCTAAGTGTCTAAATATCCTAACACCTATTAGATAAGAACGCCATTTCTTAAAAGCATGTAGTATTGCCAACATTTCCTTCTCATAAATGGGCTTTTGTAAGTTTTTTCCCTTGATTGGATGACTTGTGAAAGCGAGTGGGTGTCCTTCTTACATTAGAACAATGCCAATGTCATTTCCTGAAGCATCACATTCCACAATAAAGGTTTTTGTGAAGTCTGGTGTGGCCAATACAAGAGTTGTGCACATTGCTTGTTTAAGTTGTTCAAAAGCTTGAGTTGCCTCTGGAGTCCAAGAAAATGCATCTTTCTTCAATAATGTTGTTAGAGGTGTTTCTATTCTTCCATAATTTTGAACAAACTTGCGGTAGTACCAGTCTATCATGGATTTAATTTGGTTAGGGTCGACCTTGACACCTTCATGAGATACAATATGACCCAAATACTCTACCTCCTTCACCCCAAAGAAACATTTGGAAGGTTTTGCATATAGTTGTTGCTCCTGTAGTAGTTGTAGTACCCTGTCAACATGTTGAACATGTTCTTCCCAAGATGTCACGTCCCCTCCCATTGGTCTAATGCAAGGAAGGGAACACGACTAACATTCTGGGATTATTGTGTAACTCAGCCCCATACATTAGTAAGAAAATTCACAATAAATAAAATCTTATGCGTGCAGATTCATAATTCAATAAACACAACGGAATTAAACATTATCCACACACAATTGCATCATGCACCCAACATATCAATAACAGACATCAATTAAAAACATGGCAGAGCACAGAATGGATATAATTTAAACCACAGAGAATACTTATCTTTAAGATGAAACTATCCACAAATATCTATCTGAGAGCAATGTTCCACCCAACCATAGATCTCTGTCCAACCTTTATTCTTTCAGTTGAGAGACCACCCCCAAGCTGGGATGTGTATCCATTAAGGAGGAACTAAAAAGGCTCACTCACAGCCATGGTTTCACACAACTAGTCATGATAAGCCAACACATAATTGGGTTTATCAAGCATGCAAGAGACAAATGAGGAGGATGCTAAGCCAGTGAGCTCAACCACAGAACTATAAACATCTCAACTAAACTCAACAGTCATGGCACCCATAATACCTACCAAACCCAACACAAGGAAGGTCCCCTTCTCTAATGCACAGTCCCTCAGGAATCCCTTCCCTCCAGTGCTATTCAGGGTGGGAATGGAAAGGTACAACTGCTAATTTTCTTGAGATTCTGGCCTTCACTGGGTTTATCAAACAATCCAATCCTCTGTTCAAATATTCACACTTGGATTTTCACAATTCGGTGACCAAATAACTCAATCCCGTAATTGGATTTCTGGGCTAAAAAAATTGGGTTTTCGTAAAAAAATTGGGTTTTCGAATGGATTTCGGGGTATCTAATACTCTCAATTTCACCCCAAGGTTCATATCTATGGATCCCCCATTGGATTTTACTGTCATTACTAAATTCTGGGTGGTTATGGTACTTCAAAACATGGGTTAATTCACAGTTGCGATTTATGGTTTTTCTCACTGCTGGGCATGTGTAATGGATGAAAATTGAAGCTTAGATGTTTAACCATGGAATGGAAATGGAGAAGAATGAATTCCCATGAGGTAGGGTGACTTGTGGTACAAGAAAAACAGAGCCCATACCTGCCATACAAATTTCTAGGCTGCCCATGCTCCATTGAAGCCATGGACTGATTTCTTCAACAACTTTCTTACACATAATTAAATGTCAGCAAGGAAAGTCAAATGGGTTCTCAAAATGACATTTGGAAGCCTATGGTTCAATCCCACAACCCCCTCACCAATCCCTAGTGGAATACACATGGTCCCTTCTCATTAGTTGCTTCCATAGCCAATTTTGGTATTTTATTGAAATATTAATATTTACATCAAATTACAATATTTCATGGCTTAATAGCACATGAGTAGTAAAATATCAAATACTTTCCTTTCTAAATAAAATATGAACATACAATAGAGAGGCCTTGGCCTTGAGCTCCACGCTAGGGAAACATACATCGCATGTACACAATATTTACATTAAAATCCAATATATCATAAGGGTCAAAATTGGGGTATTACATTCCCCTCCCCCTTAGAACAACACCGTCCTCGATGTTATCAAAACTGAACAAAAATGAGAATGCCTATCTCATGGCATCCTCGAACTCCCATGTAGCCTCATCGATACTAAGGTGCTCCCATTGGACCTTTATCTGCCCGATGGCTCTATATCACATTCCAATCAAACATATGATTAGGATCATGTACATACTTCTTGAGCAAAGATACATGAAAAACATTATGATTTCCTATGTTAGCAAGCAATGCACCTCTATATGCAATAGGTCCTATCCTATCTAGGACTTCAAATGGCCCACGATATCTTGGTGCCAGCTTGGCACAACTCCCCAACTTGAGAGAAATTTTCAATGGTTTCACTCTCAAATAAACATGATCCCCAATCTAAAATTCCTTATGCACTATTTTCAAATTTGCATAACTCTTTTACCTATCCTGAGCTGCCTTTAAATTCTGCCTGATCTTAACAACTTCATGTTCCATTTCCTTGATCATATCTGGCCCAAGCACTACCCTTTTCACCAGACTATCCCAATTCACTAGAGTCCTGCATCCTTTTCCATGCAATGCCTCAAATGGACTCATTCCCAATGATGCGTGCTATCCATTATTGTATGCAAATTCTACCAAGTGTAGGTAATCTTCCCACTTGGATGGTGTATCCATCACATACATTCTCAGCATGTCTTCAAGAACCTGATTCACCCTCTCATTTTGGCCATCTGTTTGAGGATGATATGCTATATTGAAATTCAATTTAGTTCCCAATTCCTGAAATAGTCCTTTCCAGAAATTGGAAGTAAACTTTGTATCACGATAAGAAATTATTGCCTTGGGAAATCCATGCAATTTGAATATCTCTATCATGAAGATATTTGCAATGTCATTAGCCTTGTGAGTGGACTTGACTGGAATAAAGTGAGCTACCTTTGATAGCTTGTCCACCACAACGATGATTGGATCATGCTTCTTCACTGTCATGGCAAGACCTGTTATAAAATCCATAGAGATCACTTCCCACTTCCATTCTAAAATGGGTAAGGGCTACAACAATCCTACTAGATGTTGGTGCTCTACCTTGACTTGTTGGAATTTATGACACCTAGCAATGTACTCAGCTATGTCCTTCTTCATAACATGCCAAAAGTATTGTTTTCTTGCTGTTGTTATAGTCTTCTAATATCCCGGGTGTCCAGAATATGGCATTTGATGTATTTCATCCATCACAAGCTTCTTCAAATCTACACTATTTGGAATGTACAGTCTAGTACCCTGATAAATGAGAACATCATCATCACCCAGCTGATATCTTGCACATGCTTCATCCACATTACCATGTTGCAACTTCTCTTTAATTTGAAGGCAAGTTTCATCACTGTTTTGGGATTCAAGAACTCTTGTATTCAAATCTGATTTACACACACTTAATGTTGTAACATGAAATTTTCTGCTAAGAACATCTGCAACCTTATTCTCTTTCTCTTTTACATGCTTAATTTCAAAATCAAATTCACAAAGGAATTCCATCCACCTAGATTTCCTAGCATTCAAGTTTGGCTAATCAAACAAATACTTCAAACTCTTGTGGTTTGTCCTAAGCTAGAATCTTCTTCCCAACAAATAATGTCTCCACATCTTGAGAGCATGTACTATGGCTTCTAACTCTAAATAATGTGTGGCATAATTATTTTCATGCTCTTTTAATTTCCTTGACTCATAGCAAATCACAAATCCTTCTTGCATGAGAAATATGCTTATCCCTTCAATGCAAGCATCTGTGCACACTACAAAATCCTTCTTTGGATATGCTATCTTCAAAACAGGAGCGCTGGTAAGTAACTCCTTTAACTGCTAGAAACTTTTCTCACACTTTTCAGACCATACAAATTTGACATTCTTCCTCTGCAATGAAGTGATTGGATGTGCTATCTTGGAGAATCATTCAATAAACCTTCTATAGTAACCAACAAGAACCATAAAGATCTGACATCTGAAACATTCCTTGGATTATGCCAATCCATGATGGCATTGATCTTCTACGGATCAACCACAATACCCTCTTCTGAAATGACATGACCCAAGTACTGCACCCTATTTTGATAGAATTCACACTTGCTTAACTTGGCATACAGCTAGTGTTCTCTAAGGACTTTCAACACCATCCTTAGATGTTCCACATGCCCTTCTTCATTCCTTGAATAGACAAAAATGTCATCCAAGAACACAATCACAAACGTATCCAAATATTTGTTGAAGATAGATGAATGTAGCATGTGCATTGGTAAGACCAAATGGCACCACAGTGAACTCATAATGACCATATCTAGTTTTGAAAGTTGTCTTGTGAATGTCTTCTTATTTTATCCTCACTTGATGATAACCAAACCTCAAGTCAATTTTTGAAAACACTTTATTTCCCTTCATTTGATCAAATAAGTCATCAATTCTTAGCAATGGATACTTATTCTTGACTGTCACTTTATTTAGCTGCCTGTAATCAATACACAACCTTAAAGTCCCATCCTTCTTCTTGAAAAATAACACAAGTGTTCCCCAAGGAGACACACTTGGCCTGATATACCTTTTGTCCATTAACTCTTGTAGCTGCATCTTTAACTCTACCAATTTTGGCGTGCTCATTCTACACGGAGCTTTGGGATTCAGTGCTGCCCATGGAACTAGATCGATGGTACAATCAATATATCTCTTTGGTGGTAGTCCCGTCACTTCATCCGGAAACACATCTTTGAACTCTTGCAACAATGGGAAGTCTTCTATCCTTGGTCCTTTGTCCTCTGATGAATATGACATATGAACTGCATATAATTGACAACCTTTCTTATAAAACTTTTTCAACTGTAAGGATGAAATCTGTCTTACTGAAACTTGCTTGGGAATTCCTCTTACCAATCTTGGCATTCCGTCTTCATTAATGCATTCAAGTGCTTTCTCATAATAGTCCAACTTGGCTCTATATCTCTCCAACCAATCCATGCCAATTAAGGCATCATAAGATCCTAATGGTAGTACATTTAATTTTCCATGTGTGTGGAGTCCATTCAATTCTATGGGGCACTCCACCACTACTTCACTTACTTTTCTCTTGGTCCCTATGGCTAATTGAACTAGCCAAGACTTATTATGCTTCACTTTTCTAAGAGAACAACCTTCAACCACATTTGGAGAAACATAACTATGAGTAGATTCTTGATCAATCAAAACAAATATATATTATTTAGCAATCTTACCTTCAACTTCCACCACTGATGATTGATGGTCTTCCTGATGATTATCCAATGCTACATAAATTTGAGGCATTGACCTTGCCATATCCTCCACTATAGCTGCTCCCTTTAAGTTGTGCAAGCTCTGGGGATTCCCCCTCCGATGTGGACAATCCCAAAGCATGTGGTTTTCTTCACATCCCCAACACTGAACTGGCCCTTTTGATGTCTTTTTTGCTGCTACTGCTGGCTTGTTTCCACTTTGTGCTTGTTGGCCCTATGGAAAGTTTCTTGGATGATCCTTAAATGGTGGCTTGAATCCACTTTTATTTTGATCAAACCTCCCTCGTGGATTCCCTTTCCATTCTGGGTGAACATCTAATTTTCCCTTATTCTGCTCATAGCAATGCATTGCCATTCTAATGGCTTCATCCAGACTTGGTGGATTAACAAACTCAATTATATCTTTGAAACCTTGAGGTAGGCTCCCAAGGAAGCATTGGTTCTTTATCCTCTCATCTTTGATATAGTCCACATACCTCAACAATTCCAAAAATTTGTGGACATGTTCTTCCATAGTTTTTTGTCCCAAACTGAGTTCATTGAACTATTTTCTCTTAATGTCATAATACCTAGCAGAAAGGTATTTTTCCTTGAAATACTTCTTAAATCTCTCCCATCTGATCTTCCTTTCAATGATCCCTTTAACTTCCAAGAGGTTGTCCCACCAAATTGAAGCTCTGCCATTTAGATTGTAAATGGATATTCTGGCCTTTTAATTTCTTGAGTAATCATGAATCCTGAAGTATTTATTCATCCCAAGAAGCTATGTCTCTGCCTCTGGCCCATCTTACCCTCTCCATCAAATGTGGTAGGTCTTTCCTTTCTGAATTATCCTTGTGGGATGCCTTTGAATTTCTTCCTTCCCTCAAATCTGCTAGAAGTATGCCTTGGACTTCTTTGAGAACCTATGGAGTCACATGACTTACTGGAAGAAGATATTGTGGAGGGTGTTCTATGCTTTTTGCTCACAGAACTCCTTCTTGGGCTTGTAGTCCTCTTCCTTGAACAACCTCTAGAGCGACTCCCTACATCTATTCCTTCTTCACCCACATTGCTTGGGTTAGACCCAAGTTTTATCCTCTACTGCATATCAATGAGTCTCTGCAAAATGACAGCATTGAGTTTGTTCTATTCTTCCCAATCCTTCATCAATCTTTCATTGAAGCTTCCATGGTCTCAACCAAATTTTGAGGAGTTATTTGCTCCCTTCTCCCATTGGATTCAGTCTCTGCATTCCTTTATTGCACATTTTCTCCTAGAACATCCTCATAATTCTCATAAGGATCTTGAGCATCATTTATGGTCACCATTTTCCTTTGGAGACCCTTTTTCCCTCTATGTTGCTTCTGCTACAACTATTTAAATCTTATGAGCTACGAGCACTATGCATTCTGAAAATATTTATTAGAAATCTTAGGAATGCATATAGAAACATACAACATTATTATTTAATATAATTAACTCATGGAATAATTCACATAGTTGTTATGCATTTATTTCTTCTGCCCCATTATGCAATTCTGGAAATTGTCCATATTGTCAACAATTTGTCAAAACAGTCACTGGCACTTTTCTGCTCTAATTATCTATGGGGTATGATAACCTCATTCAAATTCTGGTCATGCACCATTATTCCCTGCTGGATAAGATTTCAAATGCCTATCCACATGCTTTGTTCCGAAATCGAGTGTGGGAAATACATTACTTCAAAAATGACAAATTTTACCAAAATTTTGCACTTTTTACACAGTTGCAAAATATCTTGAACTACCAACTTCAGCCACCTGTAGAAGCAAATATAGAAAGATTCACGAAAACTTTTCTACTGGGAAAAGTTATTCCATACAACAAGGAACACTCAGTAACTTGCAGATCTTTGTTCCGATGCACCATTCATCTTCTATAAAATTTTGGGTTTGACTACTTTTCACTTTTAACTTTTTCCAAAATTTTAAATTTTGGGCCAAAAATGGCTATTTCCCAAAGGTGCATTTCTGGAAAATCTCTGTCTAACGTGAATTGTCTGTTTTAATGAGAATAAGAAATGTTGAGTTCAATAAATTTCTTGAATCCTTCATCTAAGGTCTCTTTCATCCACTGCAAGCTTTTCAAATTCTCCAAAAAGTGGCCCGGAATAGTGCTTTTTGGCCTTCTCACTCATCCCGACTCCACATCCTTTGGATTTTGGCTCTAAAATTCCAAACTTAACACTGTTCCTGCTCCATGGCTGGTCCATATCAGTTTCATCTCAATCCGACCTTCTGTCAAGCCTCGGGGCACCGATTTGTAAAAACCATTAATTCCAATTTTATGTCAAATTGGAGCATAATAGGCTCGGGATCTTCACTGGACCTTTCATGGAATTCGTTAATGGCCTCAGAATGCCACTAAACTCATCCAATTCTGATTCTGCATGTTCTTGCTATCCAATAATTGAGTTTCGGGCTCTCTCTCTCTCTCTCTCTCTCTCTCTCTCTCTCTCTCTCTCTCTCTCTCTCTCTCTCTATATATATATATATATATATATATATATTCCGCAATCCGCAGGTCCCGCAATACTACAATCCATACTACGGGTGCAGAAATTCCAACTTTCCAACCCGGAAAATACACCTTCCACAATCCCGCAATCCGTACTGCAGGTGCGGAAATGCCAATTTTCCAACCTGAAAAATACACCTTTTCGCAATCCCACAATCCATACTGTGGGTGTGGAAATGCCAATTTTCCAACCTGGAAAATACACCTTTCTGCAATCCCGCAATTGCGGGTTCAAAATTGCAGAAAGACACAACGCAAAATTTGAAAATCTTTGTTTCTGCAATTGAGGAAACACCACTACTCCAGCAACTTGCGGGGCTCATATCTCCTTCGTCCCTTAACCAAATGAGACAAGTCTGGTACCATTGGAAGCTCTTGCAGATCTCTATACAACTGTGTGATCTCTATACAACTGTGTGATCCTCTGCCACACCTGAGAACTCTGATCCTGGCATTTTCTAATCCAAAATGTCGCCCAAACTTCTTCAATACCACATTAAAATACTCTGATATCTTCCTGTAACTTACAGTTTGGCCCAAGCAACCCTAGTGTTGCAACATGGGCTCTGATACCACTCTGTCACGTCCCATCCCATTGATCCGATGCAAGGAAGGGAGCATGACTAACATTCCGGGCTTATTGTGTAACTCAGCCCCATACATTACTAAGAAAATTCACAATAAATAAAAACTTATGCGTGCAGATTCATACTTCAATAAACACAACGGAATTAAACACTATCCGCACACAATTGCATCATGCAACCAACATATCAATAACAGACATCATTTAAAAACATGGCAGAGCAGAGAATGAATATAATTTAAACCATAGAGAATACTTATCTTTAAGATGAAACTTCCCACAACTGGCTATGTGAGAACAACATTCCACCCAACCATAGGTTTCTATCGAGCCTATATTCTTTCAACTAAGAAACCACTTCCGAGCTGGGATGTGTATCCACTAAGGAGGAACTAAATAGACTCACTCACAGCCATGGTTTCACACAATCAGTCATGCTAAGCCAACACACGGTTGGGTTTATCAAGCATGCAAGAGACAAATGAGGAGGATGCTAAGCCAGTGAGCTCAACCACAGAGCTACAGACATCTCAACTAAACTCAACAGTCATGGCACCCACAATAACTAACACACCCAACACAAGGAAGGTCCCCTTCTCTGCTGCATAGTCCCTTAGGTGTCTCTTCCCTCCATTTCTCTTCAGGGTGGGCACAGAAAGGTCCAATTGCTAATTTTCTTGAGATTCTAGCCTTCACTGGGTTTATAAAGCAATCCAATCCTCTGTTCAAACATTCACACTTGGATTTTCACAATTTGGTGACCAAATAACTCAATCCCGTAATTGGATTTCTGGGCTATAAAAACTGGGTTTTCCAATGGATTTTGGGGTATCTAATACTCTCAATTTCTCCCCAAGGTTCATATCTATGGATCCCCCAATGAATTTCATTTTCAATACCAAATTTTGGGCGGTTATGGCACTTCAAAACGTGGGTTAATTCACAGTTGCGATTTCTGGTTTTTCTCACGGTTGGGCATGTGTAATAGATGAAAATTGAAGCTTAGATGTTCAACCATGGAATGGGAATGAGGAAGAATGAATTTCCATGAGGTAGGGTGACTTGTGGTACAAGAAAAATAGAGCCCATACCTACCATACGAATTTATGGGCTACCCATGCTCTATTGAAGCCATGGACTGATTTCTTCAACAACTTTCTTACACAAAATTAAATGTCAGTAAGGAAAGTCAAATGGGTTCTCAAAATGACATTTGGCAACCTATGGTTCAATCCCACAACCCCCTCACCACTCCTAGTGGAATACTCATGGCCCCTTCTCATTAGTTGCTTCCATAGCCATTTTTGGTATTTTATTGAAATATTAATATTTACATCAAATTACAATATTTCATGGCTTAATATCACATGAGTAGTAAAATATCAAATACTTGCATTTCTAAATAAAATCTGAGCATGCACTAGCGGGGCCTTGGACTTGAGCTCCACGCTAGGGAAACATACATCGCATGTACACAATATTTACATTAAAAGCCAATATATCATAAGGGTCAAAATTGGGGTATTAGATCAGACTTGCGATAGATTAGTATATCATCAAAGAATACTAGCACAAATTTTCTAAGAAAAGGATTGAAAATGGAATTCATCAAACCCTGAAATGTGGAAAGTGCATTCGTGAGACCAAATGGCATGACCAGAAATTCATAATGACCTTCATGAGTTCTGAATGTTGTTTTTGGGATGTCTTCATCTTTCTTTCTAATTTGATCATACCGAGAATGAATATCCAACTTTGTAAATACAATTGTTCCATGTAATTCATCTAGCAATTCATCAATTACAGGAATTGGAAATTTATCTTTAATGGTGATTTTCTTGAGCTATCTATAATATGGACACATACGCCATGATCCATTCGGCTTGTTTACCATTACCACTGGTGTAGAGTAAGAACTTTGGCTAGGCCTAATTATGCCATCCTCTAGCATTTCTTCAACCATACACTCAATTTCACTCTTATGTCCATAGGGGTATCTGTAAGGTCTGATGTTAGGAGGAACTGTTGAGATATTGTAACTTCAAAGAATATTATATTTGTACTTTATTATTCCGGAGATGTTTCATTCCTCCGTGAAGATCTTATTGTATATCCGGAGATGTTTATTCCTCCGTCAGAATGTGGTAACTTGGGTTATTAGACTTCCCTAGTGGGGGTCGGTCCTATATGTGTTATGTGGGTCAAAGGGTTGTTAGACCACCCTAGTGGAGTCGGCCCAGTCAGTTGTAGTGGGGTGTTTAACCCAATGGTAAAGTCGGGGCCGACCTAGTTAATATAAAGTACAAGTTGGAGATGTGTATAAATAGAGGAGGTGTGTTCCTCATTATACACACACTTCCCTCACTCAGAATGTAGCGCACTTGTGGAGGACAGGCCTACTATAGTGGAGGAGGATATCATGTCTTTGGTTTGCATATTTGTATATTGTTGGTCATCTATATTGAGGAAGTTTTGCTGGGTTTTCTACCCCATGAGGGTTTCCCAGGATAAATCTGTGTCTCTTGTGTTTATGCTGTGCTTTTTGTTTCTTCAGTGATCCTGTATATGCTATTATTGTGAAATGGAATGTAATGCTGCTATTTTCTATCTTAGCATATTAAATCTTAACATGGTATCAGAGCTAACCTGAAGGAAGGCAATGTATGGCACTTACGACACTTGCTTCACTTGTGACAATTTCAAGGTTTGGGTTTTGTATAGAAAAACCCAGTCATCGTGGAAATTTTGCTATAAATCCATTTTGGAAAAGTTTCAGGATCTAAAACCTTTACAGGTAGTATATAACATCCCCAATTACCTTGTGTCCAAAGGACACCCTCAGATTCATTTTACTTTGTGAGTTATGATTAGTACAAGTTAGGGTTTCTGCCTCTTCCAGATCTCAGTAAAAATCAGGTGACCTAGGAAAAAAGGTCATAACATGGGAAAGGAAGCTCCAAATGAAATTTCATAATAAGTGACAGGTAGTACACACATGGTACTATCTCAGGAAACCTTTTCAGAGGCCGAAGTGGAACTAGTGACACGTGGCACTCCGTACAAGTTCGCTCTCCTGTTTTATTCCATAAACAGGTCACGTTGCGACACTTGTCATAAATATCTCTCAGAAAATCCAATTGAGGTCAAACCTATCGAGATGGAAAGATGACAGGTCAGGCTACCAAAAAAATAGTTTTCATACCCTGTGGATCGAAAAGTTTGGAGTTACAGTAGAAACAATCAGGTACATATTTATGTCAAAACAGAATTATTTTTGGAGCACCTTCATTCATGGCTTCCGGAATTTAGGGTTTCGGAGAAAGTTAGAATTTTTGGAATCGGAGTCCACGGCTGAATGCTACTCAAGAAAATCGAAATTTAGAGACCAAGATCGAATTTTTTGGTTGGGTAGAAGACTGGGCTTGATCAAACCCCAGTTCAGGATTTTGATCGGAAAGATGGAAAATTAGGACTTCAGCAAAAGTTGGAATCTTTGAAGTCTATGACCATGGCTGGAAGCTCCTCAAAAAAATAAGAGTTTAGAGCCTTGGATCGAACCTTTTGATTAGGAAGAAGGGTGGGCTTCATCAAACCCTAGTTCGGAATCCTGTCCAGAAGATCCAGAAGTTTCGAAGGCAATTTTGAGGGGTCAAATTTTGGAGATTTCAAAATTGAAGTATGCCAGTTTGGTCAGCTCAGCAAGACACATCCTTCCATCCATTCAGAAGTGTGAAAGTCAAAGATTGAATTTTTAGGGTTTCTCTAACAAACCCTAATCAAGCTCCAGATCAAGTTTCAGGGGGATTTGAGGCTAAGGCCTTACATAAGAAGACTACAAGAAGTCTCGACAGGTATGTCTTAAGGAGATACAGGTATGTCTTGAAATCTAATTCCTGATTAAGTTCATAATGTGTTTGTCTTCATATTATTTATTAGTACAATCTTGATTAATGTTAGAATTGTCTTATCACCCTAGTAACAGTATGAATGCATGTGAATGATAGAAGACATTCATTCATTAGGGCTATATGATTGTACTAATGCACTGTGGTGTTGCATGAGGTTGATGTTGTCTGCTAACAAGATACAGGTACATCACGAAAGACAAATCAAGTTCCATGACCATGATAACATGAAGACAAAGACTCATCCATAATATTTGATCACATAGAAGTTCTACTTATGAGGTATGTATGACTTTGTTCTATTATGCTTAACCTATGAGATATGCAGGTTCCAGTATAGGATCTCTAAATCATTGAAGAGAACAAAGAAGATATTGATTAGGTATGTTAGACATAACTAAGCAGGTATACTAATCCAGGTATGTTTTCCTATGTCATGTTAGAATCTTACCTTGTGTTAGGATCCCTTATATAAGTATACTTGGTATGATTGGTTATGCTTATTCATAAAGTTAGTAATCAAGGGTTTATGCATATTATGTCTCTTATCTTGGTTGATGATTTAACTAACCAGATCAAACAAGAATATGCATGAGTAAAAGAAGACTTCCCTGAAACCTTGAATATTATCTATAATCATGACTATACATTTTCAAGATTATTTAGAACTATAATGTTTTGATAACATTGAGAATATACTAATGAATGTATGTTTGTGTATGAGATCATGAGGATGACACTTGAGCATGCACAGTGGTACAGAACGAATAGAAGTTCAAAAGACATACAGAAGATCAAGCGGGAGGAAACCACACAAACATAAAAGATAAGTATTTGAGTTGTTATTTGAAATAGTAAATGATATTGACTGTAATAGGTTGTATGCATATTTGTATTCCTAGAATATATCATGCTGAGTGTAAACATTCATAGAGCATTGAACAATATACTACTAATATGCATATGATTGGTAAGTTGGACAAACATTCCATTGTTGCTTGTCTAGAATGAAACCTCTTTGCTGACATGCTGAGAGCTGTGCACACTCTCGATAGTATGTTCTGGTAGAGATGGAAGGCATCTAGATAGCCACTGTATGCATACATGATATGGAAAAGTGTTGTGCCAAAGTATTGGTCAAGATAGTTACATAACTATGTAAATGATATCTATATGCATAGTAGGTTATCACGTCAACATGATTTCATGATTATGAAGTATTACTAATCATGTACTTAATTTTGATATGTAGGAAAGATCATGAAGAATGATGAACACCAAACAAGTGATGGATGTTCAACAAGAAGATTTACAAATCAAACAAAATATAGAAGGCTCGTGGCTAGAAGATTCTCTTAGAAAGAGGAAGAGAATCATGACGAGATGTTTGCTCCAAGTGACTAGATAAGACCATTCTCTTAATAATGTAATTAAAGAAGAAGTGTGAATCAAGTTCTGTATGGGTACCCAGGATCGATAGTCAATTGATGAGCTTAATGATCACCATGGGTGATGTGGATCTCAACCTTTGTTACAAGGTTGAATATGGTTTCTATACATAGATGACATGGATGCAAGAAGGAACTCATCACAGAGTTCAAATGATATTGAGGCTCATATCAATAGACCCATCTAACGAGAGATGGCACAGATAGATATGCAGAAGATCATTCAATGCAGAGTGTGAATGATGTTCAGTCACAAAGGGAGAATTGACAGTTTCTTGATAAGCTTGGGATTTACCAAAAGTAAAGTTGTTCCTAACCTTTACCTTAAGGTTATGGATCATACTATTATTGAATGTAGATGATATATTTCTGACAGGGAATGAGAAACAGATCATGAAAATAAAGAAGAAGATGGCTTCAGAAATGAAAATGAAAGATCTCAGATTGATGCATTACTTCCTAGGTCTAAAAGTATGGCAAGGCTTGTAAGGAATCTTTCTCAACCAGGGAAAGTATGCTGAGAAATATTAAGAAGACTTGATGTGTTGGAATGGCCACTCTCATGGATTCCAACTTAAAGTTGTTAGCGGATGACTCATCAGAATTAGTGGATATAACTTTGTACAGAAAAATTATTGGGTCATTGATGTATGTAACGAATACTAGGTCAGATATATGCTTTGTTGTGAAACACCTTGAGACAGTATCTAGTGGAACCTAGACGAGTTCACCTGATAGCTGCAAAGCATGTGATGAGGTACCTAAAGGATATGACAGACTTTGATCTATGTTATCTTGGAGATCATGACTTCAAATGGCTACACAGATGTTGATTGAGCAGAAAGTGTATCAGATAGGAAGAGCACATCGAGAAGATGTTATTGTCTGGGATCAGCCATGATCTTGTGGTTTAGTAGGAAGCAGTCTAGTGTGGCTCTCAGCACAAGTGGAATATATGGTTGCTTGCTCTGCTAGTTGTGAATAAGTATGGCTTCAGGATTGTTTGACTTAGAGATAGACCCAACTGTGATCCTATGTGACAAATAGAGTTGTACCAAAATGGCAGAGAATCCAGTGTTCCATGATAAGTCAAAGCACATAGAGATCTGACACTTCTATATACAAGATATAATGCAGAAAGGAATTAAAGTTTGAATTTGTAACAAGTTACCAATGTACTAACTAAACCTCTACCGATCCGATGTACTAACCAAACCTCTACCTCAAGTAAAGTTTTCCGAGACAAACTTAATATAGTTTAGAAGGACCCTCCTCGAAAGGGGGAGTGATGTGATCACTTATAATGAGATTTCCCGTATCGACAGTGAGGTCGATGATGTGGATACCTATATTGGTGATGCCGATAGAGAGGTTGGTGGATGGTCCTTATACAAGGTCTAAGGTGACAAGGTGATTGCATCATCCTTGAACATATGTTCTAAAAGGATCCGTAGATAGATGTCTTTGAGAAAGAAGAGGGATTGCATCATCCTTGAACATATGTTCGAAAAGGATCCGTAGACAGATGCCTCTGAGAAAGAAGAGGGATTGCATAATCCTTGAACACATGTTCTAAAAGGAGTCGTAGATAGGTGTCTCTGAGAAAGAAGAGGGATTGCATCATCCTTGAACACATGTTCTAAAAGGAGCCGTAGATAGGTGTCTCCGAGAAAGAAGAGGGATTGCATCATCCTTGAACACATGTTCTAAAAGGAGCTGTAGACAGATGTCTTCTAGAATGAAGTCCTTCGTGGACATGTGAGGATTGAATCATCCTTGGATTTCAGTCCTAAAGTGAGCCGTAGACAGATGTCTCCGAGAAAGAAGAGGGATTGCATCATCCTTGAACACATGTTCTAAAGAGAACCGTAGACAGATGTCTCTGAGAAAGAAGAGGGATTGTATCATCATTGAACACATGTTCTAAAGAGAGTTGTAGACGTATGTCTTCGAGAATGAAGTCCTTGGTGGACATGTGAGGATTGGATCATCCCTAGACTTCAGTCCTAAAGAGAGCCGTAGACATGATGTCTCCGAGAATAAAGTCCTAAATGAACAGGTGGGGGATTGTATCGTCCCCAGACTTCGGTCCCAGAATTGAGCCGTAGACATATGTCTTCGAGAATAAAGTCTTGAATGAACAGGTGGGGGATTGTATCATCCCCGGACTTCGGTCCCAGAATTGATCCGTAGACTGGGTCTCTGAGAATGTAGTCCTGAATAAACAGGTAGGGGATTGTATCTTCCCCGGACTTTGGTCCCAGAATTGATCCGTAGATTGATGTCTCCGAGAATTGAAGATAGGACTGCATCGTCCCTGGACCTCGGTTCAAAATGTACGTGAGGACTGCATCGTCCATGAACTGGGTTCAAAATGTACGTGAGAGGACTGCATTGTCTGTGAACTGGGTTCAAAATGTACATGAGGACTGCATCGTCCATGAACTGGGTTCAAAATGTACGTGAGAGGAATGCATCATCCGTGAATAGGTTCAAAATGTACGTGAGGACTGCATCATCCATGAACTGGGTTCAAAATGTACATGAGAGGACTGCATCATCTGTGAACTCGGTTCAAAATGTACGTGATGGGATTGCATCGTCCCTAGACATGAGACATGTCTTAAAGTGATAAGGATTGATCATCCTGGAACTTGATCTGGATTGTATCATCCATGGACCTATGTCCTAAAGAGAGCAGGATTGATCATCCTGTAATATGATCGTGTGTGTTGTAGGGTATGCTGCTATGTATTGATGAGGATACTTGTATGTATACTTGTATTGATGATGATACTTGTATTGATGATATGTATTGATGAGGATACTTGTATGTATACTTGTATTGATAATGTGTATACTTGTATTGATGAGGATACTTGTATTGATGATGTGTATACTTGTATTGGTGTGGATACTAATACTGATGATCTAGATGACGATGTTGCTAATCGTGTTGATCTAGATGACGATGTTGTTGATCATGTAGATTGAGATGATGATCCAGATGCTGTAGATCGAGATGATCCAGATGTTGTAGATCGAGATGATCCAGATGCTATAGATCATGATGATTCAGATGCTGTAGATCATGATGATCTAGATGCTATAGATCGAGATGATCCAGATACTGTAGATCGTGATGATCCAGATACTGTAGATCGAGATGATGTGATGACGATGCTAATTATCGTGAGGATCCAGATGTTGTTGTACCTATTCGAGTGCTGCGGAAGATAAAGACTCAGTACTAAAGATGTTAATGTTCCAGTATTGAAGATGTTCCAGTAACTGCTTGAGTTACTGATGATGTTGAGAAAGCTTCTAATGATTTATAGATGTATCATGTATGATGTTGATGACTCCTTGCTCGTGCAGATGCTTTTATAATATCCTTCTCGTTAAGGGGGAGTGTTGAGATATTGTAACTTCAAAGAATATTATATTTGTACTTTATTATTCCGGAGATGTTTCATTCCTCCGTGAAGATCTTATTGTATATCTGGAGATGTTTATTCCTCCGTTGGAATGTGGTAACTTGGGTTATTAGACTTCCCTAGTGGGGGTCGACCCTGTATGTGTTATGTGGTTCAAAGGGTTGTTAGACCACCCTAGTGGGGTCGGCCCAGTCAGTTGTAGTGGGGTGTTTAACCCAGTGGTAAAGTTGGGGCCGACCTAGTTAATATAAAGTACAAGTCGGAGATGTGTATAAATAGAGGAGGTGTGTTCCTCATTATACACACACTTCCCTCACTCAGAATGTAGCGCACTTGTGGAGGAGAGGTCTACTATGGTGGAGGAGGAGATCATGTCTTTGGTTTGCATATTTGTATATTGTTGGTCATCTATATTGAGGAAGCTTTGCTGGGTTTTCTACCCCATGAGGGTTTCCCAGGATAAATCTATGTCTCTTGTGTTTATGTTGTGCTTGTTGTTTCTTCAGTGATCCTGCATATGCTATTATTGTGAAATGGAATGTAATGCTGCTATTTTCTATCTTAGCATATTAAATCTTAACAGGAACACTTCCTGGGATTAAGTGAATAGCATGATCGAAATCTCGGACAAGTGGAATACCTTTTGGAATATCTTCAAATACCTTGGAATGCTTATTAATGACCCTTTGGAGATCTGGGGAAATAGGAGGCTTGGATGTTTGAACATCTAATGAGCATAATTGTGCAATTACACCTTGATGTCCCTTTTTCATCAATTTTTTCATACCATTAAAGCTTATCACCTTGCTTGGTTTCCTTGTGATACCCTGTAATTCATATTCCTTTCCTTCCCATAAAAATTTCATGAAAAACTTCTGAAAGTTAAAAGCCACAATTCCCAAATATTGTAACCATTGAACTCCTAATACAACATCAACACCACCCATTGGAATAGCAATCATTGTACTATTCAATACATATTCTCCCATAGTAAGATTTATATTATCGCATTTCCCTGAGCAGTTGATAGTTCCTCCATCTGCAATCATTACTTGAAAATATGGTGCTGGATATACAAAGCAATTGAGAGATTTTGCTAATTTATAGTAAATGAAATTATGAGTACTACCAGAAGCAATCAGCACGGTTACCTTTTTCTTTTTGATAAATCCTTCGATCTTGAGAGTTTGAGGAGTGTTAATTCCATCCAATGCATGACATGATATGGTGGGATTAATCTCTTCTGAAGTAGTGTCTTCTATTTCTTCATCTAGAGATGGTTCTTGTTCTTTTGGTTCTTCCTCTTCACATTTTATGTAAAATAATTTATTCTCGCCACACTTATGTCCCTTACTATACTTGCTATCACAATTAAAACATAGTCTTTTTTCTCTTCTTTCCTATATTTGTTGAGGTGTCAACCTTTGAGGTGGGTTAGAATAAGTAACAGTATTTTCTCGGTATGTGTTGAAGGTGCTCTTTCTAGTAGCCATAATCATATTTTTACTTTCAACCTTCCTTGCCATCATGAAGGTCTTCTTCAAGGATGGTGGTTCAAAGAGACGCACCTCATGTTTAATCTTATCCTTCAAGGTGCCAATGAAGAGATCCAAAATATTATCTTCTGAAATATTCTTCACTCTAATACTTAGCTTCTGATATTGTTTGATGTGCTCTGTAACTGGACCTTTTTGCTTGAGACTTATTATTAGTTGAAGAAGGTATTTCTATTAATATCCCCATAATGTGCAATCAATTCTTCGGTGAATATAGACCAATATATAATAGAGTCATTTTTACGGTCACAAAACCACTGATACCATACAAATTGATCAGGCTCTAAATATAAGGATGCAATAGTTACCTTTTGCAAAGTTGGAACCTGGTGTAGATCAAAGAATTGCTCCATTTGGAATATCCATGTTATTGGATCATTGCCATCAAACTTTCTCATGTCAATCTTGGGAAGTTGGGTACCCCTTGGTGACCATCCATGATGACTTCCATTACCAAAGTCATTTCCTCTTGGAATATTCTTATTCAAGGAAGGTTTCTCAACATGAGAATTATCTTTATCCTCCATAGTATCGTGGAACACCACATCACTTGTAGGAAGAGTATACCTTGAATTTTGAATGAGATTAGCAATATTGTTCAACTTCTCCTCTAAATTGAGTAAATCAGTTGTTCTCACTGAACCCTTCATATTTTCCTCCATTTTATTCAACTTCTCCTCTAAATTATCTAAATCCACTTTTTTCACAAACCCTTTAATCATATCTTCCAACTGGGACACTAGAAAAGAGAGGTCTTCCCTTTCATCATACGTTGAGGATGGATCCTCGGGTGGTTTGGTTGGAGTGTGAGACTTTATACTTCCTTTTGGTATAATTTTGAACAATATAAATAGATATAAAACCTTATGTGTCCCCACAAGTATATCCTTCTACTCAGTTAATCAAAATTAAAAATGGCGTACCTTTTCAAACCCTGATTGGAAGATTGTTTTAGAGTCGACTTGAAACTAAGATAAAAAACAAATTTTGACTCCTCTGGGTATGAAACTTCATCCTATTGTATTATTATGTTTCCTCTTTCAGATGCCGTAGTTCTGACCTAATTCTGATATTCCAATAGAAATATATTGTGAATCTCCCAACACTTCTTATTTTTGGTCCTTTCAGAATATGTAACTTGTATGGACTTACACCTGTCCAATATTTTGGATATGAGTCTAAAACTTATACCATCGATACTTTGGTCCGCCCACTTTCTGATTCAACTAGTCTCACTCAATTTGGACCTCTCATTCTCCAGATATGACCTTTGTCCCTAGAACACCTATTTTAGACTAGTTTCTAGAGTAGTCAAAAATCCTAGATTCTGAGGCCAATATATCCGAACCTGTGAAGTCTCGGGACTTGAATTTCGGACCATAGATATTTAGGCCTATTTCAGAAGTGGGTTTTTAATATCGTTCTTTGAATATTTTTATAAAATAATTTATATCTAAAATTCCAAGATGACTTGTTTTGAAGAACCCAGTGCCGAGGAAAGAGTTCTGATACCAAATGTTATGCAACAACTTTCCAAAAATAGTATAAAAAGAGCAGAAATAGATCAGAAAGAGTACTCCACAACTTGATTGAAGATAATAACTGAATAAAAATCCTCTTTGAGGGGCAAACCTCCTTATACCATGTACTAAGTACACAAGACAAGACAAAATACTCCAAATGAAAGGTCTCCTTCCTATATATAGGAGGACTAAGGGGTACAATCCAAACTAAATGACCCAAGCCGACATAACTAATATAGCCATGTTAATTACAATTACCACTAATGGACCAAATCCGACATCAAAACTAATGTAATGAACCACAATATAGGGGGAAATGTGCCCATATTTACGGCTTAACAAATTATTTGATGCGATGGGACGAAGCCGCACCAGTGAAGGATTGCACGGCTGTGACTACAGCAAGGTTTCTCTTCGATAACGTGGTCACCAAGTTTGGGTGCCCATGAAAGATACTGATGAGTGACCAGGGTACTCATTTATTCAATCAAACGATCAAAGTGATGACGAAGGAGTTTCAAATTCAACACAGGGAGAGTACCCCATATCACCCACAAGCTAACGGGACAGTTGAGGCATTCAAAAAAATATTAGAGCATGCACTCACAAAGGTGTGCAACACAAACTGTGAAAATTTGGATTTGAAGATTCCAGCGATACTCTGGGCATATAGAACAACTTGCAAATGATTGACAAGATAGACCTCGTTCAAGCTAGTTTA
This sequence comes from Larix kaempferi, assembly GCA_027924585.1. NCBI lineage: Eukaryota > Viridiplantae > Streptophyta > Pinopsida > Pinales > Pinaceae > Larix > Larix kaempferi. Next base: position 28,312,850 of record BSBM01000229.1, on the reverse strand, counting down.
CGAATAGAAAGTAGTAGTGCCAATGGAGTATATCATCCGAAGTCTGCGCATCGCAACATCCATAGGAATGAGCAACGATGGAGCAATTGAAGAATGGTTGGCGTAGTTGGTACATCTTGATGAGGATCAGTTTGTCACAAAATTCCATTAGAAGGTAGAAAAGGATCGATAGAAGGCTTGGCATGATCGCCACGTCAAATAAACTCACTTCCAGCGAGGAGACATGGTCCTATTATACGACAGAAAGTTTGCAAAGCATCCAGGTAAGCTGCAGATGCATTGGTTGGGTCCCTACATAAGAAATTTTGTTATTGACGGAGGTGCAGTGTAATTAAAAATTCTAGATGGGACATTGTTGACAAATCTAGTAAACGGGAATTGGCTGAAACCCTATCGCCATAACCAAGTGCATAGAAGCTGATAAATGAGTTGCACGGAAAAAAAAAGAGAAATAATGACAAAAAGTGGGAAACATGGAAATACCGGTCACTCGTCGACGTTTAGCACGCGGGAGTCAAGTCAGAGCATAATAAACACGGCTAAGCATAAACGGGAGATGGAAAAAGTTTATGATGACACACTTGAGGACAAAATCTAATGAATACGTGAAAGATTTAGCAAATTACTTAACAATCATGTGTCAAGGACATGAGGAATGAGCGAGTTCAACTATAAATCGAAGTGGAAAAGTGGAATATCAAGTCTTATGTGCATTATGAAAATAGAGTCTTTGAGTCGAATGAGCGATTTGAAGAAAGTTGTAGAATAGGGGAGTGAGATTAGAGAGTTGAAATGGTGCATTTCGTTTCCAGCGGAAGCACCCAAGGTGCGCTAAGGGCAAGGACGACAAGTGTTCATGAGAAACCGGTAGATGCAGAGGCACCAAGTATCAGGAAGAACAAAGATGAGGTCTTACCTAAGATATCTAAGTGAGTATCAGTTATTATAAGAGAAGCGGTCCCCCTGACCACAGAAGTACCAAGGGAAAAGGCACGCTGGTACCAGCAAAGGATGATCAAATGTGTGAAACAGATGTGCCGGATCGCTATGCCCCTTCCACAAATTGGTGCGGTTTATGAAATTTTGTCCAGTCGCAAGTCAAGGTCGAGGGTAAGAGACGACCGAGAAGGGATAGATGATGAAGGTTCCAAGAGACTGGAGGATTAGTTCAATAAGTACATGATAGTTCCCAAAAGACTAGAGGATGAGTTCGAGAAGTACATGACAGCAAGCACCAAACGAAAGGATTCGCTTGAGAAATACGTAACAATAAAGGATGAGAATAGTTCCAAGAGGTGTTCAGCTAAGGTGGCTCGAGGGTGATCCACAAGTTTGTGTTGGGGTCCTATTGGCACAGGGTTAGACCGCATGAATTCGGAAGCCGACAGCAACGAGAAGGATCATCCACGGAAGAAAGGACCATTCACGGAGAACAAGGAGACGACGAAAGCACAAGATTAGTTTAGTTAGTTAGAATGGGTCATTTGGACCATTTTGTAACCGCCTTAGTTGGCTATGAATAGGAATATGATTGTAATCCTAAGGGCATTAGTTGATAGATCAATAAGTGGATGAATTGTGCAATGTTTTTCTCTTCCTTCCGCAAGTTTTGTATGGATCCGCGATAAGTTGTCTCGAACTGTCCCTGCGAAGGTTGTACTGTTGGTTTTTGATGATTTAATGCATGAAGATGTTTGGCTATGTCCCTATTTATGTTGAATGATAATGTCTCTTTCTTGTGTTTCTGTTTATACTGAATGATGAATGCAACCCAGATAATGTGTTATGCTTAAGTTATGTTTCTACGTAATTTATGTTGATGCAACTTCCAGTTATACAATGTTGGTGTGAATGTTAACTACACATTAATAATGCGAATGATAAATGTGTGAACTGTTAAGCATGATGCGAAGGTAAATCGTTGGTTTCTGTAGTGATAGAGTGAGAATAGATGCATGTCCTCCCCCCACTGTGGAAACTTGGTTCCTGCAGCCCCCTTAATCATCTTGGGTGAGACTTCACTCGCTCTGCGGGTGTTGCTGGAAAGGGTAAAACCTTTCTGGGTCGATGCTTAAGGGTGTTTGGTTGGTGTTTGTTGACAGTAGTGCGAAGTGAACCCCTGTCAACATATATGCAGGTCATAGGTGAGCCTTGAAAAGATTTAAAAACCTAAAAACCTATTGAATCAAGCACAAAAGACAAAAAATATCCCTAAGAGTGGCTGTAAAAGAGACTTAGATCAACACTCAAAGTAATTTAAACAGGTGTCAGATCAACAAACAAACTTCCAAAGCCATAAAAGGTAACCCTAAGACCAAAACCTAAAATAAAACAAAGGTCTCAGGAAATGTTCACGACTGTCAGATGCAGAATTACGCGGGTGCAATTGAATAATAGTGGGTACCTATATAGGCAACTCGTGAATGCAACCAATAAACCGCGCCTGTATGTACAGGAAACTCGTGGGTGGGATTTGAAAAAACTTAAAAAATAAATAACTTTCCAGATCAAAACAGAACTAAGTGAAGAAGAAGGGTCAAGGATACCCTAGGCACTTCTAAAGAGATAAAACAAGTTATACAAGACTGGAAAAACTCAACAAGAGTCCCCAAAGCAGAAAACATATGGTGCTCCCTAGTGGAGTCGCCAACTCCATTGTTAGGAAAATTACTCTTATAGTAAGGGAAGACTACCAACGTACTATGGGTTATCATATGAACATATAAATCTTTGCAATGTTATTACTAAGCGAATAGAGTTAGGGGTAGGAGAAGTGTATACCTTATTTATGAAGGTTGATCCAATTTTTTCTCTCTTTGTTATCCACTGCTACAACTTGCAAAACAAACACAAGACCTTCCTCAAATTAGTTTGACTACAAATAAGATATTGATATTAATAAAACAAAGTAACATTAGGCTTGTAATCAAAACACAATAGATATAAAAAGATCTATGGGAAGGGAAGAATGTCCAAATCTTTATTAACAAATGCAGAAAATACATAGGCTATACCTATCCTGCACCGGCATCGTCGTAACCAGACCCTGGGATCCTGCTCCTCTCTCTTAGGTATGAATTTCTCCAGCATAACTTTCTTCAATGATCATAAGGTCCCTTTCCCAATCCTCTCCCCTTATATTTATAGCAAGGCGAGGAGGGCAGGATCAAAAGGTGGTTGAGTTGGGAAGTTAAAATAGTTTTGGTATCTGTCTCAACTAATCCAGATTTGTGTTTCTAATATATTTTTTAAGTTTATCTTAAGACACCCGTGACTATGGTATATGACAACTAGCGAGTGACTCACTACTATCATAACGTGCAACTAAAGGGTGCATCTTTTTATTGATACTTGCGGGTTGTCAATATGGACACCCGCGACTAACTCATTAGTTTACAAGTATAAGAGTCATGGATATGTATTAAAATAGGTAGAAAAATATGATTACGAGGAAAGGATTGCAAGGTTCATCTCTAGGTCATCTAGGGTCAAGGTAAGCTATTCCATCCATAGTTTTCTTTTATGTGACCGACAGGGCAATGTCGTTACGGACAAAGAAGTGGTAATTTGACCGATAAAAGACACCCTTCTCCACTGATGTGATAATTGACTCACTTAGAAACCCCTCTGATTGGGATACCAATCGCAATGGAAAGCACTAACTTGTAGACTGCAGGCTTCAACCTGTGAGGACACCAATCCTCTGCACAAGCACCAACTTGTTGAACCAGGATCCAATCTGTGAGGACACCAATCCTATGCTCAAGCACCAAATTGCAGTGTTCAGGCACCAACCTCAGTGGAGACATTGATATCCTTTCCTTGCCCCATCCAACTGCCTCAAGAAGTATATAGTATAGATTCCTGACTTCATGTCTACGCGCACAAATATTTGCACTCTGCTTTACTAATTGCACGCTCTTCCACTAGTTCAACTCAAACTGTCATTTCTCTTACACTTTATTACATCGTTGATCCACTCTACAACATAAATTATGCACACATATATATGCAAATGCTTCTTTCTCCTTTTCACAAATTCTCATATCTGCACACCTTCTCCTTGTGTTCCTGCATTTCTTGTTGCCTCATGCACTTCATCAAATCATGTTTCTTATGATTCCCATGAGCATTTCATTTGGCCAAAGCTTGCCAATTCATAATATTACTCCACGTGATCTTCCAAGATTACTTTCCAATCCTCAAATTTACTTACTATTTATACTCCACTTGTTCAAACAGTGCATCCACAAGTTTTCGTGTACCCAATCCAAATATTAGGCACACTAGCTCCAAAGACTCAAAACTAGGCCAAAGAGGGTTAGGTTCAAGGGTGACGAAAGCATGGTGCACACTTGGGATGGTACTGACCTCTATTTTGTAGGTTTTGCATACTTATGGAGTCCAATATGGTGAATAATAGATGGGAAAATAATCTATGTTGACATAGGCACATTCTCTGCGTGCATCATGCCTGGGATGGTCACAAGGACCCCGTGGTTGTCAGTTCCTAGCACTTCTATGGAAAAATAAATGCTTTTGGTGCACTCCATATATAGATCAAATAGACTATAACTCCCACCCAATTTCATAAAATTTTTGACACTTATAAATGATGCTTTGATGGTTGTTTGGTAATATTTGGGAAAGTTAAACTAGTGTGGACTGCTTAGATAGGAAATTTTCAAACGGTTCCAAGTCACATTAGGTACGCCCAATTTATATAAATGATGTTTTTAATGGATACTATATTGTATCCCTTACGTGATGCAACTTACATATCATCATTTGGAGTTCAATAACTCAAGATATGATCAAAACAATGGAGACTAGGCAGATTTTGTGGTAATCTTGTGAAGGCAATTTTCAACTCGACTCAAATGGTACCTAGGGCCAACGAATTCAATATTTTCCACTTATTATGGGTGTCCTTGGGTCTTAGACACCTTCATAATATTTCATAATCATATTTGGATATACGTAACTCAAGATACATCCAAAACAATGAAGACTAGTCAAAATTGCCTAGCCAATGAGCAAGGGCGAAATAAGATGCTAAGAAAGAGATAGGAAGTGCAGTATGGAAAACAAATTATGAGTTTTATTCATGTACATGGATGTATAAACATATTATATGATTTCATGAACATCATCCACAACACATTAAACATCATTCATCAACCTATCATTAATTAGTAAAATTATTGGTCAATATTACTAGAATTGAGAACATGAAACAACTGGAGCATCACCCAAGTGAGAGAAGCATAAGAAAATCCAATACAATAAAATTTCATCAAAAAAATTTTCTAGTGCACATTGATACTCCTTTTAATATTGAAGGTTCCCCAATACCATGGTCAATACAATGGGAAAATACCATGGAGCAACCAAAACGATCAACCCGTGCATGAAGTGGTTATTATTTGACCACATATATCCATAAGTGGGCCCTCAAACTCCTTGACCACTTCCTACTCATGTAATTCACCTTCCAACAACCTATTAGACCATTTACTAACCAACATTAACCATTTACACAAACCAAGGATCCTTATTTCTCAACCAACCTTATCCACATCTAACCAATTTTTCAAATGTGCCCATTTGACCCAATTTACTCATTAAATGCGTAACTACTTTCATAATTACCACTTTGAATTAATTAAGTGGGAAAAATCATTCAATTAATCCCCCATTGGCTATTTTTTTTGCTTGCAAACTTGAATTAGGGGTCTCATGTGGCCAAGTTATCCCATAATAATTATTTTTGAGAACCTTAGGATAGTTTTACTTAGGCAATATAATTAATTTAGCCACCATATTCATTTTTATGAATTTTTCCTAGGTGACCTTGGCCAATTTTCCGTAGGACAAAATTGGAGACATGACAAAGTTGTGGCTTCTCTAAACGGTAACACTCCTTCTTCCTTTCTTTTCGGACAAGCTTACCAAGCATTCACCACTTGTCTTAACCCGCACAAATGGGGTACCATGAATCTGTGGGTCTTGCGCACACTAGTTCATTGGCTTGGTGGAACTTGCGCACTTGGGGACCATCACTTCATGAGTATTGCATTCTGGAGTACCATTACTTGGTGGGTCTTGTGCACTTTCAAGACTTTCATACGTATTTTTGATATACTTCTTCAAACTGGAACAAAGACAGTAAGTCCTCTTTGACAACAATTTTGGATTACCATGACTAGGTGGGATTAAGGTCTTGCGCACTTAGTTTTATGTACTTATTCAAACTGAAACATAGACACTAAGTCCACTTTGACATCAATTACAACCAAAGTTGAACACAACTTACATCATACCAAATTTATATATACTACTTCCCATTGTCCATTTTTCTTGCATTCTATATAAAGCATTGGTATTATGTTATCTTTGTATGCTTCTACTTCCATCTGGGAGTTTCCACACTGGTTTTGTTCTACTAAATTTGCTACTCATTTGTTCCTTTAAAATGTTGTTCGCATTCTCTATATTTCCATATTTTACCGTTCTCCTATATTGATGGAATCATCTTCTTTATTCTTTAATATATTCCAATGTCTTGGACATCCACCATATGACATCCCATGCTCCTATCTATGATTGTGTGCAAGCTTTATTTAATTCTGGAATTTTCTCTACACCTCTTTAGATCACTTTCTGCAATCTCTACTATGTCAGCCATGATAGTTCCATTGAATGGAGTGTTTAATTACTCCATTATCATCTTTTATGACTACCTTCTTTGTAATCATGGCTTATATTTATTCATTAATTACCTATCTATCCTTACATTAGAAGGTTAAGGAATTAAATCCTCCTTATATGTATGATATTTATGTCATGTTTTATCTATCAGTTTTTTCCATGTTCCTCATTCATATCACTGCTACTTGGATATACACAACAATTGTTTGGAAAAACCAATTTTCCCATACTTCTTCTATGTGATTGAAGTTATATGTGTCAATCTTATTCAATGCTTTGCATGTACTCTTTATCCGTGCACTAGTAACCTTTCTCTGTTATTCCTAGACCATGGTTGTTTATAGAATACAAGCTACAAGAAAGCTCATTGATATCCATGCAAGATATTTAACCACTTGTTAAGAATACTGGCATAAATCTCTCTCCTTGAGTGTCCCTCCTCCTCAATAGTACTATTATAATATCAACGAATTAACCAAAATTGGTTCAACCTTCAATTACTGATCTAACAAGTAACTCTACCCTCCTTTGTTCATACATTTGTGATTATGCACCATCATAGATTATTTTATAGTCATACATACCCAATTTAATCTTTATTATGTACCTTTATCACCATAACTCTTTTCCCCAATTGCAAATATTTTCGATTTCATCTACAACAATATTTTCCTTTTCCAATCAAGCCCAAAAGATCTACTTTGTTCACCTTCTGAACAACTAGAAATATATTTCAAAAACAAAGCCTTATGATTGTGAATACGTAGGAACTTCCAGCACTCAATTTTGATGCCCCAATCAAGTTTAATAGAATTATGGAATTGCCAAATTTTTAAATTCTACAATTCCTACAACCTTAGAATTTTCACTAAAAACTGCTATCTCACAATCTAAGCATTTCTAGAAAAATCACCTCGCAACAAAGTTGTTTGTCTTGACAAGTAGGAAAAATGTTGACATCAAAATTTTTTTCTGGTTATGAGTTCTTGGGCCACTTTTTCCTTCTCCAAGATTTTAAAAAATCGACCTTTCATGCACCCAAATAGTGGATTTCATCCTTCTTTTTCTGTTGGGAACCCATGTCAACCCTTCTATTTACTTTGTTAGTATATTGTTGTTGGGCGCATATGCTTTGTAAGTCGTCCCGTAGTATTTGTTGATCCATAGTTTGTATTATTGTTGTTGGATGCATATGCTTTCTAAGTCATCCCGTAGTAACTATTGATCCATATTTTGTATTAGCCCATGGTTTGTATTGACACATGGTATTGACCCATGGTATTGGCGCCTAGACTTAGTATATAAGTTTGTGTTGAGACCAATGAAGGTACCATGAATTTATTTGTATTGAGCTTTCTCAAAGGAGGTTGCCCCCTCGAAGTGGCCTACGATCAATATAAAAGTGATTATGAGATCTTTTATTTCTGCTATTTCACGTGTTTTCATTAATTAATTATTGCAGGTTCTTCACATCTGGTATCAAAGCACTTTCTTGGGCTCGCTGGGTGAAATTTCGGCCAAAAAAAATAATTTATCATCTATTGCAACTTCGGATCTGGGAATAATCCCTATCTGCTTAACTGTGGGAAGTACTTGGGCATAAGCCCTAAAACTCATTGTGAGGAGTACCACAGGAACCCCAAAGTAGTTGGCCCATTGAGAGGACCTACTAGAGAAACGGGAAACGACCCCTACCTGATTGACTAGTTCCCACCCGTGAGGAAAACCAAGAGTTGTCATTTGTGGTAAAGCGGTTATCAGATTTACCTGAGTCATGGAGTGAGGGGTACTGCCCCAATACGCAATCCGTCAGACAACATTGATGGCCGAGTGAAAACCCTGAACTATTAGGAAACCGAACATACCTGGGGTCCATATCTATTTTCAGTTGATCTGTTTCCGATCACTTCCATGCCATTTCAGATCCATTCTGAAAGTCATTCCAGATCCAGTTGTTTCAGATCTATTCTAAAAGACATTTCAGATCCATTTGGTGTCGTTTCAAATCCATCTTTTTTCGATCACTGTCGCGTCGTTGCAGAACCATATATTTCCGATCCCTTCCACGCTGTTGCAGATCCATTCTTCAAAAAAAATAAAGTATAAAAATATGTTTTTTCGCCATATCTCCCTTGTTTTCACTCTATTTCCCTTGAAACTTCCCTGACACCCCTGTAATCCCATTCTGCATCTTTGATTCCTGAGGACCCTATCCCAAATTCTACTTCCCAAAGCCAAAAATCTCACATTTGTTTATTTTTAGGGTTTGCCATAACTTCTTCAATTTTCACCCACTCGCCTCCAAATTTTGCCACCGTGTTCATTCCCTATTTCTACTTCTTTGTCCTTCTTTGACAAATTTTCTCATTCTTTCACCCCACTTCTGAAATCCTCATTTTTTGCTTCCCTGTCCATCAGAAAGTGTCCAAAACCTATTTAAACCCCAATTACCCATCCGAGTTTTTCCCAACTCTAAATTTCTCTTTACTAAATAAGCTTTTGTTTGTGTTTTTCTATCCATTCCCCCCAAAAAAAAAAAAAAAAAACTCCTGGTTATGGTTGTCACCCTTGCATGAACAAAAACCATGGAGGAAGCACTTGCAGCCATCCAAACCAAACTCCAAGATCTGGATGACAAATTTCTCAGCCTCCATCTTCAGCATTCAGCCATGAACAATAACCGACAATAAGAATCTTATGCAGCCAATGGGTTTTCTTCTTCCAGCTCTTTCCGTGGTCCGAAGCTTGAATTTCCTCACTTCAATGGTACTGATCCGACTGGATGGATCTATCATGCAGAACAGTATTTCAGTCTGCATAATACTTTTGATGTCCAAAAAGTTCCACTTTCATCCTTTCATTTGGAACAGGAATCCCTTCAACGGTACCGTTGGTACATCAAGGCTCATGACGAACCAAAATGGACAGATTTTTGCCAACTCCTTTTGCAACGATTTGGTCCTAGTGCTTTTGATGACTTCACCGGAGCACTCACTAAACTCCATCAAAGTGGAACTGTGAGAGAGTATCAGACAGAATTTGAAAAACTAGCCAATCACATAGAAGGCTTGTCTAATGAATTCTACAGGAGTTGTTTTATCAGTGGTCTTAAGGATGAAATCCGATCAGAGATTAAAATGTTTTATCCCAACACAATGATGGAAGTCCTAGGGTTAGCTAAGTTGGCAGAAGACAAGATTGCATCCCAACAACGCTCCAAACCCACTTTTGTTCCCTTCCGAAATATGGGTTCTCAATGACCTCCCATTCCTCCAGCTCCTCGACCAACTCCTATCAAGCATTTGTCTAAAACAGAGATGCATGCACACAAAGAAAAAGGGCTTTGTTATAATTGTGATGAGAAATTCACTCGGGGACATAGATGTGTTCAACAAAATCTCTATCTCTTGGATATGGATTCTCCGCCTGCCTCTAAAATTGGTGAAGAAGCTCCAGATACAATGGATGATCAGGTCGACATTCAGAAGCCGCCTATTGATCCCCCATCTCAGGATGAACAACCAGATATATCTCTCCATGCTTTATCTGGCGTCACCACCTCCCAAACAATGCGGGTCAGGGGTTACTTCAAGAATCTTCCTCTTACAATACTCATTGATTCTGGTAGCACTCATAACTTCATTGACCCCTGGATCGCCAAACAAGCTGATTGTTTTGTCCATCCTTGCTCCAACTTTGAATTCATGGTTTCCAATGGAGGCGTCTTACCTTGCAAGGGAAAGTTTCACAATGTGCGTATCTCTCTGGAATATTATAACCTGCGCTCTGACATGTTTGCCTTTTCCTTAAGCGGATGTGATGTGGTTTTGGGCGTTCAATGGTTACGCACACTTGGACCCATCTTATGGGATTTTGTTGAAATTTGGATGCATTTTTCAATCAATGGGACACAACACAAATTTACAGGATTACAACTAGGGTCTCTCCGCATCATCAGTTCACATCGCCTGGAAAAGATCCTAAGAAGAATTCACATGGTGTCATCACTCAGCTCCATTCCATTTAGATGCACCCATCAACAATCTCCACTACTTCCTTGGATAGATATGCAGGTGTCTTTGCTACACCAGTGGGCTTGTTGCCTTCAAAAGACCTTTCCGGTAAGCATTTAGCTGCATCTACATCTCAGCAGGAAATGATGGCTATTTTGCATGTAGTACCGAAATGGAAACCATCCCTATTAGGGAATTATTTCTGCATCAAGACTGATCTCCAGAGTCTGGAAAATTTTCTGGAACAACGGGTCTCCTCCCCAGCGCACCTGAAATGGGTTATCCACCTCATGGGTTATGACTATGCGATCACTTACAAGAAGGGTAAGGACAATATGGTGGCAGATGCTCTTTCTCGCACATTTGATGACCTAGTTTCTTGTACAGCTATTTCTCTGCTTATTCCAAACTGGTTGCAATATGTTCAATAGGGCTATCTCTTCTATGAACTCCATGCTTCTTCATCGGCAGGGCACTCTGGGTTCCTCCAAGAGTATGACTGGGAATAATGTAACTTCTTTTGACAGGGACTGAAAATTCTAATTCAACAGATGGTGGTTGACTATGATACTTGCCAGGTCAACAAGGGTGAAACGACACTCCTTTCGGGACTGCTCGAACCCTTTCCCATCCCTACACAAATTTGGACAACTATTTCAATGGATTTCCTAGAAGCGCTCCAGTGGTACAATACAACGTCTACAAGGACACTAGATGAAGCATTCTATGGACAGGCACTGCCAGTTCTTCTTCCATACACCCTCAACAGCTCCCCAATTCAGGCAATTGACTCAGTTCTTCAAAACCATGATCAGATTCTTCTCATTCTGCTGGACAACCTTCACATGGCAAGAATTCGATTGAAACAACAAGACTATTAGCACCGTTCAGAGCGCACTTTTCACGTAGTTGATATGGTTCTTCTTCATCCTTCCAAGCAATCCTCCTGAAACTCAAAAGGTGTCAGTGTCCCGGAATGCAACCCGAGGATGCTATAGGGGAACCACTCCTTCCAATTCTGCATCAATTTCCACATCTAAAGCTTTGAGGACAAATCTTTTTCTAAGGGAGAGGGGATGTTAGGAACCCATGTCAACCCTTCTATTTACGTTGTTAGTATATTGTTATTCGACACATATGATTTGTAAGTCGTCCCGTAGTATTTGTTGATCCATAGTTTGTATTATTGTTGTTGGAAGCATATGCTTTGTAAGTCGTCCCGTAGTAACTGTTGATCCATATTTTGTATTAGCCCATGGTTTGTATTGACACATGGTATTGACCCATGGTATTGGCGCCTAGACTTAGTATATAAGTTTGTGTTGAGACCAATGAAGGTACCGTGAAGTTATTTGTATTGAGCTTGCTCAAAGGAGGTTGCCCCCTCAAAGTGGCCTGCGATCAATATAAAAGTGATTCTGAGTTCTATTATTTCTGCTATTTCGCATGTTTTCATTAATTAATTATTGCAGGTTCTTCACATTTTCATACCAACTCCACACCCTTCTAAATTTAGCCTCAAGTATCCAAAATTATTTGTGTGCCTGGAGCAGGACTGCACCATAACAATTTGGGCCTCAATTGGCCCCCCTTCCATCCTCTGGCTATACGCCTTCAAAACCTATTAAACTAAAATTTCTACAAAATTAAAAGAGAATGAGTCCATGCCCTTCACTCTGTATCCTCTATAAATGGTGTTGAAATGGTGAAGGTCTCATCAATTTTTGAGTTAAACTAGTTTGATTATGTCTAAAACAAGTTTTTGGCTCCATACTTGTTTATTTTATTTTTTTAAATTTTCTAATTTTTTTGTTGGCGTGGCATGATGATGACATGGCATGGCGTTGATGTGTCATGACACATGTCTATTGATGTGTTATAAAATTCCTATGTTTCATCCTATGATGCATCCAGGTCACCCTCCATTGTCCACCAAGTTGTTATATCGCATGGCCATAGGCAGAAATATGCGAGTTGTATTTCATTAACAAAAGTGGTAACTACTTGCTAAGAAAGCAGTTTTGGGAACCCTCTATCCAGAGTGGTTACCAATTAGAACACATCACTTGGAACCACAGTTTTTGTATAATGCATTGGCCGCTTCGGTTTAATTTTTGCGGAACTTGTGTGTGCGTTATGAGCCAAAGTTGTTGATCATGGGTGCCATCGACTAATCATTATTTTCTATGGATTTTATCCCCTTTCCGCATAGCCTTTGGTTCTTGACCTCTTATCACATGGTTTGCTTGGCCTAGCGCTCAAGTGCTAAGCTCGTATAAGCCCCCATATTGAATTCTAGCACTTATGCGCTAATGTTTTTGACACTTAGCCTGTAAGCTAGCACTCAACTAATGTGGTTGGTCCAGATTACATCCTTCATCCAAGTGGAATCTCCACCTCATCCTAGATCCACATGGAATCTCCATGTCACACTATCCACATGACACTTGTGGGCCCACAAAAATCTTCTTTTCAAAAATTTCCAAATTTCCCATAATTACTTAAATTTCAATTTTTTTTTAACAAGTGGCTATATGAAATACTATATCTGAAATATGTAATATCCCGATTTTGACCCCATCACATTAAAATGAAAATGATGTAATATCATTATAAAATCGTGGTGAGGATCTCAAGGCCAAGGCCCCACCATTGATTTAGTGTTAAAATTGATGCATATGGTTTGCGTGCTAACTAGGCACAATAGAAATCGTAAATATCATGTAAATATGCATTTTAATAAAAATACCCACAACTAGCTATGCAATGCAACAAGAGTATGGGGGAATGATTTTTACAAGGAATTGGGAGGGAAATATTCAAACCCTTGGAGCAATAAATTCAAGCCAAGTGTCAATAAGAGAACCAATGAACCATCAACTACCCATGTTGACTTTTGTACCCAACCATTTATTTCTCCCAAGAGTTGGTTGAAATAGTTATTATTTGGAGAAATGGAGAGGCATGGTTGTCCAATTTCATGTATGGGAAAGACACCATTTTGGAAAATCGTGTTTGGATTCCTTGGAAAGAAAAGAACCATGAATTTTATCCCCAAGCCATTCTTCATCCATGAGTTTTTCTCTCTCGCGAATTGAGAGCTTGCTGGGCGTTTTTCTCCATGAAATTTCCGTGTTTTACTTGATTTCTAGTGGGTAAAAGGGGCGTTTTTGGGTGGAATAACGATGGGGAAGAAAGGTAATTCGAACTTGGGTTTCATGGAGGCCGTTTTGGCCATTTGGATGCTCAAATACCCATGGAAAAATATTTTTTTCTCCCTGTGGCCAATTTTCCCTTCCCACAACTCAATTTTGGGTGTGCCACGAGTTGGAAGAACCAATGGGAATCCTATTTTGTAAATCCCATAGTAAAAACATTTATCCATGCCAACAATTGTGATTGTTGTGTGTGGAAAGAGTATGCTGGGGCATGGGTTATGGGTGTCCCTTGTTTTGGCTTGAGCTTGAGTACAAGCATGCAAAAATAGAAGAGGGTTCACATTTGGCTTGGTAAACCTAGCTATGGACTATATTGGCTTAGATGTGATGTTTATTTTGTTGTGCATTAGCTTGAGTGTTCCCATTCCCTGTAGAAATCATGCCTAGCTCGGGGGTGGTAGTTGTGTTGAGAGATTGATGAACAAAATTGGCCTATGGCTAGGTGGAACGTTGCAGTTGCATAGTTCGTTGCTCGGGAAAACATTACATCAAGATAAGTATTCACTCTCTATGTGTTCAAATTCTGCAATGTTTTTGATTGAAGACTGTTATGGTTATGAAAATAAATGCATGTTAGATATGAATGTAGTGAATCTTACTTCTGTTGTATTTATTTGAATTATACACCTGCAAATGTGTTTTTATTTGTATGAATTTGATGAATGGGTATGATTTTTGAAAATCCCAAAATTTTAGTCATGTTCCCTTCCTTACGTGGGATCGAAGGGGAGGGGACGTGACAGAATATAGGAAATTACACCTAGATTTTCTCTGGCTGGAAAAATTTCGTTAACTAACATACCTATAGTTTATGTCAATAAAAAAATTGTAATTCCATGGCATTGATTCAAATTTTACCAAACTTTTCACAAATCTAAATTGTTCCATTACAGATTCATATATCACTAGCTCCTATGCTAGTTCCAATAATAACATCTAGGTATTTTAAACCACAAATTTCTATAGGGGAATTTATTCAAACTATTTACTAGTAATCTGTAACTTCCTCCAACTATAAAAAAAAACAACTAAAAATAACAAGCTTTTATCGTGGTCTCTCTCCACATATGATCCAATCAATAAAACAACCATCTATATGCTAATTAATTCCCTGAATTTAAACAATGGAGGACCAAGGTCCAAAACACATTTTCCCCTAAACTATTTTTCTGATACATTTCATCAAACACTTCATGTGCAACCTATAGTGCATGTAGAATTCAAATATGGCCCATGCAGTCCCAGTCCTGCAACTTGGGTCTCCGATACCAATTTTTCACATACCTAGTGACCTCATGGTGCTTTTGGGACATGGGATACTCAATTTCATTTTTCCATTGATTTAATTAACAATTTACAATAGAATTAAATATGTATATAATCATTCATAATTAACATAAAAACATATAGAAACATTATAGGGTATTTCTAAATGAATGCATTCACGCAATGCCAGTAATTTCGTGCATTGAAATAATCAGATAACATTGATTGATACAAATACATTGTAGATATAAATACAAACATTTCATACATATATGGACACTTATTTGATAATATAATCCAACTGATTGCAGACAGAGTGTTGGTGCTCAAGTTTTGGGATTAGTTGAAAGCAATTGTGTGCCCATGAAGATAGTTACATTGTGCACTGGTTTCAGTTAGAGTTTTGCATCGAGTTCAGTTGGCAGCTACGTGCCACCAACAACTTGGTAGTTTTGAAACCTCATCCTATTTAAAGGCCTATTTTGTAAAGGGCGGGGTTCTAAGAGTTCTGAGTTTTCAGTTTGGTTGATGTTGTAATGTTGGTTGACGTTGAGTCATGTGCCTTATTTTTGCGTTGTTTATGCTATGATGTTTTTCCATGCTATACTATACTAATGAAGGATTATTAAGTTGTTGAGATGAGTTTGTAGTAATGGATTGTAGCCAGTTTTTTCTAGTAATATAATACAACTATTGTCCTAGATTCACTTTGCATAGTTTCTTGATGAATGAATGTATGCTGAATTCTTAGTAGTTTAACAAATATATTTAGCTTGTTAATGGTTAATTGACATGATTAAGTAAGTAATGAATACAATGTCGAAGAAAGAGATCCCATCCTAACCTACACATCCCTTATTCAAGTTTTTGTGTAATTTAATGTGCATGTCTCAATGAGCGCTTACTCTGCTTGCAAAGTATTGAAAATGCTGACTCATGTAGGGTTTTGTTGGTCACATATGTCGAACCTTGGTTCTGAATAAATCGACCACCCAACAATGGTTCTGTTTTTGGGACCTGATGGCGATTATGAAGGGAGGATGAAGTAATGAGGTGGAATCCCACTAAAGAAGAGATCAAACTATGGTCGAAAAGCAAGGAGGATGAGTCCGCACTAAAAGAGACTAGAGGACTCTAGATATCACCCCAACACTAGAAATAAAGGTAATTTTATTTATATATACATGAAATTTTCTTTTGTGATCTTCCAATTTTGTTATATGAATAGACCAAGAGGCATTCTAAGATAAATAACACCTGGAGCGCACCCTGGCCAAGATGTTGTTCCTTTAGAAGGGGATAATGACAATGAACCCCGATATCATGGAAGCATAATCCTTGTGCTGCAAGGGTGGGGTATGAAGAATTGGGAGAATAGTTTGGCACTGAGAGGGATCCAGAAGAGAAACGACTCTAGAGGGAGACAAGACATGCAATAAAGGATGAGATAAAGTAGGTAGCATGAAGAAAGAAAAAATAAAATCAGCCGACGGGGAAAGATAATGTACATCAAAGAGGAAAGAAGAACGCCAGAGATGGAACTGTGTGACAAGAGTGTGTAGAAGGGTCCTCTATTACAGAAGGGTGCATGGAGGCTGGGAAATAATAATGCTCATAATACAATATAATTCAAAAGAGGCATGGAATAAAAGAAAGTGAGAGCTCCGAAAAGAACAATTATATCACACCCCTGAAGTAGAGAGAAGGAATGAATCAAGAAGATGTGAAAGAAGAGGAAGTGCATACTAATGGAGGCACTTGTATGATTGTAAAAGAGATTGCACAGCTAGATGTGATCTCCCCTAGATTTAGTATTATGAGAATAAATGTGCCAAGTAACCAGTGCTTCAGCCGAACCCTACAGTGCCCTTCATCAATTCAAGAAGATTAATTATTGATTGAATTTGTGGAAGAAGCAATTTGTAAAGAAAAAGTTAGAGGAATAGAATCCAACCCTACCCAGGAGGGTAAACCGGACCTACAGTTCTCAAGAAGTAGTAGCATTGTTACCAACCCACTAGTTTCAAATATAAGGAGAATTTCACATGTACCTACATGAATGGTGACTACATCATATTCTACATTGATACTTCCTACCTTTCATGGGATAGGGAAAGAATATGCAACGCAACATTAGATTATCTACGAGGTGATATGGTTTATGAAGAACATCACAGATGAGGCTACTAATATCATGTAGCTGGATACCATGTTTAGAGATAGAGCTTTGACCTGGTATATTAAGTATAAGAGAACTATCACCGCAGGTTAGACCAAACCTTTGGCAACAATCAAAGCAGATCTTATGAAAGAGTTCCATAAGTTGAAGTATGAATCTCAGTGCATTACTCAGATCAAGGATATTAAGAAAATATTTTTCGAGTCCATTTGCGACTATTACCAGTGATTCAATATTTTGTAGAATTGACTAAGTTTCCAGTATAGTGAATGGTTTATTGCAGGATTGCTGCCACATGTTAGAGTTCCAATGACACATCATAAGGTGGATACTTAGTTAGAGGCCCTAGATATTGTGAGGAGGTTGGAAATGACCCCAAGAGGTGAGGCATCACCAGGGATGGAACATGTATAGGCGCAAATTCTTGCATTGACCGTGCAACTACAACAACTCTATATTGCAAAGGAAGTAAGAGAAAATGTGTGGTGTAGGTTCTACAGAATGGAAAGCCATAAAAAAATGAATGCCTGATGTTGAATAACTACATAGAAACATGCACACCTATTCCTTTTCCTGTGGAAACTAAAATTGAGTGGTGCAATTTCTTTCAAACTTGGCGCTATGCACCTCCAAACTTCCTGACGTTGCAGAAGTACCATAGCTCTGTGCATGCACCATTCTACGAGTTATGCAAGTCAATAGGACATGATGTGAACAATTGTCGCACTCTGCAATTAATGAAGGAAAATATAGTATATCCCTTCTGGGTTCATAGCACAAAAGAAAATAAAGGACCTAATACAGGTGGACAGCAGGGACAAACGTGCAGTGGGTTTTGAGGCCGTGGAAGAGGTTATGGAGGAGGAAAAAGGAAAGCAATTTGTTTTAATTGTGGGGATATATGCAACTTGGTGATATTTTGTACTAATCCCCATACTCTATGCGCATACTGTCATAGTGAAAACCATGCAACATAATATTTCCTAGACTTGCTCAAGAAATGGGAAGACAAGAAAGGTCACTGCACCAGGGTGACCACTGAACCAAGGGGGGAGATGCTAAAAAGGTTCCGATGCAGGTGAATATAGTGACTCAAAGAGGCACTCAAATAGGAAAATATATTGTGGAAGAATGAAGTATGGCCATGCCAGTGGATCGGAAGATAAATAAATCCATGCATCGCCCACCCAAGTTTGAAGCTAGGGACTAGTTACAATTCATGCACGATGCACAAATGGTGGTTGAGGAAGTTGCATAGCAAGAGGAAGAACTACACTAGGTGTTGGAATAATTAAGCCTTCCTACCATTTATTTAATTACATAAGATGCATTAATTAATCACATGTTGGTTAATTCTATGTAATAAATGAGGAAATTGCCATTGTGTGGTCCACAAGGCAACATGGGAGGATAAGATTCCATTCAAGGTGTGATCTACAAGCTACCTAGGCCACTTGGGCACTTTCCTAAACATTTCTGGATAAGATTTAGGAAGGAGGGCGCACTTGTGAAGAAAGTTGCTGCTTTTATTGCTTTTTCCCCCATAGGAAAGAGCTAGTTAACCTAGGAAAGTGTTTTTCTCACCAAAGACTTTCCTTAACACCAATTCCACTCAAATCTCGTATCTGGCATCTATTTTGGCTATATTTCACCTTCAGCTCAGTTTTAGAAAGTCTGGTGGATAGAAGATTCTTTTGGCATCTTTAGCCATTTGAATTATTGTTGTAATGTTATTTAATAACAACCTACAACATTCATATGTAGGCTGATGTAATTATTGTTCATCAGAAGTAATACAAAAATCCATTCTTGTGCATTATTTTTGTGTCTTTTGACTAGTTGTGTGAGATTTTTCATATGAGAGAGTGTAATTTCTTGGAGAGTTCTTGGATGTGATCTGATTTTCATATGGTATTAGAGCCATCAAGCTATTCCTTTCATCTATTGATTGTCTTGCAGGATCCAATAGTCTCAGGAAGGGCGCATTGATCAATTCACCGGGTGAATTCTATTCTCTGCAGGGCGCATTTAAGCATCCAGAAGTGTATCAAAATCAGTCCGCAAGTTAATTTCAGGCTGCCATGGATCAACCACATCAGATATCAGAGCTTAGGGAGCTCATAGCTTCATGAGATGAGCCTTCCAATATAAGTTTTCAAACTTGTTTTGCAGGTACAACTTCATGGGTTCGATTTCAGTTCCTCTTCTTACACCATTCAACTATGATGAATGGAAGCCAAAGATAAGTGCATATCTGAAGAGTCAAGATCTCTTTGATGTGTCTATTGGAGCTATTGCAAAGCCTGAATACTCAGAAGAGAAATATGGTTGGCTAAATGATTATGATAGAGCGTTTGGAGCCATGTGTCTAGCTTTTTCTCCATGCATGCACTACCTTATTGATTCTGCTGAATACCCAAAGGATCTATGGATCAAATTGGATAGAGTCCTTGGCAAGCACAATGAGGGTCATATCAGCAATATTGAGATCAATTCTAACACCTCCTCATATGTTCTTCCTCCTCCTGTCTCGGCCTCAACCCTCTCTGAAGAAGTTGTTCTTGAAGAAAAAGAAATTGCAGAAATTTCTTCACAATTAGTTCTTGTTGATGATGATCTCCTTGATTCAAATGCTTCTTTCCATGAAGTAGTAATTGAAGAGACTTCTTCTATGGCTCTAGAAGTTGAGAAATTAGACCTCTCTCCTTCATATGTGGCTATTGATAATGAAGAAAGATCAACTAATAGAACTACCATTGTTGAAAAAGTTTCCATCCATTCACAATTATATTTTGATCTTGAGAATGATAAGCTAGTCTTTAATGATTTTGTGCATACATCACAAGCTAATGGTGTGCAATATGCCGATATGTTGAATGATTTGAAGGCTATTTCAGATTTCAAGAGTGCTCCATTTGCACTCAACTATTGTGATCTCATGCTTTCTACCCATTCCTACAGGATGACTAGCGCATGTCCTCAAAGTCTCATTGAAGATGGAGACATTGCCATCACATTGGCATATTTTCTTGGAGCTGATTTAACTTCCTATGATTTCAAGGTTCAGTTTCGAGACAAATCAGATCTGATTGGAGCTGAAAATTTTAAGTTCCAGAATGGTCTGCATATTCATGGATTTGTTCAGTTCAAGAGAAAGCTCAATGAGCTTCCAGATTTGCTTGCATCCATTAAAGGAGAATTCAAGCACATGTTCTTGGAGCATGATCCACTTCTTCCCAAGAGGAATATACCTCCAGACATTTGACCAAATTCACACCTACTTGAGTTTGGAGCAGCAATAAGTTTTTGGTGTGCACATGTCCATTTTGAGGGAAGGTTTTTCCCATGAGGTTTTCCTTCTATCCTTGTTTTTTTTGGACCGACAATATTGTACAGGGTGACCAAGTCTTGTTACTGGGCCCTTAGTATTTTATTTTCTGATATTTAGTTCATTTAAGTCAGACTTAAGAGGGGGGTGTTGGAATAATTAAGCCTTCCTACCATTTATTTAATTACATAAGGTGCATTAATTAATCACTTGTTGGTTAATTCTATGTAATAAATGACGAAATTGCCATTGCATGGTCCATAAGGCAACATGGGAGGTTAAGATTCCATTCAAGGTGTGATCTACAAGATACCTAGGCCACTTGGGCACTTTCCTAAACATTTTTGGATAATATTTAGGAAGGAGGGTGCACTTGTGAAGAAAGCTGCTGCTTTTACTACTTTTTCCCCCATAGGAAAGAGCTAGTTAACCTAGGAAAGTGTTTTTCTCACCAAAAACTTTCCTTAACACCAATTCCACTCAAATCTCGTATTTGGCATCCATTTTGGCTATATTTCACCTTCAGCTCAGTTTTAGAAAGTCTGATGGATAGAAGATTCTTTTGGCATCTTTAGCCATTCGAATTATTGTTGTAATGTTATTTAATAACAGCCTACAACATTCATATGTAGGCTGATGTAATTATTGTTCATGAGAAGTAATACAGAAATCCATTCTTGTGCATTATTTTTGTGTCTTTTGACTAGTTGTGTGAGATTTTTCATATGAGAGAGTGTAATTTCTTGGAGAGTTCTTGGATGTGATCTGATTTTCACACTAGGAAAGGATGCATAGGGAAGATTAGTTGTGTATACTACAAGAGGAATAAGAACGTAGAAGAAGGTTGTGAGAGGAAGATTTATTGCACAATATGGACAATGAAGAACAAAGACAATCCATCTAGCATGAAGACACATAATGCAAGGAAGCCCAGCATAAGAAGATGTACAAGAATCACCGGGAGGACCCCGTAAGTACCTACCTGCAAAGTTGTTTACATATTTTGAATGATCCTGATGCTATCAATAAAGTAACAAATATGATTGCAAAGTTACTAATGTACAATGAAGCCGAAGACCCTATTTATGTGCCACTTCCTAAAGGAATGCATGCAGAGTGGGAAAGAAAAGAAGAACTGGAAAGGAGTTCATGTTGTTCCTTGAGTTGGGAGAATTTGAGATGAAAATGTAATGCTTGACCTAGGGGTGGATGTGAACATTCAACCTAAGAATACCTAGGATTCGATGGGGAATCCAAAGCTAGTATAGTCTCCCATAAAACTCAGGCTAGTGAACCAATGTAAGGTATACCCTATTGGAACACTGACTAGTGTGGAAGTGAATATTGATGTTGTTAAGATAGTGTCAAATTTTGAAGTCTTTGAGATCCTAGAGGATATTAATCGCTACCCGACTCTATTGGGGATTTATTGGGCATTTGATAATAACACTATTATGAATTTGAAGCAAATACGCATGTCCTTTGAGTCGGAGGAACTGCACGTAGTGGCTCCCTTGGATGCCGCAGAAGGAGAAATATACATAGATCCAGTGAAATATGATATCAATAGTGTTGAGATTGAGAACATATACAATGTAACTGCAATAAAGGAAGATTATGTGAACCCCATAGTTAATGGAGAGATCATTTGGCGCAGTGTATACTTGTTTGATATCGATTCACAGGACACCTTGGATCATTGGTACAACCATCTCTATGAGGTGTCCACAAGGAGATGTGGATGCATTACAAATTATGTGCACTAGATTGGGTTAGAATTGTGCAATCTACCAGTGTTAGATGTAATTGAGAAAGTGAATACTTTCCTTGAAAAAATGCAAGTTTGAGTCCCAGAGGAAAAGTGAGTAAAATCAATGGATGTCGTAACTCAAGGGATTCCTACTCGCTAGTGGAGAATGCACAAAGATTAATTGAACATCTAGGAAGAAATTGAGATATGTATTAAGGTGAGGTTCATGTCTAGTACAGACGTGGAGATTCTCAAGTACAGATTCAAGGGGAATGAAGATCCCATAGAATGCTTGGAGTTATATCAATAGCGATGCGAGATGAAGAGTGTACCATGCAGTCAATGGGTGCACTGATTACACCATACACTAGATGTCTCATACAATGCGGTTTGTATGTTCAACAAGAAATAAGAAGGCGGACCAAGAATTGGGATAAGGTGTCTACGAAATTAACTTCTACAGTCTAGTTCAATACTACAGATCCTAACTTGGCCGAATATCTCCATCAAATGAATTATTTTATCTTTGGATAAATACCACCATAGGATGCAATGTAGAGGGAAGTATGTAGTTAGCACTAGGAATTGGAACGTATATTGTTGAAAGTTGATAGAAAGGAGATTGATAAAGAAGAGGATCCATGAAGCTTCTAGATCAACAAAACTGCATGTGAGCACACAGTACTATGCCAAATTTTAGAGACCCCTCAAGACAAAAAATAATAACATTGGAACTAAGGAGGAGCCTAAGATGGCCATCATAGGTGACTACTAGGACTAGTAGACAATCACCCAAATAGTTGACCTGCTGAAGGAGTTTTAAGATCTATTTCCATGCAACTTCTCGGAGATGAAAGGGTTTGTAGGAGCTCTTAGAGAGATGAATATTCAATTGAAGGAGGGGTGAAGCCAATTAAAAAAATAACCTACAGATTGAACCCATGGTATAAGAAAAAAGTGTGCAAGGAACTGCACCACATGTTGGATCCAGTGATTATATTTCCAATTGAAGAATAAGAATGGGTCAATTTGATGGTGTTCTAGGAAAAGAAGAAAGGATAAATCTGAATCTGTGTGGATTTGTGCAACCTCAATGCATCATGTATCCATGAACCATTCCCTACACCATTCATAGATGAAGTGTTAGAAAATATAGGGGGACGAGAAGCCTATTCATTCACTGATGGATTCTATGGATACCATCGGGTGCGTATAGCTAAGGAGGATTGCACGAACACTACTTTTGCAATGGAGTGGGGATCCTTTGAATATAATGTGACTCCCTTTGGGATGAAGAATGTGCCAGTCGTATTTTCCAGGATAATGGTGGCTTCATTTAAGGAATTCATGCATAAATTCTTAGAGGTATATATGGATGAATGGATAGTGTTCAATTTGTTGAAAGATCATTTGAAAGTTCTAAGACTCCTGTTATATCATTGCAGGAAAATCAAAATCTCTCTGAACCTCAAGAAGGGTGGCTTTTTTACCCCATTTGGAATCCTTTTGGGGCGTGTTTTGTGCAAGGAAGGTCTTCTAAGCAACCCAACAAATATTGCATTCATAATTAATATGCCATCCCCAACACATTTTAAAGGATTGCATGCAACAATGGGACATACTCGATATTACAAAAAATTAACCAGGAACTATACCAGTATTACAACATCACTAGATGAGTTGTTGAGGAAAGAAGTTTAGTATGGATGGACATAGGAGTGCCAACAAGAAATGGACACCCTAAAGAAGAAATTGGATACTGTGTTGATTTTATTTTTTCTATATTGGATGTGCATGATCCATGTGCATATTGACACGTCAACAATAGCACTGGGATTTGTCCCAATCCACTAGCACTCCTCTGGAATCATCTTGCACAACCCAAGGAATGGTTCTCCCTTCTCTGAGTTAACAGTTTCTCGGGTTACCTTCTCCGAGTTAATAGTATTTTGGTATTTTTACCCCAATTCTCTTTCAGGGCTCCAACACAGGCTAGTTAGGGACTCTCTGTGTTGGGACTCTAGGGAACTCAACCATTCTTGAGTACCGATCTAGGCTATATCACTAGTGATTTATTTGGGATATGGTATAGGTAATGGTGGCTCTATACTGACAGAAGGTGATGACTGAATCATGGAAGAATGATGGTAGAATGAACTAGTTCTCAATAACTATATGCATGTTGAGAACTAGCCAAGTGGCATGAAGGATAAGGAGAGATGGAAAAATGGCACTCATGGGGAGTTCACCTTTTCCCCCCAATAATACCAAGTTTTAGGATAAATAACTTAGGCTAATTCTAATGAACTTTAATTAAAGCGGATTTTATCAAAAGAAGGATAAAAAGGGAATAATAAGGATAGTGGCTTAAATGATAAGTCACTAGGGTCATCTCCCCCTTAACCCCCTTCTCACTCTCCCTCTTATGGAATTATAGCCCCCCATATCTTCTTCATCCTCTTAGTGTACAGTAGTCCTAGATTTTTACATTAAGTAAAAATGTACATAATTACATAATCTGGTCATGCTAGACTGTTCATATCCAACTTCTAGCCATTTCATCAATATTTACATATTTACATAATTACATTTTGGAGTAAAAAACATGGTGTTACAACAAGACATGATTAAGAATAACATTGAATTCAAATGGGGTATGAAGGAAAAATAGTCATTCGTACATTTAAGAAACAATAGCCAAATCACCCACCCTAATGAGGCCATATTTATCCAAAGATTTCATCATCTACACATTCACCAACATAAATTCATATGCAACTGACACTACTAGATTTTGGGTCAAAATTCGATGTTTGTACCAACATATAATGTTCAAAGTCATTTTAAATGTTAACAAAACGTCAAATTTTCGAGTTTTTTGGCAGCGTGCTTCAGAAATCTATGTATAACATCACTTAAGTGACATAATATATGCACACGTCGGCTCGAGAAAAATTAAATGCTTATCATCATTTAAGAGATGAGTAAAAGCCAAAAGTATTTGGTAGCAAGTTTTAAAACATATTTGGACACACAAGGGGGGTTTCCTTGGGAATAAGATTGTTAAAGTTACATCATGAAAGCTCAAGGTAAAAAGGACTAGGGAAGATCCAAAGAGATGAGGTGGAAGAGTAGTGAGGAATCTAGCTAGTTTTGTGGATGCTAAAACCACAAGCACCAACCCAAGCCATTGATCCTAGCCATCCCCAATAAGACCAACCATCCCAACTAGCCCAGCTAGGACATATTTAGGTAACTTGGTTTGATCAATTTATTGTTGTTGAGCATTGATTGTCATTGGTGTCAACTAAAGATGATGTCAAGTGTTTGACTGTCAACTAATGTCAAAGAGGATGTCAACTAATTCAGCCTGAGTCATTGATATCAACTAAAGCCAAATTGGATACAATATTCCTGCAGAAGTATGAAGAAGTATATGGAAACCACTTTGAAGTAGTTTGTGCGCAAGATGAAAAAGAACATGAACACAAGAAGTATATGAACAAATGGTGAAGGTGACATATATGTATGCAAATTTGGAGTATATCTAGAAGTGAATTCAATATGAATATGTGTTTCAAGGATACATCATGCATGACAAGTTTGAAGAAGTGCATAAGAAGATACATCATGCAGATCCAATTTGAAAAATACATAAGAAGATACATCATGCAAATCCAATTCAAAAGAGAACACAAGAAATGTATCCTACAACATGTGGTCCTGGCGCAGATATCAAGTCCACCAAGTCATACTTTATCACAGTAGCAGTGAAGGAGTTGGTTGGACAATGGTACATGTGCACAAACAACCAAGGAGTTGGTTGAAAAAATGGTACAAGTGCGCAAGCAATTCTGAGCATTTCTTGGTTAATGATTGGAAGTGTGCAAGCAACTAATGGTTGGACAATCCTGAAAGCATGCAAGAATATCCAATCAAAAGATGATTTCAGTAAATGGAATGTGCACAAGTTCCTAGAAAGGTACAATGGTTGAAGACCATCTATGAGAAAATTCCACAACCGACAATAAAGCATGTGCGCAAATCCCACAAAGGATGACAAGGAAAAGGTCAAAGACCCACTTAGAATATGTTTGAGTATGCACAGATTCTTCAAAGTATCAATACACTAAGGGTGCATTACCCACAAGGGTCGGTACAACACAAGTCATAGACACATCAAGATGAATTGTAATATTGTGCACATACATTAAGGAAATGGTACATCAAGAGCGCAAAGGTACACCACCAAGGTGTAAAGTACCACTAAGTTGTGGACCTTGAAGGCGTAAGACACATATCAGATGACACATCAACAACAAAGAAGATGACATGTGGCATATGCAAAATCCGTGAAGTATGGACGAAGGGATTTCATGACCAACTTGTAAACATACAATCCGTGGAGGACATGTATAAATAGAGATGCAAGTTGGAGATTTGATGCAAGCTTGATGGAAAGAGCATAATATCTTCAAGCGTAAGTTTTAGTTTGATTTTTGGGGCATCAAGGGGCTCGTGGACAGAACAGATGATCTAGTGAAGAGCCGAATGTGCACATGTAGCAGAATGAAGTTTTGATGGTGCATAGAGTGATGTTGTAGATCTATGATTGATGTGAAAATCCTGAAAGGAAGAAATACTGAAGTATACCCAAGTGCTTGATGTTTCAAAGGACAGTTTTAAAATCAATACACCGATAGTCATTGATGTTGTAGAGATAGAAGCGCAGAGACATAACTGAATTTTATCAAATATTGCGTAGATGTATGGTTGATGCATATGAGCAGAAGTGAAAGTGTGAGAATTTGAGATCCCCATCTGATGCGCAACAACAGAACAACAACATGATCTGATAAACGCATCATGATGTAGATTTTTATCACCCAAGATTTTCCTGGGTTTTGGCAGGAAAGACCATGGGGTAACTGGTGCAAACCAATCTTTAGTGGATGGAAACTAGCCTTTCCAACCACAGGGAGGGATCTCCCTTTGGGGCTTCTAGCAACGGGATGCGAGTTAAAATGGGCTGGGATATCGGTCAAAGTGGTGGCTAGACCTTCAAACAATGAATTAAAAGGGGTTTTGGGTTGGTTGGAGTTAAGAACAGGAGGACAGTTGCCCATGGAGTCAACTTCAGTGGGTTACTGTCATCAATAGCAGGTTTGGGCCGCGATTTGCAGGAGCAGGAGGCAAGGTAGACATGGTTCTTTCACGTCAAATTGATCAGTAGATGAAGGTAGAGGAAGGAGACAAATTCAGCTACAAGGCTATATCATTTAAGAATGAATTCTAACCTGTAACTTTAAGAGGAAAAGGGTGGAATTCCTAATCATATGCATCTGGAGCATGTGGGCATGAATTCTAGACCATGTAATCTTGATATTTAAGTATTGCAGAAGTAAACAATTAATGAAAATACAAAGTAGGAACACATACACAGAAATAACTGACATCAGAAACACACATCACAGGAATCTCAAGCTCCAAAATCGAGTCTGCTCATTGAATTAAGAGGCTGAGTTTGATACAACGCGGAGTAGTAATCTCTCTGAAACAAAAAACGTCCAACCTTTTGGTCTACTTTGGACCTTGCCTTTATAGGCTTACAAATAGCGAAATATCCTAACTAATTTAAAACAAGTTGCACTGGTAATGATGAAGTCGTTCAAGCTGAGTCGCCCGAATCAACAACTATTGATTATGTCATGCGCGGAGGAGAAGAACCACCTGTGATGGAAATACCACATTGGGCCATGGAAACCACTAATCCATCCCGTGAATCAGGCCATTCAGGTTTGATCATGACAGGTAACAGAAACAGGCCCCTTCGCCACTCTCGGACGCGCCATTTCCTTGTAAAAATCTCCATTTTTTGCAACTGTAACTTGTTAAGACCTAAAAAATGCTCACTAGGTCATCCCCCCAGCCACATGACTCTGTTAACCATTTTTCCTACCATTCGAGTCCCCAAATAATTACCCAAAAGGAAAAATTCAATGATATCCTCCTCAAAGTAATCCAAAACCCTCAAAACATACCAAAAACCCTCAAAAGGGGTTAAAAAATTCCCAAAATCAAATAAAAGGGAATAAAAATTGGAAATAAATTCAAATTGGAGAGAAAAGGAGGGAAAGTGAAGGGGAAACCCTAAACCATTGACCTGAAGCCACTCTTTGCCTGAGACCGTGGGTTCAGCACTCCTCCACCTAAAAAAATCTATAAATAGAAGGTGGAGGCACCCCCATTTCCTATCCACTATTCACCTTACCCTTATGCTGCCAAAATTCACCCAAAGCCCACCATTTGTGTTTGTGAACCCTTTGGCCCATCTTGAGCATTTTGGAGAAGAGTAGGATGTTGGAGCATTGGAGCACCCTTCCTCATTCGACTGGCTGCAAATAGTCCACAAACCTCACCTTTGAGGTAAATCCATGTAACTCCATTGTTCACCATTTGAATGAAAGAAGAAACTTAAATATTTTTATTGTGTTCTTGAACTTATTTACTGTTTATGTTCGAAATAATTTATTTTACCATGCACTGCTTAGTCTTAGTTCTGTTATTTATTGTTATTTGCATTAGATTTTTACTGTTATCACTACACTGCTACTAAGGATTCCACAATCCTTAGTAGGTGCTCATTTGTACAAGCTAGGGTAAAAACCCTAGCTACAGTTTGGAAACTCCACTAGTTGAACCCTTGGTTCTTTGGTTTTTAGTTAGTTTTTGCTTTGTTTTTGAGGTCCATACTTCCAAATTCGGCTCTGGCTGTTTCTGCAACCCCCTTCAACAAGTTTTTCAGTTCGGCTTGCGTCTTCTGTGGTCGTTCTTCGTGAAACAAAGCACAGGTTTTTTCTGCACAGTCGCGGCCCAGCCACAGGTTTATCGTCCATAGAGGTGGCTTAGGCCTCAGCTTAACTACTCACTGTCACGGCCTAGACACAACTTCCCATTTCGCAACTGCATCTCCGGACGCAGCTCTCCCAGTCGCACCTACGGCTCCAATAGCAGCCTTTCGGCCTCTAGTGGTGGCCCAACCGCAGCCTCCTGGTCTGCAGATGTGTCTTCAAAAGCAGCTCTCCCAGTCGCTCCTATGGATCCAATGGAAACCTTCCGGCCTCAATCCATGGCCCAACTGCATCCTCTCGGTCTGCAGCTGCATCTTTGGATGCAACTCTCCCAGACACTCCTGCGGCTCCAACAACAACCTTTCGGCCTCTAGTTGTGGCCCAGATGCAGGCCCCCCGTCCGCCACCACGGCCTAACAGCTTGAGCTCAAGGCCCTCACCTTGCGGCCCTTGTCGTCATGCCTCATCCTCTACCTTGTTCCCTCGGCCGCAACCCTACAGGACCGCCTTTCACCCTCGATCGCAACCCTAGCGGTCTACCTTGCGCCCTCAAATGCAACCCTAGTGGTACGCCTTGCGCTTTCTGCCACAGCCCCAATCTCCCCTCCCGTGGCTTCCACCGTAGCCCTCGGCCGCCACCCTGCTCCCCGCAGCGCAAAAATGGTCGTCAGAGCCACGCGACCCATGCCACAGTTCCCATCCCACCTCCAGAGCTCCATACACGGGTGTTAGACTAACAACTATGCCCCAGCCGTGGATTTCAGGCTGACAGGTTCGCCCCAGCCGTGGATGTCAGACTGACAGTTGTGTCTCAACCGCAGATTTCAGACTGACAGCTGTTTCCTAGCCACACAATCTAACCTGACAGCAACACCCCAGTCACGCAGTCTAACCTGATAGCTGTGCCCAAGCCGCGCAGTCTGACCTGACAGTTCTGCCCAGTTCCTTGCCATTTTTTTTCCCTTTTCGGATATTTTTTCCTGCACACTCCACAACCACCTGTCCAACCTACACCCACTTCCATTAGCTATATTTTTCTAATTTTTGCTTGCTGATTCATTTGGAAAAGTTTTATTGTCAACATTTACATTCCAGCAAATTACTAAGTTTTCACATAATAGATTAATTTCGGCATTCTCAATTTTTAAGCATTTCAAATTCCATCATTTACATGTGTAGCTAGGACATAATATCTTTTGCACACACTCTATCACAATTAAATCAAGTAATCCTTAAAATTTGTGAAATTTGAGCACAGTAGATCTATGGAACAAGAGAAACAATTACAAGAGATGCATAAAGAATAATATGTGAAAACTGTGCAAAGGCTTGCAGCAGTGCTCTATTGAACTCAAAAGTAGAATACAATACAATACAGTAACAATGACTGAATAATTCGAATTAACCAAGGAGGTCATTGGAGCCTGCATGGTGTAGCATGCCTCAACTAGGAGTCCGCATCATCAGATCAGTGGTAGTGTTATCAATGCACAAGTAACGATCAACCAGGTGTCAAACTAAGTCTAACTGAATGTAGGTAGGTGTAACTGGAACATGGGGCACTAATGTAGTGAAGGAGATTCCAAGGAGGGTGCATGAGGAGTTGTATGGAGTCAGAATAGTCAAACTAGTCTCTCTGGATGTCCATCAGAGTGTTTCAGTCAGTTAACTAGTCAATCTATCCTCAAATCAAGGAACAGATCCATAAATCAAGCAACTAACTAAGTGTGTCACTGGTGGTAGGTGAGAGACGGCGCAGTTTGTCTCAGGAGATGAAAACAAGGTGCATCATGGACTAGGAGGGCTGAAACTTAACATAAATAAGCTCCTGGGGCTAGCAAACTAGGGACTAGGTGCTGGGGGGACACCATACTGATGACTGGGATGCATGCCTGCATGTAGAATGCATGTTTGCATGCAGAATGCATGCAAACATAAATATGGTGGTGAGAATATCCTAACACCTCCCCCACAAACTATACTATGAGGTAAAAAATAAAATATAGGGCCCTGGTTACTAAGACCAAAGGTCACCCCAATACAAAAAATAAACCAAAATGCTAGAAAAAATCTAAGTGAGGAAAGAGGGAAAACCCAGTGGGAAGAAATCCCCCCCTCAAGCTGAACACTGAAGGATCTAATCTGTCTCCACCATAGTATAAATCACCCCCAATAGTGAATGGAGGTAAGATAACTTCTTCTCAATGAATCTCTTGGTGACGATGTCTGCAATTTTTTCTTCTGTAGGGCAATATTGTAGTACAATGGTTCTGTCATGCACAAGCTCTCGGATGTAGTGCGTGTGGATCTCGATATGCTTGGTCCTTTGTATCTGAACTGGATCCATTGAGATCTTGATAGCACTCTGATTGTCACAAAAAATGACAGTAGAAGTGGTGCTACCAAATTCAAACTCTGCTAGAATACCCTACAACCAAACTGCATGAATGTAGGCATTGACTACTCCTTGATACTCTGCCTCTACTGAAGATAAGGCAATGGCTTCCTGCTTTTTACTTGACCAGAAAATAGGCCCTGTGCCAATCATGAAAACATATCCATAAGTGGAATTCCGATCAATTCTATCACCCGCCCAATCTGAATCAGTGAATCCCACTAAATGTAGCTTGGAATCTGCAACATAGTGTATGCCAAAGTGTCTAGTACATTGCACATAGTGTAAGATTCTCTTTGATTCCCTCCAATGAAGCTCATGGGGCTGCTGCATATATCTTGACATGGCACTCACAGCATAATAAATATCAGGCCTAGAATGTGTTAATTATAGAAGACTTCCAATCAACTGTCGATAAAGTGTCGAATCCACCAATGGTGTGGAATCACCATCTTCAAGTCTTATTCCCGAGAGGAATGGGAATGGCGTTGCCTTACAATTTGACATATTAAATTTTTTTAGCAGGTCTGAAACATATTTTTTCTGATATATGGTTATCCCATCAAAATTTTGAGCAATCTCTAACCCAAGGAATTGCTTCAACAAGCCCAAATCACTCATGTCAAAAGCTAGATTTAAAGCAGATTTTGTGTTTCTGATCGAAGCAAGATTGCTTCTAGTTATCAAAAGGTAATCAACATAAAGGACAATGATCATAAAATTACCTTCATGCTGTTGTAGGTACACATTTGGATCTTATTTGCACCTTGCAAAATTCTGTGACAGAAGGAAGGAGTCCATCTTTGCATACCAAGCTCTTGGGGCATGTTTTAAACCATACAATGATTTCTTCAATCTACACACTAATGTTGGATATGATATGTATCCTTCAGGATGCTTCATGTAAATCTCTTCTTTCATATCTCGATGAATAAATGCACTCTTCACATCTATATGGTGCAAATCCCAATGCTTAGATGTGGAAATTGCCAAAACTAGGCGGATAGAATCCATCTTTGCAACCAATGCAAAGGTATCAGTGTAGTCCAATCCTTGGAGTTGGGAGCATCCTTTTGCAACCAACCTAACTTTGTATTTTCAGGTTGAGCCATCGTCAACAACCTTTGTGCGGTACACCCATTTTCATTAGACTAATTTCCTCACAGGTGGAAGAGAAACTAGCTCCCATGTAGCATTTTTCTGAAGAGAACTGTACACTTCATCCATGGCGGTTTTCCATATCGAATCTCAGTGGGAATTATAGTATGATTTAGGATCTAAACCTATCATCAAAAAAAATTTATCATACAGTAAAGGATCATAATATAAAAGATCCATACCTACTCTTTGAAAGTCTGCTCAAGTTCTTCTTGGATCGGCAGGATTTCCAATGTTAGAACCAGCAGATTAGAGAGTATTTTGGGCCCACTTTTGCAATTGTTAGGGAACATATGGATCTGCATATGAACCTGATATTTCATGTTCATCGACCTCTGATAAAATATCAGAAATATCAGAACACAAAATATCATCATCTTCTTCTGAATCTTCTTCTTGTAGAGGCGGAAATTCAGCAGTTTCTTCCTCGACTAGTTTTAGATCTTGAACCAGTTCTTCAAATCTTACACTCCACTCGATGAATATATTTTTGGAACTGATATCCATGATTTTGTAGCCTTTATATTATTCATCATATCCAATGAGGATGCACTCAATACTTTGCGGATCCAAATATTTTCTCTTCTCAGTCGGAATTCTAGCCCATGCAGTTGAGCCAAAAACCTTGAGATTGGACACATCAAGCTTGTGACCAGTATAGGATTCGAAAGGAGTAGTATCTTTCATGGATGAATGTGGAACTCTGTTTTGCATGTATGCAGAAACATTCATGGCCTTAGCCCAAATATTTGCAGCCAAACCCTTTGACTCAAGCATACAAGTTGCCATCTCTTTCAGTGATCAGTTCTTCCTTTCCACTACACCGTTCTGCTGAGGTGTGTAGGGGACAGTGTGCTGGATATGAATTCCATTTTCTTCACAAATTTTCAGCAGCCCTGATTTGATATATTCACCTCCATTATAATATCTAAGAACTTTGATCTTGCTCTCGGTGGCAGTCTCAACAGAAGCCTTGAAAATCTTGATTTTTTCTAGCACTTCTGACTTGTTTTTTAGAAAGAAGACCAATGTGAATATGGAGAAGTCATCAATAAATGTCAGAGAATACCTTGAGCAATTCATGGAGGTATGTGTAAGCGTACCGTTGATATCATAATGAATCAGCCCCAAAATGCAAGAAGCTCTGCTAGCTTTTCCTCGGTCAAACTTGTGCTCGGGGTGCTTCCCAATGATGCAACCCTTGCATATTCCTTTCGAGGATTTGATGCTCGGAAGGCCCTCAACCATGGAATTTTTTTGTAGAATCTACAAATATTTATAATTTATGTGTCTAAACCTCTCATGCCATAGCTGAATAACCTCATTTCCATGATTCAGAAGAGCACTAGGCTTTGAATGTGGTAAAAAGTGAGAAAACTCATATGATTTTGCAGCATGATTGGCTTTTCCTACTGCAATGAGTTTTCCGCTTGCAATATTAGAAATTTAAACATTATTGGGGCTGAATACAACCTTCTTTGGTAAACCAATGTCTATCATTTGATACATAGAAAGTAGGTTTGTATCTAGAGAAGGAACATAAAGAACATTCTGGAAACTGCCATGCTCTAAATGAATAGTGTCTTTTCCCTTTAAATAAATTTGTGAGTCATCTCCCATGTGGATGGAGATGGTGATGTTGGATTCCAATGATGAAAAAGAATATTTGTTTGCAGCCATGTGATTTGAAGCTCCTGAATCTATGAGAAGAGTGGTGGAATTCAAAACACTAGCCATGAGTGCATGACCTCTTTCTGTATGCTCATTGTTGTCCTTCTTCCTTGTGCCATCAGGAAGAGCAATGTTGTTTTTCTCCAAGAGAAGGGCCATCTGATCTATGGCCTTCTTCATGCATGATATTTCAGGATGAAATCCCTTGTTGCAATAAGAACATTTAGTCTTCTCTTTTCCCTTTTGTTTGTCTTTTTTTGAACTGGATGGCTCATGTGACTAATTTGTCTTCTCCTTTTGCTTTGGAAAATCAAGCTTTGGCTTCTCTTTCTTTTGCGTCCCTTTTCCATTCATCTCTTTGGATCCTCCAACAAAAAGGGCTTGATCTTTTGAGGTTTTGATGGTCCCCATTTGAACAAGCTTATCATTCTCTTTTGTCAAGGATTCAATGAAGGCATTCAAGGTAGGCATATTCCAATTGGGAATTGTGAGCTTTCCCGTATTGAAAGTGGAAACAAAAACTGAATAGTCTCTTCCTAGATTCATAAGGATTGATAGAATCAATTGATTATCTTCCTTTTCCACTCCACATTATTTCAATAGCATTACCAGGTCCTTAAACTTAGTGAAGAAGTCATTGATGGTATCGAAATTCTCAGGATTGAGGGAAATCAACTCATTCTCTAGCTGATAATATATCATTTCATCATGCTTGCCAAAGAGTGTGGAAAGTTGATCCCACACCTCTTTCAGAGTAGTCAATCCACTAAGATGGAAAAGAAGATCCTTAGAAATTTTGAGACAAAGGAAACCATAAGCTTCATCAAGCTTATTGAAATATTTTTCCTTCTCTACTGCAGATGTAGCTTTGAATTCTAGGCCCATGGTGACTCTGTAGAAGCCATTAGAGCACAATATTATCTCCATATCAGCCTTCCACTGATAGTAGTTGAAGGGAGTGAGGAGATTTGATGAAGAAGTGTCCATCTTCAAGAAGAGCGAATGCAATAAAAGGAGGAAAAGAACCTGCAAATCACAAAACAAACAAGAAATCTTATGTCGACAACCTGCACTTTTCAAGTTGCATCACACCTGGCATAGGAAATCAAGCAAGCTTGAAGATCCAATGATCAATATCCAGGAATTATGTGGAAACTTTCGGCTTCTGGTGCAAAATTAGAAAAAATGGCTGCAACTGTAGAATATACATGCAGTGCAGAATCACTGCTGCAATTTGAGCAAACTTGCTCAATATTCATGAATAATCCCTGCAGAAAAGTATTCTTGTCCCTTCCATGGCTCTGATACCATGTTAAATTCGAGCACAGCAGATCTATGGAACAAGAGAAACAATTACAAGAGATGCATAAATAATAATATGTGAAAACTATGCAAAAAGCTTGCAGCAGTGCTCTATTGAACTCAGAAGTAGAATACAATACAATACAGTAACAATGACTGAATAATTTGAATTAACCAAGGAGGTCATTCAAATAGCCTGCATGGCGTAGCATGTCTCAACTAGGATTCCTCATCATCAGATCAATGGTAGTGTCATCAATGCACAAGTAACGGTCAACTAGGTGTCAAACTGAGTCTAACTGAATGTAGGTAGGTGTAATTGGAACATGGGGCACTAATGTAGTGAAGGAGAATCCAAGGAGGGAGCATGAGGAGTTGTATGGAGTCATAATAGTCAAACTAGTCTCTCTGGATGTCCATCGGAGTGTTTCAGTCAGTTAACTAGTCAATCTGTCCTCAAATCAAGGAACAGATCCATAAATCAAGCAACTAACTAAGTGTGTCACTGGTGGTAGGTGAGAGAGGGTGCAGTTTGTCTCAATAGATGAAAAAAAGGTGCATCATGGACTAGGAGGGCTGGAACTTAACATAAATAAGCTCCCGAGGCTAGCAAACTAGGGACTAGGTGCTGGGGGGACACCATACTGATGACTGGGATGCATGAAAATGCATGCCTGGCATGCATGCAAACATAAAGATGATGGTGATAATATCCTAACAAAATTCACCTAACTCAACCAACATTTAACCCCACTTGGGGAACATAAAATAATCTTGTAGTTAGGTAGGACGCTGAGGATAAGCATCCAAACAACACCCCTTCGTCACTTACACTTGAGACATAGAATTTTTCCATCAGGGTACCAAAATCCCCTATTATTTATTGGTACGGTTACACACTGATTTGTTGGAAAGGGCCTCTCCCCTAGGAGTGCAAGTCATGAGACTGGTTCTAGAGGACTACGTGGACTGTCACACTCCACCTAGTTTCGAAGGATACCTACTCGTTTTCCTCATTGCAATTCCATATTTTTGGTGCATCAACCAAAGGACTGACATGGCGAATGCTTTTTATGGACGTACCATGAATGGGGTAGCCTAGTTTCCATTCTCTTAGGGCTCTTTTACACGATATCCCTCTCGGTAGAGGGATATCCCCCGCCTACTTGGTTCCACATTTCGTATCGTTTGACTACGGATTTCATCACCCTGCAAAGGATACGATTTGCGTGAGCTTCCAAATCTTTAATTTAGGTGTTTGCATGCTCCCTTACCCCCCCTAGATTAGCAAGTATACCATTTTTTCTTTTTTTTAGGAGCCCTTCTTTTTGGTATTCTGACCAGTTTTTCTTATCACTCCGCTTGTTGTAGCACATTTGTTACAGCAAGTGTTTTGAGTTTGTTGTTGGCCAGAGTGCCCTATTTGTTGTGCTCTCCTTTTGCACACATGGTTGCACTAGGATTTTTTATCTTTTTACTCGCCATAACCCACCCATTCTATTTTCATTGTCACCATTGAGTCTCCGAGACAGTCTCGGTGCCTACGTTGCCAATACCTACAGCACGGTTCACTTGGAACCACTCGCCACAGGCGTAGAGCCCCGTCACCAGTTCCCAACGCCCTTTACTTCATACATGATTTTGAATCAAAGAACCCCATATACATAGCTCTTTCTAGCCCCATGGCTGGTGCGATTCCCAACCCTTTCTTTGGTGGGACAGTTGGTGGTACATCTACCACTAACCCAACTACCACGTCCACTTCGATCCCTGCCATACCATCTTTTGAACCTACTCCCAACATCCCCGACATTACGACCATCCCTACTATGAGCAGATACGCTCCAACTACAGTCCCGTCGATGACCCATGTCACACTCGGGGGTATAGCCCCCTCCTACACGATGCCTCCACCTCTGAATAGGGGACCCACATCCCCCATCATGAATCATACCATTGCCCCACACATTGGGGGCAACGGCCCCACCACCACAGCTACCACTAGCACATACGCCCCTGTGTTCATGTCATATCCTTCTGCCAGTTTTCCATTCATGGCTAGTCTCAACCTCCCTAACCTGGCTAGATTGACTAACGACCCAATTCGACATGATCCCACATGGCCTCCCATGCCCACCAAACTCCCATCGGACTTACCTAAGTTCGAAGGAAAGGGAGGTGAAGACCCCCATAACCATATCATGTCCTTCCACTTATGGTGTTCCGCTAACTCCATAGTGGATGACTCTATTCTCTTACGTCTATTAAAACGAACCTTCACTGGAGCTGCAGCCAAGTGGTACATTGACCAGCCACATGGGACCTACTTCCCATTCACATCCCTCACTTCAACCTTTCTACAGTTTTTCCAGTTACCAGTTTGTTACAACGCTGATGTCGAGATCCTCCTATCTTGTAGGCAGAACACAGCCACCCATATCACAGACCATATCCATGAATGGCGCAAACAACGCAGTTTGTGCAAGATCAAATTGGATGACCGAATTTTCTTATATTGGTTCCTCAAGTGTTTGATACCATTAATTTCTAAGGATGTGGCATTTGAACGGCCCCAATCCAAGGAGGAGGCCATCCTTAAAGCACAACAATTCGACCTGATTTATGCCCAATCTGGCTATCTATACTCCATCTTACCAGATGCTTCCCGCGGTGAATCCTCTCAGCGCGACCCACCAAGGGCATCCCATGCTGCAGACAGCATCATCGGACATGTTGCATCCCACAACCAGCCCTACACCGCTATGCCTCCCACGAACGGCCTCGACCTTTCGCAGGCCACAACCCATTCTAGAGCAACGACATCATATGCTCCCATTGCTCACGCCCCCCATATCCATGGACCGTCATTTCCACCATAATGTTATGGTCATGCACCTCCACCCTACAACCCTCCTGCGGTACCCAATTCCTATTACCATCAACAGGAAACTCCCGCACCCCAAACTCCCACTGCTTATTACCCCCCGCAGGCATCACCTACACAACAGCAGGAAGCTCCGGTTTACTATCCATAGCAGGAAGCACCAGTTCCTGCGCAACCCAAAGCCCCTCCCTCTTACCACCCTCAGCAGGAAACCCCAGCACCTTCCTAACCCCAGAACCATCGTAATCCCCAAGGGAAAGTTTACGCCCAACAAAACCCGCAAGATAACCATTTGGCCCAACGAAACCAACAAGGCCAATAGAATAGGGGACGAGGACGTAACCACAATAATAACCAAATACAAGATCAAGGCGGCCAACAATCCAACCCCCCTAATAATAATAATGCCTCCCCAGCCAACCAAAACCCTAACATACCACCTCGTCAGGGGAAGAACCCCAACCTACGAACCAATCACCCATGTTCTATATGTGGGGTGTTCGGCCATTACACACACACTTCTCCCCATTTGGAGCGTGCTCGCCAACTTTGGATTGATGATTCCCAATGACAGGGTCATGCGGCCCCACAAGCACAACCTAACCCCCCGCCACCCCAAAACCAACCCATGGTATTACAAAACCCCTTTCCCACGGAAGGAGTCGTGAACACCCAACCGATGGTTCCTCCCCAAGGACCCACGACACAACAATAGCAAATCACGTATGTTGCAGCCGCCAATCAACCTATGGATTGGGTACCCATCACCTGCTTATGATGTCATCAACCGATGTCAACCTCCAAACATGCCAAAATCAATACGGACCCACTCCTGAAGCCATTTCAGCCAAAAGGATTGCTAACACTCTCCCCAATGATCAGTCACTACGCATACCCCCCAATGGACTACTAGGCGATGGGGCCCCCAAAGCTCCCCATTTCCCACTACGACGTATAAACAACAAACCCAATGCCTGTGCAGCCCCAAACTACAACATCGTGGATGACTTAGCCCAATCTCCTACTGCTATGTCAACCCTAGAGGTTCTAAAGAACTGTCCTTCCCAACGCAAGACTTTGTTATCCTCCATTGGCACTATCGACCCTTCTGATTCACGAATGATGGCATTTGACCTAGACCAATCCGAGCCACGCATGCCTTCCACCCTAGCTTTCCAAGTCTCCATGTCTATTTGAAATCTTGTTATCCATCAATGCATCATCGATGAAGGTGCCTCCACATCCATCATGTCGACATTCGTATGGCAAAAGCTCGGATCACCTACATTACAACCATCCACGACCACCTTGCGAGCCTATGATGGCCGCTCGGTTCAACCTCAGGGAATCTTGTCCAATGTACCAGTCTAGTTAGCTGGGAAAACCATCCTCATAGGCATTAAGGTGATCAACGCACAACTCGATTACAACCAGTTTCTCGAACGCAGCTATATGTACACTATGAAGGTTTTTGCTTTATCATTATTCCACATCATGATGTTCCCCCATGAGGGACGGGTCATTAAAATTGACCAACTCACCTATTACAACCCCAATGCCCCCGATGCACCATAGAATGTCCTCCCCATGGTTGAACAACCCACTCTGGGCACGCCCACTTCGTTGGTGTCCACGGTTGGACCCGGAATCTACTCTGAAACTCCCATGACATCTTCCTTTAGGTTCATCCCACCACCCCCACCAGTAGACAAGATATCTGATCTGTGCACAGTTTCGTCCAACCAAACAGTGTTGAACCCACATCCACCATTGCTACCACATCCACCATCGATACAGACCCATGTTGGAGCGACACCGATCCACATGATCCCTTTCTTATTCCCACCTTCAGTAGTAATAAGAACCCCAGTTATGGCTACACTGAACCTCCCCCAGTTAACTCTAGGACTACCTGTGTGGTATTTACCTGCTCCCACTACTCCCCCAACACCACAGGTTGTTCTCCAACCAATCAACACCTCTAATCGCCCACCACCTGGTGTGGTGAACACCTCTAATCGCCCACCCCCCAGTGTGGCGAACATCCCCAACTGCCCACCCCCCCGTGTGGAAACTACATCTAGAGAAAACCATACCCCTCCACCACCCAGAAACACTGGGGGAAGAGGCCCCCAAACTTACAAAGCTCCACCAACAAGGAATCTTGCGGAACCTCAACCACCATTCTGCACACCCCTTAAGTGCTCCTTATGTGACGATCTGGGCCATGCCACCCATAACTGCCCCCAGCTGCTCGATCTCCAAAAGTACATGCAAACTTTGGATGATGATCCCAACATCCCCGTAGTCGAATTAAATCCCCCCTCCCACCAACGCAACAACACATTACAGACCAACCATGCTTGCGCCACCTACAAAATTTATGGCCATTACTCTCACCATTCCCCAGAGCTCCCAGAATATAGATTGGTCCTCCAAGAGTTAACTCAATCTTCTCTAGAGTCATCTATCACCACCATCGAGGATATTCACCCCCCAGTATCCTCCTCGTCCGAAGACATTAACACCATATACATGATCTCTATGGAAGATAGGCACGACGCGCCTCGAACATCTAGCCTTCCTCCGATTGATTTGACAACTCAGTGCTTCCGCAGCGACAAGGAAATCCTCAAAGCACTCACTAAACCTGATTATCCCTGGGATGATATGCACCATCGGTCATATTTCATCCCCGAGAAGTCTACTTCTACGACAGCTAATCAACTGGCAATCGAGACCAAGGACTTCCTCCCTGATAAGGTGGACTGGTTTAAGAACCCTATCCTAGCCCCCGATGCCTTTGAAGAGGGGAACATGGTGAACATTTCACCCATTATACAAGTCGATATATCCCTCCCGGGCGGCCAACCCGAGCTCACTACCTAAGGTTCCTCTTGTACGGAACACGAGGTCGAGGAATATAAGAATCTCTTCCAAGCGTTTCGTGACATCTTCGCCTGGTCCTACACCGAGATGCCTGGTTTAGACCCTGCCATTGTCGAACACCACATCGACACTTGGCCGGATATCCCACCTTTCCGACAGAAGCAGAGACCCATTCACCCATCCAAGCTCCCTGTCTTCAAAGCCGATATCGAGAAACTGCAAAAAGCGGGATTCATTTATCCCATCGCTTACACTACCTTGGTGTCCAATCCTATGCCCGTCAATAAAAAACAAGGCACCATCCGCGTCTGCACCGATTGTTTGGGACCTCAATCGCGCATGTCCCTAGGACAATTTCCCCACACCCTTCATTGACTAGCTCGTCGATGCTTGTGCGAGACATGAAGTTCTATCATTCATGGATGGTTTCTCTAGATAAAATCAAATCCACATCCGAAAAGAGGACCAATACAAAACTGCATTTTCCACACCATGGGGCACCTTTGCCTACCTCGTCATGCCATTCGGTCTAAAAAATGCTGGCGCCACTTTCCAGCGGGCCATGACATATTGTTTCCATGATCTTTCTCACATCATTATAGTATACCTAGATGATCTAACTGCGCGATCCAAGAAATGGTCCAACCACCTAAACGACCTCCGACACGTTTTCATGCGTTGTCGCAAATACCAAGTTCGCTTGAACCCCCTTAAGTGCATATTTTGCATTGCTGCAGGTCGGTTGTTAGGTTTCATAATTTCTCAGAAATGGATTACTGTATACCCCCTAAAGGTCCAAGCCATCTTAGACCTCCCATCCCCCCGTATAGTACGGCAATTACAAAGTTTGCAGGGGAGAGCCAACTTTCTCCATCGCTTTGTCCTCGAGTACGCTACAACTGGTCACGACTTTCTTCGCCTACTTCATACCCACATCCCTTTTGTCTGGGATGAAAAAGCACAAGTAGCCTTTGAATCCCTCAAAGTATCCCTGACCAATTCCACATTGATTTCGCCACCCGATTTCTCGAAGGATTTTATCCTATAGGTTTCAGCATCTGCTTATGCTGTCTCAGGGGTTCTCGTTCAAGAGGAGAGTGCACGAAAGGAGCACATAATCTACTATGTGATTCAGACCTTATCTGGCCCACAAATGCATTATCCTTATGAGGATAAGTTGGCCCTAACCATTTTCTTCTCAGTCCAGAAGGTTTGCCACTACATCCTATTAAGCCAAACCACAGTCGTGGCCGATTCTAACCCCATGGTTTATCTCTTAATTTTCCGCCTCCTACAAGGTCACGTGGCCAAGTGGGTCATCATACTCCAAGAGTACGACCTCACATTTACAACACCCAAAAGCATCAAATCTCTCGCATTGGTGCAACTCCTGACGGACTTACCATCACCGTCCATTTCAACCGCCATCAATACCAGCCTCCCGATGACCATTTATTCATCATCTCGTCGGACGACCCCTGGTACGGTGACATCCTACTATACCTGCGTACCCTGAAGTTTCAGTCCGATCTCAACTGCGATGACCATCGACGCATATGCCATCACACCTCTCGTTATCTCCTCCTGGTGATGTGTTGTACCGTCGTGGCATCGACACCATCCTCCGCCACTGCCTCACCTGAGACGAGGCTAAACAAGTCCTTAACAATTGTCACAATGGATCCTGTGGTGGCCACTTCTCAAGGATGGCCACCACCCAAAAGGTTATTCGCGCCATATATTTCTGGCCCACTCTCTTTACTAATTGCATCACAGCAGTTAAGCATTGTCACAACTGATATCTATTTTCCCCCAAAGAAAGAACCTCCCCCCTCCCCTCTCCATCCTGTAATCACCGTGGGCCCTTTCTGTAAATGGGCCATTGATTTCATGGAATGCAACCCTCCCTCAGCAAGAGGCCATAAATATATCATCGTGGCGGTCGATTATTTCACCAAATGGTCTGAGTCCATGCCCACTTTCAACTGTAAAGCTGATACTGCAGCTCGCTTCTTCTTCAACCACGTCATCACGCGGTTCAAAGTACACAAGCAGCTCGTATTCGACCATGGCTCCCACTTTGAGGACTCCATCTGGAAGGAGTTATCGACCCTGTTGAAATTTGAACATCAATACACCTCTGCCTATTACCCTCAAGGGAACGGCCAAGTAGAGGCCATTAACAAGATTTTGAAAACCATCATGCAACGTACCGTAGACAACCATAAGTCCAACTAGCATCACATGATATTCCCCACACTTTGGGCATAGCACACCACTACCAAGACTGCTATGGGTTTTACCCCTTTCCACTTAGTCCATGGTGTCGAGTCTGTGATTCCCATTGAGTGTCAGATTCCCGCCCTCCTCATTGCCATCGAACTCCTCCCAGACACCTCGCCACTCGAACAACGCCTAATCCTGTTGGAACAGGCCAATGAGGACCATCGTATGGCCTTGCAAAGCATTGAGGCTTCCAAGAACCGTTCCAAATCCAGTTATGATAATCATGTCCACCCTCGCAATTTTCGAGAAGGAGACCTTGTCCTAGTCTATGACCAAGCACATGATAAGACTGGAAAAGGTAAGTTCGAGTCTATGTGGAAAGGCCCATACATTGTCCACACATGCCTCGCACATGGGGCATACATCCTCACCGAATTTTAGGGAAACCCCCTGCTCAACCCCTGTAATGGGTTTTACCTTAAATGCTTCTACCCTTGAACACTTTTTGGACCCACAAGTCTATGTTGTATAGTTTCATTTCTTTTTGTCTTTCATTTTTGCATTTAGAACCTCACAAGTTGCTCCCCTACATGACCACAAATGGATCCCATTCCACCACACTATGTTGGTTTCGCCGACGGTTCAATTCGTTGGTCCCCAAACCTTGCCTCCGCGGCATGGGTATTATACTCCCCCTCACATGAGTTGATCCACATTGACAGCATGTGCATAGGAACTTCCACCAACAATCAAGCTGAGTACAATGTTGTGACCAGTCTCCTAACCGCTGCCCTCCAGATGGGTATAAGTCACCTTTGTGTGTTCCTCGACTCCCAGCTACTCGTCGCCCAACTCAACAACTATTACTAGGTACGAGATCCTTGCCATTTTAGAAAGTTCCTGCGCACTAAGAAAATGATTAGATAGTTTGAATCCATCGCATTCACTCATGTCCCACGAAGTCAAAATAGT
The DNA here is from genome assembly GCA_027924585.1 of Larix kaempferi. Classification (NCBI taxonomy): domain Eukaryota; kingdom Viridiplantae; phylum Streptophyta; class Pinopsida; order Pinales; family Pinaceae; genus Larix; species Larix kaempferi. Next base: position 28,268,037 of record BSBM01000229.1, on the reverse strand, counting down.
GTTGCAGATCAAATGGATAACAACATTCTAGACTGGCACATAAACCACAACCTGTAGGAAGCAAATCATAACCATGCATCTATCCATCATATAGGCATACATAAACATCATAAAAAACACAAAAAGAAATTATCATCATAAGTTGCATCCACATGCATAGACATCCTCATCATAAAGTGCATCCACGTGCATATACATAAGAAACCACCATAATGTGTGTCACGTCCCCATTTTGACCCCCTTTGTAAATGATGTAAATACTGATATTTAATCATGGTGAGGAGCTCAAGGCCAAGGCCCCACCATTGATTTAGCGTTTATGTATCGGCAATTAAAATAGATGCCCATGGTTCTTGTGCTAGATGGGCACGATGTAAATAAGACATCATGTAATTACGAATTCTAATGAAAAATCCACAATCGGCTATGCAATGCAACAAAAGAGATGGGGCCTGATTCTACAAGGAATAGGGAGGAAATTTATCCAAACCATTGAGCCAATGGTATTAATCCATGTGTCAATGGAGAAACCCATAAACCACCAACTACCCATTTTGTCTCATGCACCCAATCATTTAATTCTCCCAAGAAATTGGTTAAGGCAGTTAATGCCTTGGAAATGAAGAAGTATGGGCAAGCCATTTTCGTGCAGGGGCAAGCCATCAACCTGGAAATTTGTGTTTTTGCTTGTTGGGCAAGAAAACACCCACGAAATGGTGCCCAAAGCCATTGGGAATGGGCAGTCTTCACTCATTCACGCAGTTGGAGTTAGCTGGGTCTTTCCATATACTTTTTTCATCTAAATCCTGCATTTTTCCATGCCTAGGAGTCGTTTTTGCCTGGTATAACAGTTGGGAGAGGAAGGCCACGAATTGGGGACTAGGAGGGAGGTCGTTTTTGCCCCGAATTGACCCTGGACGTTTTACTAAAAATGGATTTGGCTTCCTGGGTTTTTCACCAACTTCCCATTTCGTTTTTGGGGGTTCCCACATTTTTCTGAGTTAGCTGAAACCCCATCTCATGCATCTCACTGTAAAAACGTTTTATCCTGCCCCGTAACTGTGTTCTGCTGTTGTGTGCATCCTCATTTTTGGTTTGAACCTGTGAATTGAAGTTCTTGAGTGGTAGTGGACAGAAGTGGCTTGATAAACCTAGTGGGGGAGACAACCTCTCAAGAAAGAGGGCTTTGGTTACTCTTCTATGCATGCCCTGAGAGCACTAGATAGGGAAGGTATGGATTGAGGGACTGTACAGCAGTGAAAAGAATACTTCCTTGTGCTGGGTGTTTAGGTATTGTGGGTGCCAAGCTAGATAGATCTTGCAAGGCTATCCCTGGCTCTGTGCTGGAGCTCACTAGCTTAGCAATTCTTCCCTCCCATGTCCTAGCAGCCTGATAAACCCAATTGCAGATTGGCTTGGCTCATCTTGGTGTATGCTTGGCTATAAGTGAGTCTGTTGTTCCCTGATTCCTTGTAGAGATCATGCCCAGCTCGGGGGTGGCAGTGGTGCTGAGAGATTGAGGAGCACACTGGCCTACGGTTGGGTGGAACGTTGCAGTTGCATAGCCAGTTGCGTGGGACTACTTTCGTATAAGATAAGTATCCTCTTGTGTTAAATTGAAATTACCATTTGATGAATATTATGAATGTGTGAAGATTGTGTAATTCATAAATAATTTCCGCTGTGATTTCTGATAATTATGCATCTTCATATCTCTATTTTAAAATCTGAATGATTGTTTGAATGTTTCTGTATAATGTATGGGGTTGGATGCCCAGTTTAACCTCACGATCCTCTCCATCTAGCTGGTAGAATGGGAGGGGACGTGACAGAATGGTATCAGAGCTGTGTTGCAGCATTGGGCCTCTATGGGCCAAATCTGATAGCAATTACAAGGGAAGATTTTGAATTTTCCTAAGTCTGTTTTTGAAAATTTTGGTTTAAGTCCGTTTTTGAAAATTTTGGTTTAAGACTGTTTCAGAAAGAATTCTCGAATGCCTTCCGCAACTGCGGAAGCATTCGACAAATCGTTCTGAAATTTCGGAAGCATTTCGAGAATTTTTCCGAAAATTTGCGAAGGGAAGTTTTTCGAAAGGAAATCTCTTCCGAAATTGCGGAAGGAATTCTCTTCCGAAATTTCGGAAGGATTCCGTGAATCGTTCCGCAACGCGGAAGAGTTCGGCAAGTCGTTCCGAAGTTGCGGAAGACTTCAGCGAATCGTTCCGCAACTGCGGAAGACTTCGCTGAATCGTTCCGCAATTGCGGAAGACTTCGGCGAATCGTTCCGAAATTGCGGAAGCATTCCGCAAGTCTTTCCGCAAAAGCATTTCGCAAAAATTTCCCGAAACCCCCGGAAGCATTCCGCGCAATGGCGGAAGCATTCCGCGAACACCTCCGAAGCTGCGGAAGCCTTCACCGAATGGCTCCGCAATTGCATGAGCGTTCAGCGATTCGCCCCGCCATTGCGGAAGCGTTCGGCGAACTGCTCCGCAATTGCAGAAGCGTTCGGCGAACTGCTCCGCAATTGCGGAAGTCGTTGCCGAACCGCCCCGCAATTGCGGAAGGGTTCAGCCAAACGCCCCGAAATTGCGGAGGGATTCAGTTAACCGCCCCGCAGTTGCGGGAGCATACCGTGAACCGCCTCGCAGTTGCGGGAGCAATCCGTGAACCGCCCATCGCGGCAGGATTCAGCGAACTGCTCGTTGCGGCAGGATTTCGCGAACCACCCAATGCGGCGTGATTTCCCCCTTGACCCCCTTTTCTTTTTCCCCCTCATATGTCGTTGTTTGTGATTTGACGAATTGTCAGTATGGTATTTTCCCATGTGCATGAAGTAATTTGTGAATTCTGAGAATGTAATGCAGCTAACAATTGTGTTGATGAACACATTTCAGAGAGTCACAGTTACAGCAGGGTAACACTCTAGATAATACAGTCAGAGAGTTTTGGATCTTGGTTGGGCCAAGAAAATGAACATCATTAATGATGCACAGGATCCCTATGAACCTGAGACAGATGCCATGGGAGAAAACATACATGTTGAAAATGTTGAAACAGAATCTAATGGGAGAAGAAATCAAGAGACTCCTCCAGGTATTGCAGCCACCATGAGAAGCCTAAGGGAGGAATTGCAAAGTTGCAGAGAAGATAATGAAAGGATGATTAAAGCTCAGGAAGAAAAAAATCAGCTGAATGCAGCCATGCTGCAGAGTTTAACAGACATCCAAAGGCAAATAAACTCTGAGCATCAGATATCAAATCCAGAAAAGGGTGGGAGTAGCTCTAGAAGGAATTCCCGTAAGAGGGCCAGTAGCCCAAGAAGAGTTTCTACAGACAGGACATATACTCCAGAAATATCTTCTAATGAATCATCTGACTCTGAAGAATCCATTGAGGGTTCAAGCTCTTCATCTCACATGAGTAAGAGGAAGAAACACTACAAGAACAATTCACATGGGGAATTTAAGAAGGCAAAACCTCCTACATTTGATGGAGAAGTAAAGTCTGGTCAAGAAGCTGAAGCTTGGCTTCTTGGGATGAGAAAGTATTTCCAAGTCCAAGACTACTCGGGAAATATGAAAGCAAGGGTAGCCATCTTCAACTTGAATGGAAGAGCATCTATATGGTGGGAACACACCAGGCAAGTGAAAAAGATCAACGAAAGGAAGATCGTGTGGAAGCAGTTCAAGAAATACTTCAAGCAAAAGTACCTCTCTGACAGGTACTATGATGATAAGATCAAAGAGTTCCATGAGCTGAGATTGGGACAATCGACCATGGAAGAATATGCAAACAAGTTCTTGGAGCTGCTGAGGTATGTCAGGTATATTCGAGATGATAAGGTCAAAATTCAGCGTTTCCTAAGTGGACTCCCCCAGTCGTATAAAGATAGAATTGAGTTTGATGAACCTCGAACTCTAGAGGAGGCCATAAGAAAGGCCAAGTATTGCTTTGATCAAAACAGAAGCAAACCAGAATTCCATAAGGCGTGGAAGGATAATAAAAATGAGAAGTTTGATCAAAGGAAGAAGGGGTTCAAGCCTCCTCAATTCCGGAATTAGCAAAGGCAGCCATCACAGGTTGTGACTAAGCCAATTAGGATGATGGGAGACAAGCCAAGAGATCCAAAGGAGCCAAGAGAACCACTTCAATGTTGGGGTTGTGGAGGAGACCACATGCTTAGGAACTGTCCACATAGGAATGGGAATGCAAATCAAGTTCACAACATTCAAGGAGCTGGAACTGTGGGTCAAGTGGCGAGGACAATCCCTAGAATCTATGCAGCAGTAGAAGACCGCCAGGCAGATCATCAATCAACTGTGGTTGAAGTTGAAGGTAAGATTGCTAAGCAATCTGTTTCTATTTTGATTGATCTTGGATCTACTCACAGTTATATCACTCCTAGAATTGTTGAGATTTGTTCTTTCAAGAAATTAAAGCATAGTAAATCATGGTTAGTTCAACTAGCCACTGGAACCAAGAGAAAAGTTAGTGAAATAGTAGAGAAATGTCCATTGGAGATGGATGGGCTATTCACTTATGCAGATTTGAATATTTTGCCACTTGGTTCCTATGATATTCTCATTGGAATGGATTGGTTGGAAGCACACAAGGTTAAACTTGACTGCTACAATAAGACATTTGAATGCATGGACGAAGAAGGAAACCCGAGGTTTGTAAAAGGCATTCCAAAGATGACTTCTGTTAGGCAGGTTTCAGCCATGCAGCTGAAGAAGTTCTGTAGGAAGGGATGTCAACTGTATGCAGCTCACATTTTAGAGGCGGCAGAGAATGAAACTCTTAGATTGGAGGACTATCATGTATTGCAAGAATTCAGGGATGTTTTTCCCGATGAGATTCCAGGACTCCCTCCAAAGAGAGACATTGACTTTACAATTGAACTTGTGCCAGGAGCAGCACCAGTGTCTAAGACACCCTACAGGATGAGTACACCAGAATTACTAGAATTGAAGATGCAATTACTAAGGGAGGATAAGCTATATGCAAAATTGAGCAAATGTGACTTTTATAAAGATAGAATTCATTATTTGGGTCACATCATCTCCGACAAAGGTATATCCGTAGACCCTGAGAAGATTGAAGCCATTATGAATTGGCCAACTCCAAGGAATGTGACTGATGTGAGATCTTTTATGGGCCTTGCTGGTTACTACAGGAGGTTTATCGAGGGATTCTCCAAGGTTGCAAACCCGATCACTTCTTTGCAAAAGAAGGGGATAAAGTTTGAATGGTCACCAAGATGTGAGGAAAGTTTTCAACGGTTGAAGAATCTTCTTACAAGTGCACCAATTTTGAAGATTGCAGACCCGGAAAAAGACTTTGTGGTGTGTACCGATGCATGCAATCAAGGACTTGGAGGAGTTCTTATGCAAGACAACCACGTGATATGCTATGAGTCAAGAAAGTTGAAGGAGCATGAGAAGAACTACGCTACTCATGATATAGAGCTTGCAGCCATAGTACATGCTTTAAAGATGTGGAGGCATTACTTAATGGGAAGAAAATTTGAGTTAAGGACAGACCATTGTGGTCTGAAATACTTGTTTGATCAGCCAATGTTAAATGCTAGGCAAGCCAGATGGTTGGAATTTTTGTGTGAATTTGATTTTGAAATCAAACACATAAAAGGGAAAGAAAACAAGGTGGCTGATGCACTCAGTAGGAAGGTACATGAAATGTATGTGGCAGCGCTTAGTACTTTCCAACCAAATTTGAAGCAGCAGATTGTTAACCATATGGTTGAGGATGAAGTGTATGAGCAGATAAAGGACAAATTGCAGCAGCAAGACCTTGGCAAGAAGAATGAAGGCTATCACTTGGAAGAAGGCGGACTTCTTACTTATAAGAATAGAGTCTATATTCCAAATGCGGCAGATTTAAGGAGAATGGTTATGGATGAGATCCATAAAGCTCCATACTCTGGTCACCCAGGATATCAGAAAACAATTGCTACAGCAAGAAAATATTATTTCTGGCCAGGTATGAAGAAGGATGTTGCTGAATACATTTCTAAGTGCATGGAATGTCAGCAGGTGAAGGTTGAACACCAACACCCAGCAGGTTTATTGCACCCAGTGCCGATTCGAGAATGGAAATGGGAAACAATTTCCATGGATTTTATTACAGGATTGCCAATGACTAAGAGACAACATGATTCCATCATGGTTGTGGTGGACAAATTAACAAAGGCAGCACATTTCATACCGGTTAAGTCCACACATAAAGCCGATGCCATTGCAGATATTTTCATGAAGGAAATTTTCAGATTACATGGGTTGCCTAAGGCAATAATTTCTGACAGGGATACCAAGTTCACTTCCAATTTTTGGAAAGCTCTCTTTGCAGATTTGGGTACACAGTTGAACTTTAGCACCGCGTACCATCCTCAAACAGACGGGCAAACAGAAAGAGTAAATCAGGTGCTTGAAGACATGCTTCGCATGTATGTAATGGACAAGCCATCTAAGTGGGAGGATTATCTACACCTGGTAGAGTTTGCATATAACAATGGGCAGCAAGAATCATTGGGAATGAGTCCGTATGAGGCTTTGTACGACAGAAGGTGTAGGACACCAGTGACTTGGGACAATCCAGTGAACCGAATTGTACTTGGGCCAGAATTGCTTAAGGAAATGGAACAAGAGGTTGCAAAGATCCGGCAAAATTTAAAAGCAGCCCAGGATAGACACAAAAGCTATGCAGATAAACACAGAATGCATAGGGAATTCAATGTTGGGGATCATGTGTATCTTAGAGTAAGATCAAGGAAGAGTTCCTTGAAGCTTGGGAGTTGTGCCAAGCTATCACCTAGATATTGTGGGCCATTTGAAGTGCTTGAAAGAATAGGGCCAGTTGCATATAGAATTTCCTTGCCTGCTAGCACTAAAGCTCATAATGTTTTTCATGTCTCTTTGATTAAGAAATATGTACATGATCCTAACCATGTGATTAATTGGGATGTGATCCAGGTGGAACCCGAGGGAGAATTCCAAACCGATCCATTGCGCATCCTAGACAAGAAAGTAACATTGCTCCGGAACCGAGCCATCGGACAGGTAAAGGTGCAATGGAAGCACTACGGTCCCGATGAGGCTACATGGGAGCTGGAGGATGCCATGAGGGTGGCATATCCATTTTTGTTCAATTTTGATGAGCACTGAGGACAGTGTTAATGTAAGGGGAGGGGTATGTCACATCCCCATTTTGACCCCCTTTGTAAATGATGTAAATACTGATATTTAATCATGGTGAGGAGCTCAAGGCCAAGGCCCCACCATTGATTTAGCGTTTATGTATCGGCAATTAAAATAGATGCCCATGGTTCTTGTGCTAGATGGGCACGATGTAAATAAGACATCATGTAATTACGAATTCTAATGAAAAATCCACAATCGGCTATGCAATGCAACAAAAGAGATGGGGCCTGATTCTACAAGGAATAGGGAGGAAATTTATCCAAACCATTGAGCCAATGGTATTAATCCATGTGTCAATGGGGAAACCCATAAACCACCAACTACCCATTTTGTCTCATGCACCCAATCATTTAATTCTCCCAAGAAATTGGTTAAGGCAGTTAATGCCTTGGAAATGAAGAAGTATGGGCAAGCCATTTTCGTGCATGGGCAAGCCATCAACCTGGAAATTCGTGTTTTTGCTTGTTGGGCAAGAAAACACCCACGAAATGGTGCCCAAAGCCATTGGGAATGGGCAGTCTTCACTCATTCACGTAGTTGGAGTTAGCTGGGTCTTTCCATATACGTTTTTCATCTAAATCCTGCATTTTTCCATGCCTGGGAGTCATTTTTTCCTGGTATAACAGTTGGGAGAGGAAGGCCACGAATTGGGGGACTAGGAGGGAGGTCGTTTTTGCCCCGAATTGACCCTGGACGTTTTACTAAAAACGGATTTGGCTTCCTGGGTTGTTCACCAACTTCCCATTTCGTTTTTGGGGTTTCCCACGTTTTTCAGAGTTAGCTGAAACCCCATCTCATGCATCTCACTGTAAAAACGTTTTATCCTGCCCCGTAATTGTGTTCTGCTGTTGTGTGCATCCTCATTTTTGGTTTGAACCTGTGAATTGAAGTTCTTGAGTGGTAGTGGACAGAAGTGGCTTGATAAACCTAGTGGGGGAGACAACCTCTCAAGAAGATCAAGAGGGATTTGGTTACTCTTCTATGCATGCCCTGAGAGCACTAGATAGGGAAGGTATGGCTTGAGGGAATGTACAGCAGTGAAAAGAATACTTCCTTGTGCTGGGTGTGTAGGTATTGTGGGTGCCAAGCTAGATAGATCTTGCAAGGCTATCCCTGGCTCTGTGCTGGAGCTCACTAGCTTAGCAATTCTTCCCTCCCATGTCCTAGCAGCCTGATAAACCCAATTGCAGATTGGCTTGGCTCATCTTGGTGTATGCTTGGCTATGTGTGAGTCTGTTGTTCCCTGATTCCTTGTAGAGATCATGCCCAGCTCGGGGGTGGCAGTGGTGCTGAGAGATTGAGGAGCATACTGGCCTACGGTTGGGTGGAACGTTGCAGTTGCATAGCCAGTTGCGTGGGACTACTTTCGTATAAGATAAGTATCCTCTTGTGTTAAATTGCAATTACCATTTGATGAATATTATGAATTTGTGAAGATTGTGTAATTCATAAATAATTTCCGCTGTGATTTCTGATAATTATGCATCTTCATATCTCTATTTTAAAATCTGAATGATTGTTTGAATGTTTCTGTATAATGTATGGGGCTGGATTCCCAGTTTAACCTCACGATCCTCTCCATCTAGCTGGTAGAATGGGAGGGGACGTGACAATGTGCATCCACGTGCATATACATAAGAAACCACCATAATGTACATCCACATGCATATACATAAACAAAATCCACCACTACAAAATGCATCCACATGCATTTATATATGTATACATCATAAGTACAAATGTCATCATGCCCACAACACCCCTATACATAAATACATCAAGGATCCCCAACAGCATCCTCATCATATAATACATCCCGATACAAAATACAAAATCCCCATGCTCAAGGTATGGGAGCAGTCACATCAACTGGTGGATCAGTCAGAGTCCTCTCTGTGGTCCTCCTCATCATCCTCTGCCTCCTCATCGTCCTCTGCCTCCTCCTCGGTGGGCTCATCTGATCCTATCTCAATGTCCTCATCTCCATGGTACAGGACATCCCATCGGGCCATGGCCCGCATCATCTCTGCCTCCATATCTATACATCTCATCAGGGGCCTCCACTCTGGTGGAGCGTCATAAAAAATATCAATCAACTCCTAACTCAGGTGCTGCTAGCCAGTCTCAACCACCTCATCAAGGAGACGGTTGATACCCACCCGCAAAGTCTCCAGCGTCGTCGCAGAGCTCCGATGACGACCCTGTCCATGCCCAAGAAGGTCCATACCCTCCACATGACCTCGCCGCGCACGATACCCTATCGAGGGAAATGGCCCAACATCTTCACATGAAACAAATCTCATAAAGTATCGATGTCATACAAATCATCTAGCTACCATCTATGCTATGATATCCATAAAATATGATGTTGAAACACACATAACAAACATACCATCAGGTCCCCATGCCTGTCCAGGAGGTTGTGGTAGCCCCGAATGCCCTCGAAAATCGATCCCGACATACAGATAATCCTGGATCATGATAGGAATCTGCAGCCACTGCTCGAATAGCTCCACAGTGAAGAATCTTCCCACTAGCCCGCCACCCACACAAGTCATCATCTCACTCCACCGACACATTTAGGGCTCGATTGGTCCCCCGTCATGCACTGCTAAGTTTGATCGCAAGGTCGGGACCCTCTCAAAAAAGAAAGAACAGAGGAATGAGGAAAAGCAGAACCCCCCTTTTCCTCGATGACTCACCTCAGTCATCTACCGTCAGACCACCGTCAGATACATCTGACCCCACGCGAAGTAAGTCCCCTCCAAAACTCGCTCCACCAACATCATATGGCCCCCAGATATCCTATGGTTCAAATGTGACCCCAACACACGCACCACCAGTGATGCGATCGCTCACATCTCCACACTCTGAATATCACAAATCAACAGTGCATTGTCATGCACATAAGCCCCAGGATAACAATGCATCTCTAGAAAATCCTCCATTGAAATATCACTCTACCCGCCTCGGCATAGTATCCGCAACCCTGCCCAGCTACGGAAGCCCCATCAAAACATAAACATCAGTTAGCATAATCTCCAGTCGCTCACCCTGGATAATGAATGCCTCAGCATCCGAAACCCAGAAACCGACTAACCTGTTCAACAACAAGTTAGCCGCGCACATGAGGGACACCTGCATGAACTTCAAAAGTCCACACCGAGCCAGGTTGTACTGCACATCTATGTCCTTCGTGATCGCCTCTAATAGGTTTTTCACCAGCTTGCGCTCCCTCCAAGTCACCGGCATCCTGCCAACTAGTCAACCAAAAACCCATTAGTTCAAAAAAAAAAGATAAACCCCAAAGCACACATTTTGGCCCCCTAGACGCGCTCCTAAAGCACGACTGTGAGGCCCACAGCTATGCTCCAAAGCACAGCCGTGAGCCTGATAGATGCGCTTTGAAGCACAACTTCCCTATCCGCAGCTACGCTTTGAAGTGCAGCTGTGCACCCCACAGTTGCGCTTCAAAGCGTAGTTGTGTTTCCCACAGCCGTGCTCTAGAAGCGCGGCTTCCACACCCAGCACAACACTCTAGAGCACGGATCTTCCCTCGAAACCCATGCTCCAACGCGTTGGAGATTAAATTCTCCTCCTACACCTTCCCTGGACACTAATTCCCCTCCCAAATACATCAAAAACATGGGTAAACATTAGAACACTCACCTGCAAGTCACGGAATCCAAATCCATCGGTCGGAATGCGAGAAATCGAAGTTTTGGTCTCTAGTGCCGTCCACTTTCCTACCAACTCGAATAGTGATAATGACACATGTCACGAGGGTTCCCACCCCATTTATAGTTATTTTTCCCATTCCGGAGTAATCCGAACCCCATTTTTCGCACCGTCGGATTCATATTCCCGCACCCGTGATGATGCTTGAGATCATTTCTCGATCTCACGAAAATCTTTTTTGGGCACTTTTTCCAGGCCTCTCATCGCCTTGATTTATGTTCCCATCCCGCAGAAGGACCATGCTGACTTTGTTTTTCGCACCACTCGCACTGTTGGATTCATATTCTCGTGCCCGTGATGATGCTTGAGATCATTTCCTGCTCTCACAAAAATCTTTTTTGGGCACTTTTTCCAGGCCTCCTATTTCCTCAATTTGCGTGCCCACCCCACGGAAATCCCACGCCGACTCCATTTTTCACACCGCCGGATTCATATTCTCACACCCGTGATGATACTTGAGATCATTTCTCGCTCTCACAAAAATATTTTTTGGGCACTTTTTCCAGGCCTCTCGTTGCCTCGATTTGCATGCCCACCTCGTGGAAGGCCCATGCTGACTCCATTTTTCGCACCGCTCACACTACCAGATTCATATTCCCGCACCCATGATGATGCTTGATATCATTTCCCACTCTCACAAAAGTATTTTTGGGCACTTTTTCCAGGCCTCTCGTTGCCTCAATTTACGTGCCCACCCCGCGGGAGGCCCATGCCAACTCCATTTTTTGCACCGCCGGATTCATATTCCCGCGCCCGTGATGATGCTTGATATCATCTCTCGCTCTCACAAAATTCTTTTTTGGGGCACGTTCTCCAGGCCTCCAGTCGCCTCGATTTGCATTCAAACCCTGTCTTTTACACCGTTCGCACCACCGGAATCACATTTCTGCATCCGTGATGATGCTCGATATCATTTCTCGCTATCATGAAGAACTTTGTCAGGCATCTTTCCCTTTCCCTTTTCCACCTCGATTCACATGTCGCTTCGGCCGCATCTTAACCATCATTTTGTTCAGTATAATTTTATCCCTTTTTTGGGCCGAGCAACTCCTTTTACGAAAAAGGCACTTCGGGAGTTTATGTTAAGATCTTTTATGACTCCTAAAATAATGAAAAGATCTCCGAGCAATCTTGTTTCCTTTCATGCTCGCTAAAAGTATCTGAAATGGCATCTAACGGGTATAATTTTATCCCTTTTTCCAGACTCAATAGACTAATTACAAAAAAGGAATACTCTAGTCACACCGACTAGAAGAGTTCTCCATTTCACACTTTTATGTTTTTTCGGGCCTTGGAGACTAACATACAAAAAAGAACCTCTTGGAGTCTTCTTATTTACTTTCTGACTCTCTAAAAATGAAAGCAACCATGAGCATTCACCATCCTGGACTCGCACAAATCCACACAACGGTACCTTGCAACCATCTTAGAGTCTTCTTATCACTTTCAGACTCCTTAAAATTGAAATCACACACGAGCATGAACTGTCCTAGGCTCGTACAAATCCACACGACAATACCATTTTGAGCACACTTCTATCCCTTCTTTGAGCTCCTTGAACCATGAAGAAGGCCCCAACGGTGCCTCTCGTCACCAAGATGGATCAGATCTAATCACACCAGTATGGAAGCTCCCTGGTATGGTCACCTTTTTTCATAGTATTCTATGATATGCCACCCTTAGATTCTCCTGATATCATTTATCAGTTCGTCCCCCTGAGTCTCCCCCATTGCAGTCACAGCCCCAAGTCCCTTAAGCCACGATCCCCATCCCTGAAGTTAGTTTCATATGCTGCCAGGTCATCCATGCCATCATACTCTGAATAAAGGAATTTTGAGTTCCCCCCCCACTCTGTGGCCTTAGTTGATCCCCACCCCAAAGTATGTTAGTCCCACCATCAGTACCATCACCTCTTGGTTGTACACCTCACACTCCTTTCAAGGAAACATCATTTCCTTTGTAGTTGTAGGTCTCCCTCTATCGACGCCATCCCATCTATTACAGAAGATAGACCCAGAGGTCCCTATGCCTTGGACTCACCACCAACAGTAGTGAGTGCCTACGGACCATTTTGAGAGGAGTCCTTAGTGTCTCTCCGAATGGTTTTTTCTCGCATGCTCGACATCAACACCTTGATTGCACCATTGAGATCAATTTAGGGTATTGGTCCCTTCAGTTATTAGTCGAAGACCTCGGATGTTCTCTGACTCTATCACATTGGTGAGTCTATTTTGGAACACCCCAGGTGTATGTTCCTACAGATATTCAGGTTGCGCTTGGCGACAGTAGTCCGAAGCACCCCAACCACATGCTTCCTGGAATACCCAGTTCCAATGTAGTTCAGTGTACCGTTGAGATTTTGGCTCTTAATCATTGAGCCCACCCAGCTATTGGACACCTTCAGATATAACAGAGCATCAATTATTGCGGTTCTATGTATCAGTTCTTCATATCAGTAGTGGTTAGACCATGAGTATGTCAGAAACTTTGTGTCCCCCCTGGACCATTATGATGTGCAAAGCAGTTCCACATGTATTATCCAGGCCCCCTTTCGGGGCCTCATTATTTTTATATATCTTGATATGAGCATGGGTATTCCCGCCTCGTCCCTATATTGAGATTGTACCTCATTCATTCATATTTTACAGTTTTTGCAGTCCATATGGAACCCATGCTCCAGCGCCCGATCTTCTCTGTCACAATGCTCAGGCCCCTGGAAAATGATAGAACCTATGATGTCTATCGCCCATACGATGAGCTCTTGCCCTCACATATCAGGGAGCAATCCGTTAACACCTAAAAAATGCTCACTAGCTCATCCCCCTAGCCACATGACTCTATTAACCATTTTTCCTACCATTCTAGTCCCCAAATAATTACCCAAAAGGCAAGTCAATGATATCCTCCTCAAATTAATCCAAAACCCTCAAAACATACCAAAAACCCTCAAAAGGGGTTAAAAAATTCCCAAAATCAAATAAAAGGGAATAAAAATTGGAAACAAATTCAAATTGGAGAGAAAAGGAGGGAAAGTGAAGGGGAAACCCTAAACCATTGACCTAAAACCACTATTTGCCTAAAACCATGGGTTAAGCACTCCTCCACCTAAAAAAATCTATAAATAGAAGGTGGAGGCACCCCCATTTCCTATCCACTATTCACCTTACCCTTATGCTTCCAAAATTCACCCAAATCCCACCATTTGTGCTTGTGAACCCTTTGGCCCATCTTGAGCATTTTGGAGAAGAGTAGGACGTTGGAGCATTGGAGCACCCTTCCTCATTCGGCTGGCTGAAAACACTCCACAAACCTCACCTCTGAGGTAAATCAATGTAACTCCATTGTTCACCATTTGAATGAAAGAAGAAACTTAAATATTTTTACTGTGTTCTTGAACTTATTTACTGTTTATGTTCGAAATAATTTCTTTTACCATGCACATGCTTAGTCTTAGTTCTGTTATTTACTGTTATTTGCATTATATTTTTACTGTTATCACTATGCTGCTACCAAGGATTCCACAATCCTTACCAGGTGCTCATTTGCACAAGCTAGGGTAAAAACCCTAGCTACATAACTGGCCCTGCAAAACTTTCTCGAGCCGCAATTTTCCTTCCGCAATTGCCTTTCTGCAACAGGTCTTTCCACAACAATCCTTTTCGCAACCCGCAATTAGCCACGTGTCGTGCAGGGGTTGGTCTTTCGGCCTCGCTCTTATCTAGGGAATCGCCTTTCCGAAATCCACAATCCGTAATGTGGGATGTGGGATGTGGAAACTTGCTTTTTTGTGTTTCTGAAAATGATATTTCCGCAATCCGCAATGCCGATTGCGCAATGCGGAAACTTGTCTTTTTTCCACTTTGAACATTGCTTTTCTGCAATCCGCAATGCGGATTGCGGAAATTTATCTTTTGCGCTCTTTGGGACATTGCTTTCCACAATCCACAATCCGCAATGTGGATGCGGAACTCAGAAACGGGCTTGCGGAATGCATTTTTTTACCGTTGAACTGATGTGCTCTTTGATCTTAGCCGTCCAATCTTCTTTGGTTGTGGAAGAAGCTACTACTGCTAATGTTTCCTGCGGAAGAGCCCTCCTGCCTTGTATTTTCCCATTTTCTCACTGTGGCTCGGTCATTTGGCTTGGATTTGTTTGATACTTAGCCAATTTTGGGTTTCCTGATCCTTTATTGACGCAGCCAGCCAATGGGTGACCTCGGGGATTTGAGTGGGAGATTTCCTTCCCATTCCATGGTGAAAACCATAATAAGTTTTAATAGCGGCTCCAACCAGGGATTCTATCCTCGTTGTGAGGTAGCAAGAACATGTAGACTAGTGACCCTTATTTCCTTCTTTGTATCACAAAACTAGAACACGACTAACTGAAAATGAAAACGGAAATGTACAATTTTCATGTCCCAAATTGGAATTGGGTCACAATGGCCTAAGCACATTGGACATATTCATTAGAGTTTGTCAAATTGATGCTAAGGGTCAAATAATTGCTGAGGAAAATTACTAGTTTCCTAAGTTTGGGGTGGAAGCTTTGGGATTTGGAATAAGGGGAATAATAAATGATGTTTGAACATTAGAATGGCATGAATATTTAATAAAGGAGCTAAATAAATATATACAAGTTAAAATTAAAGTGGAATTTGATCATGAAGACACATGGAGGAAGGGGGATCCACATATGGATAGATTTCCCCACTACACTTGGCATCATTCTCTCACCAATTCGAATTCAAGGTGAATGGTAACATACTTGGGGGAGTTCAAAAGGTATTATTCATTGCATGACTCATCCAAGGTCGAAATGTAGAGGAAGAGTAACTCCCATGGAAGAGGAAGAGGCAATTTGGAGCTAGTGAGACACTTGGGCTAGATTCCCTAGCTCTATGACAACAATGATGAAGATGCTATGACACCTATGACACAAATCAGAACTGAAGGCTGAAATATGACATATATGACATGTTAGGGCTAAAACTAGCCTCCAAGAGGGCGCTCAAGGGACTTAGGGCAGCTAAGATGCTTCCACATGTGATTTGGTGGAAGTGGGAGACTAAGAATTGTTGTACAAGTGGCGTTCTTTGGAATCTCTTACCAACTTGAGTTGGCATGAGTCTCTTGGAAGGAATTCGACCCATGAAGGACATTATAAGTTTATAAATGTCAATAAAAAATAATGAAACCATCTTTTGATCATTTGAGAAATTTGCAATTGCATTTGTGAAGAGGGAGAGCTAGTGGATGACTAGTTTCTTGCCTTAGCCAATTTCGAGGGTGAAAGATTCCCATCCAAGTTGGTAATTGGAAAGGCCATTCAGAACTTCCATTTGGAGCTTTAATGGAGTGTTTATTTTCAAGTGTAATATACATAGCATCTCATGGTTTCTTCTTGTGCAGCACACTCTCTCAACCATTTCCAGTTTTGATGGAATATTCTTGACCCTTGAGGGAGGGCGTTTTTGGTGAGCTCTTGTACTCTTTGGGAGAGATTCTCATGATCTATTTCTATTTTAATATTATTAGTATACTCTTTTCTTCATCTCCATAAAGTTTCAGGTCGAAATACCAAGTGGTTATATGTAAAATGGATTATTAATGAGAAAGCAATGACCATTCCCCCACTAGATTGATGTATGCCAATGTATTGATGATGATTTCGAATGGAAAAATATTTCTCTAATATATTCATGATGTATGGACTTCCATTTATTATTATTACAAGTTTCATGTTCATCACTTAATCATTTGGAGCCATCTTGCTCATTTTTATTTTATTTGAAGAAGATTTCATGATATTTCCCCCAAGGTCGAACTAGTGATTTTTGTTGTTGTTTGGGAGAAGGTTATAACAGACTTAATAATTGATTAATGGTGCACATGAGACCTAAATAATGTCCCTCATACATCCCCTACCTTTGTACATAATTTTGAGTGAGTTTGGAGGCATTTGGAGAGTCATTTTCAGTACTTACCCTGGGGGGATTTGAACCCCAAATTGCTAGTTAAATTCCATACTTTGTCCAAAATCTTAAACAAGTTTTCATAAGTATTTTGATGGTCATAAATCATCCATGAACATCATAATAAATTACAAATATCATTCATACACCTTCACTAAATATTTAGAGGCATTTGGAGCCAATTGGAGACCTAGAGACCAATACTAGTCAAAGGGAAATTACTAGTAAAGTTCCCTACATTGGACGGAATTGAAAGAGGATTTTCAGAAGTATTTTAAAGGTCCAAAAGAATCCATGAAACACATATTTATTTTATAACATCATACATATACTTTCTCAGAATATTTGGGAGCATTTGGGGCAAATTGGAGACCTAGGCATCAAAACTAGTCAAAGGTCGAATTTGGGGAAAAAGTGAAAAATTTGTCCTTTTAATAAAAATTTTAAAAAGGGTCATTACAGTGGTATCAGAGCATGATCTTGGCACCTGATGTGATCTGATATTCATGAGGACAATAATTCAGGGACCACCATTAGATATTGAAACCAAAAAAAAATTTGTTGAAGAGGAAAAAGTGAGGAAAATAAGCCAATGGGTGAGCATATTTTCTCAAGCACAGGACCCCATAATAGAGCAAATTAATTTCAGAGAACACCAAGGCCTACAGTAACAAAATTTCTTGAATCCAAATATGTGGAATAAATTCATCTCGAATGGAAAAATTTGAGTGAAGGTTGCAGAAACACTATACCATGTTATCAATACCTCATTATCAAAAACAAGCTCAAGATGAAGGAAGGTAATAAGAATCCATTTCAAAATAGAGATTCCAAAGATATTGATCCTAAGGAAAACAAGGGGAAAAATGCATCAGCTTGATTGAAGGATCAAAAGGAAGAGACATCACAAGAGCATGAAGAAGATTCTATTGAAAATATGGAAGATCAGTTCGAGACACCTTCTACCTTAGACATGAACCAAAGAGCATCTACTGATGGATGCTTGAACTATGAAGAAGTACCTACTGATGGGTGCTCACACCTCTATGTTGGTGACATATAGATCACTTTTGAAAGTGTTTCTACAAGCCAAACTTCCATTAAACATGAAAATGGATACCTTGTAGCAGTTGAAGAAGAAACGAGATCAACTTCCCCATCACCACTTGAGCTTCATGAAGTTGGTCCAAGCAAGAAAGAAGAAGATGAGGAGGTTCATTTGCAAGAGGCTCATTTTCTTGAAGGTTCCTTAAATATGAATGAAAAGAATATCTAAGAGTCTCTTAGCATTCTCCATAACACTCAAGCATTGGTGTCAAATTCTTGTTGGAGAGCTACTTCATTGAAGGAAACATCCTTCCTTGAAGACATGGAGAAGATTCAAAGAGCAATGTGCCACATCAAAGGTAATTTCGTGTCTTTTCTTTTTGATAGAAACCATTTGTTTGAGCTTAATGAATTGTTACATGATGCATACTTGAAGAATAATGAGAATAATCATAAGCTCACAATTCAAAATGATCAACTTCTTGAAAAGTTGCAAGATACTTGTTTTTCCTCCTATGTTTCAGATTGTCAAATGGTAGATTGGTTGGAGGATTCTCATGACATGATGGATCATGAGAAATGTGGAAAATTGAATGTGCTTGATTTGTTTGAAGATGAACTTGAAGAGATCAAAACACTTGATGTGGTGGAAGAGGAACTTGAATTGTCTCTTGATGAAGGTTATGCAATTTTTAAAGAAGAGCATGATTCCTCTACAATATTGGAACCAATCTATGACAAAGGTTTCACACTTTTGAAGGAGCAGCATGATACTACCCATATGGATCCTTCCCATGATGAAACTTCTTAAATTTTTGATCATTTGGGTGAGTTAGTTCATTCTCCTACATCCTACAATTCCATGTTTTGCAGCATTAGTCTCAATGAAGAATGGGTGAAAGGGTTCTTTTTTATGGTGCCACATGAGGAGTATGGAACTCCTAGATTTAATGTTTATGATGATATGGTTGGAGAACATTCTTATTCACATTTGCAGAAGCATCCTTTTTTACTTTATGATGATGCACATCTACATGGATGCACCTATGATGCACCTATGATATGCATTTGAGTCACTTGAAGACTCATGGTTTTTCTTGCTCAACACTTGATTCATTTGATGTTGGAGGAACTTCATCCAACACTTGGGTGAATAGATTTATGTTTGGAGAAAAATTTTGTTGGAAGCCACATACTTTTTTATATATTTAAGATTCTCACATTCAGGGATGTATGGGTGAGACTTCTTTGAGTCATTTGAAGTCTCCTTGTTTTTTCTGCTCATTATTTGGTTCAGATTTTAGTGGAGATTCTTCATTCACTTCTTGGATGAAAGAATACATGGCTGAATATTTTGATGCATATCACATCCTTTTGGAGCAGCATTATAGGACATGGGATCCTCACCTATGTCATTGGAGCAGATTTGATTGGTCACTTGAAGCTTGTATGCACTTGGAAAATGGTGGTCTACTTGCTTGGAGGTATAAGCACTTTCATGATTCTTTGATGAAGCACCTCCTTGATGTACATTTTCATTATGTTGTTATGTAATTTGATGATATATATTTTGTACTCATAATGTATGGAAGAATGCATACAATAAAATGGGATCCAGGAATCCTCTTATCTGATGGTATGGGTTGGAGAGCACTCCTAATTGTGGGGGTGCAGTATAAGCAATGGGACCCTGGAATAATTTTTGTCTCATTGGTTTCAAATTTTTGGGGGAAACAAGCAGTATGGGAGATGGATTTACCACTTAATAAAGTAATTTTTATCAGAGTAGAGCAGCAGCAAGCATGGTGGTTCCTCTCTAAAATCTTCATGGAATCTCAAAGACTCAAGGTTGGGCAATTCAATGGCAACTTCAAAGAATTATACAGAAAGCAGGTTCTTCAACAGCCATGTTTGAAATTGCTTGAGAACAAGCAATATTGGGAAGGGAGGATTTGTCATGTCCCAAATTGGCATTGGGTCACAATGGCCTAAGCACATTGGACATATTCATTAGAGTTTGTCAAATTGATGCTAAGGGTCAAATAATTGCCAAGAGGAAAAGTACTAGTTTCTTAGGTTTGGGGTGGAAGCTTTGGGATTTGGAATAAGGGGAATAATAAATGATGTTTGAACATTAGAATGGAATAAATATTTAATAAAGGAGCTAAATATATAAAAGTGAAAATCAAAGTGTCATCTGATCATGAAGACACATGGAGGAAGGGGGACCCACATATGGATAGATTTCCCCACTACACTTGGCAACATTCTCTCACCAATTTGAATTCAAGGTGAATGGTAACATACTTGGAGGAGTTCAAAAGGTATTATTCATTGCATGACTCATCCAAGGTCGAAATGTAGAGGAAGAGTAACTCCCATGGAAGAGAAAGAGGCAATTTGGAGCTAGTGAGACACTTGGGCTAGATTCCCTAGCTCTATGACAACAATGGTGAAGATGCTATGACACCTATGACACAAATCAGACTTGAAGGCTGACATATGAAATATATGACATGTCAGGGATAAAAATAGCCTCCAAGAGGGCGCTCAAGGGAGTTAGGGAAGCTAAGATGCTTCCACATGTGATTTGGTGGAAGTGGGAAACTAGGAACTGTTGTACAAGTGGCATTCTTTGGAATCTCTTCCCAACTTGAGTTGGCATGAGTCTCTTGGAAGGAATTCGACCCATGGAGGACATTAGAAGTTTATAAATGTCAATAACAAATAATGAAACCAGCTTTTGATCATTTGAGAAATTTTCAATTGCATTTGTGAAGAGGGAGAGCTAGTGGATGACTAGTTTCTTGCCTTAGCCAATTTCGAGGGTGAAAGATTCCCATCCAAGTTGGTAATTGGAAAGGCCATTCAGACTTTTAATTTGTAGCTTTAATGGATTTTTTATTTGCAAGTGTAATATACAGGGCAGCTCATGGTTTCTTCTTGTGCAGCACACTCTCTCAACCATTTCCAGTTTTGATGGCATATTCTTGACCCTTGAGGGAGGGTGTTTTTGGTGAGCTCTTGTACTATTTGGGAGAGATTATCATGATCTATTTCTATTTTAATATGATCAATATACTATTTTATTCATCTCCATAAATTTTCAGGTTGAAATACCAAGTGGTTATATGTGAAATGGATTATTAATTAGAAAACAGTGACCATTCCCCCACTAGATTGATGTATGCCAATGTATTGATGATGATTTCGAATGGAAGAATATTTATCTAGTATATTTATGATGTATGGACTTCCATTGATGAGTATTACAATTTTTGTTTTCAGCACTTAAGCATTTGGATCCATCTCACTCAGTTTTATTTTATTTGAAGAAGATTTCATGCTATTTCCCCCAAGGTCGAACTAGTGATTTTTGTTGTTGTTTGGGAGAAAGTTAGAACACACTTAATAATTTATTAATGGTGCACATGAGACCTAAATAATTTCCTTCAAACATCCCCTACCTCTGTTCAGAATTTCAAGTGATTTTGGAGGCATTTGGAGAGTCATTTTCAGTACTTACCCTGGGGGGATTTGAACCCCAAATTGATAGTTAAATTCCATACTTTGTCCGAAATCTTAAACAAGTTTGCAGAAGTATTTTGATGGTAATAAATAATCCATTAACATCATAATAAAGTACAAATATCATTCATACACCTTAACTAAATATTTAGAGGCATGTGGAGCCAATTGGATACCTAGAGACCAACAGTAGTCAAAGGGAAATTACTAGTAAAGTTCCCTACATTGGCCAGAATTGAAAGTGGATTTGCAGAAGTATTTTAAAGGTCCAAAAGCATCCATGAAACACATATTTATTTTCTAACATCATCCATATACCTTCTCAGAATATTTGGGAGCATTTGGGGCAAATTAGAGACCTAGGCATCAAAACTAGTCAAAGGTCGAATTTGGGGAAAAGGTGAAAAATTGGTCCTTTTAATAAAAATTGAAAAAAGGGTCATTACAACAATGGGGGTGGGTTAGAAGACTTTCTCTTCACATGAAATAATGCTTCAAGAACCACCCATTGACGTCTCCCTTGCCAATTGGTTCATCATCTTTGTCCTTCAGGAAGAAAGCATTGTTCCCATGGTAAGCGGTGATGGTATAAGGTCCCCGCCAAAGGTTATCAAACTTTAGGGCATGGTATTTTCTTCTAGAATCCCATTTTAATACCAGATCTCCCACCTGGAAATCATTAGCCTTGGTCTTTATGTCAAATGTTTTCTTGATCCAGTCTCGATCCTTCGTGGCTTCGGCCTGCACCCCTTCTCTAATTTCTTGCACTTCTACCAGCTGATTAGCCCTCCTTAGCTCGGGGTTTGGCTCTTCTTCTTGCTCCTGTAGAAATATCATTGCGGACCCTCTGATTGAATCAGGGAATACCACCTCTATTCCATATACTAATTTGAAAGGGGAAGTTCCAATGGACCTTTCGGAGGTGATCCTATCATCCCACGGGGCAGGGGTCAGCCTGGTATGCCAAGCCCTTTTGTTTTCTTGCAACAGTGTCTTGATTATCCTCACCAAGATTTTGTTAGAGGATTTTTCCAATCAATTCCCCTGGGGGTAGTAAGCAGTGTAATGGACCGATTTGATGTGGAAATTATCGCATCATTTGACCATCTTCTTGGATTTCAAGGCCTGTGTGTTATCAGCGATTATATTTACAAGACATCCAAACCTGGACATGATATTCTCCTCCAGAAACATTATGATGACTGTATATGTGGCTTGTCTGGTAGGTATTGCTTCGATCCATTTGGTGAAATTATCAGTGGTAGTCAGTATCCATCTATGTTTTCTAGAGGAGTTGGGGAAACTTTCACCAATGAAGTCAAGTCCCCACTACTGAAAAGGGGCTTCCACTGATATTTGTTTCAGGGGCAATGACAAGAGCTTCTTCTTTCCTTCAAAAATTTGGAATTCATGGTAGTTGGCTATTTCTTTATAAGCATCTTTGAACATAGTAGGCCAATAGAACCCTTCCCTGAGAATCTTGTTAATAGTGGCTTTCCAGTAATTATGCCCTCCACAGACTCCTTTGTGAAACTCCTTCAATGTTCCTTTGGCCTCATCTTCCATAATGCAATTCAAGAGGACACCCCGAGGTTCTTTCCAATAAAGAGAACCATTCAGTATGCAATACTTCGCAGCCTTCATCTTGGTGGATATAGCTTTTCTTTTCACATCTCGGGGGGTGCTTGCAAGTTTTGAAAAACATATACAACATCAGAATACCAAGGATAGGACAAGAATTTGTCTAATACCCGAGGTAATGGATCTTAGTAAATTTCTCCCTGTAGGTGTGACGGCAGGTTCATACTCATTGAATCCCAATTTGACTCAACCATGAGTATGGCCAGGCCTTTCCCTTTAATAACCTTTGTAGGCTTGATCTCTAGATCATATTCCAGCAGCATAGCTATCCACTTTGCTCTTCTACCTTCTGGATTAGGTTGTGTCAATATATCTTTCATAACAGCATTGGGAACATAAGCTACAACATGGGAATGTAGGACATAAACCTTGAAATCCTTCAGAGTTTTGATAATGGCATAGGCTTTCTTTTCCATGATGTTGTACTTGAGCTCGGCATCTCTGAGAGCCCTGCTAAAGAAAGCTATGGGTTGTTCATGCCCTTCATGATTTCTCTCTAAAAGCACACCTGCTATGGAATGATCAGAGGAAAAAGAAAACATAAAAACTCCTTGTCAAAATCTAGATTGATCAGTACAGGTGCTTCAACAATAGCTCTCTTTGTATCCTCGAATCCTTGCCTAGCCTCAAGAGCCCACCTGACTTGGGTGTCTTTCTTAAGCATGCTGGTGATTGTCCTCATGATTTCTGCAAAATTGGGAATAAACCTCCTTATGAAGTTCATTGTGCCTAGAAAGGATTGAATTTCCTTTTTACTCCTGGGGAGCTCAATTTTTTGTATTACCTCTATTTTGTCTGGGTCAATTTTGATCCCCTCTTTAGATATTATGTGACCCATCAGCTTACCCTCTCGCATGGCAAAATTAGACTTTTTAGGGTTCAAAGAGATTGCAAACTTTCTGCACTTGGTGAACACCTGGTGCAAATATTTCAAGTGTTCTGCATCAAACTTAGAGTATACTGTGATGTCATCCATGTATACCACCAAAAATTTGTCTTTCTCTCCTGCAAAATCTATGTCCATAGCTCTCTGGAAGGTGGCTCCTGCATTCAACAGACTGAAGGGCATCTTAGCATACATGAAGGTTCCCCAAGGTGTGGTAAAGGTTGTCTTGTTTTGGTCTTCTGGCTGCACCTTAATCTAATTGTATCCTGAAAATGCATCCATCATGGACATCCTTGATTCCCCTACAACCTTCAGCGAAATGTGGTCCATTTTGGGCAAGGGGTATTTATCCTTTAGGGACACCTTGTTGAGATTTCTAAAGTCAATGCATAGTCTGATTTCACCATTCTTTTTCCTCACTGGGACTATGTTGGCCACCCATTGTGAAAACATCAAAGAGACTATGATTTTGGCTGCATACAGCCTCTTTACCTGGAAGCAACATGGGATTCATCCTTCTCAGCTTCTTCCTAAATGGATTCTCCCTTGTCTTCACTGGTATGGTATGTTGGATGACAGATGTGTCATATTCTTTCAGGTCCTCATAGCACCATGCGAACACATCATAAAACTTTCTCATCAAATCCATATAGTCCTTTTTGATACCTGGGGCCAGAGACTTTGACAGTTTGACAATTTTGGGTTCTTCATTGCTCCCAATTTCACAGTCTTCTACTTCCTTTGGGTTTGGATCCAACTTGTGATCTCTGGCCACATCATTTTCATCAAAAAATATTTCCAGTGGGACCAACCCTTTGGGTATGTAATTTCTCTTTAGTTGCAGGATTTATTTACGTCCCAAAGTGGTTTTGATCTCTGGTGAGTCAGGTTCCCATCCCTCCCCTTCACAGTCCTCAAGATCAATCTGGATATTGGAAAACTCCCCAGTCATTTCCAAGAACTTATTTATTTGTTGGTCATCTTCAAATATCTGTCAGTGCTTAGTGTTGTCTGGGACAAAGGGCCTATGCCTTACATTAATCATGTGAGTTCTGGCAGGGTAAGCAGGGAGTTGAAATCTGCTAGCAGAACTAGCTATGGTGTCTGTCGCTGTATTCTGCTCTCTAGGAATGAAAAAGATATCCTTCTCTATGAATAAATTGTCAAACATATCCCACACAACATTATTGTAAGCTTTCATCCTGGGATGCTTAGCTTCATAGTTGCCTTTCACTTGCTGGATTATTAACTCTGCATCTCCATAGACCTTGATCTTTTTAGCTTTCAGGTCTTTGAGTACATTCAAGCCTAATAGTAGAGATTCATATTCAACCACATTATCGGAGCAATCAAACATTAGTTTGAAAGTATGGAACCTGGAACATGCATTTATTTCGTCGGGAGGGATGATCCATACCCCTGCTCCAGCTCCCTCTTTGTTCACGGCCCCATCGAACTTCATGACCCAATGATCCTCCTTTTGGAGGGTGGCCATGGCCTCTGTTTCCAGTTCTAATTTCTTGTTACTGCCCTATTCTACCTGTTTCCCATCATTTTCTGTTTTAGCTAAGATTTCAACTTATTGCACTCCATTTCCATCGTTGGCTTCACCATCTGGTTCAGGTAACTTAGCAGCTTTCGCATCTTCTCCTTCTGAACCTAGGTCGTAACAGAGAATTGAGGAACCTACATCTGTGTCTATGGAAAATATGGGGTGGTTATCAGGCCTGTCTTTTTTGCTCGGCACGTATGACATCCTATGTTCCCTATACAGTCTTCTGCTTTCCCCAAATACAAGGATGGTGGCATAATACATGGCCATCTGCATGGTTCCCTTCAACTTTGCAGTCCATGATCTGGACAACAACATTCCAAACTTAGGTGGGTTATCTGCCACTACCACATCCATGATCATATTCTTCTGATGTACCTGAGTCGGTGAGACCACCATGTCTTTAATCATCCCTACAGATGGAACACTTTTAGAATCAAAGGAGAACAGATCTTTATAGGGTCTAGTTATTTCTAACCCAAGATTCTCCACCACTCAACTAGGCATGAGGTTATGAGAGGCTCTTGAATCAAACATGGAATTATGCAGGATATGGTCATGTATGTTGAGATTGATATCGAAAGGAGGGACATCAATTTCGGAGGTATTTTCCACATGGGGGCCAAACAGAAGGGTGGGGTTGTCATCTTGCAGATTGAGAGTATCAGGCTGCTTCTCTTCCCCACCATTTACTACCTTCAAGATCTAGTCTTTGTACTCTGATTTGTTGACCAATTCATTCAATGGGATGGAGATATTGATCTTAAATATTTCATTCTCCAAGATGAAAGCAGTATGGATCTTTTCTGCTATCTTTGTGTCACCTTCACCTCTCCCCTATGGACTTTTCTTTGGGGGTTCTGCCTCCTTCCCAGGAGTCCCCTTAGAGATTTCATCCTTTGGGTCTTTTCTCCCAGGGATTTCCTTTCTTGGTGGCTGGGAAGAGGATGGGTCATTAGTAGCCTTTACTTGATCTACTGTTACTTTTCTACTTCTCAAATTATGTTTCCTTTCGAATTCATAGAGGGCATTGTGGAGCCCTCTTTGGTACTGGTCAGATTCTAATTCACCTGGGACATCATCTGATTGCAGGGAAGACCGATCATGTTCATCTTTAGTTAAGTAGAACTGGGGTTGGACCTGATCAAAGAGATGGATTTGGTCTTCGTCCTGTCTATATTCTTCCTCTTCATATATGAAATTCTCAGCAAAAGGTGGTCTGATTGGCTAATTGTTAGGGTTTGTTGGCTCTCTAGGTCTTCTTTGTGGGGTAGGGGGTCTTCTGAGATTTTTATTTCGAGCTTGAGGCTCTGGGTTTTCTCTGGCACGATGCCTGCTATCAAGGGAGATCCTATCCACCAGTCTCTCCATAGTTCTCATCATCTGCTCAAATTTTTCATCCATGCATTGGGATGTGGAAGGATACACTACTTCACTGCATCTCTTTTTCTCAGCTTCAGTTAAGTGTTTCATTTTTCCTGATGCAATCAAGTTGGCATCTACTTCTAGTGCATCTTTCAGCATATTAGAGAGAGTGGGAGATCTCCTTTCTCTCAGCATGAGAGCAAAGTCATTGTCAAAACAGTTGGAAAAGTGAAGCTTGGATGTACCTACAGGGGGTTTTATGTCCGCAGGGACAGAATTGTACATTCTCATGAACCTGGTTGAGAACTCTTGGACAGTCTCCACATTGGATTTATTTGTATGCTCATATTGAGTGAGAATTTAGAGAGGGTTTTGCTTATCCTACCATCTGGCCAGGAAATCTTCTTCGAATATTTCATAGGTAGTTATTCCTCTATTGGGAAGGGATTTAAACCATTTCTTCACTTCCCCTGCTAGGCTTTGGGAAAACAACCTCATCTTAATATCATCTTCATCTACCTCTTCTAGGTATGTGAAGTCATTGAATTGGTATACATGTTGCTGTGCAGTGACCCTTCCCTCCTCATCAAAAAATTGGCCAAATTCAAAATAACAGCATCACGAATTTTGGGGCAAAAGCCACAATGTGCAGCGCGGGTTTCGGTCGCGCAGTCACGATGTGCAGCGCGGCAAATGGCCGCGAAGCCACGATGTGCAGCATGGGTTTCGGTCGCGCAATCGCGATGTGCAGCGTGGAAATGGCCGCGAAGCCGCGATGTGCAGCGCGTAAAATGGCCGCGAAGCCGTGGCGTGCCACGTGGAAAAACGCCGCGAGGTCGCGATGAGCCATGCGACTGTCGGGCGAAAATCCATAAGGCGAAAGCCAAAAAACGAACCCGAAAATGGAAATTCCAGGCTGTTAATGGCAACAGAAAGGGCCAAGATCTAGAATAGCAATGGATCTACTGTCTAGGATGGCAGATCTATGAATTAAAATGATTAAAACTAACAAAAACTTAGATCTGAAGAAAAAAACCAAAATCTAAGAATTTGAAGCCAGCGGAGTCGCCAAAAATTGTTTGCTTGGTTTTGCAACCAAGCTTGTGCAATGGGCACCTATCAACAATGTGATAGCAGTTTCAATATAGAAAGCAAAAATGATTATGAATTAAATCTAAATATAAACTAACATGTGCATATAACAAATAAATCTAAAAACGATTCATAGAAAGAACAAGAAATAAAAAAATGTTTTGTATTATCATACCTCAAATGGTGAGGATTTGTGGTGTTAAGCAGCTCCAAGGGTGAGATGCTCTAGTCTCCAATGGTCTCTTCTCCAAGATTGCTACAATGGTCAAGAACTCATGAGAGATTTTGACAGCATGAGGATAGGATGATGGATGGATGGAAAGTGAGGAGCCCCTACCACCTTTTTATAGTTTTTGGTGGTGGGGAATACCATTATGGTTTTGAGGAAACCAATGGTATTGACCAACATGGTTTAGGTACCTTTTTCCCTCTTTTTTCTTTTTTTGAATATTTTGAATATTTTTATTCCCTTTTAATATTTTGGGGAATTTTGGACCCTTTTTTAGGGTTTTTTTTATGTTTTTTGAGGAAAAATATATCTTTTGAGGGGAAAAAGGGTGTATTATGGTCTTTTGGTGACCTTTTGATGGCTTTAGAGGCTCAAATGGTGGAAAAGTGGACAAATGGGTCATGTGAATAAGGAAATGAGCTAGTGAGAACTTTTTGGGTGTTAACAGATTGCCCCATGATGTGTGAGGGCAGGAGCTCATCGTATGGCCGATAGACATCATAGTTCTTTTGTATTTTTCCTGGGGTTTGGGGAAGAGAAGAGACCGGTTGGAGACTGGATCAACATCCCTTGGAAGCTGCAAAAACAAAAAACATTACATGGCCTCAATATGAATGAGGAATAATCTTTGATAATGGACGAGGCGGGCATACCCATACTTGTATCAAGACATATACATAACAATTAGTCCCAAGAAGGGGGACCTGAATAAGACATAAAAAACATGTTGGTACATCATAATGGTCCAAAGGGGACACTATTCTGGGATGTACTCATGATCATAACATGACTGATCTCAATAACTGATACACTCGAATAAAGCGACAACCATTCTAAATAAGGTCTCAGAAGGGTTGATGAACTGCTGAAACTAAAGGTGTCCAACATTTGTAGGGACTCAATGACTGTGAGTCATCTCTAAGAAGTACATGTAACTGTATACTCGAGGGAGTATAAAACTGGGGTACATCTGAATACTGTCGCCATGAGCAACTCGGATATCTATAGGAAAATGTAACTGGTTGTGTCCATAAGTAGACTCTCAAATGTGGAAGAGTCAGGTGGTATCCGGGGTCTTCAACAAAAAACTGAAAGGACCAATACCCTATGCGAGTCTCAACGATGCGATCAAGGTGTTGGAGTCGAGCATGTGAGAAACAACCATTTGCAGAGGCACTAAGGACTCTTCTCAAAATGATTCGTAGGCACTCATCATAAATGGTGATGAGTCCAAGACACAGGGACCTCTAGGTCTATCCTTTGGAATAAATTTGGTTGGCGTTGACAGAGGGAGACCAGCAACTAACAAGGCAATGATGTTTCCTTGATAGGAGCGCGAGGTGTAGAACTGAAGTGTGGTAGTACTGATGGTAGGACTGACATACTGTGGGGATGGGAAATAACTGGGGTCGTATAGTGGGTGGACTCAAACTTCCTTTGTTCAAAGCATGATAACACGGTTGACCTGGCATCATAGGAAACTGACTTGCAGGTGCTGGGATCGTAGCTATAAGGACTGAAGGGTATGTATTGACTCTGGGGGAACATGCTGATGGATGTTGTAGAGGGAATCTCAGGGTGATATACTGCAGAATACTCTGAACAAAGGTGACCAAAATGGGGAAGCTGCCATATGAGTAGACATGGTCTGTTGTGGCACCAAGAAGCACCATTGGGTCCTTCTTCGTAGTTTTAATGAGCTCCAAGAAGGGATAAAAGTGTGCTATGAAATGGTACTATCCTGTGGATTTTGTGAGCCCAGGACTGTTCATGCTCATGAGTTCTTTCATTTTTAAGGAGTCTGAAAACGATAAGGAGACTCTGCCATGGTGGTGGAGTACCGTCCTGTGGATTTATACGAGCCCAGGATGTTGTTTGCTCGTGGTTTCTTTCACGTTTAGAGAGTCTCAAAGCAGTAAGTGGACTCCATTGGTGTTGTTTTTCGTAAGTTAGTCTCCAAGGCCGGAAAAAGCATAAAATGATGCAAATGGAGAACTCTTCTAGCCGATGTGACTAGAGTATTCCTTTTTCATAATTAGTCTACAAGGTCCGAAAAAGGGGTAAACTTATACCAGGTAGACGCCCTTTCAGATACGTTTAGCGAGCATGGAAGGAATCAAGGTTGCTCAGCGATCTTTTCATTTTTTTAGGAGTCAGAAAAGAGCTTAACAGAAACTCCCTAAGTGCCTTTTTCGTAAAAGGAATTGCTCGGCCCGAAAAAGGGGTAAAACTATATCAAACAAAAAGGTATTGATGAGAGTGAGAAATGGTCTCGAGCATCGTCATGAGTGCGGAAAACTGAATCCGGTGACATAAAGATTGTAAAAAATGGGCAACTGCCAATGTGGCACGCAAACCGAGGTGATGAGTGGCATTTTTAAAAAATGCCCGAAAATAGGGGGTGAGAGCGAGAAATGATCTCAAGCATCATCACGAGCACAAAAAACTGATTCCAGTGGTATAAGACTCATAAAAAATAGACGAAGGCCGATGTGGCACGTAAATCGAGGCAACAAGGGGCATGGGAAAAATGCCCGAAAAATCTGGATGTGAGAGTGAGAAATGATCTCAAGCATCATCACGGGCATGAAAAACTGAATCCGGCAATATAAGACTCGTCAAAAATGGATGACGATCGATGTGGCACGCAAATTGAGGCGACGAGGGGCATGGGAAAAAATGCCCAAAAAATATGGGCATGAGAGTGAGAAATGATCTCAAGCGTCATCACGAGTGCGGAAAATTGAATCCGACGATATAAGACTCGTCAAAAAATGGAGGATGGCCGATGTGGCATGCAAACCGAGGCGACGAGGGCATGAAAAAATGCTCAAAAAATGGACCTGGTGAAAACGGGAAAAGGAAAGGACTATCATGAAGTTCTCGCTGTGTTGATTCCAACGGTTTGAGGAACGGACGTCGTATGATACCGCAATGGTTGTTTGAAAAATGGTCAAATCTCTATAAATAGGGTGTGGGGCCAATATGACGTGTCATTGTTACATGCGAGTTTGGCAGAGCAATCAGAGATTTTTCTTGATTTCTGGGAGATTCAACCGTTGGTTTTCGATTCCGTGAGTTTCAGGTAACCCTATTTTCCTTAGCCCTTTGAATTATGTCTTTTTTGGTTAGCGGCGGGCCCCTGAAGGCTGCGAAATTCCTTGTTGGCCTTCCAGCGTGGAATATCGCGGGTTTCGCATCCTTTACCGCGATGAACATCGCGGGTTTGGGGCCGATAGTTGCGATGTTCATCGCAGCTATCAGGATGACAGTCGCGATGCTCATCGCGACTGTGGGGCTGACAGTCACGATGCGCATCGCGACTGTGGGGTCAATACCCACGATGTTCATCACGAGTTCACAAATGAAAACCGCGATGATCATCGCGGCTTTTGATGGAAAGTCGCGATGAAATTTTTTGAAAAAATTTTCTTTGTTTTTTGGCAGGATGTTGAGGAGACCGGTGGTATCATGGCGGGAGCGAGAGATGGAGGAGGACCTGACGATTTGGATTCGGATCGATTAGGGTGTCCGACAGACTTTGGCCATGAGCGGGCTCCTGAAGTTTGCTCAAATTCCACCGATGCATTCAGTAGGACCGCTGCTAAACAAATTGGTGGGTCTCTGGGTCCCTGCAGAGGGTGCTTTCATGGTTGGGGGTGAGAGGTTAGAGATCACCCTCATTGATGTTTACTTTCTTACAGGGTTGCCTCCCTTAGGGGAGGTAGGGGATCTTCTGCTGAGGATCCTGGCAGTTTTGGATATTGAGTAGCTGTTGGAGACATTCTGTTTTCTGGGGGCTATCGTGCAGAACAGTGCATTGAGCCTGACATCTCTGCGGGAGTGGGATATGCGGGTTGTTGGGGCTTTTGTTTTGCAAGTGTTGGGTGTCGCGGCGCCACATCATTTGTCTGGGGGACAAATGATGATGGTGGATTCTGTGCTGAGAGGGACCTACTACACGTGGGGTCAGATGTTTTTGGCCGGTGTCCGGAGAGATCTGGACAAGGTCAGTCGGGAGGGGGGAGAGTTCTGCTATGCCTCCTTCCTGTGTTGTTTCTTCTTTGAGCGGGTACCGACCTTGCGGCCACGGGTTCCGGTTCGAGACGGGTTGGTGAGTGAGCCGTGCATGGTGCGGTGGGGGCAGATGATGCCCCGCGGTGGTGGTGGTATCTGCGGGTTCTTTTCACATGATATATATGAGCAGTGGGAGCAGATCCCCCTGCTGATTGATGACTATCCATATGCTAGTATGGATTATCGAGGAGATCCGGAGATGCCTCGAGCCCAGGGGCAGGCCTGGGGTTTAGATGGTATGTTTGTGTGTTTGGTTCTCTACTATATCATGTGTTTTTAGATGCTTTTGTTATGAGTATAGTTAGAGATATTTATATGATGGTTCACTTGCGTGATTGTGCAGATGTTGGTCCTGTAACACCAACCGATCATGTGGACCGTAGGGGATGGGCGATGGTGGTCATTCCTCCTCTTGTAGTGGTACCGCCTCCTCATGCTCGAGCAGTTGGGCCTCACGGTCGAGCAGTTGGGCCTCGATATGATGCCGTTGAGGTCGTATGAGAGACACTGGACATGATCCTGGAAGGAGCGCTAGAGGATGGGTGGAGGGACTTGGATCGGGACATCGTCGAGCATTATTTCGATGCGCATCGTGAGTGGCACTCTATCCTACTCAGAGCAACATCGGTGAAGGCTAAGAGGAGGGATGGGGCTCGGCATGATCCGGCAGGGCCGGTGGAGGGGAGGATTCGGGTGCGGGATGATCCAGCGGGGCCGGCAGAGAGGAGGGTTTGGGCTCGGCATGATCCAATGGGGCCAGCGGAGGTGGCACCAGAGGATCCCAGAGAGTATGATGATTAGATGATCTTGTATCTGCCCCCAAATGCTGATGAGCATATGGGGAAGTACCTTTTTGTACGTCTTATGTATTTTTGTATATTGGGTGCTGAGGGCACCTATGACATGTTGACTATATGATTATATATATATATGTTTTGGTATATAGTCGTGTATGCACATGGATGCATTTATTGTCTATTTGTTTTCCCATGGAGGCATGTCTTACCCGTGGAGGCACATGTTATGCACGTGGATGAAACATTTTGATTTTTGTATATGCCCATGGAGGCACATATTATACATGTGGATGCACTTTTTTAATTTTGTATATGCCCATGGATGCACCTTTTGTATTTTACTACATGGTTGGATTGGTGTGCCAATCAAGAATGTTGTTGGCCATATGGTCTGCTACACTATTGAGATTCCTTGGGACATGTGTGAATGAAATGGATTCAAACTGTCGAACCATTTGTTTAGTGTGCAGGAATTTTCTGAAAAGATAGGGATCACGTACCTGGTAATCATTGTTGAGCTGGGAAAAAAGGAGCTATGAGTCCAAGAAAACATTAAGGTGACTTATGCTCATTTGGAGAGCAGCGGCCAGGAGACCGGTCACGGCATCGTATTCAGCTTGGTTGTTGGTGGTGGCACCTATGCACACTTCGTCGATGTGGATCACCTCATGTGAAGGGGAATATATTACCCAAGCTACGGAGGCAATATTGGGGGACCAACGGCTTGCACCATCAGCGAAACCAACATAGCAAAGTGGAACAAGATCCATCTGTGGTCATGCAGGAAAAACAAATTTTTAGGTTTTTGTATTTTTTGTAAAAAACAAAATAAGACTAAACAATTATGGACGGTGGTGTCCATCAAAGTTTCTATGGGTAAAATTGCTTGATGTACAACCTGTTGCGTGGGTTGCATAGGGGGTTACCTTCTGAATCGATCAGAATGTATGCCCCCTGTCCGAAGCAGGTATGTATAATGTATGGGCCTTGCCACATGGACACAAACTTTCATTTTCTGGTTTTGTCATGCACTTGATCATAGGCGAGGACAAGGTCCCCTTCAGTAAAGGTTCTTGGGTGGACATGTTTGTCGTAGCTCAGTTTGGATCAATTCTTGGCTGCTTCCATGGTTTGGAGGGTTGTGCGTCGATCTTCATCGGCTTGCTCCAAAAGTAGTAAGCATTGCTCAATTGGGGAAGTGTTCGGTAGGATTTCAACGGCCATATGTAGGGCTGGAATCTGGCACTCAATGGGGAGGACGGATTCGACACCGTGAACTAGATGGAAAGGGGTAAAACTGATGGCCATTTTGGTTGACGTGTGGTATGCCCATAGTGCTGGAAAGAGCATGTGATGCCAATTTGATTTGTGTTTGTTAACGGTGCGCTGGAAGATGGTCTTCAAAATTTTGTTAATCGCTTCGACTTGGCCATTCCCTTGGGGGTAGTAGGCGGAGGAGAAATGGTGTTCAAATTTCAGTAGGGTTGATAATTCTCTCCAAACAGCATCTTCAAAGTGAGAGCCGTGGTCTGAGATGAGTTGCTTTGGCACTCCAAAATGAGCGATAACATGGTTGAGGAGAAAACGTGTTGCAGTGTCGGCTTTGCAATTGTAAGTTGGCATGGCTTCCGCCCATTTGGTGAAATAATCTATGGCCACAATGATGTGTTTATGACCATCGGCTGACGTGGGATTGTAATCTAGGAAGTCGATGGCCCATTTGCAGAATGGTCCGATAGTGTCGACTGGATGAAGGGGGGCGGGTGAGGTTCTTTCCTTGGGGGAAAAAAGTTGGCAGTTTTGACAATGTTTGACTGCGGTGATGCAATAAGTAAATAATGAGGGCCAAAAGTAACCTGCATGGATGATCTTTTGGGCGGTGGCCATGCCGGAGAAATGGCCTCCACAGGCACCGCTATGGCAGTCATTAAGGACTTGTTCTACTTTGTCATGAGAAAGGATGTGTCGTAAGATGGTATCGACGCCACGTCGATAAAGTACATCACCTAATAGGAGAGATCGGGGGGCGTGGTGTCGTATACGATGGCGTCCGTCACGATCGATGTTGGGTCGAAATTTTTATGTGCGGAGGTAGATTAAGATGTCGCCGTACCATGGGTCGTCAGAGGAAATGATGAAAATGTGGTCGTCAATGAGGTCCGTTTGGATAGCGGGTGATGACGAAGAGGATGGGAGATCTGTGATGAGTTGAGCGAGTGCTAGGACCTTAGTGCTCTTTGGGGTTTTGAAAGTTAGGTCGTATTCTTGCAGGATAATCACCCATTTAGCTACGCAGCCTTGAAGGAGGCGACGTGTCAAGAGGTAAACCATTGGATTGGAATTGGATACAACCATGGTGTGGCTGAGGAGAATGTAATGTCGCAGCTTTTGTACTGAAAAGACGAAGGCGAGGGCCATCTTCTCTTCATGTAGGTAGCGGAGAGGTGGGCCTGACAAGGTCTAGCTCACATAGTAGATGACATGCTCTTTGCGAGCAGTATCTTCTTGGATAAGTACTCCAGATACAGAATATTCGGATGCTGAAACATAGAGGGTGAAATCTTTTGTGAAATCTAGAGGAGAGATCAATGGGGCGTTCGTGAGTGCTCTCTTTAAGTCAGTGAAAGCTGATTCTGCTTGTTGGTCCCATATGAACGGGTATGCAGACGTAGTAGTCGAA
Source organism: Larix kaempferi (assembly GCA_027924585.1). Taxonomy (NCBI): domain Eukaryota; kingdom Viridiplantae; phylum Streptophyta; class Pinopsida; order Pinales; family Pinaceae; genus Larix; species Larix kaempferi. Next base: position 28,232,217 of record BSBM01000229.1, on the reverse strand, counting down.
GGAAACCGTGGACCATCGTGGCATAGTTAGGGACAAAGCGGCGGAGGAAGTTGGACCTCCCTTGAAGGCTTTGAAGTTGTCTTAGTGTACGAGGTGACGGTAAGTCTATAATGGCTTGGACATTCAAGGGGTCTACAGTGATGCCTTTTTCTGAAATGACAAAACCCAGCAGGCAACCTGCTGTAATGCAAAAGACACACTTGAGTGGGTTCAAGCGGATGTTGTATTTTCAACAACGCAAGAAAACTTGTCAAAGGTCGTCTAAATGGTCAGATCGTTTCTTAGATCGAGCGGTGAGGTCGTCTAGATAAACTTTTATGATTCTATGTAGTTCGTGGAAGCAATAAGTCATGGCGCGTTGGAAAGTGGCTCCAGCATTCTTGAGACTGAAAGGCATGACGCGATAGGAAAAGGTTCCCCATGGGGTAGTGAAAGCGGTCTTATATTGATCTTCTTTATGGATTTTGATTTGGTTATATCCGGAGAAACCGTCCATAAAAGAAAGAACCTCATGCCCCGCACATTCATCGATTAGTTGGTCAATGAATGGTGTGGGGAAGTTGTCTTTGGGAAAAGCGAGGTTGAGGTCTCGGAAATCAATACAAATGCGTATGGTGCCCACTTTCTTGTTTACTAGCACTGGGTTTGAAACCCAGGTGGTGTAGGCAATAGGATATATGAATCCTTCTTTTTGGAGTTTCTCAATCTCAGCCTTAACAGTTGGGAGCTTAGATGGGTGAATTGGGCGTGGTTTCTTCTCGGACAGGAGGCACATTGGGCCAAGTGTCGATGTGATGTTCCACAATGTTAGGATCGAGGCCAAGAATCTCGGTGTAAGACTAGGTGAAGACATCGCAAAACTCTTGGAAGAGTTTCTTATATGCCTGAATCTCCGCTTGAGTGCATGATGAACCTAGCGAGATGAGCTCAGGTTTTCCAGGTGTGGTGGAAATGTCGATTTGTATAATAGGGGAAATGTTGGACATATTCCCCTCTTCGAAGGCATCTGGTGCTGGGATGGGGTCTTTGAACCAATCAACCTTAGTTGGTAGAAAATCTTTTGATTCGACTGATAGTTGGTTTTCCACGGTGGATGTAGATGCCTCAAGGAGGAAGTATGACCGATGGTGCATATCGTCCCAAGGGTAGTCCGGTGCAGTGAGTGTTTCTAGAATTTGCTCATCAGTACGAAAGTAATCAGACCATAAATCAACTGGTTCGAGTTTGTATGTGGTTGAAATCATATAGATGGTATTGATTTCTTCCGAAGAAGATGATTTCAGAGGGTAGATCTCCTCGATGACAGGAGGAGATATCTCTAAGTCGGCATTGTTCATCTTGTATAAAGCTGCTCTATAATTTGGGAGATCAGGGAAGTGATGTGAATAATGGCCATAAATGCCACATATCGCACAAGGGTGGTTAGTGTGAAGCGTTTTGTCGCGAGGTTGAGGAGGTGGCTCAAGTCTTATCACTAGAATTCCGGTGTCATCATCCAACATATTCATGTGTTCTTGGAGTGCAGGTAATTGTGTACATTGATGAGTGGCATGGCCTACGTCATCACACAATGAGCACTTAGGGGGAATGCGAATAGTTGGGGGGTTCTTGGCTACCTTGGGGGTTGCTGGGGGGTGCGGGTTATGGGTCCAGTGTTACAAGTTTGTGGGCCTCTGCCCCCTGTGTTTCGTAACAGAGGTGGGGCGTTTCTAGACGTTGATGCCATAGTCACTATTGGGGTTGGTTTGTTTTGTAGATGAGTGACAAGAGGGGGTGGGTGGTTGGTAGTAGGGATAGGTTGTACCGGTTGTAAAATAACAGTCGGATTTGGCGGGGGGCTCGGAGCAGGTAAGTACCATACAGGTAACCCTAATGTTAAACCAGGAAGGTTGAGTGTAGCCATTACTGGCGAATTGACAACTCCGGAAAACGAGAACAAGAATGGGATAGTATGAATTGGCGTTGTTCCAATATGAGTAGGCACTGTGGGTGTTTGTGGTAGTGATGAGGGCTGCTGTGTGGTGTGTGACAGGGTGCACAAATCGGATGTTTTTGTTATCGGTAAAGGTTTTGGGATCGATGGAAATGTGGAAATCATAGGTGACTCGGTGTAGATTCCAGGACCAATTGACGAGACAAATGATGTCGGTGCAGTTTGAATAGTTTGTTCAATCATTGGTAGCACATTTTGAGGGGCTGTGGGGGCATTAGGATCATAATATGTGAGTTGATCAATCTTGATAATGCGTCCTTCATGTGGGAACATCATGAGGCGGAACACAGATGAAGCGACGGCTTTCATTTTGTACATATAGCTACGTCCAAGAAGGAGGTTGTAGTCGAGCTGGGCATTGATCACTTCGATGTCGATGAGAACTAATTTTCCGCCTAGTTCTACAGGTACGTTCGCTAAGAGGCCTCATGGTTGAGCTGAGCACCCGTCGTAAGCTCGTAATGTTGTGGTGGATGGTTGTAAAGTGGGGGAGCCAAGTTTCTGCCACACAAGAGTGGACATAACGCAGGTTGAAGCTCCTTCATCGATGATGCATCGATGCACAACAAGGTTTCGAATGTTTACGGATACTTGGAAGGCCAAATTTGATGGCAATCGAGGTTCGGCTTGGTCTAAGTCGAAAGCCATCATATGTGTATCATTAGGGTCTACTCCTCTGATGGCGGATAGTAGTAGTTTTCGTTGTGCAGGGCATGTTTTCAATACCTCTAAAGCAGACATAGCAGCGAGGGATTGTACTAAATATTCCACGACGTTATAATTGGATGTTGCGCGAGCATTAGGATTGTTGTTAGTCCTTCACAAAGGGATGCGAGGGATTTTGGGTCCTCCGTCCAATGGCATATTTGGTATGCATAGTGGTTGATCTGATGGAAGGGAGGTGGATGCATCAGTGGGAGGAGTTTCTGGGGGTGGACCGTAATGATTCCTGCAAGTCTAGAGGTTGATGTCATTGGAAAACATCATTAATAAATGGTGTGTGCCTGAATCCGTATGCTAATAATCAGTTGCAGCATTGGTGATTTGCTGCTGAGGTGCAGCAGATCCTTGTGGGGGATCCATTGGGTGAGCATTTACTACTCCTTGGTTTGGAAATGGGTTTTGCAATATCATGGGTTGCGGTTGATTAAGAGGAGCTGGCTATCCAGCGTGGCCCTGGCGTTGGGCATCGTCAACCCAAAGCTTATGTGCTTTCTCTAAATGGGGGCAGTTGTGAGTGTAGTGGCCATAGACTCCACATTTAGAACATGGATGGCTTGTTCTCATGTTATTTTTTTTCTCCTGCTTGGGATGACGATCAGGATTCTGGTTGGGGGGAGCGGCGTTGTTATTATTTGGAGGATTGGGTGGTGGTGGACCTTGATTATGTTGTTGGTTGTTACCGCGGTTAAGTCCTCTTCCGTGGTTTTGTTGTCCTCCCTGGTTTCGTTGGTTGTTTTGGTGTCGGGGTTAAGTGTGTTGTGTGTACACTTGCCCTTGAGTAGTGGGAGGATTTTGGGGTGCTGCAGGTGCAGGGGCAGGTTGCGGTGGATAATAAGCTGGTGGGGCTGGAGGAGGTCCAATTGCCTACTGGGGTTGTTGGTAACCCTAAGCTATTGGAAGTGTTGGGTTAGCTGGTGTAGCTTGCTGGGGGTAATACATTGGTTGGGCCGGTAAGTGAATTGGGTTCTGCATGGCCGGTTGGTTATAGTATGTGGGTGGTACATATGTCGATGGCACTTTCCCATAGCAATGTGGTGGACAAGAGGGTCCATGAGAGTGATGAGTCTGATTCGTTGGAGCGTATGAAGTCGTCGCTCCAGAATTAGATGTAGCCCTAGAGAGGTCTGGGGCATTTATGGTGCTCACCATGCTAAAAGGTTTATTTTCTGTCGTGACTTGGCCGATAATACCATCAGCGGCATGTGATGCCCTGGGAGCATCACCGTGTGAAGAATCACCTCGTGGGGCGTCTGGTATGATGGTGTAGAGATAGCCTGACTGGGCATAAATCAGGTCGAACTGTTGAGCTTTTAAGATAGCTTCTTCTTCTGACTAGGGTTGTTCGGAAGCTACATCTTTGGCTATGAGGGGTAGGAGTGATTTGAGAAACCAATCCAAAAATATACGGTCATCTAGTTTTATCTTGCACAGGCTACGACACTTGCGCCACTCATGGATATGGTCGGTGATGTGGGTAGCTGTGTTTTGTCTACAAGACAACAGTATTTCAACTCCTGCATCATAGCGTACAGATAGATGAAAAAACTGAAGGAAAGTGGAGGTGAGGGACGTAAATGTATGGTGGGTCCCATGTGGTTGTTCAATGTACCACTTGGCTGCAGAGCCAGTGAACGTTCGTTGCAACAATCTTAGTCTAATGGAGTCATCCACTATGGAGTTAGATGAACACCATAGGTGAAATGACATTATGTGGTTTTGGGGATCTTCCCTAGGTTTTCCTTCAAACTTGGGGATGTCTGAGGGGAGCTTTGTAGGCATGGGTGGCCATGTAGGGTTGTGCCTGATAGGATCGTTGGTTATCCTGGCTAGGTCTGGTAAGTTCAGACTAGCCATGTATGGTAAACTAGCAGATGGGTGTGGCGTAGTGACTGGGACATAACTGTTAATGGTGGCATTATGTAGTGGTCTAGTGGCCCCTAAGGGTATGCTAGGTATTGAAGGTATGTGTCCTCCAACCGTTGTGGTGTGGGAAGGGCCAGCACTCCCAATCGCAACATGGGTTGCAGAGGGGTTAGGAATAGTGCCAGGAATTCTTGGGATGTGGGTTGTGGTAATGAGAGGGGGTGTGACCCCTATGTTGGGAATACCCATAACAGGTGGTGGCCCTGTGTTGGGCATACCTAAAGGGGGAATGGACCCTATATTAGGCATGCCTAATGGGGTTGTTTTTACCGTGGGTGGCACAGTAGTAGTAGGGTTTGTCGATGTATCTCCAATAGTACTGGTGAAAAGGGGATCGTATTGTGATCCAGCCATGGTGTTGGTTGGTGATATTTCAATGGGGTGTTCGAATTCAGCCTCAAAATCAGATGTGAAGTGAGGTGCGTCAGAATCGGATGACAGTGTTCTATGCTGATGACGTGTCGAGTCAAGGGCGCCGAACTGAGGGGGTTCACCCTGAAAACGACGGGACCATCTTAAATTCTCAATGGTGAGAAATGTATAAAAATTCCAGTGGATGGTGGTGATGTAAAAGACTCGAGACCCTAGTGCAACAATGTGTGCAAGAGGGGAGTGAAAAAATAACGGCTCTCAGGCCAACAACAAACCTCAAAAGCACTTATTATAACAGTTGTGCTATAATAAGTGGAGGGATCCAAAAAATTGGTCAGAATACCAAAATTAAAATAGTTCCTAGAAAAAAGTGGTGCTCACTAGACCAAAGGTGGGTATTGTATCATGCAAACACCTAACTAGAAGTATTGTGAGTCAACAAATGATATTCTCTGCAAGGTGATGAAATCCAAGTCATACAATATAGAGTGTTGAATCAACGGCTAGATATCCCCCTACCGGGAGGGACACCGGGTAGACAATTGTTAGGAACCCGTGTCAACCCTTCTCTTTACTATGTTAGTATAGTGTTGTTGGACGCATATGCTTTGTAAGTCATCCAGTAGTATTTGTTGATCCATAGTTTATATTATCCCATAGTATTGGACGCATATGCTTTGTAAGTCGTCCCATAGTATTATATGTCCCATGGTTTTGACTCATAGTATTGGGCATAGACTTAGTATATAAGTGTGTGTTGAGGTCATTGAAGGCACCGTGAAGTTATTTGTATTGAGCTTGCTCAAAGGAGGTTGCCCCCTCGAAGTGGCCTGCGATCAATATAAAAAGTGATTTTGAGTTCTGTCATTTTGCTATTTCGCATATTATTATTAATTAATTGTTGCAGGTGCTTCACATCTGGTATCAAAGCACTTTCTTGGGCTCGCTAGGTGAAATTTCTACCAAATTGTTTTTTCGCATCTGTTGCAGGTTCGGATTTGGGAATAATCCCTATCTGCTTAACTGTGGGAAGTACTTGGGAATAATCCCTAAAACGCATTGTGAGGAGTACCACAGGAACCCCAAAGTAGCTGGCCCATTGAGAGGACCTACCAGCAAAAAGGGCAACGACCCCTACCTGATTGACTAGTTCCCAACCGTGAGGTAAACCAAGAGCTATCGTTTGTGGCAAAGTGGTTATCAGTTTTACCTGAGCCGTGGAGTGAGGGGTACTTCCCCAATACGCAAGCCGTCAGATAGCATTGGTGGCCGAGTGAAACCCCTGAACTGTTAGGAAGCTGCACATACCTGGGGTCCATATCTATTTTCAGTTGAACTGTTGTCGATCACTGCTGCGCCATTTCAGATCCAGCCGTTCATATCCATTCTGAAAGCCATTCCAGATCCAATCATTTTCAATCCATTCGACGCCATTTCAGATCCCTTTGTTTCCACTCACTTCCAGGCCATTGCAGATCTATCTGTTTCAGATCCCTTTCGAGCCGCAGCAGCTCCAGTCTTTAAAAAAAAAAAAAAATCAGTTTTTTCTCCATATCTCCCTTGTTTTCACTCTGTTTCCCTTGAAATTTTTAGGGAACTCCTGTCATCCCATTCTTCATATTTCATTCCTGAAGACCCTATCCCAAATTCCACTTCCCAAGACCAGAAATCCCACATTTGTCTATTTTTAGGGTTTTCCATAACTCTTTCAATTTTCACCCAAACGCCTTCAAATTTTGCCACCGTGTTCCTTTCCTAATTCTGCTTCTTTGTCCCTCTCTACCAAATTTTCTCATTCTTTCACCCCACTTCTGACATCCCCATTTTTTTCCTCCCTGTCCATCAAAAAGTGTCCAAATCCTAGTCAAACCCCAATTACCCTTCATATTTTTTCCCAAATCCAGATTTTCCTTTACTGAAGCAGTTTCTGTTTTTGTTTTTCTACCCAGTCAACCAAAAAAAAAACTCCTGGTTATTGTTGTCATCCGTGCAGGAGCAAAAACCATGGAAAAAGCACTTGCAGCCATCCAAGCCAAACTCCAGGATCTAGATGAAAATTTTCTCAGCCTCCATCTTCAGCATTCAACCATGAACAATAACCGACAGCCAGAATCTTTTGCAGCCACTGGGTTCTCTTCTTCCAACAATTTTCGTGGGCTGAAGCTTGATTTTCCTCGCTTCAATGGTACTGATCTGACTGGATGGATATACCGAGCAGAACAATATTTCAGTCTACATAATACTTTTGATGTCCAGAAAGTTCCACTTGCATCCTTTCATTTGGAACAGGAAGCCCTTCAATGGTACCGTTGGTACATCAAAGCTCATCCCGAGCCAAACTGGACAGATTTTTGCCAACTCCTTTTACCACGATTTGGTCCTAGTGCTTTTGACGACTTCACAGGAGCACTCACTAAACTTCACCAAACTAGCACAGTGAGAGAGTATCAGACAGAATTTGAGAAACTCGGCAATCACACAGAAGGATTGTCTGATGAATTTTACAGGAGTTGTTTTATCAGTGGTCTTAAGGATGAAATCCGGTCAGAGGTTAAAATGTTCTGTCCCAACACAATGATGGAAGTCCTAGGTTTGGCTAAGTTGGTAGAAGACAAGCTTGCATCCCAACAACGCTCCAAACCCACTTCTGTTCCCTTCCGAAATATGGGTTCTCAAAGACCTCCCATCCTGCCAACTCCTCGACCAACTCCTATCAAGCATTTGTCTGAAACCGATATGCAGGCACGTCGAGAAAAAGGGCTTTGTTATAATTGTGATGAGAAATTCACTCGGGGATATAGATGTGTTCAACAAAAGATCTATCTCTTGGATGTGGATTCTCTGCCTACCTTTGAACTTGGTGAAGAAGCTCCAGATACAGTAGATGATTAGGTCGACATTTAGCGCCCACCTGTTGACACCCCATCTCAGGACGACCCACCAGCGATCTCTCTCCATGCTGTAAATGGCATCACAACCCCACAAATAATGCAGGTCAGGGGATACTTCAAGAAGTTCCCTCTTACCATACTCATTGATTCTGGTAGCACTCATAACTTCATTGACCCTCGGATTGCCAAATAGGCTGATTTTTTTGTCCATCCTTGCTCCAACTTTGAATTCATGGTTACCAATGGGGGCACCTTACCTTGTAAGGGGAAGTTTCACAATGTGCTTATCTCTATGGAATATTATAACCTGCGCTCTGACATGTTTGCCTTGTCCTTAGGCGGATGTGATGTGGTTTTGGGCGTTCAATGGTTACACACACTTGGCCCCATCTTATGGCATTTTGTGAAACTTTGGATGCAGTTTTCAGTCAATGGGGTACAACACAAATTAATGGGTTTACAACCAGGGTCTCTCCGCATCATCAGTTTACATCGCCTGGAAAAAATCCTTAAGAAGAATTCACATGGTGTCATCGCTCAGCTCCATTCCATTCATATGCACCAATCAACGATCTCCACTACTTCCTTGGATAGATATGCAGGTGTCTTTGCTGAACCAATGATCTTGTCGCCTTCAAGAGACCTTTCCGGTAAGAATTTAGTCGCATCTACCTCTCAGCAGGAAATGATGGCTATTTTGCATGCAGTACAGAAGTGGCAACCATACCTATTAGGGAATTATTTCTGTATCAAGACTAATCTCCAGAGTCTGGAAAATTTTCTGGAACAATGGGTCTCCTCCCCAACACACCTGAAATGGGTTATCCAACTCATGGGTTATCCCTATGCGATCACTTACAAGAAGGGTAAGGACAATATGGTGGCAGATGTACCTTCTCACACAATTGATGACCTAGTTTCTCTTACAGCTCTTTCTCTGCTTGTTCCAAATTGGTTGCAATATGTTCAACAAGGCTATCTCTTCTATGAACTCCATGCTTCTTCATCAGCAGGGCACTCTGGGTTCTTCAAAATGTATGACCGGGAACAATGTAACTTCTTTTGGCAGGGACTGAAAATGACAATTCAACAGATGGTGGCTGACTGTGATACTTTCCAGGTCAACAAGGGTGAAACGACACTCCTTTCGGGATTGCTCAAACCCTTGCCCATCCCTAAACAGCTTTGGCCAACTATTTCTATGGATTTCCTAGCAGCGCTCTAGTGGTACAATACCACATCTCACAGGACACCATATGAAGCGGTCTCTGGAAAAACACCGCCAGTTCTTCTTCCATACACCCTTAGCAGCTCCCCAGTTCAGGCAATTGAGTCGGTTCTTCGAAACCGCGATCAGATTCTTCTCATTCTGCAGGACAATCTTCACATGGCCAGAATTCGACTGAAACAACAAGCCGATCAGCACCGTTCTGAGCGCATTTTTCACGTAGCTGATAGGAATCTTCTTCATCTACAGCCTTCCAAGCAATCCTCCCTGACACTCCAAAGGCGTCAGTGGCCTGAAATGCAACCTGAGGATGCTACGGGGGAACCACTCCTTCAAATTCTGCAGCAATTTCCCCAACCAAAGCTTTGAGGACAAAGCTTTTTCTAAGGGAGAGGGGATGTTAGGAACCCATGTCAACCCTTCTCTTTACTATGTTAGTATAGTGTTGTTGGATGCATATGATTTGTAAGTCGTCCCGTAGTATTTGTTGATCCATAGTTTATATTAGCCCATAGTATTGACCCATAGTATTGGATGCATATGCTTTGTAAGTCGTCCCATAGTATTATATGTCCCATGGTATCGACTCATAGTATTGGGCATAGAATTAGTATATAAGTGTGTGTTGAGGTCATTGAAAGCACCGTGAAGTTATTTGTATCGAGCTTGCTCAAAGGAGGTTGCCCCCTCAAAGTGGCCTGCGATCAATATAAAAGTGATTCTGAGTTCTGTCATTTCTGCTATTTCGCATATTCTTATTAATTAATTGTTGCAGGTGCTTCACAACAATCCTAAAGAGTGGCAACTAGGATACCCCGTTCATGACACGTTTGGTTGGGTGAATCTGCAGTTTGGTTCTATCATCGTTGTACCCCCATACGGGTGTACACTGAGAACTTCAAAAGGTATCCTTCAGTTACTGAATAGATTACAGTATTCCACTCAGGCTTCCGGAACCAGTCTGGCTACTTCAACCCTCCTAAGGGAGAGGCCTTCCCAATAAATTGGTTGATAACCGTGTCAAAATTATAAGGGATTTTGGTACCGTAAAGGACAACCACTATGTCTCAAATGTAAATAATTGAGGGGTGTTATTGAAACACCTATCCCCTCAATCCTACCTAACTACAAGATTCTTTTAAGTGCTCCCCAAGTGGGGTTAAAAAGTTGGTTGAGTTAAGGTAGATTTTAAGGCTTAGTTTAAATAATGTGGCAGATTGGGTGCACGTGTGATTATTGAACTGAAATTGATTTGTCTTGCTTGGGCGATTGATTACAAATGAAAGACGCTTCCAGTTTGCAAAAAATAAAGGCGTTTTCGAAATGTAAATGATTGAAAAAACTATTCAAAAATAATGGATCTTTGAAATAATTTAAAGGGAAGCAAATAACTTAAATATCTCAAGAAATAAATGGATCTCTTAGAAAATTGCTTGGGCAAACTGTTGAGCAATTAAACAGTAAAACCTATGATCTAAATAGAATGCAGAAAATCTTTCTTTCAATTACTAAAAATTTTAAAAAATACTTTTTAATGGAGCATATATAAATAGAAAAACATTTAGTATGGTTGTAAAAATGCAAAAAAAATAATGCTGTAAAATAGGCTAAATGGGCAAAAAATACAGCAAAAAATTTTCTAAAAAAATGGCCGAATTCAAAATAACAGCATCGTAGGTTTTGGGGCAAAAGCCGCGATGTGCAGCGTGGGTTTTGGCCGCACAGTCGCGATGTGCAGCGCGGCAAATGGCCGCAAAGCCACGATGTGCAGCGTGGGTTTCGGTCGTGCAGTCGCAATGTGCAGCGCGAAAATGGCCGCAAAGCCGTGATGTGCAACGCGTAAAATGGTCGCGAAGCCGCGGCATGCCGCGTGGAAAAAGGCCGCGAGGTCACGATGAGCCGCGCGACTGTTGGGCGAAAAGCCGCGAGGTGAAAGCCGAAAAATGGACGCCGAAAAATGAACCCGAAAAATGGAAATTTCAGGCTAATAATGGCAATAGAAAGGGCCAAGATCGAGAACAGCAATGGATTTGTTGTCTAGGGTGGCAGATCTATGAATTAAAATGATTAAAACTAACAAAAACTTAGATCTAAAGCAAAAAACCAAAATCTAAGAATTCGAAGCCAGCAAAGTCTCCAAAAACTATTTGCTTGGTTTTGCAACCAAGCTTGTGCAATGGGCACCTATCAACAATGTGATAGCAGTTTCAATATAGAAAGCAAAAACGATTATGGATTAAATCTAAATCTAAACTAACATGTGCATATAACAAATAAATCTAAAAACGATTCATAGAAAGAACAAGAAATAAAAAAATGTTTTGTATTATCATACCTCAAATGGTGAGGATTTGTGGTGTTGAGCAACTCCAAGGGTGAGATGCTCCAAGCTCCAATGGTCTCTTCTCCAAGATTGCTACAATGGTCAAGAACTCATGAGAGATTTTGACAGCATGAGGATAGGATGATGGATGGATGGAAAGTGAGGAGCCCCTACCACCTTTTTATAGTTTTTGGTGGTGGGGAATACCATTATGGTTTTGAGGAAACCAATGGTATTGACCAACATGGTTTAGGTACCTTTTTCCCTCTTTTTTCTTTTTTTGAATATTTTGAATATTTTTATTCCCTTTTAATATTTTGGGGAATTTTGGACCCTTTTTGAGGGTTTTTTATGTTTTTTGAGGAAAAATATATCTTTTGAGGGGGAAAAGGGTGTATTATGGTCTTTTGGTGACCTTTTGATGGCTTTAGAGGCTCAAATGGTGGAAAAGTGGACAAATGGGTCATGTGAATAAGGAAATGAGCTAGTGAGCACTTTTTTGGTGTTAACACCTAGGGGTTCTCTGATTCGAAAGATGGACTCGCCATGAGAATAATGCAAGTTCCTCTTAACTTATGACTATTGTTCACCCTCAGTAATCAGCTCTGATCTGATACAAATCTTTTGAAGTAAGCTTGATCTCCAGTGGAATCGCTAGAATGTAAGTTGGATTCACCAGGGAAAATGATACAACCTTGGAGCCTCAGACCTTATGTTCACCCTCAAAGGTTTGATTTTACCCCGTGAAAACCACAGATTCTCCCCAGCGGAGTTGCCAGAAATGTTGTCACCCAATATTTTCCTGGGTTGTGGCAGGAAATACCATGGGGTAACTGTTACAAATCAATATTTAGTGGATGGAAACTAGCCTTTCCAACCACAGGGAGGGATCTCCCTTTGGGGATTCCAGCAATGGGATGCGAGTTAAAATGGGTTGGGATATCGGTCAAAGTGGTGTCTAAAGATTCAAACAATCAATTAAAAGGGGTTTTTGGTTGGTTGGAGTTAAGAACAGGAGGACAGTTGGGCATGGAGTCAACTTCGGTGGGTTACTGTCATCATTAGCAGGTTTGGGATGCGATTTGCAGGAGCAAGAGGCAAGGTAGACATGGTTCTTTCACGTCAAAGTGATCAGCAGATGAAGGTAGAGGAAGGAGACAAATTTAACTACAATGCTAGAGCATTTAAGAATGAATTCTAACCTACAACTTCAAGAGGAAAAGGGTGGAATACCTAGTCATATGCATCTGGAGCATGTAGGCATGAATTCCAGACCATGTAAACTTGATCTTTAGGTACTGCAGAAGTAAAAAATTAATGGAAATACAAAGTAGGAACACATACACTGGAAATAACTGACATCAAAAACACACATCACAGGAATCTCAAGCTCCAAAATCGGGTCTGCTCATTGAATTAAGAGGCCAAGTTTAATACAGCGTATAACAGTAATCTCTCTAAAACAAAAAACATCCAACTGTTTGGTCTACTTTGGACCTTTCCTTTATTGGCTTACAAACAGTGAAATATCCTAACTAATTCAAAACAACTTGCACTAGTAATGATGAAGTTGTTCGAGCTGAGCCGCCCGAATCAACAACCGTCGATTCTATCATGCGCAGAGGAGAAGAACCACCTGTGCTGGCAGTACCACATTGGACCATGGAAACCACTAATCCATCATGCGAATTAAGCCATTCAGGTTTGATCAGGACAAGTAACAGAAACAAGCCCCTTCGCCACTCTCGGATGCGCCATTTTCCTGTAAAAATTTCCATTTTTCGCGAATGTAACTGGCCCTGCAAAACTTTCTCGATCCACAATTTTCCTTCCGCAACTGCGCTTCCACAATTTCCTTTCTGCAACCCGCAATTAGCCACATCTCGTTCAGGGGTTGGTCTTTCGGCCTCACGCTTATCTAGGGAATCACCTTTCTGCAATCCGCAATGTGGGATGCGGAAACTTGATTTTTTGTGTTTCTGAAGATGATCTTTCCGCAATCCACAATCTGGATTGCGGAATGCGGAAACTTGTCTTTTTTCCATTTGGAACATTGCTTTTCTGCAATCCGTATTAATGCGAAAATTTATCTTTTACGCTCTTTGGGACATTGCTTTCCGCAATCCGCAATCAGCAATGCTGATGCGGAACTTGGAAACGGGCTTGCAGAATGCATTTTCGACCATTGATCTGATGTGCTCTTTTATCTTAGACATCCAATGTTCTTTGGTTGCGGAAGAATCTCCTACTGCTATTTTTTCTTGCGGAAGGGCCCTCCTGCCTTTTATTTTCCCATTTTTTCACTGTGGCTCAGTCATTTGGCTTGGATTTGTTTGATACTTAGCCAATTTTGGGTTTCCTGATCCTTTATTTGATGCAGCCGGCAAATGGGTGACCTTGGGGATTTGAGTGGGAGATTTCCTTCCCATTCCATGGTGGAAACCATAATAAGTGTTAACACATATGATCTGAGACAAGTACATTAAACATAACATACCAGTTATTTGATGCACAGGATGTCATAGATTATTTGAGATACTGCATCACTTAAATAGAACAGACACATCAGAAAGTGTGTAGTTCCATATGTTACTAGTGCTTCATTTCAGAACAACAAACTATCAATTGAAAGCATAGTATCAGTTGATCATTACAGTCACGTTGAGCAGAACGTTGAACCAGAAACAAAGACTGCAAAATCAGCAAAGCACACAGTACATGAAGTAAGTCATCAACATAAGTGTGATTTGAGAGGAATGAGAAGTTAGGTGATGTATGTAGCACAATGACAGAGTATAGTCTACATACAAAGGTAGCGCATAGCATAATTGTCATCAGAAGATATGAAGAAGTGCACAAAGTTGAATTTCAGTACAACAACAACATTTATTGGACATCAGGGTGATTGGAAGGGGAAAGGAGACAAGTAGTTGCATATTCCTTCAAGTTGGTGCTTGTAAAACAAAGCAGACAAGGGGTCGGTGCCTCCTTCCAGATGGTGTTGGAGAAAATACAGGGAGTGCAAGCTTCCTTCAGGTTGGTTCCTATAAAACGAGGGGTTTGGTACCTCCTTCCAATTGGTGCTAGTAGACACAGGAAGTTGGTTCCTCGTTCTAGTTGGTGCTGGTAAACATAGGAAGTTGGTGATTCCTTGAATGTATTCTTTCTCATTGTAAAGAAGCATTCTGTGGTTTTCTCCCGTTTGGGTTTCCATGTAAAATTCTTGTGTAATATATGTTTTTCATGTGGTGCATATATGTGTGGATGTTTATTTACTGATGCATAACAGAATAAAGGATTAAGTAAAGGCCAATCTATTAATTAAGGTAAAAACTGCTAATAACTGTGCTAATACTGATTCACCCCCCCTCTCAGTATTAAATTGATTCCAACAATTGGTATCAAAGCGGTTGTCTTTAGTAACAGTTTAACATCTGGAAGACAAATTTCAGCGTAGAATCCAATAGATATGGACTCAAAACATGACCATATGGATGAAGTAGACTTTGAAGGAGAACTAGTTAGTGCACTGGAAAAACTAAAGAAGTCAAGGAAGAAAAGAAATCTCCTACAGGAAGCTCTTTTGAGATTAGAAGCATACACCACCAAGCATTTCAAATTGAAGGATGACAAGTTTGAAAGTTTGGAAGTTGAATTAACATCTCTAAGAAGTGAGCTCCAACAATTAAGCCTTCAGCTAGAACAAGGAGGCATAAACAACTTTGATGAAGGAACTTATTATGCTCAAAGTTATGACGATGCTCTCAAGACCCCATAGTCAAGAAAAAATCATAGATTTGAAAGAGAGCATTAAAGGCCGATTTTTTTGGAAAATAAGTCTACACAACCTCATAATTTCTATCTTATCAAGTACCAAAATATTTTCTTTGGAAATTTCTTTTACTGTCATAATTTTGGTCATAAATCAATAAATTGTAGAGCTCACGCATTAGAATATTCCAAAATGAAAGGTTCATGCAGTCAGATAAATCCTAAACATAATATTCTCATAAAACCGACTGAAGTCACGTTTGAAGATTCAAATTCTTTTAGCATTTTAAACTTAGAGGATCAATATTGTGAAACGTTAGAACATGATACTCATGACTGTGAAAAACAACAACAACTTGTCCAATCCACTAAGATAGCTGAAGATGAGAAAGATCAAGATCATCAAGAAGCATGCAACCTAGCCTTACATGCACAAAGTAGAAGGGGGAAATGGTATATAGACAGTGGATTCTCCAAGCATATGACCAGAGATAAAAACACCTTTCTGAAGTTTAGAGGTGACAAGGGAGGTAGTGTCTATTTTGGGGACAATGGCCCAGCTAAAATTTTGGGTAAAGGTGTAGCAAGCCTAGGAAATAAAAGAACCAAGGAATATAATGTTCTATTAGTTGTGATAATGAAACACAATCATTTAAGTGTCATCCAAATGTACTACTAGGGACACACTCTTACCTTTGACTTAAAAAAATGTAAAATAAAAAACAGGGATATAGGCAGAATCATAGCCACAACCTCCACAACTCCTAACAATATTTATATTCTAGATGAAGAAAGAGAAGAGAAATGTTGCATGGGACAAACCGATGAAAGATGGCTATGGCATAGAATATTGGGACACATCAATTTGATAATTTGGTCAGGATCAATAGGAAACAAGTAGTGAGGGAAAATCCCAAGATTACCAAGCCATCAACTTCCTTCTGCAAACACTATCTAAATGGAAAACAATCTAGAATCAAGTACCCAAAAAAAGAGTATACTACCTCAAGACCTTTGGAATTAGAGAATTCATATATTTGCGGTCCAATGAGAATGAAAGGAACGAATGGTGAAGAATAATTTATACTATTCATTGAAGATTTCACTTGACTTAAATGGGTGTTCTTTCTTAATGCAAAATCAGGAACATTCGAATGTTTCAAGACGTTTAAAGAAGTGGTTGAAAATGAAACTGATTTAAGAATAAAATGCTTAAGAAATGACAACAGAGAAGAGTATACATCAAACAATTTCTATAACTATTGTGATAAACATGGAATTAGAAGACAATTTTCAGTAACCAGAACTCCACAACAAAATGGGGTGGCATAAATGAAAAACAGGATTGTTCAATAGTGTTAAGATTCAATATGCTAAGATAGATAACATCAGTATTCAATTCAATTTCACAACAATAGCATATACAGGATCACTAAAAGAATAACAAGCACAACATAAACACAAGAGACACAAATTTATCCTAGGAAACCCTCATGGGGTAGAAAACCCAGCAAAACTTCCTCAATATAGATTACCAAAAGGTACAAAGATGAAATCCCCAAGAAAGAGCTCCTTCTCCTTCATAGATATCTCTCTCTCTCCTAATGCGCAATCCACAAGTGTAGTGTGTGTCAAATGAGGATAACAACTCCTCTATTTATACTTTATGTCTCACTTGACATTTTACCCAGCTAGGTTGGCCTCATAACTAAATGACCAATTACTAACCAGGACGACTTCTCTAGGGGACTTAAACACCCCATTACAACTGAATATAAGGTAACTAATGCCTCGACTTACATGGGAGGTTTTACCTCAATGACTTTTCATAATCAAATATAATAATGACATCCTGACGGAGGAATAAAACATCTCCAAATAAATTACAACAATAAAATACAATAGAATATTCTTCGAAGTTACAATATTTCAACACCCCCCCTTAACGAGAAGGGTATTCTACTAATAGAAACAACATCAAATGAAGGAGCAAGGAGAGAGAGCATCATCAACAACATCAAGGTGATACATCTATAAATCATTGGAATTTTTCTTCAATCATCATCAGCAGCTGGAACGGCTACTAGAACATCTTCAACATCTTCAGTACTGGAACATCAACATCTACAGTACTGAGTCTTTATCTTTTGCAGCACTCGATCACTCGATCGTCTACTGCAACATCATCATCTGGATCTCATGATCAAAAACATCATCTGGATCTCCCGATCAACAACATCATCAATATCTGGATCTCTTGATCAGCAGCATCATATGGATCTCCCAATCAGCAGCATCATCAATATATGGATCTCTCGATCAACAGCATCATCTAGATCTTTTGATCAATAGCATCATCTGGATCTCTTGATCAACAGCATCATCTGGATCTCTCGATCAACAACAGCATAATCTGCAACACACATGATCCAATTACGGGATGATCAATCCCTCTAACTTTAGGACATAAGTCCAAGGATGATACAATCCTGATCCACTTACAGGATGATCAATCCCTATCACTTTAAGACATCACATCATGTCTAAGGACAATGCAATCCTGATCTACTTACGGGATGATCAATCCCTATCACTTTAAGACACCACACCACGTCTAAGGACGATGCAATCCTGATCTACCTACGAGATGATCAATCCCTATCACTTTAAGACACCACACCATGTCTAAGGATGATGCAATCCTGATGTACTTATGGGATGATCAATCCCTATCACTTTAAGACACCACACCATGTCTAAGGAT
The DNA here is from genome assembly GCA_027924585.1 of Larix kaempferi. Taxonomy (NCBI): domain Eukaryota; kingdom Viridiplantae; phylum Streptophyta; class Pinopsida; order Pinales; family Pinaceae; genus Larix; species Larix kaempferi. Next base: position 28,214,229 of record BSBM01000229.1, on the reverse strand, counting down.
GATGCAATCCTGATCTACGTATGGGATGATCAATCCCTATCACTTTAAGACACCACACCATGTCTAGGGATGATGCAATCCCCTCGTCAACTTAGACAAACTCCCAGGACCACTCACGAAGACACAAGTCTCCGGATTCATTTAGGACTAAATTCCAAGGATGATGCAATCCAATCGTCAACTTAGACCAATTCTAAGGACCACTCATCGACCTCATCATCGGTACAGGTATCCTCATCATCGACCTCATTATCGGTATAGGTATCCTCATCATCAATCTCATCATCCATATAGGCATCCTCATCATCGACCTCATCATCGGTATAGGCATCCTCATAATCGACCTCATCACTCCCCCTTTCGAGGAGGGTCCTTTTGAACTACACCAAACTTATCTTGGAAATACTCAAACTTTACTCGAGACATATGTTTGGTTAATACATTAGCAACTTGCTCGTCAGTGCTCACATACTCAAGCTTTATATCTCCCTTCTGCACCATATATCGTATATTGGATCTCTATGTGCTTTGACTTATCATGGAACACTGGATTATCCGTCATCTTGATACAACTCTGGTTGTCACACAGGATCACAGTGGAGTCCATCTCTAAGTCAAATAGTCCTGACAATGGCTTCTGAAGCCATATGGATTCACAACTAGCAGAGCAAGCTGATATATATTCCGCTTCATCTGTGCTGAGAGCCACACTAGACTACTTCCTGCGAAACCATGAGATCATGGCGGATCCTAGACAATAACATCAACCTGAGGTGCTCTTCTTGTCTGAAACACTTCCATCCCAATCTGCATCTGTATAACCATACAATATGTATTCATGATCTCCAACATAGTATAGACCAAAGTCTATCATACCTTTCAGGTACCTCATCACATGCTTTGCAGCTACCAGGTGAACACGTCTAGGATTAACTAGATACAGACTCAAGGTGTTCATAGCAAAGCATATATCTGGCCTGGTATTTTTCAGGTACATCAACAAACCAATCATCTATCTGTAAACTATAGAAACTATTGTCCATCATCCCAGATCTCTACTTCACATTTTCCTTGGCTAAGGAAAAACCTCATCTAATCTCAGCCACACAAGAATCATGCCAATATTCTTTAACTCTGAGATCTACTCCCTCTGAATTGGAGTTTTCTACATCTAAGTATTATCCTCCCTCTGTGACTGAACATCATTCACACTCTGCATTGAGTGATCTTCTGCATATCTATCTGTGCCATCTCCCATCAGATGGGTCTACTGATATGAGCCTTAAGATCACTCGGACTCTATGATGAGTTCCTTCTTGCATCCATCTAAGAGAAGCATGTCATCTGTATATAGAAACCATATTCAACCTTGTAGCAAAGGTTGAAATCCGCATCACCCGTGGTGATCATCAAGCTTTTCAAATGACTATCGATCCTAGGTACATGTTGAACCCGTACAAAGCCTACTTCAATCATGTGATTCTCTTTCATATCTTGGGAATTTGCTCGATATGCACTTCTTCTTCAATTACACCATTCAAGAGAACGGTCTTGTCATCCATGGGTGTAATATATCTCTAGAAGTATGTCTATCCATTGGAGCAAAAATCTTATCATGATCCTCTCCCTCTTTCTAAGAGAATCCTATAGCCACGAGCCTTGATTTGTAATTCTATAGTATGTTTTATTTGTAAGTGTTCTTGTTGAATAGTCATCACTTGTTCTTTAGAACAAGTGTTCATCATCCATCTTTTGTAGATCATAGCACACAATCTTTCCTACAATCAAATTCAATTACATGATTAGTAACACTTCATAATTATCAAATCATGTCAATGATAACCTTTTATGCATACTGATATGATTCACATAGTTATGCAACTATCTTGACCAATACTTTGGCACAACACTTTTACATATCCTGTATGCATACAGTTTCTATCTAGATTCCTTCCATCTCTACCCGAACATACTATCAAGAGTGTGCATAGCTCCCAGCATGTTATCAAAGAGGTTTCATTCCAGACAAGCAACAATGGAATGTTTGTCCAACTTACCCATCATATGCATATTACTAGTATATTTTTCAATGCTATATGAATGCTTACAATATGCATGATATATTCTAGGAATACAAATATGCATACAACTATTACGAGCAATATCATTAACTATTCAGAGATTCAAGAAGTAATTCAAATAACAACTCAAATACTTATCTTTTATGTTTGTGTGGTTGCCGCCCCTCTTGATCTCTATTTCCCCTTTATGATAGCATCATGATTATATGTCTTTGATCTTCTATGCATCCTATACCACTATGCATGCTTAAGTGTTGACTAGTTTCATCATTGTGTCATCCTCAAGATCTCATACATTCATTAGTATAATCTCAATACTATCAAAAACTTATGATCCTAAATAATCTTAAACATGTATGGTCATGATCATTTCATACACAGGTAATTTATCACAAGCGTTAGTATTCAAGGTTTCAGGGAGTACTTCTTTTACTCATGCATATTCTTATTTGACCATAGGACTCTTCTAGTTTGTCATGTCATTAATCAAACTAAGAAACATAATATGCATAAACCCTTGATTACTTAAACTTCTAACTTCAAGAATAATCATTATCAATCATACAAAAGTATACTTATCTAAGATCCTAACATAAAGTAGGATTCTTACTCGATATAGGAAAACATACATGGATTAGAATGCTTGCTGGTTATGTCTAACATACTCAAACAATATTTTCTTTGTTATCTTCAGACCTTGTGCTAGTAACCTACATATCTCATAAGTTAAACATAGTAGAACCAAATCATACATACCTCATAAGTAGAGCTTCTATGTGATCAAAGACTATGGATGAGTCTTTGTCTTCATGTCATCATGGTCATATATTCTTGATCTAGAATTTGATTTGTATTTCTTGATGTACCTTTCATGTTAGTAGATAACATCATCCTCATACAACACCACAAGTGCATTAGTACAATCATAAGTGTCATAACCCTAATCAATGAATGTCTTCTATAATTCACATGTATTCATACTTTTACTAAGGTGATCAAACAATTCTAAAATTAATCATGATTGTACTAACCTCAATAATATGAAGACAGACATATCATGAACTTAATCATCAATTAAATGAAACAGATTTCAAAACATACCTGCATCTCCTCAAGTCGTACTCGTCGAGATTGCTTGTAGTCTTTTCTATAAGGGTAAAATCCTAATCATCCAAGGTAGATCACTTGTAAACATATTATATAGGTTCATGGTTCTAGGATGATAGAATATCAGTGCCATTTAAACCTCCTTCATTGCTGCCCTATGAGTCTCCCAACTTTGCTAGGGTTTCTTCTTACTTGGAAACCCTAATTTTCAATCTCCTTCCTCCCACAACATTTTGATGGAAGATTAATATCTATGATGAATGGATTCCAAATCCATTTTCAAATTTTCCAATGTTGCATCAGGTGTCTCCAACATTGTATCAGGTCATGCCATACCTAAAAAACCGAAACCCTAAGTGAGAGATTTTTCCTCCTCTTCTTTGATTTCCTATGTTGAGTTATTTCAAATGTGCCTTATTGTTTCTGTTGTATATCTGAAATGTCAGATCCTCAGGGTCTGAAACTTCCTCCTGTAGTATCCTGACCTATCATCTTTCCAATCCCACATATTTGAGCTTCGTTGGATTCTCCATGAGAGAGATATGCTAAGTTTCCCAACATGACCTGTTTATGGGATAAAACAGCATATCAAACTTGTATGGAGTGCCATGTGTCATTGTTTCAACTTCGGATTCTGATACTCAGACCTGTGAAACTACAATCTATTCCCTAACTTTTAATTTTTACGGAATTCCATTTTTAGATTCCTATCCCGAGATATGGCCTGTTTTCCTAGGTCACTTGTTTAGGGATGCATTCTGGAAGAGGCATAAACCCTAAATGGTACGGATCATATCTCACAAAGTACAATGAATCAGAGGCTGAAACTTGGACAAAAGGTATAGGAACATGTCATATTTGGCTTGTCCAAGTTTCAGATCCTGAACCTTCACCAAAATTTATTTATAGCGAAAGTTCCAAGATGACTAGGTTTTTCTATACAAAGCCCTAGCTTTCAAATTGTCACAAGTGAAACAAGTGTCGTAAATTCCATACATTGCCTTTCTTCAGGATAGCTATGATACCATGTTAAGATTCAATATGCTAAGATAGATAACATCAATATTCAATTCAATTTCACAACAATAGTGTTAGTTTTTCAGAATTTACTTCAATCTGATCTAGGATCTTAACTGAGAGAACAACATGTACAGCATATCTATAGCATATCAATCATGGACACAATAATGCAAGCACACAAGAGACACAGAGTTTACTTGGGGAAACCCATAAAGGTGAAAAACCCCAATAACTTCCTCAGAGATAGATAGAGAAATGATACAACCCAAGCATAAGAGATAGACATCTCCTAGCAGCAGCTTCTCCTCCTCCACAAGTGCGCCACTCTCCAAAGAGTGTGTGAGAGAAAATAGAATAATCAAATAGAGTGCCTCCCGTACTCTATTTATACTTGAATTGACTTTCCTAATAACCTTTACTAGGTCGGCCTTAACTTAACCACATAACATAATGCTGACTGGGCCGACACCCAAAAGGGTGCTCTAATAACCCTTTGACCCACATGGCCGACCCCCAATAGGGTGGTCTAATAACCCTTCGACCCACATGACTTATACAGGGTTGACCCCAACAAGGTGGTCTAATAACCCATCAAGTATAAGTTACGACACTTACAATATAAATGACAACACTTCCGTATAGAGGAATAATACCATCTCTATAGGAGTACAATATACATATATGAAATACATTCTGAAGTTACATATACATCAACACTCCCTCTTAACTAGGAAGTTATTTCTCGACACAAGTCTTCTAGTACAAGTATTCTTCTCTGGATCATCATCACTAGATAATCGTCATCGAGTCATCATCATCGTCACTGCTACTGCTATCTCAATCAATATCTGAATCTACTTGTCATAGGAAGTTATACAGAGCCAGTCCTTTTTCATACTGGATGTAGGCCTACCACCTACAGGTCTTCATCATCACTGGCCATACTGTGGAATCCTCAAGACTTATTACGTGCATCACAAAACCTCGAAAGAGCATCCCAGGCTGTTACGAGCACATAGCTCTACCTGTCGGATCTCCCAGGGCTAGTATTATATGTGACTGTCACAAAACCTTAAAAGAGTCTCTTGACTAGCAAGAACCCTAAATAGCATCTGAGGCCTTTTTCATCGTGTTCAGGTCTCCATGACTTATTACATGTGACCCCCACCACAAAACCTTAAAAGAGTGTCTTGTCAAGCAATAACCCTAAAGAGCATCTGAGGCCTTTTTCATCCTGTCCAGATCTCCAAGACTTATTACATGTGGTCATGGAAATGCCTCGAAAGAGCATCTGAGGCCTTTTTCATCCTGTCCAAATCTCCCAGGTCTATTTACATGCCATAGTACAAAACCTCGAAATAGCGTTTGCCAGATCTCCCAGGGAGCTATTATATGCCAGCGGCAAAACCTAGCAAGAGAATCTACAAACCTCCCAGGGCACTATTATATGTCCTCCCAAAGCAAAACCTCGAAAGAGCATTTTCCAAATCTCCCAGGGAGCTATTATATGCCAGCGGAAAAACCTAGCAAGAGAATCTGCAAACCTCCCAGGGCGCTATTATATGCTTATCTGCACAACCTGTCCACGGCCACAGAGTATCAACCTGATACTCACCATACATCATCCTAATGTACAGATGATCATCCTGATCATCATCACTGCATCGTCCTGACGCATGTCATCTAGAGCAACATCCTGAATCTCATCATCCATGATCATCCTGATCATACAATTCATCCACCTTATGCATACACAGTATCTTCCTGATACATATCATCATACATGATCTACCTGATCATACAATGTATCCACATGATACTTATACAAATACATGATCCACCTTATCATACCTGGTACATATCAACATACATGATCTACCTGATCATACAATCTATCCACCTGATACATCTACAGATACATACACATGATCCAACTGATCATATCCAACATCCAACATGATGCGTACATACATATACATATAAATGATCCAACCGATCATATCAAGCATCCAACATGATGCATATATACACATACAAAGCAGTAACTGGAGCATCATCCTGATGCTCATCATCCAGCGCTTATATCCACAGCCATGGAAGGATCCTCCTCTCACCATGCTCGGAATGGTTCCTGCAAATGTGTCCATCACTTCTTCCTCAAAGTGTCATCAATCTGAAGAACACCAAGCCTCTATCTGAAGTACTCGAACTTCACTCTAGCTAGTGGTTTCATCAGCACATCTGCAACCTGCTCATCCATCGCAACATACAAGAGCTTCACTGCTCCTCTTTGTACCATATCCCCAATATAGTGATATTTGATCTCAATGTGTTTCGACCAGTCGTGGAACACTGGGTTCTCAAACAGCTTCACACAACTCTGGTTGTCATAAAAGATACCAGTAGCCTCCAGCAGGAGATCAAATAACTCAAACAGTAGCTTCTGAAGCCATATTGCCTCACAACTAGCTGAACAACCTACAACATACTCTGCTTCAGCTGTACTCAGTGCTATGCAGGACTGCTTCCTGCTAAACCAAGAGATCACACCTGATCCCATACTGAAGCAGCACCGAGAAGTGCTCTTCCTATCTGCAGCACTGCCTGCTCAATCCGAATCAACATAACCCTGTAGGTTAAACTTTTGATTCGCATCATACTTGAGCCCATAGTCAACCGTACCCTTTAGGTACCTCAGAATATGCTTTACAGCAACCAAGTGAACACCTCTGGGATCCGTCAAGAACTGGATCAATGTGTTCACCACAAAGCAAATATCTGGCCTCGTGTTCATCAGGTACATCAAGGACCCAATCATCTGACAATACACAATGATATCAACTGGATCACATGAAGTATCACACAGAAGCTTCAGGTTTGATGCCATAGGTGTGGCCATGGCCTTGCAGTCCATCATCTCGAACCTCTTCAGGATCTCTACTACATACTTCCCTTTTCCAAGGAAGATCCCATCTGCACTCTGCCATACCTCCATGCCTAGAAAATAGTGCATCATCCCCAAGTTCTTCATCTTGAACTCGGCAGCAAGCTTCCGTTGCGTGTCGGCAATCAATCTATCCTCACCTATAACAAACAGGTCATCCACATACAAAAGTAGTATCATTGGATTGCCTTCCTCAACCTTGTAATAAAGGTTGGAATCCGCTTTACTCTTGGTAAAGCCCAAACTAGATATAAATCCATCTATCCTGCCATACCAGGTCCTGGCTTCCTATTTCAAACCATACAGGACTTTCTTCAGTCTGCACACATATGACTCCCTGTTATGTGTCTCAAAACCAAGTGGCTGCTCCACATATACTTCCTCCTCGAATACACCATTCAAGAAAGTTGTCTGGACATCCATCTGGTGTATCTTCCATTTCATCACTGCAGCCAGAGCAAGTACTGATCTGATGGAAGTGTGCCTGGCTATAGGTGTAGAAGTCTCTTCATACTCAATCCCTTTTTCTGGGAGAAGCCACGAGCTACAATCCTCGCTTTGTGTTTCTCCATGCTACCATCTACAATATGCTTGATCTTATAGATCCATTTGGAAGTCATAGCAGACTTCCCTTCAGGTCTTGGGACTGCATCCCAAACATCATTCTTCATGATCGACTGGTATTCCTCGATCATGGCATTCTTCCCGAATCCTGGGAACTTTAATATATTCAATATCTTCAATAGATAACTTTGTTGTTGAAACAAATGTTGTAGTCCTTCTTTTGTAGGTGCTCGTATACGATCTTTCCTACAAAACAAGTTAAATTGCATGTTTAGAAACTTCTCATAGTTTTCAGAACAAATTCTTACACATACAGAAATATGTCATACAATGATGCAATTATTTTAGCCAATGCTTCAATACAACATTCATCCATATCCTGTAACTTTCTAGATGCCTTCCAATCTCTACCAAAACATTGTTAAGAGTTTGCACTACTCCCAACATGTCAGCAAAGAGGTTTCATTCTATATAAGTAGCAATGGAATGTTGTACAGTTCCATAGGCCACTTACCCATCACATGCATATTAGTAGTATACTGTTCATTAATGCAATTATTCTAATATGCATAATACACAACCTAAGTCTAGGAACAACATTATTTAAACAAACAAATATGTAAGAAATGACAATTCAAATACTTATCTTTGTTTGGTTGTAGGGTTGACTCCTTCTCAGTCTTTGCTTCCTTTCTATAACTCCATTCTGATGTGGATTGTGAGAAGTGATCAACTCCCTCTGAATATTTGCATCATTGCAAAAACTACTGAAGTGTGCTCCCTCTTGATATTTGCTTCATGGATTACCTGTCCTTGAACTTATATCCATCCTTAATCACTATGCATGCTTATTAGTATCATCATTGTGTTATCCTCGAGGTCTCATACATAATCACACATTCATTAGTATAATCTTAATACTATCAAAACACAATAATCTTAAACATGTATAGTCATGATCATTTCAAACACAAATAATAAACATTAGTATTCAAGGTTTCAGGGAAGACTTCTTTTACTCATGCATATTCTTATTTGATCATATGACTCTTCTAGTTAGTCAAATCATCAATCAAGATAAGAGACATAATATGCATAAACCCTTGATTTCTTACATTTCTAACTTTATTAATAAACATAACCAATCATACCAAGTATACTTATATAAGGGATCCTAACACAAGGTAATATTCTAACTTGATATAGGAAAAACATTCCTGGATTACTATGTTAGCTAGTTATGTCTAACATACCCGCATGATGTCTTCTGGTTCTCTTCAATGACTTGTGCTAGTAACCTGCATGTCTCATAAGTTAACCATTGTAGAACCAAGTTATGCATACCTCGTAAGTAGATCTTCTATGTGATCCATGACAATGGATGAATCTTTGTCTTCATGTCACCATGATCATATGTTCTTGAACTAGAACATAAACCTCGCACAACACATGATCATATGTTCTTGAACTAGAACATGATTTGTCTTTCTTGGTGTACCTTTCATGTTAGCGGACAACATAAAACTCACACAACACCATAATGCATTAGTACAATCATAAATGTCAACACCATAATGCATTAGTACAATCATAAGTGTCAACACCCTAATCAATGAAATTCTTCTACCATGCATTCATAATTTTATTAAGGTGATACGACAAGTCTAATAATTAATCAAGATTGTACTAACCGTAATGATATGAAGACAAACATATCATAAACTTAATCATGAACAAATCTTGAAACATACCTGGATAAGTCACACCTGTCAATATTGCTTGTAATCTTCTTATGTAAGGCCTTAGCCTCATCTCCCTCTGAAACAGGAACTTCTTCACTTATGCAGGTGACCAATCCATTCTCTTCTAGGATTAACCCAATCCACTTGATTTGTAGGAACTGGATCTGGAGCTGGATTAGGGATTGTCAGAGAAACCCTAAAATTAAAACTTTGAATTTCAAACTTCTAAAAGGATAGAAAGATGCGCCTTTCTGAGTTGGTCAAGCTGGTATACTCAGAATTTGAAAACTGCAAAGTTTTACCCCTCAAATTTGCCTTTGAAACTTCTGGATTCACTAGACATGACCCCGAACTAGGGTTTGATAAATCCCACCATTCCGCCCAATCAAAAGGTTTGATCCAAAGCTCTAAGATTCTATTTTTCTGAGGAGCTTCCAGCGGTGGTCACAGATTTAAAAAATTCCCATTTTTGCAAAAGCCCTAGTTTTCCACTTTTCCAATCAAAGTCTCGAACTAGGGTCTGATCAAGCCCGGCCTTCTTCCCAACCAAAAATTATGATCTTGGTCTCTAAATTTCTATTTTGATGATTAGCATTCATCCGTGGTCTCTGATTACAAAAATTCCAACTTTCTCTGAAACCCTAAATTCCCGAAGCCATGAATGAAGGTGCTCAAAAATAATTTTGTTTTGACAGAAATATGTACCTGATTGCTTCTGGTGTAACTCTGAACTTTCTAATCGAAAGGGTATAAAACTTCTACTTGTGGTATCCCAACCTGTCATCTTTCCAACCCCATAGGTCTGACCTCAATTGGATTCTCTGAGAGATATTTATGCCAAGTGTCACAACATGACCTATTTATGGGATAAAACAGGAGAGCTAACTTGTACGGCGTTCCAAGTGTCACTAGTTCAGTTTCGGCCTCTGAAAAAGTTACCTGAGAAATTAAATTCCGTGAAATACCTCTCATTTTTTACGAAATTTCATTTGGAGCTTCCTAGCCCAATTTATGACATTTTTTCCTACGTCACCTGTTTATGACTCAGATCTGGCAGAGGCAGAAACCCTAGATTGTACAGATCATAAAACACAACGTAGAACGAACTAGAATTTTTCCTTTGGACACAAGGTACATGGGGATCTGATATTCGACCTGTAAAAGTTTCATATTTGAAAACTTAACCAAAATGGATTTATAGCGAAAGTGCTATGATGACTGGTTTTTTCTATATCAAGCCCTAGCATCGTAAGTGCAACAAGTGTCATACATGCCATACCATGCCTTCTTTCAGGCTAGCTATGATACCAGATTAGTTTTCTAGAATTTACTTCAATCTGATCTAGGATCTTAATTGAGAGAACAACATGTACAGCATATCTACAGCATATCAATCATGAACACAATAATGCAAGCACACAAGAGACACGGAGTTTACTTGGGGAAAACCATAAAGGTGAAAAACCCCAATAACTTTCTCAGAGTTAGATAGAGCAATGATACAACCCAAGCATAAGAGATAGACATCTCCTAGTAGCAGCTTCTCCTCCTCCACAAGTGCGCCACTCTCCAAAGAGTGTGTGAGAGAAAATAGAATAATCAAATAGAGTGCCTCCCGCACTCTATTTATACTTGACTTGACTTGCCTAATAACCTTTACTAGGTCGGCCTTAACTTAACCACATAACATAATGCTGACTAGGCCGACACCCAATAGGGTGCTCTAATAACCCTTTGACCCACATGGCCGACCCCCAATAGGCTGGTCTAATAACCCTTCGACCCACATGACTTATACAGGGCCGACCCCAACAAGGTGGTCTAATAACCCATCAAGTATAAGTTACGACACTTACAATATAAATGACGACACTTCTGTATAGAGGAATAATACCATCTCTATAGGAGTACAATATACATATATGAAATACATTCCGAAGTTACATATACATCAACAAATAGCATATACAGGATCAGAAAAAGAACACCAAGCACAGCATAAACACAAGAGACACAAATTTATCCTGGGAAACCCTCAGGGGGTAGAAAATCCAGCAAAACTTCCTTAATATAGATGACCAAAAGGTACAAAGATGAAATCCCCAAGCAAGATCTCTTTCTCTTTCATAGATATCTCTCTCTCTCTCTCTCCTAATGCACAATCCACAAGTGTAGTGTGTGTCAAATGAGGAGCACACCTCCTCTATTTATACTTTATCTCTCACTTGAAATTTTACCCAACTAGGTCGGCCTCATAACTAAATGACCAATTACTAACCAGGCCGACTTCTCTAGGGGACTTAAACACCCCATTAAAACTGACTCTAGGGGAACTAATGCCCCGACTTACATGGGAGGTTTTATCTCCATGACTTTTCATAATCAAATGTAATAATGACATCCCGACGGAGGAATAAAACATCTCCGAATAAATTACAACAATAAAATACAATAGAATATTCTTCGAAGTTACAATATTTCAACAAATAGATGGCAAGGACAATGCTAAACGAATCAAAGTTGTCATACATGTTTTGGACACATGCCATTCATATAGCTATTCACATCCTCAACAGATGTTTAATTAGGACAAATAGTTGCTCAACACCATATTAGTCGAAGATATTGGATATGATCCCTTAATAGTGAGTATATTTTCCAATCGTTGAAGTAGACGTCCATAGTTTTATATATGTACTCCTAGAATGCTTTGACAAATATTCTGGAGAATACTGTTGGTGCATTCTTTAGTCCAAATGGTGTAACTTTGTAGGAAAATGATCCAAATTTGTAGACAAATTTCGTTTTGTGTTGATCCTCCTTTGCAATAGGTACTTGATTGTATCCTGAGAATCCGTCGGTGAAGGAATAATATTCATGTCCTGCAACTTCGTTGATAATTTAATCGATGAAAGGTGTATTGAATGGGTCAGTCAACATCACTTTCTTCAGTCCTCTGAAGTCGACACAAATTCTTAATTTTTTATGCTCGTGTTTCTTGGGTTGGATGACCATAGGGCTATCCCATTCATATACTAATTGAATGGATAGATGATTCCTGCAACAAGCATATTATCAATTTCCTTTTTTACTATGTCCTTATATTTATGTGCCAACTTATAAGGTCATTTGTTTACAGGCTTGGTATCCGGTTTTATGTTGATCTTCATTTTGCCCATTTCTTGGACTAGTCCTCTCAAATTTTTGTAATCTCGTGCAAAGACATTATGATATTCTTTCAATAAGTTAGTAATGTCAACTATTTGTTGGTTGGATCAATAATATCCCATCTTTTCCATTGTTGGTCGGTCGTCATTTGAGATGCCGACTTCTTTTATTTTGATTTCCGTGTCCATCCATTTTGGTGCTCTCTGTTCGTTTATCTTTCGCTCTCCTTCCTAGAATTCTGTAAATGCCTAGGGAAAGTCACTTGTTGTCAATATTTTTGGTTTTGCTTTTTCTTATGTTGATTTTCATCAAATGTTTTATAGGCTTTTTAACGTTAGGATGATGACTTTTCCATTGGAAACTCTTTCCCATTGTTTTATCATTTTTTAGCTCTAGTCATGTCGACCAGCATATTGGTCTTGTCATGAGATTATTGCAATTTAGTTGAGGTCATTTTTTCGGTGTCGACGTTCCATTCTCATTCATCGATTGTAGAAATTTTTTGATGTGCTCGACTAGTTCTCTTATGTTTTCTTCTTATGAGATGAAAGAAAAATCTTTAATGAAATTTTGTTTGAGTTCTATCCAATTAAATGTTTCTCCTCAGGATTCTTCCATCTTGTACCACTTGCTTGGTAGATCTTCAAGTGTATTTTGAAAAATATGGGGATATAATATTTCATCTTGATATCTGATTCGTTTCCACTCACTTTCAAATATACTGATATGGCGGACTGGATCTTGACCTTGAGTAAATTTAGGTATCACAACTTGTGCTATCAGAGTCTTTCCTCCAAATCATTCAATAGAGTTTGTCGAAGCAGTAGTCCAAGTCTAAAGATGAGATTGATGCATGTCCCACCATATTGTTTCTTGTGCAATAAGTGTTTCGACTAGAGTCTACAGTCAACCTTGATCACCGACATTTTTAGATACTTCCTCGATGTAAGCAGTTGGAGATTCTCGTTCTTTGTATCGAGGGGGTGGAATACTCATCGATTCATTCTTCTCCAAAATGATAGTCAGATATTCTCTTATTTTATTTTCAAAGATTTGTGGGATGACGAATATAACGAAGCATTGTTGTGTTCTCTTTCTTGCAATAACTTCAACAACCAACAATCACGAGTTTGAGCTTCATAATTTTCAACTTTCCAATCATATAGCTCTGAGTCAGAATTGTACTCGATAGATAAAGGACTCCCCAGTTGTAGTTCTCCACAATCATTGGGTTCGGTGGCATATTCATTTTTGTGTACTATCTGATATAGACAACTGATGTCTTCATCATGGTCATCAAGTTCAACCCAGGGTTTTCCTTAGGATGGGTTGATAGGTACAATTAATTTCTTTCCATCTCCTTTGACTTTAATCCTTTCCTTTTCCAGTAAAATGGATGCTATCATTTTTTGTCCCCAAGGTCGTCCGACTAGTGCTAGAAAATATGTAGCCCCTTCTCGCAGGTCAATAATTTTGAATTCGATATGCGTGTTAATACCCATGATTGAAGTTTTTACATTTTTCCACATGCCAATGGATTCAATTAGACCTTGGTCAGCTAATTTGAGATAGATCCCAAACTATTCCAGTCGTGTCCGACCAATACTTTCCCATGTCGATCTGGTCATTATATTTGCTTGTGATCCAAAGTCAAGGACGACTTGTGAAATGTAAGATTTGTCGACTTCCAGATCAACATGGGGGTCCACATCAGTTGTTTCTTTATGGTTCATACTACACAGCATTTTAGTGGTATTTTAATTTTGATCATTATTTTTGATGAAGTGAATTAAGTAGATCAACCGTGCCACATTTTCCTCTTTTGTTGGGAGATGTAGTAATTCATTTGTTCGGGTACACAAGGTACTACCAAAGGACCGAACACCAAGAGAAACCACTTCACACAAACAAATCACAGATCAACACACCGATGTTTTGACGTGGTTTAAACCCTCTTGAGGGAAACACTCCACGGCCCCGGCCAAATAGCTTCTACGGGACAATTTATTATGCAAAGAAAGAAAGTTACAAATGAGCTTCTCATAATCGATCAACTAAACAATGACCCTCCATGCTCTTTAAATAGAGATCATGGACCAATTGGGTGTTAAGCCACGGATCAAGGTTAGGTTTGATCTAAGAGAAGTTGAGCCGTCAGATCACTCTATGTTGGGAACATATCGTGACCGTCGGATTAAGTATTTACAAATGCATACTAATGCATACTAAAGAAACACACTATCCCTAACTGATATATTACACAAGTTGATCTTAACTAACTCCTAAGTGTCTAAATATCCTAACATCCCCCCTTAAGAACAACTTGGGATAGGATTGAAGGATTTACAAAAGTGACACAACTAGGAGAAGGAAGGAGGCATTAGAGCCTATCCCCCCTTAATGACAAGTTCCCGAACTCCTAACATAGATCAAATTTCAGAAAACTTCGCTTCTGTAAGAGACTTGGTGAAGATGTCTACAACTTGATCATCTGTAGGGCAAAAGAGCACTTCAAGAACACGATTATGAACAAGATTTATGATGCAGTGCATATGTAGCTCAATGTGTTTGCTGCGTTGATGTAGAACTGGATATTTGGCAAGCTTGATAGCCAGGAGTTTGTTCCATGTAGATTTCCTCCTGTAAATCACCATGTAAGAAGGCAAACTTGACATCCATTTGATGGACTTCCCAGTTGTGTAAGGCTGCAAGGGAAAGAATAAGGCGGATGGAGTTCATTTTTGCGACGGGAGCAAAGGTTTCATTGTAGTCAATCCCTTCAACTTGGGAAAAACCTTTGGCAACTAACCTTGCCTTAAGTCTTTCAACACTTCCATCTGATGCATACTTAGTTCTGTAGACCCATTTACATCTGACAAGTTTTCTTCCTTTTGGAAGAGGTACAAGATCCCAAGTATCGTTCGCCATTAAGGAACGATATTCTTCATCCATGGCTGCATCCCAATCTGGATTCCCTGAAGCTTCTGCAAAAGTTTCTGGATCATGATTCTCGGAAACTTGAGCCAAAAGAGAAGAGGCTCGCTGAAACTGAGAACGTGTTCGACGTTGATATCTAGGATCACAAGCAAGATCACCAGCTGCTTCACATGTTGAACGGACCCATCAAGGAAGCACTTGTGCTGGTGCAACTGGAGGAACATGAGCAGGCGGAGGTGGATTTTCATCCTCACTGTCATCATCAGAAACTGGAGTTGGAAACCTGTCAAGGAAGTTGGAAGAAGAAGAAGAAGGCACAAACGCCGAATCAGGCTCGCAGGCCAAAGATGGCACAATCACCGAGTTAGGCTCGCAGGCCAAGAGATTTTCATCAAATTTAACATTTCTTGTAATGATTATATCATGAGAATGTGGTTGAACAAGTCTATAACCTTTTACATCTTTAGAATATCCAACAAATATGCACTTTTCACTTTTAGGCTGCAATGCTTTCCGTTTTTCATCCGGAATGTGAGCACATGCTTCACTACCAAACACACGGAAGTGACTTACATTAGGTTTAGTTTTACTCCATGCTTATTCCAGTGTTATACCTTGTAATTCTTTAGTGGGGGTGCGATTAACTATATAATTTGCACAATTTATGGCTTCAGCCCAAAATTGAAGACTTAGTCCCTTAGATTGGATCATACAGTTAGCCATTTCTTTTAAATGCAGTTCTTCCGCTCAGCTACACCATTTTGTTGTGGTGTATATGGAACAGTGTGCTGTTGTTGGATGCCTTGTTCAGTGCAGAAAGTAGTGAACTTTTTGTTAATACATTCTCCTCCATTGTCAGATCTTAACTTAATAATTAGATGACCAGATTGTTTTTCAACAAGGGCCTTGTAGGCCAAGAACATGTTAAATACTTCGCTCTTAAGTTTTAGGAAATAAACCCAAGTGCATCTAGTGTAATCATCAATGAAAGTTAAGAAATATTTGAAACTAGAAAAGGAAGCGGATGGAAGAGGACCACACAAGTCACTATGCACAAGCTCCAAGGGAACCGAGGCTTGCCAAGAGGCACGTTTGTCAAAACTGTCTCGATGATGTTTTTCGAGTACACAACTGGAACAAACACCATCCCTACAAGATACCATCGGAAGACCTATCACCATATTTTCTTTACATAGTTGTTGCAATGAGCGATAATTTAAGTGACCAAATCGCTCATGCCAAAGTTTGCTCAAGTTATCACTATGAGCAACAAAAAATGAAGGGAAAGGTGATGACCCAAAGTTGTTAAACTTGTACAACCTGGTAATATCATCAACAATTCCGGTAGCTAGGACCTGTTGAGGATCTTTAAAATCCTTGATTACAACTTGGTGAGGTGTAAAGGTCACAGTTTTACCTTCACCAGAATGAGTGATCTGATAGACTGATAACAAATTGCAGGAAATTCTTGGAACACATAGTACATCACTAAAATGACCATTATCTACTAGAACTGTTCCATCTCCTACAACACTTAGAGATCTATCATCACCAACAAATATTTTTTTGGTGTTACATTCATGCATAGTAGAAAAGATGGCTTGATCCTTAGCCATATGATAAGATGCTCCAAAATCAATGAGCCATTCATTTGAAGTAGAAGAAGAAGATGCATTATAAGAATAACCAGAAGCACAAAGTGCATGTCCATGAGAGGCAGATTCTAAAGACGAATCTAGGCTGATGTGGTGCTTCTTCATTGCTGCTTCCAAGGCTGCCATCTTCTTGAAACACTTAGATTCATCACGATTATCTTTCCCGCAATAGTTGCAATGACGCTCAGTCTTCTTGCCTTTTGGCTTGGATCTTTTGTCATTTTTTAAAGAAGGAGCTGACTAAGAGGGTTTGGGACCCTTGTTTGACTTATTATTGCGAAAATTTTGTTTCTTGGGAGGCTTGGACTTTTCTTTCTGTTGGGACAATAAGGCTTTCCCAGATGTATCTGCATTGTTGATTATTCCAATATGAATGAGTTTATCTTGTTCTCTAATCAAGGAATCACAAAAGGATTCAAGACTAGGCTCTTGATAGCTAGCTGCATTCAAGGATGCTTTCATGGAGTAAAATGTAGATACAAAAACAGAATATGCAGGTCCAAGTTTGGAAAGAATATGATAAATGCATTGTTTGTCTTCCCTCTCAATCTTACATTATGCACATAAGAGTTTAAGAGTTTTGTACTTAGATAAATAATCTTGAATGCATGAAAAGTCACTTGGATTTAAATAAATCAACTCATTTTCGAGTTGGTGACCTCAAATTTCATTGTGTTTACCAAACACAGATTCCAACTTGTCCCAAGCAGCATTAGGTTCATCAATTCCAGATATGTGGAATCGCAAATCAGTAGAGATTGACATCCCAATCAATCCACGAGCTTCATCACATCTATTTGCCCATTTTATTTTCTTATCATCATCAGTGGGTTCTTTTTCTTTCCCCGAGGTAATTCTGAAAAGTCCCCTACTTTGTAAAACATCCTCCATACGATATTTCCATGAGAAATAGTTGGAACTCTTAAGTAGAATATCACAAGGGGCGGCCATATTTGTAAATTAATGGCTGTAAAAGCAGAAACCAATAGTCTAGATGTGAAGAGCTCGAAAAAATAGGCGGTTTCAAAAAAAACAGCACTGAAAACTGACTCTGTATGATGAAGTTATGCTTGAACAAAGAAACTGTTGAAGATGTCCCCAATAGTGACGTGGCAACTAGAGAATGTCCAGCAAAAAAAAAAGAACCCCCCTCTTCCCAAGATGAACCTTTTGACAATTACTTTACAAGAAAGTTGCTTTAAGTGAACCACTTTTGTAAAATAAGTGATTTCACTTTTACAATGATATTACTTTTAAATAGTGCAACAATAAATAAAAAAAAACTTAAGTGACTCACTTGTATTTTTATTTTTTATTATTTAAGTGAGGTGCACTTTTACAATAAAGTAACTTGAAAATAGAAATTGCATGCACTTTTTCTTTTAAAAGTAACTTCCTAAGACTTGAACTCAAGACCTATTAAGGAATAAAGCAACTTTGAACCAAATGAGCTAGATTAAAAGGTATGTAAAATATGGGAATGAGGAAGGGGGTTGCTTTTTTTTTTTTTTTTTTTTTACTCTTCTTGCTCGGTTTGCGTGCTTGCCCTTTTTCCTGCAAAACACACCACAAATCGAAACAAAAAAACTTTTCCACACTTGTGGAGTTAGATCTCGTTAGCTTGCCCGGAAAGTCTACGTTTTTCCTCTGTTTCTGATTTGCCGAGATCGTGCAAAGTGCACGGCAAAGAGCATACACAACCGAGAAAAACCCTTTCCCTTTCTTTTACTGATTTGCCGAGATCACTCAAAGTGCACGGAAAAGAGCATATGCAGACGGGAAAGCAACAATCCGAACCCAAAAAAAATCTAACAGTAAAAAAATGATGAAATATGAGATTTTTTCCTTTAAAAAAAAAAATAAAAAAAATGCGTCACTGTAACATTATACCTTCAGATCTGATGAAATACGCGTTTCTGGAGCAACCGGGAACCGTTTTCGATCAAACGAAAACTATTTCCCAATGGACGCAATGGAACACCTCCCACAGCCCAGAAATGCACAGAAATACCAGAACTAGAAACCCTTTCGAGTTTCAGCAACAGTAGTTCAAGATCTAGATCATAACCGGAAGCGGCACTTCATAAAAGCTCTGATACCATGTTCGGGTACACAGGGTACTACTAAAGGAACGAACACCAAGAGCAACCACTTCACACAAACAGATCACAGATCAACACACCAATGTTTTGACATGGTTTAAACCCTCTTGAGGGAAACACTCCACGGCCCCTGCCAAATAGCTTCTACGGAACAATTTATTATGCAAAGAAATAAAGTTACAAATGAGCTTCTCATAATCGATCAACTAAACAATGACCCTCCATGCTCTTTAAATAGAGATCATGGACCAATCGGGTGTTAAGCCATGGATCAAGGTTAGGTTTGATCTAAGAGAAGTTGAGTCGTCGGATCACTCTAAACATATCGTGACCGTCGGATTAAGTATTTACAAATGCATACTAATGCATAATAAAGAAACACACTATCCCTAACAGATATATTACACAAGTTGATCTTAACTAACTCCTAAGTGTCTAAATATCCTAACATCATTAAGTGATTTAGTCTTATTTTCTTCCTTACTTTCTTCGGATGCAATTTGTGAAAATACTTCTTATGCATTTTTAAATATTTCTTTCTGCTTCAGCGGATTAGGATATTCTTCTTGCTTATTTTGCAATCATGTGACTTGAGGGTTATCCCCTCCAGTTTTTTTGCCTTGTCGAATGATTATATGCAATTTTTTAGTACTGCAAGGTTCATTTTTCAAAACACAAGACAAAACTTTAACATTTTTTCTTTTATTAAGAGCATCTAACATTATGGGGCACTCTTCAATATTGTGCTCCCTCACTCCACACTGTGTACCAAATTTTAAGTATGTCTTGTCCTTCCAGGGACAATTA
The DNA here is from genome assembly GCA_027924585.1 of Larix kaempferi. Lineage (NCBI taxonomy): Eukaryota > Viridiplantae > Streptophyta > Pinopsida > Pinales > Pinaceae > Larix > Larix kaempferi. Next base: position 28,194,102 of record BSBM01000229.1, on the reverse strand, counting down.
GGACTCAAATGGTCTTCGCTGAAACATATATAGCAGTGCGGTCAACTTCGACCTAGTGGTCGGTATCCCCAATTATTATTGTTTCGTCCTCGACCATTGTATCCTCCTCGTTGGTTATTACCATAGTTGTGTTGTTCGTTGTTGCGATTGTCCCGATCTCTTTGGTCGATTGTCTGTGTTTTGTAGACTGTGTGGTGATTTTCTTTGGTCTTAAAATTCGGCATGCACTCTGCAGTCGTATGTTGTGTGGTTCGACAAATTCTACACCACTTTGGATTTACATTATCAACATTATATGGATATTTTGTAGTCGGGTGGGGTTCAAATCTTTCACATATGTCAAAGAAGTAAGTCATATGTGTTTTCTAGAATTTCTATGGCTTTCTTTCTTCTGGGAATATTTCTTCAGGTATTCTGAGTTCTCTTTGATGAGCATTATAATCACTGTGATACCTTCTCTTGTCATCATATGGGCAAGTGTCTTCGGTGTGTCCTTCATTAGATCATTTGGTGCACCATATGCCATTATTTTGCAGATTCAAGTGCTGCATTGATTTCTTCATTCTCTCGAGTCTATCTTCTAGTTGTTTGTTGATGGTGCAACTAAAATGATTTTCATTTGAATCGATTCTTAAGGCTTTCTTCAGGATATCTTCATAAGATGAATAGTCGTGCATTAGCAGTGGATTTCTGATTCTTTCAAGCAGTCCTTCGACAAAAAATTGAATTACTACAGTAGGATCCATATTGGCTGGAATTTGGCTTAGAATATCTTTGAATCTTCTATCATATCCATGGACAAATTCTCCCAACCTTTGTTTAATTTGCTTTAGATTGAGTCCTAACAATCCTTTGTATCGCCTGCTTTGAAGTGTTCTAAGAAAGCATCTCTTATATGTTGCTTCGTTTTTGGACCTTCTTCCAAAAAGTTCATATACCAAGTAAGCACTTTGTTTCTAAGGCCTCCTGCAAACTGTGTAATTTGTTGATTCTCGTCATCAATAAGGTTATCTTTCCACAAGGCTTCACCCACAAATCAATGTTTCTTAGGGTCACCATCTCCTTCAAAGATAGGAGTATTTATTGGAAGATGCACAACCATATTGCTACTTTTATGATTTTTAGGACTTACCGACTGATTTTGAAAAGGACTTACTATTGGATGACTACTAGTGACTTCTGGGGGATGTGAATGCTTCCACAACAGACGTATTTCTTCTACAAACTCCTCTTTGTCAAGTCGAAGCTCCAACGAGTTGGATGGTTCTATTAATATTGTTACTGGCAGGGGGGTACTTCGATATGTTCTGAATAAAATAAATTGAAAGAGTGTCTTCCAAACTCAAGTGTGAATGTAATCCAGTTACCTTGTTCTGGCTATTGGATCATCAATCCATCTAGAATTCGTCCACATTAGTCTAGTCAATTCCATATACTTGTATTTCCTGGTTGTAATCCCATGTCGTGGTCGACTATTTGTCTAATGGTCGGTCCAATCGTCATTATCATAGGTACAGAACTAACTGGAGTTTAAGCATCCAAGATTGTGATACACAAAGTCTGGGGGGTCAACACCATTTCTTTTGACCGCTCTTCGGTTGTCGGCGCCTCACCTTCTTTAACTAGTCAACTTTCCCTCGACTAGGGTAGGAATTTTGTTCGCTCAACCATTTCTTCTGACTTCTTCACAATTCTCTTATTATGTAATGGACTAGAAATCTCCCTCAACTGCTCTCATTTTCTGTATTTTTTTTCTCTTTCTATTCTCTGTATATATGTTGTTTGTTTGTGGACGACTAAACATTTGTTTCGTCACAGTGGACACAACTTTTTACAGGCCTTCATTTTTTCGTCGACTAACCTTAATATTCTTTACTTAGAACACATCTTCAACAACCCCCCCCCATTTCCTATTAGTTTTTGTATCTAGGGAAGTGTTCCCCTAGTGACTTTTTTCCTAAGTCACTTAGAAGGGGGAAAAAGTGACCCTCACATTAAATGACTTATGAAAAGCAGTTAATGAGACTTTATAACCATAAAGTCACTTTTTGATAAATTTAAGTGAGTGAGTGAGTGAAATTAATATTTATGAGAAATAAATGGAGCATTTAATTTCAACCGTCGATCTAAGTTAATCTCACCCATTGGATTTAGAAAACCCTAGGGTTTGAACAAAAAGGTGAAGGGAGGCAAAGAACACTCACTTTTGAGAAGAGAGTGAGCAAGAGAGAGCAAGAGAGCACTGGCACAAATTTCGAGGAGGCATTAATGCAAGTTTCAGCTGCCATGCATTTCGAGGCAACCTGTTGAGCATTTAATGCATTGTACGGATTTCAGAATAGCAATATTTCTTCATTACATCACACATCCCGAGGGATACTATAGAGAAGCCATTTTGGCATGAGTTTCGAGGTGAATCTGGGCACAATTTTCGAGGAGAAATTGGGCACAAATTTTGGGACAGTCTGCATGCATCCTGAGGCAGATTCTGGGCACATTTCTCAAAAATATCAGCACTGTTTTCGAGGAGGTTGAGTGGGCACAAAAATCGAGAATTGATGCACACTGTTCGAGGCATATTTAGGGCATAGTTTTCAAGACAATTTTGCACAGGTATCGAGGAGAACCGTACAGTACGGTTTCTGTACTTTCAACACAGAAATCGAGGCACTCATAGGCACAAAAATCGAGGCAACAGTTTGGCATTGATTTCGAGATAATTTCTGGGTGAAATTTCATGGTGGAGATAAGTACATTTCTGCTGTAAAATTTATGTACTGATATTTACTTAAGAAATAATAAACTCTCTCTCTCTCTGACTAGTTTTCCCCGTGGGGGTTTTTCCAGGGCTATTGGCCGAAAATTATGAGTCTGATTGTTTTTAATGGTGTGCATGTTGAAATTAAATTTCTGCCTATTAAAGTGATTTTTCAGCGTGTTTAATTGTCTGAGAATTTTTTCATAAGTAATTTCCAGCCTATGCAAAACCGGTTGGGAATGAAAACCAATGAAATGTTGACATAAACCAGCAAGCTGAAAACACATAAAAATTTACATGGTATCAGAGCTTGGGGCAGAAAACATAAATATTTGGAAGACAAACGGAAATTTCCAGAACTCAGTAATTTCAGCATTTTTCTTCGGTTAGTGAACAACACTTTGTTGGGTTGGCTGAAAGATGGCTACAGGACTTAGGTTGGAGGATAGGCTAGATGGGACAGGTAACTTTGTGCCATGGAAGGCTAGGATTTTGCTGATTTTAGAGGAGAATGAACTATGGGAGGATGTGGTTAGAAATACTACAGCAGACCCTGTTCAGATTCCCGCTGCTACAGATGCAGCAACATTATCTGCCTTCAACAAGAAGGACTGTAAGGCTAGAAGGATAATCCTAGATGCATTTAAATATCATACCATCCCTCACATTTCAGAAAAAGATAGGGCACATTTGATGTGTACTGCTTTGACCAGTTTGTACGAGAGTACCAATGAGAACTGGAAGATGGTTCTCAAGGAGAAACTCAAGAGTATAAAGATGAATAGCGGAGAGGGAGTGACAGCTTACCTTACCAGGATATCTGCAATTAGATATGAGCTAGCAGCAGTTGGGGAGGTGGTCACTACTACTGAGCTTGTGCGTACAGCAGTGAATGGGGATTCCAAGCCCTAGGGTGCATTTGTGCAGGCTATAGTGGGCAGAGAGAACCTACCTTCATTGGAGAGACTATGGGATGACTTTGTGCAGGAGGAGACCAAGAGAGGTCTCGTATAGGGAAGTTCATCATAGGGTAGGGAAGATGAGGAGAATGTGGCTTTGACAGCAAAGAGGAAGAAGAAGAAGAAGGGTCCCAAGAAGGGTGGGGCCAAGCAGCAGCAACAGGGTGGGCAGAAGAAGGACTTGAGTAAAATCAAGTGTTATGGTTGTCAGACATTTGGGCACTATGCTTCACAGTGTCCAAACAACAACAAGAAGAAGGGACAGCAGACTGCAGCTTCAGCAGAGTTTGATTTCTTTGGAGATAGATTTCAGAGGGATTTTTCCCTGTGTGTTGGACAGATTGAGAGAGAGAGAGCCTCTTTAGTTACCAACACTGATGTGGATATGGAGATGGAGCATTCCTTGTTAGCAGGCCATCAGACGACTGCATCCACCACTGGTACTTGGTATATTGAAAGCGGAGCTTTGAGCCACATGAAAGGTGCTCGAGAGATGTTCTCTGAGCTTTCATAGACATGTACAGATGTGGAGGTTTTACTAGGCAACGAAACCATTGTTAGAGCAGTTGGTCGGGGGACCATTACATTTTAGAGGGATTCTAGGAGTCCCATGACTCTGAGGGATGTGTTATATGTCCCTACGATGAAGAAGAACCTTGTATCAGTTTCCACCATTGAGGACAGGGGTCTTGGGGTATGTTTCTCGGTAGGAGAGTATAGGTATTCCCCAGGACTGCAGGAGTATCTACCTACATGGACATTGGGGTTAGATGTGGAAAGTTGTACAAGCTCTTGTTTGAGCTGCAGCACGCTCTAGCACACAGCAGCAGTAGTGAGCTATGTGAGCTATGGCATTAGAGGATGGCCCACTTACATCACCCAGCTCTGATATTGTTGAGGAGCATGGTTACAGGTTTACCCGAGTTCAGCACTGAGCATAGTGATGTGTGTATGGGTTGTGCTTTGGGAAAGTACACCAAGACTTCTTTTCCAAGCAGTGACACCAGAGCAGCAGGAGTGCTTGACTTGATCCATTCTGATATTTGTGGTCCTATGTCATCAGTCTCTTTGACTGGTTTTGAGTACTATATCATTTTCATTGATGACTACTCCAAGAAGACCTAGATCTACTTCTTGAGGAGCAAGAAGTCACCCTTAGTATTGAGAGTCTTCCAAGGGTTCAAAGCCCTTGTGGAGAAGCAGAAAGGGAGGAAGATTCGGATGTTGAGATCAGACAATGGGGGTGATTATACCTCCAAGGTGTTTCAATGGATTTTGCAGACAGGAGGGTATACATAGATAGCTGACAGTTCCCTACACTCCTGAGCAAAATGGAGTAGCAAAGAGGAAGAACAGGTCGATTGTGGGAGCAGCGAGAGCGATGCTCCATGATCAGGGTTTACCGTTATTTCTATGGGAAGAGGCATGTAGCACTGCAGTTTATCTGCAGAACAGGATTCCTCACCGTGCTTTGGAGAGGAAGACTCCTGAGGAGATGTACACAGGCAAGAAGCCTGAGGTGAGCCACTTTCGTATATTTGTTTCTTTGACTTACTCTTACGTCCCTTCTGAGAAGAGGATGAAGTTTGATCCCACTACAGAGAGAGGCATCTTTGTGGGATCGAAGGCTTATCGGCTTTATCTTCTTGGCCATAAGAGAGTTGTAGTGAGGCGGGAAGTGAAGTTTGATGAGGAGAGAGCCTTCAGGAAGTCCAGAGAGTTAGAGCAGAGGGAGCCACCAGCTCCCACACCTCGGCTCCAACTCCCACACCTAAGTTGACATAGGCTTCTTCAATACAGGTTTCAAGTCCACAGATTTCCAAAGTGACTGGATCACAGAGTAAAGGCACAGCTCCTATAGGTTCAGTGGTTCAGGTGACAGGTACTTCAGGGATAGGTTCAGGTATAGGTTTTGGTTCTGGTTCTCAGGTTACAGGTTCTTCAGGGACTAGTTCATCAGTCACTGGTCCTCGGGGTGTTGGACCTTCTGCTTCTGGGAGTTCTTCAGATGAAGATAGACCAGTATCGGAGGAGCCTTCAAGGAAGAGGAAGCCTAAATGGCTTCAAGATACCTTGAAGGAATCAGAGGCATTTGGTAGACCCCAAGAGGAGATCAGGACAGTAGTGATGCCGGATAGATTGGGTATGGATCTTGTTGTGAGTCTTCGTGACTCTGATCCATCCACATTTGAGGAGGCTTCTCAGCATCAGGTATGGAGAGATGCCATGATGGAAGAGTACCATTCCATCATGAAGAATGATGCTTGGGAGATAGTGCCAAGACTAGAGGGGAAGTCAGTTGTGACTTCCAAGTGGCTTTACAAGATAAATCATGCTGCAGATGGCAGTGTGGAGAAGTACAAGGCTCAGTTTGTGGCTCGAGGGTTTTCACAAGTTGAGGGAGTTGACTATGATGAGACTTTTGCGCCAGTTGCTCGGTATTCTTCCATCAGAGCAGTGATTTCTATAGCAGCAGAGATGGGTTGGAAGATCCTCCAGATGGATGTGAAGACCGCATTTCTCAATTGTCTTTTGCAGGAGGAGGTGTACTTAGATCAGCCACAGGGATTTGAGATTCATGGGAGAGATTCTCATGTGTGCAGGCTAAGGAAAGCCTTGTATGGGCTGAAGCAAGCTCCTAGAGCTTGGTACTCCAGGATCGATGCGTACTTGACTTTGATGGGTTTTCAGAAGAGTGAGGTTGATCCCAACCTTTACTACATTGTGGTTGGTGGATATCCTCTCATTCTTTTGTTATATGTTGATGACTTGTTTATCACTGGAGATGAGCGTTTCATTGCACATTGAAAGAGAGACCTTGCTGCTGAGTATGAGATGAATGACATTGGGTTGATGCATTACTATTTGGGGATGGAGGTTTGGCAGGAGCCTGGACATATTTTCTTAGGACAGGGGAAGTATGCAGTTGATATTCTGAGGAGATTTCGGATGGAGGATTATAGGCCGATGTCTACACCTATGATCACCAACTGGAAGCAATTTCATGCTTCTGAGGGTAAGTTGGTGGATTCTACACTTTACCATCAGCTCATTGGATCGTTGATGTATCTGGTCAACACCATGCCAGACTTGTGTTTTGCGGTGAACACTCTTATCCAATTCATGGTGGATCCTAGGAGTGTACATTGGACTGCCACAAAACATGCGCTGAGATATCTTGCAAGCATAGTGGACTATGGTTTGGATTACAGGGGTTCAGGTGGAGTCAGTTTGGTTGGTTTCACAGATTCAGACTGGGCAGGAAGTGTGAGGGATCAGAAGAGCACTTCCGGTTGTTGTTTTAGTTTGGGCTCAGCAGCAATGTCGTGGTTCAGTCGAAAATAGAATTTCGTTGCATTCAGTTCCGCCGAGGCTGAGTATATGGCTTCCAGTCAGGCTACTTGCGAAGTACTGTGGCTTCATAAGTTGTTGGTAGATTTATTTGATCAGGAGCTTAGACCTACGGTGATTTATTGTGACAATCAGAGTTGCATTCAGCTCTCTAAGAATCCAGTGTTCCATGACAGGTCAAAGCACATTGAGAACAGGTACCATTTCATCCATGACTATGTCCAGAGAGGAGCAGTTGAGTTGCAGTATATTTCCACTAATGAGCAGGTAGCAGATATCCTGACGAAATCTTTGGGGAGGGGCAAGTTTGTTTTCTTTAGAGACGAGTTGGGAGTGGTGCAAAACACCTTCCTCGGTAAGAGGGAGTGTTAGTTTTTGTACCTAGGGAAGTGTTCCCCTAGTGACTTTTTGCCTAAGTCACTTAGAAGGGGGAAAAAGTGACCCTCACATTAAATGACTTATGAAAATAATTTAATTAGACTTTATAACCATAAAGTCACTTTTTGATCAATTTAAGTGAGTGAGTGAGTGAAATTAATATTTATGAGAAATAAATGGAGCATTTAATTTCAATCGTCGATCTAAGTTAATATCACCCATTGGATTTATAAAACCCTAGGGTTTGGACAAAAAGGTGAGGGGAGGCAAAGAACACTCACTTTTGAGAAGAGAGAGAGCAAGAGAGAGCAAGAGAGCACTGGCACAAATTTCAAGGAGGCATTAATGCAAGTTTCAACTAGCACGCATTTCGAGGAAACCTGCTGAGCATTTAATGCACTATACGGATTTCAAAACAACAATATTTCTTCATCACAGCATGCATCCCAAGGCATACTGTACAGTAGCCATTTTAGCATGAGTTTCGAGGTGAATCTGGGCATGTGTTTCGAGGAGAAATTGGGCACAAATTTTGCGGCAGCCTACACGCATCTCGAGGCAAATTTTGGGCACATTTACCGAAAATATCGACACTATTTTTTAGGAGGTTGAGTGGGCACAAAAATCGAGAATTACTGCACACTGTTCGAAGCATATTTAGGGCACAGTTTTTGAGACAGTTTTGCACAGGTTTCGAGGAGAACCGTACAGTATGGTTTATGTACTTTCAGCACATAAATCGAGGCACCCACAGGTACAGAAATCGAGGCAGCAGTTTGGCACTGATTTCGAGATAATTTATGGGTGAAATTTCATGGTGGAGATAAGTACATTTCTGCTGTAAAATTTATGTACTGAGATTTACTGAAGAAATAATAAACTCTCTCTCTCTGACTGGTTTTCCCCGTGAGGGTTTTTCCAGGGCTATTGGCCGAAAATTCTGAGTCTGATTTTTTTTAATGGTGTGCATGTTGAAATTAAATTTCTGCCTATTAAAGTGATTTTTCAGCGTGTTTAATTGTCTGAGAATTTTTTCGTAAGTAATTTCCAGCCTATGCAAACCGGCTGGGAATGAAAACCACTGAAATGTTGACATAAACCAGCAAGCTGAAAACACAGAAAAATTTACATTTCCGATCCGACTCTTATTGGTCGATGAACGGGATGTCGGCAATGGTCGTCATTTGTTTAGGAAATACTCCCACTACCATTCATTGATGAACTGCTCCCACTCTTTTTGTTTATTTTCCCAATGCATCGTTGTGTGCTCTTATAATGGCGGTCGAGGTTTGACTATGTGTCCAACACCGTTCTCAATCAAAAATTTGTATAGAAAACTTGGAACAGAGCACAAAAATCCGTCATGGAAATCAGTGTAAAACTTACGTCGTATTTTATCGGCAGATACTCTTTCCTCAATGGCTTGTTCCTCACAAAAGTATTGGCATATTTTTTCGAACCATTCATACAAGTGTGTCCTTCCTCCATTATAGATCTTGTGCATCAACTGCTTTTCATTATGGACGTCCAATTTGATCATGAACAACGATCAGGAACTTATTTATCTTGCAGGGAACAGTCTCTATGAATTTTTCATGGGCTTCAGTGAAGAATTTCTCCCTTTCCTATGCTAATGTTAGCTTGTTCCGCCATGCATAATTTTGAATATATTTTGCTACTTTCTTGTCCCACCACTCTGAAATCTCTTTTTTTGTTATCATTTATGCATCTTCCTCATGTATTCACAATTGTGTACTATCGGGAATGGAACCAATGTTGCAATCTAGGGAATTGCATAAATTACCAGTAGCACAATATATTAACATGAAGAAAGAGTCACATACACGCGCATTACATAATCATACATAAGAGAGTAAGTGGGAGAGTGGCAACAAGCTTGTGTATTAATAGGACCAAAATAGAGTACAACATCAGTGCAGAGATATATTCTGTTGTCGGCTCTACAACCTATTTATATTGATTACAAATAGTTAATCAGTTACAACTGCCTGGTAGGTCGACTAAACTCCTCCAACACAACCAAAAGCTCTGATACCACTGTAGCATCCCCTTCACCTAATCTAACCATCAAGAGGGGGCATTGACCAATTTCGGGCTCTTGAATTTCACCCCAAATCCATAAAATGAATTTCAACATATAAAATGTTTGCAAAAACATAAATAAACATACATATCCAAATTAAACTCTATCCACACACATCTCGCATGAAAATACAAGCATAAACATTACATGCATTACATAAAAAAGTTTCATAATCAAATGCATGAGAATACTTATCTTTATCCAACGCAGATCCAAGCAACTAGATGTGTAAGAGCAATTTTCCACCCAACCATAGGCACTCTATCCAGCATATACTCTTTCTTCTAAGAGGCCACCCCCAAGATGGGCTATGAGGCGACTGGGGCGAAGGAACACCTATAGGATTCTCTCTCTCATCCCACAACTTTTTCTACTCTCTATGTTTAGCCAAATGCTCACACAAAGCTCTACAGGGATCTCACTCAACTCGCATAGCCTTGGCTTCCACAATACCTGCCCCACACAACACCCTTCTTGGCTCAAGAATCCCCTTCACCGAACCACAATTCTCTTGGGTGATCCATCTTGCCTATTGCTTCTAGTGTGTGCATAGAAGAAGTCCAATATGATATGTGTTTCTATAAAACCACATGTAGCTTCAATTTGTGGCTTCTCAAACACCTATGAGCAACAAAACTCAATGGATAATGGTTCCTATCTGTCACGTACCCCATTTTGACCCTTGTAATATTTGGACTGTAATGTAAATACTGTATGCATATTATGTATTTCCTAAAACCATGGGTCAGCACTCCATCACCTATTTATAGTTTTTTGGTGGTGGAGTGCTGACCCATGGTTTTAGGAAACACATGGTTTTGGGCAGCTGTATAGGGTTTTTTCCTCCTTTTCCTCATTATTTTATATTTTTTATTCCCTTTTTAGGGGTTTTTGCTATTTTTAGAGGAAAAGGGGGGTTTTTTAGCCTTTTTGAGGCTATTTTGATGGTTTTGTGGCCTTTTGGAGGCTTTTTAATGGGATTTTTTGGGATTTTAAGGGAAATATGGTAGGAAAATGGACAAATGAGCCATATAATGTGGTAGATGAGGTAGTGAGCACTTTTTGGGTGTTAACACCTAGCATGGAGCTCAAGGCCAAGGCCCCGCTAGTGAATGCTCGATCTTGAAGAGGAATATATTTGAAATTATGCTACCCATGTGCTAGTGAACCATGGGAATTGTAAATATGCATCTTAATATAAATGCCCACAGCTAGCTATGCAATGCAACAAGAGATGGGGGCATGATATCGCAAGGAATTGGGAGGGAAATATTCAAACCCTTTGAGCCAATTAAGTCAAGCCAAGTGTCAATGAGAGAACCCATGAACCCTCAACTACCCATGTTGACTTTTGTACCCAATCATTGATTTCTCCCAAGAGTTGGTTGAGGTAGTTAATGCCTTCGGGAATGGGAGGTATGGATGTCCAAATTCGGGTATGGGAAATCCAACCTACATGGAAATTCTTGTTTGGATTCTTAGGCAAGGAAAAGAGCCATGAATTGCTCCCCAAACCATTACCCATCAACCCACTTTGCCCTCTCACGAGTTTGGAGCTACCTGGGCGTTTTCCCCACTGGTTTTACTATGTTTACATTCATTTTTCTAGCTAGGAAGGGCGTTTTTGTTGTGGCTAACAGTGGGGAAGAAGAGGAAACGATTTGGGGTTTTATTGAGGCCATTTGGCCCACTGTATGCTCATACATCTGTGGAAGAAATCGGTTTTATTCCTTGGGGTTGGATTCCTCTTCCCATAATCCGTTTTGGTGTGCCTACGTTTTGGGAAAACCCCTATCCATCTATTTCCTAAGTCCCACTGTTGAAAGTGTGTTCCAGAGCCATATCTGAGTTTGATGTGCAAGAGAATGTTGGGGTTGAGTTGGGTATCCATTGCTTTGGTTGTGCAAGGTTTGAGAGTCCCAAGTTCCTTGTAGATATCATGCCCAGCTCGGGGGTGGTCTCTGAGTGCTGAAATAATACAGGCTGGGCAGAGACCTACGGTTGGGAGGAACGTTGCAGCGACATAGCTAGTTGTTGGGACAACATTACATCAAGATGAGTATTTTCTTATGTAATTACTTCTGCAAATGTATTAATTTGTTGGGTGTGTTAAATTGAATAACAGTTGTGTAACATGTGTGTGGATGAGTTCATTTCCGCTGTGCATGTTTGTTTAATTTACATCTGAACGCATTTGTTTTTAACTGTATGCATCTAATGAATTGGCTGAGTTTTATGAAGAGCCCCTTAGAATGGCATCATGTTCTCTCCCTTTCCTTGGATGGATGGGTGGGTACGTTACAAATCGTATCAGAGCTGCTGGTTGCAGCATTGGGCCTTTATGGGCTACCTATGATAGTTGCAGAGGTAAGTATGCTTCCTACTCAGAACTGATAGTTAAGAAAATTTTCAAAATTTTCAAAATTTTTCTAAATGTCTATGAGTTTCTGCCAAAAACTGTGCCGGCGAATCTCGGCGAATTCATCTGCAACGGTGGAGGAACTTGGCAAGTTCGTCCACAACTGCAGAGAAACTCAGCAAGTTCATCCGCAATGGTGGAAGAACTCGGCGAGTTGCGCCAACGAAGTTGCGGGATGCCCAGGAAAAGAAGAAAAAGTTTCAAAAAAAAATTTAAGTATTTTTGAAAAATTTTCTAAGTGTTTTTGTTTGGTTGTGCCGATGCATTTCAGCAAGTCTCATGGAGTTGTCCCGCAACGACGGAGAAACTCGGTGATTTCATCCACAACAGTGGAAGGACTTGGCAAAGTTGTTTTGCAACACGGCAGAAAATCATTAAGTTCGCCGAAGAAGGAAGGGAAATTCCAGCGGAAGAACTTCGCGAGTTGTTACGCAACGGCGGAAAGAACTCGTAAGTTTTTGCAGCAATGGCGGAAAGATAAAAGTTTTGGGCTGAAACGACGGAAAAGTTATGAGTTTTCGTCCGCAACGGCGGAGAAAGTTAGCGAGTTGGTCCGAAATTTTTCAAAAATTTTCTAAGTGTTTTTCGGCATCAAAGAAGAAATTTCGGAAGAACTTGGCGAGTTGCTCCGAAACAGCGGGAGAACTGGGCAAGTTCGTCCGCAACATCGAAAGAGATGGGTGAGTTGCTCTGCAACGTCCGAAGGAACTCGGAAAGTTGTTCTGCAACGAATCGGAAGGAAAAACCGAGTTTTCAATCGGAAGAACTCGGCGAGTTGGCCTGAAACAGGTCAAAAGAACTCGCTGAGTTGCTCCAAAACAGGAAATTTCAGTGGCTTTCCAGGAAGATTTTTCAAATGCTGAAAGTTGAAAAATTCCATGGAACTTGTGCACCAGATTGCACGAAATGGAAAGATTTACAAAAAAAAAAAAAACAAGGGCGCTACCCTCAACCCGCCCTGCAGTGGCGCAAGGAAGCCACAAGGGGGTAAGCCCCCTTGACTCTCGTCGTCCCCCGGAGACATTCGTTGAAAGTGTGAAATGCATTCTTGGGATGAGAAGCAGGAATTGCATGGAAGGTTGTGGAAGCCTTATTAAAAGTAATTGGCTATGCTATGCATTGCGGAAGAGCAATGGGAGTAGCAAAGCAATGTTGATAAAAGGGAAATTCCTCACCTTAAAACTAATTCTGTTTGTAGCATAAGAATTGCATATTTGGGAAATAGCAAGAATAAATGATTACACATATATGATTCTGGTTGTATATGTTGAATTGCTAATTCATGACAATATCATAGATAAGTATTGCTTGCATTCTTGGTGGGGAAGCCAAGGAAAGGATTAGCTATGATGTGGATGAGGAACTCCATGTCAGAATGAGGAATTGGGGGGAATTCCTTAACTCCTCTCTTGCTATTGTATTTATATTTCATAAATTTCATAAATTGAAAGTTATGTCATAGAGATGTTGGAAATGCAAGAGAGTAATGCATATGAATTAATGGGCATGATTAAGGAGTCATTGCATAGTGCATGTGAAATTGATTATGCATGAACATGATGTTGCCTATGGGTAAAGGTAGTGAAGTTACACATGCAATAGCCCATTAATGGTATTTCTTATGGTTGATAATGGTTGCATGAATTAGACCATAAAAGCATGACTGGAAATGCAAGAGATTAGATAGATAAGATGAATATGCACTGGATGGCATATCAATAAACATTGTACAATGCATATGAAAATGTTTTTGCATGTATATGATATTGCATATTGGTAAAATAGTGAGGTTTTACATATGCAATAAGCCACTTAAGATAATGATTGTGGTTGCTAATAATTAGTTGTGTTCGTATTGGTTGTAGAACCAAAGACAACTGAAGCATGGCTAAGGATGTGGATGATGTTGTTGCATATGACCAAAAACCTTATGAGGAAAGGATGGTGCAACAAATCTATTATCATGAGGTTGGCAAAAGGACTGTGTAGCCTTGGTAAGAGGCCAACTGATCAGGTAACATCAAGCGATGTTAATGATAGCCATGCAGGTAATGGTTATTTATACTTAATTGCATGAATGATTGAAGGAGGATTTGGTGAGATTCCTTCAACTATGTTTAAACTATGTTGATTGATTTGCATGTAGTATTGCATGCCCGAATGTGAATGTCAACCTACCAAGTATGGTGAGGTGTGGGTAAATGAAGGCAATGATCATTACACCCTATAATTGCCTAGAAATCTCAATGCATTCATATGAAATCGTATCATTCCATTTGTGGATGTTGGTTGTGAAGTTTTAACAACCCAAGCAAGTGATGACTTATGGTCCTATTATAATGTATGCCATATGAGAGAGGCATGGTTAGGACATAATATGTTTGAATGCATAAGTACTCATAAATTAATGCGGGGTTGCATTGAGGAGATGTGCATTAAAATATTAAGTACAATCTTGTGGTTATACATTGAGTGATTGTACACTAAAAGATTATGTGAGTGATGTAAAAGTGCATGCATATGTATAGGTGCACATGTTGAGATGCATTGTGTGAATGCATGATTGTGGTGTATGTTTCATTACCACTAGATAATAGATGAAATGGTGATCTATTTAATGAGCCGTTGTGAATGCAGGAGAATAATTGAACATAGAAGGTAGACATGTTGATGGGCTACCAAGAATGCTCTGTTGGAAGGACAGAATTGCATGAAATGTGAAGTAATGAGTATTTACTGTTTATCTAAATTGCATGGATAGTGTGACTGTGTCTTGCAATTTTTAATGCATATATAGAGATGTATATATATTTCATTGCATTTAAAATGTTAACAGCTGAAAGTGTTTGAATTATTGAGCATTATAATTCTAAGATCACTTCAATGACTGTTGTAGCAATGAAGAGAGTATATGCATACATACTCACAACGTGTTTGGCTGATTGAAATTTCAGTTTTCAGGTAGAAAGGTCTTACATATGGCAATGAGGATAAGTCCATAGTAAAGACCAGGATCTACCATGTGCAGAAGCCAAAGGTTATGAGAAGGTTCTCATGGTTGTAATTTATGCATGAAACAAATCTGAAAATTGTCTGGTTTAAGTTTATGAGAATAGTCTCATGGTTGCAAATCTAATTTCTGTAGGAAAACAGATTTACAAATTTCAAGATTTGAGAATTCGCTTATAATTGCTAATGATTGTTTGGCTTATATAGAATTGTGTTAGGAGGACATGTTGTAGGTGGATGTTCATGTATGGTAGCAAGGGTGAAACCATAATGGACATACCACTTACAAGAGCCAAACAATACGAGGATAGCCTCATTTCTAAGCAAATCAATTTCTGTAGGAGACAGAATTGTAGATTCATGTTGAATTTAATTATTAATACCATTCATTGGTTATGGAACAATCATATTTGAAGCTTATTGCTAAATGTTGTTGACTGTTTGGCTATTTGATAAAGTGTGCTAAGATGACACGTTGTAGGAAGACCATGTGTGATGGTATGCATAAGCCAAACTAGATGGGAAGGATCCCATGCTTTGGAAATGGGTTTCGGGTGAAACGCCATTGATAATGTCTCAGCCAAACCGCATGTCATTAAACCATGAAGTGAGATGGTAAAGCTATTCCCAGAAAGCATGTGAGACACGCCTGCAAAATGAATGAGTATTCTGTGACCCTAGACAAGAACATGCATGTCTAAATTATTAGGGTTAATATGCAGAGCATGCTCTATCTTATTTATATCCTTGTAGACTGCTTGAGTATGATTAGGGCCTACATGGCGCACATCAGAAAGGGGGTGCACACCTTTTCTGGTGCTGAGTCATGATAGGGTTTTCAATATTGACTACACCCTAAGGGAATGGACGCATTCCTGGTGTTTCAATACTTGATAGTGAATGATATGGATGATGGTTACAAAAATTGAACAGCAATACTGATGAGCTTGATTATCCTTCTTGTGTTGTCAGCCTACACAGATGCAGATTGATACTACACATTAAGAGGAAAAATGAAGAAGGGTATGCAAAAGGACTGTACGGGAATTGGTAACCTTTTTATGCTCACATGAAATATTACCAGAAGGGATGGACAGGCCCGAAGAGCTGTGTAATAAGAAGATTTATCATCCTTGTGTGAGTGGGGTCATGCTAACCTGCATTCCATAAAGTCACCTATAAAGTTCTTTAAAGGAACCACCGATTTGTACAAGAGAAGGAGTGGCGTCCTTGTATGAATGAAGAGTTGGTGTGTGTGAAGGGTTATGGTGCAAGAAGGTGTGGTGACATTAGTAAAGGCATAAAATATCTACTGGGACAGTAGTGGGAGGGCGGGTGCCGAAGACTGACTAAAAACCCTGAGATGCCTATGGCTCCATAGTAGAGCCTTGACCTATAATGGTCAGGTGGCGCAGTTTCCTTCCATTGGTCGATGACCCAGACGAATGTGCTGGCTCGGCAATGGAGAGGGCCAACCAGGTATGGGACCGGTTGGGCACCACCAAATGCTTGGTAAATCCAGTCGGCGTGAAGGTGTACTAGTGAAGCATTAACTACATCCAAGTCCATAGGCAATCCCAAGGCTTGCAAAGCGAAGCAGGATCCTGTGGACCAGAGGGGAAAC